>JANATG010000009.1:0-1200000 GCA_029449235.1 Linnemannia schmuckeri
TTTCGGCGTGTCGTTCTGTCATGGCAAAGAGATCGTTGAGAGGGAGGGCACGGTGGGTCATTGTAACCTCAACCATTTGTCGAAGGAGGGAGGGAAGACCATGAAGAAAGGCGGAGCGAAGCATATCCTCCATGGCGGGATGCTGGGGGGTAGGATAGTAGCCGGTAAGGAGGAGATGGTACTGCCGCGCTAGAGTGATATAGTCGGAGGCGTTGTCGTATGTGAATTTACCTGTCATGCCCATTGACATAACAAGGTGGATAAGGTGATCTTTGAAATTAGCGGGGCTGTATTCCTTTTTAAGAAGCTCTGCAAATTGTGAAAAGGAGAGGGGGTTGACAAATTGAGGAGACTGCAGACGCCACCACGCGATCACCTTCGCGCCAGCAAAAGCAAGAGTGGTGTGAATTTGATCTGCAGGGGGAATGTGAGCACCTTCAAAGAATAACTCCATTCCATCAATAAACTCCATAATGGCAAATCCATCACGGACATTGGTAAAGGGTTTAGGATGGGGGTAACGAAAGTTGGGGGCGGGAGTGGTGTCGTTGGACATGGTGAGTTGAGAGAAGTAGGAGGAGAGATCGAAGAAGGCCAGTGTGATGCAGAAAAAAAAATTTATATGAAAAGTTTAACAAAGAGAGAAACAGTGACGTAAAAAGAGAAAACCAGTGAGGGGTGACTTGAGGCAGTGAATCGAGGGAACCTTTGCTACCATGCAACAGCAGAAGGTAGGACCAGTGAAAGCAGGGACAAGAGACGAGGATTGAAGCAGTGATGATTGATGTTATTACTACGGTACATCTATATATACAAGGGAGTAACTAGGTTTCTAGGTCTAGTATCATAGAAGAGTCAGAGGTGAATAAGAGTGATGAGAAATGACTAACTAAGGTGGACTTTAAACCTAATATGTTGCAGGGTGTCTGTTCTTCCTGGTAATCCTGTTCAGACCGCGGTAATCCACACACATACGCAGGGTGCCATCCTTTTTCCGAACAAAGAGTACTGGGGCGCCATAGGGTGATGTGCTGGGCTTGATGAATTTTTTCGCAAGTAGATCGTCAAGTTGCTTCCTGAGTTCGTCGAGTTCTGCGATTGAGAGGTGAATGACTGGTTTGAAGGGTGGATCGGCTGTTGGGTCTGTCTCAATTTTCATGGCATCGCCTCGGTCTGGTGGAAGGCCGCTCGGGAGTGTATCGGGGAACACATCCTTAAACTCGTCTTCAACGATGGCTCTGATCTCAGGCGTCATAGCTGGGCGTTTGGGTGGTGCTGATGCGTCCTTGTCTTTGTTGTCCTTGTCCTTCTGCAGATCCTTGGAAGATTTGACCAGTGCCAAGAATACGTCGGAGCCGGGGAGGGTGGCCATGGTGTGAAAGTGTAGATGGGTAAGGAGGCGGCCACCGGTGCGGGTTTGAATATTATTTGATTTGAATCCAGTACAGTCCCACTCGATGGCTGTGTTGTTGTGGTTGAAGTGGAGAGCATTGGTGCGCCAGTTGATTTGTGGGTTGATGTGAGTAAGCCATGGTTTGCCCAGGATAAGGTCGTATTTTTTGAGTGGGTACAGGATTGGGTTGAGGTTGTCAGTGTATCCTTTGCGTTCGATGGTGATGTTGACCATATGGTTGGTAATAGAAGATGAGCCGTCGGGGAGAAGAACAGGGATGGGGTTGATGACGGTTCGAGGCAAGTTGTTTTTCTTTTGAAAGGATGTGCTGATTACATTACCTTCAGCACCGCCATCGATCAGCACGCGAGCCGGGAAGCCACTGACAAGGCAGTTAAAAGTGAGCAATTGACGCTCAGCCTCAGCGATAGAAAATGAACAGAGACGCAATTGCTTTTGTCTCCGTCTTCTCAACTGTCGCTTTGTAGGCGGTGTGGTCGACACAACAGGGGTATCCAGGTCCAGGTCTGGTCCATCTGAGGTTCTAGACACAAGGTGGGACGAGTCAAACGTTGAGGTCTGGTCCAGTGAAGGTGCCAGAGTGGGGGGGGAGTGAGTATCACGATTTGAGTTTGTAATCTGAGTTTGGTTGCTAATCTTATTAACTGAGCGATCTGGCAACTTTATTTCATTTTTTTCTTTTCTACTTAACTCTGGGGTGTGATCACTCCCTTCACCACTGGGGCAAAGAGAGGGGATTTCAGCAACTGGGTCCTGGACTGCACCTAGTTGCTGGGGGCATTTCCCGACTGGTCTGTTGGGAGATTGCCCACGTTAGCAATATTATTGACGGTCTGGGCCCTGGGTGAGCGGTTGGTGTTGCGGTTTTTTCCACAGTCCCAAGAGTAGTGTCCAGCATTGATTCGACGGCACTTGAAGCATCCGTTGTTGTCCTGCAGATATTTCTTTTCATCGTCGGTAAGGCGGGCAAGGCGTGGTTGGGATTGTTGATTGTTGAATTGGGTTGTCATGGCGTGGACGGCAATGGTAAGGGACTGGACCGAGGCCATAAGGGCGCGGGTGGTGGGGTCGAGGCTGATGTTATCGATTTCCATTGCCATTGGGTCAAAAGCTGGGGGTGCTGGGTTTGAGCTGGTGGTTGGAGTGTGAGAGCGCATGCTATTCATAGCCTTGGCAAACATACCCTTTATGGCTCCTTTGGGGCCAAAAGCATAGATGGTGTCAAATCCTTCAGCCTTGGAACACATATCAAAAAAGGTGTTGTTGGGGTTAGATACCTGATCGGTCTGAAGCAGCTGTCTCAGATCGTCGGGGCAGCCTTGGAGAAAAACAACTCTGACGGTGGCTTCGAGAAACACGCGACCAGTGGGATCTTCCGCGAGCAAGATGTTCATGTAGAGGCGGATGCGGGTAAGGTACTCGGCCAGGTTGGTGGTAAGCTTGGCATTGAGAAGAAGGCCGCGAACTTGCTCGAGAAATCCATCAGGCATGTATGCCTTCTTGAACAGGGTTGTAAAGGTGGAGTACTCGCAGGTGTCGTCGATGTTAAGTGATTCCCACCAGAGGAGAGAGGTTTGGTTGAGGAGGTTGACGGCATGGATGGTGCGTTTTCTGTCGGGTACGTTCTTCATGGTAAAGTAGCGTTGCACCTCTTTCAGCCAGGCGAGGCATTTGAAGCCATCGCGAGTGCCGTCGTACTTGGCGGGTTTGGAGGTTGTGTCAAGTTCAATGATGGTGGCGAGGTTGTCGTCGGTCATGATGGTGAGTTCCGATAAAAAGTCAGTGATAAAATACGTGTTGATGGGTGGAAGACAGGGTGAGGGGATGGAGGAGGTGCTAGGTGAGGTTTCTGGGGAGCTGGAGGAGTCTGGGGTTTGTGCTGGGTGTTCTGGGGGTTGTGCTGAGTGTTCTGGGGTCTTGTTGGTGGAATTGTGAACCTTTGCTACCATGCAACTTTTGTAAGGAGTGGAAGGAAGAGATGTCTTTGTATTTTGGTAATAGTTGTCTATTTATCTAATTAAGGTAATCGGGGGTCCAATCGTTGCACCATCGGAGCAAATCCTGTTGATCTTGCACTCATCCGACCAGACAACACGCTTCCAGTCATCGACAGTCCACTCCTTATACTTTTTGACAAATATTTTGCGTCCTTCAATATGCTGTGGTTTGAGTGCTGGTCGCTTGACTTTTCTTTTGGCAATTAATCCTGCTTCTTTGAGTCTCCGTCGAATAGTTGCTGTTGAAACTGGGGCTGGAAGAAGCTTGTTGGCCTTGTCCTTGGCTTCTTTTGGAGTTCTAAGAGATCCTCGCATCATGTTAAGCTTGAGATACTCAACCGTTCCGGCTTGGACCTTCCTTGGGCAACCTCCTTTGTTGACTGGCATATTTTCTTTGTTGCTGGCGTGGATTTTGGAGGCCATGGATTTGGATATGTTGAGTTGTTGGGCCGTTTTTCTTGTTGAAGTTCCTGCAGCCATTAGCCTTATAGCTTTCCTAACAACGTGTTTTGGGATGGGCTTCATTTTTATTATATAGAAGGGGAAGAAGGTGAAGAAGGACAATATGTAACAAAAAAGATGGTGTAGGCATTGTATTTTTTTACAATCAACGTCCTTGATTCTAATTCCATTATTTTGAGGTCAAGTTCCAAAACTGCCCACATGAGATGATGCTAGAAAATAAATCATAGAAAAGTCTTTAATGTCACTATCGGTTTCATATTTGGGTATCATGTACACTGGTATAAAGAGTCTATGTACATGTAGCGCTGATGTTGTCAAAGCACTTTATTTGTTGCGGTAATAAAGATAAAAGAAAAATATTTTAAACATGTGGGCAGTTTTGGAACATAGTGTATACCTTCTTGAACAGGGTTGTAAAGGTGGAGTACTCGCAGGTGTCGTCGATGTTAAGTGATTCCCACCAGAGGAGAGGGGTTTGGTTGAGGAGGTTGACGGCATGGATGGTGCGTTTTCTATCGGGTACGTTCTTTATGGTAAAGTAGCATTGCACCTCTTTCAGCCAGGCGAGGCATTTGAAGCCATTGCGGGTGCCATCGTACTTGGCGGGTTTGGAGGTTGTGTCAAGTTCAATGATGGTGGCGAGGTTGTTGTCGGTCATGATGGTGAGTTCCGATAAAAAGTCAGTGATAAAATACGTGTTGATGGGTGGAAGACAGGGTGAGGGGATGGAGAAGGTGCTAGGTGAGGTTTCTGGAGAGCTGGAGGAGTCTGGGGTTTGTGCTGGGTGTTCTGGGGGTTGTGCTGAGTGTTCTGGGGTCTTGTTGGTGGAATTGTGAACCTTTGCTACCATGCAACTTTTGTAAGGAGTGGAAGGAAGAGATGTCTTTGTATTTTGGTAATAGTTGTCTATTTATCTAATTAAGGTAATCGGGGGTTCAATCGTTGCACCGTGCTAAACCCATGTAAAATTTTACATGGAAATCATTCGCCACATATGGCGATCCAATTAAGTGATCAACCAGATTCAGGCATTTCGATTCCGGCGATGATCCAATGTCGGTCCATGCAAAAAAAGGCAAGCGGTGATGAATGAGGTTACGAATCAAGAGAATGAATGGCAGGAATCTGGGGGCCGACTGGAACATTGGCGAATGAGCATTTCAAAAAACAAGTCGAAATCGCATTTTGGTTGATCAGTTGATTGGAGCACTTTAAAATATGTCAAGCAGAAAACCCGATGGATTTGCTTTGCAAAGCCGTAACTTTTAGGGTTAGTTGAATAAGAGTAGTGGATCATGTATTCACTGCCGTACAATAGTTATAAGACGTAAAAAATGAAGAAAAGCAATTGATGGCATCTAGTCAAAAAATTGTTGCAATAACTTTCCTATATATACCTAGCATGTTCTCCATGACAAATGAAGATAACGCGTTCAAACTTTTATTGAAGTAGATCAGAGAGTATGGGCTTTATTTTATGCTAAAAGAACAGACCATGTTACCTAGATAAAGAGTACTGAAAAAAAATAAAAACGCAAAAATAAAAAAACATTGCAACAATTTTTTGACCAACTGTAGCGTTCCTGGATGAATGGGCTTTCTTTAGTATTAGAAGGGCTGGATAGGCGAGATAGAGAAGTTATCTTGAAAAATAAGAAAAAAGAAAAAATGTAAAAACACTGCAACAATTTTTTGACCTAGTGTACCATGTAATAGCAACAGAGCAAGCGAGTGTGAATATGGAGATAGGAAGAAACAAGGATGGCAGAGGGAATAAGGAAATACTAGAGACGAGAAGGAAAGGCTAGAAATGAATGATGTTTATTATACAGGAAAGCTAGGGTATTTATATATGCTAGGTTATGGGCTTCAGGATGGTGGTGATGTGGTTAGGTAGTGATGTGGATAGATGGGGTGGTGGATAGATGGGGCGGTGGATAGATGGGGTGGTGGTTAGATGAGAAGGGCGGTTAGATGAAGGGTGGTTAGGTAGGAAGCGCGACCACGAGGTAGGAGAGCTGTTTATGATACTATCACAGCAGCTTCGAACTCACTTTGGGCGACATAGCTGAGGGAAGGTGCGGGAGATTGGTTTTTTTTTTTTTTTTTTTTTTTTTTTTCGAAAGTGACCTATTGGCGATTTTTGTTTATTTTTCAGTCTTAAGAGTCACGTGCAGTTGTTCAAAAGTGACCTTTTCAAATGGTCACTTTCCCTCTGGGTCACTTATTTCTTATTCACCGAAGAAAGAGATAAAGAAGAAAGAAGAAACAAGACAAAGTCAAAGATGAAGAACACGAACGTGTTCATGGTGCGAATCGGACCAACACCTCTGTGATCGTATATCTCTATCTCCTCCATCGTCAAGGTTGATCATTAAGTGAGACTGATAGTGCTCGTTTGTCTTACCCACATCTATTTTGCCCCTTCTTTACTTTTCTTCCCTTTCATTTCTTTCTCTCTTCTGTAACCATTTGCTAGTAATAGTAACCAGCAGTGCGAAAAGAACAGCAGGCAGAGGAGAAAGAAAATCGTCTTTGAGCGGCACTTGTCTTGACTTGACGGAGCTATTTCTTTTTTTGTGTTTTTGCGTGAATGCATCTCAAAGCAAGCAATATTTTCTTTTGTCATGGCATGCCGTATTACTTTTTTTATCATATGGCCCATCGTTCTTTGTCATGCGTAGGATGGCGGGTTGGACAAAAATGATCAAGGCGGATGTCTCTTTCGCAATGCTAAATCATCCGACCATAGCCAGTAAATCATTTCTGATCATGATTGGTGAATGCACGGAAAGAATATGGGCCGAGAGTGGGAATCAACTCTCCTCCGCGGTCTCTTCTCCTTTTGTCGGCCGCTTTTTTATTCCTTCTTTATTTTACTCTTACTTGCCCTTCCTTTCTATCATCTTTCTTTCTTCCTTTTTCTTTCCACACCCTTCCCTTTCATATTGTTTGTTTCTTGTTCTTTTTGTTGTACCCAACACCGTTTTCCAGGCACAAAAACAACAAAGTTGGTGTTTGCGCCTTGTTGCGTCAACACCTTTGGAAAGAATCTGCAAGTGCATGCACATGGTGGATGAACATAGGCTACTTTATTTTGCATACACAGCAGACTGTGGTTGTAGTACTGTAAATTCATTTTTTTTCATTGTAAATGAGCGCAAAAAAAAAAAAAAAAAAAAAAAAAAAAAAAAAAAAAAGTCGGGGTGGCTGACGCAATCCTAGAAACCTTTCTCATCTCCTATGCTAATGTACGCGACCAAAATAAGAGTTGACTCCTCTTTGCGCTGTGACAGCTGAGTGCCGGAATGAGACTCTGGGTAGTGCTGTGTCTGTCGTCTCCTACGATTCGTAAATGGTCTTTGCACCTTTTTTCAAGCATACTCTACCCAGCACCACGTTCCCTCCCAGGAAAAAAATACTTGATAACTATTTGTTCTCAGGCGAAAAAAAAAAAAAAAAAAGAAAAAAAAAGAGTATTAACACGCATGAAACAGTAGCAAGAATGGCGGATCAAAATATTGACGATGGTGCTTACAATGCTTCTTTGTCTTGGTCTATATGGATCTAACAATGTTAGTACTAAGCAGTCAGGTTTTTGGCATGTATCTTTGCTTTGAAGCGTCCTTTGTCTCCTCTAAATGCTCTATTGGACGATCAATCATCATGATTAAAATATACTAATAACAAACGTCCTGCTGTGGTATTACAACAGCGAAAGTCTGTTTGCGCTTGTGTTTTTTGTTTTTTTGTGTGTGTTCATTTGAAGAACATGTACCAAGAAATTACTTTTTTTTCGTATTTTTTTTTCCTTTCGCAAGGCAAAGTCAACGCATTGGATGATCTGAAAGCAGCAAACATGAAATGGCATCCAACGGACGGGTAACACATCCACTCCTCTGTAGGCGCAAAATATTATTTCTTGCTTTTTTTTTTTTTTTTTGATACAAATGCAAAGTGAGAAAGAAGACAAAGTCAGGTTGGGGGTCTGGATAGCATAATTACATTGGACAAAAAGAAGTAAAAAGCAAGACGATACTAGATTGACATCTCAAGCATGCTCCATCACCCTGTTCTCCTTGCGCGCCTTCTTCACATCCTCCACCGTATCCTCCGTTTCACTTTCCGAGAGTTCTACAGACTCGCCCCTTTGTGTGGCCGCCGTCATAGGAACGTCGTCCTCTGGTATATGAATATCCTGGAGCTCAGTCAGCAACTTTTCTCGATTCAAAGAGACCTCCTCTATCTCTGTCTCACTAGGTCTTTGCTTCGGCTGGTTCTTGGCCCCCTGTCTCGTTGGCTCAGAAATGACTCGGTCAGTCTCCATTGGTGTGGTGGTGTGCATCTCTGGGGGAGAATCTGTAGCCATAGGCTGCGCCTGCTCTGATGCCTCATGCGAAGATCCCAAGCTGCTTGACCTGTCGCCCGTCCCGTATCCCTCGTCCTTCAAACGCGATGGTTGAATAGTCGCCTGGCTGACCTTCCTCTGCTTGACATAGGCCTGTACGGGTATCTCGGCGACGCGTTTTCCTGGGGTTGTTGGTGTAGAGCCATTGGTTGGTGAAACAAAAGGATCGGCTGGTAATGGCGGAGTGGTCTTCTTGATCATCAAAGGTCTCTCGGGACTGGTGTGCTTCTTTGGAGGTGTTGTTGCCTTGACAGTTGAATGGGTGGATGCGGATATCGACTCTGCCTCGGTCAATGCCTCCAGTTCGGCCATAAGCGCATCTTCGTCGTCGTCGCCAGTGTGGGTAGTCTCCATCAGCAAGCTCGCACCATCGCTCATTGCCTGATCTACCTCCTGTTGATCTGCAAACACATCGGCCAGCCGATCCATCGCAGCGTCCACGTTATCCCGGCTCAGCATTTCTTGACCGTTCTCATCCTTTGTCGCCATAACAGACGCAAGAGTGTTGGCACCCAATTTGTACGATTGCAAGAGCTCCGCATCTGTTTCAGAAGACTGAATCCTGAAAAAGATGGACGAAATGGTATCAATAGACTTCAGTCGTTTGTTGAGCACTTCGTCGAGATGCTTACGTTGACGTAAGGCATACGTGGCTTGTGAACGCTGATTTTTCTTGAGGCAGGCCTTTGCCTTTTCTGTCAACCTATTTAAAAAAAAAAAAAAAAAAAAAAAAAAATGACAATTTCAGTGTTTTGAAAAAAAAAAAAAAAAAAAAAAAAAATGACAATTTCAGTGTTTTGAAAAAAAAAAAAAAAAAAAAAAAAAAAAAAGAAAATACATGTCAGTTGCCCACAAAGATGATAGCCCTCCCCTTACTCGGCTATACGATCCTCAATGTCCTGAACCTGCTTCTCAAGCCGCCCAATTGTCTCCCGCAGCTCAATGATGCCACGGTCTGTTTTTGTAATCTCCTGTTTTGCCTTGTCCCGAATAGTTTCCTTGTTGGCAAACTTGATAACCTTGAATGACCAGTATGCAAATCGAGACAAATAATTAGAAGACCGATTTTTGTGCACAGAAGCAGTCACCAACTTTTGTGTATATTAAGAAACTCCTTACCAGCTCATGGTCCTGAAGTTCGTTAGTCTGCTTGTTCTCGTCCACCTTTCCGGTAACAAGGACCTTCAACTCATACTGCATGTAGCGAATCAAGATCTCGAGATCCCTGTCCGTCAAAACAATCGTTGGTCCGGCACCTCCCACAGCTCCGTCATTTGACAAGGAACTCCTGGTTCGGAGAGGCAGCAGTGCAGTCCTGGAAAACTTTTGTCGAAAGTCAGCAAAGGTCATCAGATTGTCGGAGGCGGGATAGTTGACAGACTCTTGCTGGAGTTTGTGAATGCGCGCAGCGGCCTCCTGAACAAATGAGATGATCACAAATGTGTCCCGATAACCTGTCGAGGACGAGCTCGACGGTGCCAATCCCAATCCCAACCCAGTGCTGGCCCCTCCTGAGCCAGTCCCTACTCCGCCAAGGCTTAAATTTCCATTGGATGTTGCCCCAGCTCCTGGACTGCTCAGGCCTGTTGAGGCCAGTGTAGGGGATGCTGAATATCCTGGTGGTGGATTGTTGGAGTCTGACAGACTCAACTGCTTGAGACTCCAGAGCAGCGGCGCCTTGACGACCTTGTGAAAGATCCATCCTCTCCAACCCACGCCGGCCCAAGGCAAGAACTCGGATCGCGGGATGATAACGCCCATCCTGGTCATCTCGCTCAAGACTGTCGAAAGAGATTGAGGTTGTTTTTCCTCTCTCCTGTAAAACTTTGTTGCAAGATGGTCCAGTTCCAGTTCCAAGATTCCGATAGCGGCTCCTGTGGGTTCATATCGTGGTTTGGCTCTCGGTGTTCCGCCACCGCCGTCTAGTTGTCCGGAATCGTGTGAATAGGAAGATATCGTATAAAGAATGGAGTCGTCGTAGGGCTGGTAGGCAGATAAGAGTCCGTTTCGTGCCGCTCCAAGGATGGCGGTTTGCCACCAACTGATGTTGGCCTCGTATCCGAAAGGGTTGGTCTCCTTGAGCTTGTCGAATTCCGAGTAGAGCGACTTGTAGCGCGATGGGCTGCACTTGCCCGGAAAATTGGCGAGGTATGTGGAGAGTGAGGTTGGACGGCCGGGCTTGGAACTTTGTGGGGAGTCTGGAGGAGCCATGGGCGGTGATGGTGTTGTGGGTGTGACTGACAAGCCAGGTAGTGATGTGTTATTGTTGTTGCTGTTGTGATTGCTCCTAGGGGTGATGTTATTGTGTTGTCGCCATTGGTAGTAGTCAGGGTCACCTTTGGTTGCCATGGAGGTGGATGTGAGTGCTGTTGGCGTGATAAACTGCTATACTGCTGGTTGGTGTGTGATTACGTTGGGTGGTTTGCAAAGCGACGCCTAGTACTTGTTCTTGGTCCTTTTGCCTTGTGCCTTGTGCCTTGCTCGTTGCTGTCGTTTTAGTAGGCTGTCAGAATCCTGTCAGCGTGCCTCTTTTGTGGATGTGTGTGTGTGTATGTGTCTATGGATGGAGATACTTGACTGGTCGAAATAGAGAAAGACAAGACAAGAATCAGAAGGGTCTCCCGTGATGGCGCACTAGATTGGGTGGATGAGTGCGTAGAGTCTTCTCCGTGTTGTGGTTGTTGTCCCTGTTTTGTTGCTGCAGTTGTGCTGTTCTTGAATGTATCGATGACGAAACCAGGTAAAGAGTGAAATAAAGTGATGTGATGGTTGTAAACACAAAAAAGAAAAAAGAAAAAAGAAAAAAGAAAAATAACGTTCATTTGTTCCTTATATTTTGGGGGCGGAAGGGAGACAGTGATACGGACAGACAGTCAGACATGGCAGGCGGACATTTTTGACAGAGCATGTATCACATTCAAAGCTACGCGTGGTGTATTAATTTGCTATTGTACACAAAGAAGGAAGATTGCATGATCGCATACACAGCGTCGCGTTCCTTTCGTCTCTCTTATATCTCTCGTCTCCTCTTCTTCTTATTCCTCTTCCCCTTACTCTTCCTTCATCTTCTCTCACATCCACACATCCACAAGCAAACTCAGAAAAGCACACACAAAATACAAAGATGACTTCCACTCTCACCGGCAATCCACCTCCTGCTCCCCAAGAACCCGCCGTCGCCATCACAAGCTGCGATACCTTCGCAGGCCAGACTCTTGCCCTCGCTCTCGCCGACTACCTCGAACACAAGCACAAGAAGTTTGGAGATGGCGGGCACCGCGACCAGCCATTGCACTCACCTCAGTCCGTCGTCCCTCGGCTGGTCTGTCTGGCTCGCGACAAGAACAAGTGTGGCGACCTTAACAAGCGCGAATCTTGCAAGGTTGTCCAGATCTCCTACGAGGACCCAAACACCATCGCAATCGCTCTTCGTGGTATTCAGACGGTTGTCTTTATTGCCGAAATCGAGCCCCAGCGAGTTGACTGGGCCGGTCGCATGGTCGATGCCATGAAGCAAGAGAAGGTCAAGCGATGTGTCCTCATCTCGAGCATCGGCACCGATGCCCCCGACAAGGACCAGCTTGACCGTTTCCGTCGCGTCGAGGACTGTATCAAGAAGGACCTTCCTCGTTGGACCATTCTCAGGTACTTTACCATAAAGCTGTTCTCTTGGCATTATATTTTTTACTTCTCACACGCACTTTGTGCCTTTTTCAGTATATTTGCGTCACCCTTCATCATCTTCTGGAGGAACTTGCTCAAGGAGATCATCACCGAGCGCACACTGACATCTTTCTTTCTTTCTTCTCCTATTTTTCTTTCCTTTGTTCTCTTTTTCTCCTTTTCAACCATGGACAAATGACAAACGCTTAAAATAGAGTGGGATTTCCGTTCCAGGCCCTGTTCTATTGGATCCCGATGGTGCAAGACCAAGGCGTGCTGGGGATGTCGATCAAGCGCGACATGGAGTTTGCGCCCCTCGACGTCACTGATCTCAACCGCGCTTTGATCTCGGTGACTTTTCCTTCCAAGCATCACCCCGGAGGAGGTCATGATGACGATCATGGTGACATCCAAAAGGAACTCGCCAAGCTCACCCTCACCGGCCATCCCCACACTCACTCCCACATTCACGCTGAACACGAGTCCAGTTCTGCGAATCCGGTAGCTCCTTCGACTCTTGTTACTGCTGCTGGACCTGGAGATGGGACCAAACGACATGACGGTCAGACCTACACCTTGACTGGACCAGAGATTGTTACCGGACCCAAGCTGGCTGATGAACTCACTCGCGCATTGCATTCCGACAAGGAGCACAAAGACAAGGTAATTTAGCAATTTATTCATGTTACGAAGTTGATAAGCTATCAACGCTTGCCTTTTTTTTTTTTTTTTTTTTATACTCGTATGCAACTCTTTGTCCATTTTTCTTCCTTGACAGAGCAACATCTATTGTTGTTGTTCACGATGGCACTGTCAACGTCTTTTAACATTGAACCGTATTCTACTTCCGACTATACAAAAACGATAGCACCCAGCGCCAATCGTGTACAAGGAGCTGACGCGCGAAGAGGTCCGTGACTACTTGCTCACTCTTCGAAACAGATCCAATGAAGCCATCCCGATGACCACCGCTGGATTCCAGCCTGTGGCCAGCTTCTTGCGATTCCTTCAGCACATGACTGACACCGTCAAGGGTGTCCATCACCACCAACGACCCACCGAGGAGGAAGAGAATTCTTCTTCCGCTTCCGCCAAGGTCGCGCCCCAAGGCGATGTCAAGACCACTACTGCCGTCTCATCAACTGCCGAGGGCAATGATGAGGACGATCTTGCATTGGTCGATGCTCCGAGTGACGAGGACAACTGTCCTGGACGCAAGTCGCCCAAGCGAGGACACGAGCCCGTGTTGGATGCACCCAACGACACCAAGATCGAACTGGTCTTGGAGCTGTTGGATTACATCAACGACAACCGAGCGTCCTTCCAGTCGGGCGATCTGGAGAAGATCACTGGCAAGCGAGGCAACAATGCCAAGGCGTTCTTTAAGGAGCACGCACGCAACTTTCGCAAACGTCAGCCAGCTGCCATTGATGAGAGCGCCTCTCTCTCCGCTCCGGCAACGACTGTCCACAGCGAAGGACAGCAGCAAGTTTAAGCGACCTGCTGCTCTTGAATCGCCACCGACTCTTCCTTTAGAACAAAGAGAGATGATGTTGTAGAAATACGAAGAATGTGTCAGATTGACTACTCAAGAAACAACAGTATGCCTGTTTTCTTTTCTCTTTTGTTGCTGCCCCCTTCCCTCTGTCTTTGGCGTCCTCTTTCATGCTCTCTAGCCTTTTTCTTTCATCCTCCTCCATAGCTTTTTTGTCTTGTTTTTGAAAGAAAAAAAATAAAATCGCGTTGAGTTGGTTCACATTCGATCAGTATCACATGATTCCATTCCGAAATGCAATAATTTGTTCACTCTCGAAATGTCACACTGGCAAGTCTTCGTTGCTCACATCCTTTTTTTTTTTATTCATTCCTTTCCGCGTTTTTACTCATCCGACCTTTTGTCACCCATCCCCTCAGCATGAAAGTCGTTGGTCTCACAGGAGGCATCGCCTCAGGTACATTCACACTCACCCTTTTCTCCAAGTTGACACTTCCATGGCAACTGCCATTCATACTCCCTCTTTCTACAAAGACAACCTCCAAGCCTGTGCACCTAACCTTTCAACTGCTGGAACGCTTCGGTTCGCCTTATTCTTCCGGGCTGTCCCATAATTACACATTTTGCCACTAAATTACGCCGACTAACTTACATATATCCTTACACTAAAGGAAAGTCAACGGTCTCAAAGACAATCCAATCCCTCAACATTCCTCTCATCGACTGCGACCTCCTCGCTCGCCTGGTTGTCGAACCCACCCACGCTTGCTACCGCAAACTCGTCAAATACTTTGGCACCGTTATTCTCCAAAATCAACAAGACGGCCAACCCCTCGACCGGTACAAGTTTGGAACCATTATTTTCTCGGATGCTGCTCAAAGACGGGTTGCGAACGGGATTATTCATCCGGCTATCAGGAATGAGATCCTGAAGAGGCTGTTTCAGTATTGGGCTAGAGGCACATCTTTAGTGGTTGTGGATGTCCCACTTTTGCTGGAAGGTGAGCTCTGGAGGATTGTCAGCGATGTCATCGTCGTCTACTGGTAACTTTATACACAGATTTTGCTGTTCACTTGTCAATTGTTCAGTATCTACCAAGGAACAAACAAGGTGGTTATACCATCTAAATTTAATTTTTTTAAACGTGGATAAAATAGCCCGCCAGAGACCCAATTGGAGAGAATCAAGGCTCGCGACGGCCTCTCGGAAGAAGACGCCCTGGCGAGAATCAACGCACAACGACCACTCATCGAAAAAGTCGACTACGCAGACCATGTCATCTACAACACCTCTGACCTCGAATCCCTCAAAACCGCAACTCTCAAGGTCATGGACGCCATCAAACCCAACCCCTTCTGGACCGTCCTTGCCTATTTCCCGCCTTTCACAGTTTTGCTTGCTGGATGGGTCATTGCCAAGAGACATTTGAAGGGCGATCCTAGGAAGACTCTGAATAGCAAGAAGAAAGATGATGACTCTGTTGTTGCTGAGCCCGTTTCTTCTCCATCAACCACTCATGCTACTCCTGCACACGCGTCTTAGAAACTCCACGGTTACTAAAGAAATATATACCGCCTTTGCCTGTTTTTGTTTCAGTAATTTATTTTTAAGAGTAAGTGGGTGGATGGTACTAATGCTAAAGTGGTAGAGTGTTGGGACTGGAGTGTTGACTATCTGCTGGAGTAAGGGAGAAAAGGTGAAAGATGTGCAATGATGATAAGGAAGGCCGTGCGGACGGGGAAGTTGGTATGAACAGTAAAGAGAAAAATAGGGAAAATAAAGGGACGCAAATACGCGATGTTTGCCGCCTAAAGGCGTTTTTTTTACTGTCGCTTTCGTGGCTTGACATCGATTTCATTTACAGAATGCAACATGATCTTGTTTTGTGTCTGAGCTGTTGCACCCGTATGACCCTGCGGAATAAATTAATACGTAATATGATAAGAAACATTAGCAAATGGTTCCTTTGTATGCTGTATCCTACTGATACAGCCACATCAGATGAAAACGTGAATGCCCAAAAAAAAAAACATAAAAAATACCTTGTTCCAGTCATAGCTGACGGCGTAGGCGAAAATGGTGCCGTTACGGTTGAAGCACGTTGTCGAGATAGGACTGCCAACCTTGGGGAAGGTCTTGAGCTTTTGACGAGAATCCTTATCCCAGAAGGCAAATGACCCATCCGCTCCCGCTGTCGAGAATGTTCCGTGGACGGGATGCCAGTTAATACAGTTGACGGAGTAAACAGTAGCTTTGTCACGGACAGTCTGTCCACCCTCACGATGGCACTTGAATGAAAAGTTGAGAGAAGCATCTTTGTCCTCGACATACTGAATAGCAACACGCCCCTCGATACTGCCGATTCCGTACCCTGTGCCAGCAGGGAAACACGAGATGGTCCTGGTCTGCCACTTCAATGGACTGGTCATGGACTTAAAGGGAGTCGAAGGGTTGTTGAGGTTATAGATGACCAGATGACGATCCGCCGTGGCTGCAACCAGCAGAGGGAAAACACTGTCCATGGCATAAAGTCGTTCCGGAAGGCTGACGGTTGAGATGGGTGTAGGTTGCCGTGTGTCCCAGTACTTAATGGTCTTATCCCAGCTTCCGGTGGCCAAGATTGGGCTGGCTCCGTCAACCCATCGAACTTCCTTGATAGGCGCGTCGTGTTGAGCGACCTGTGTAGACTGTCCTGTGGAAATGTCGAATAACTTTGCAATTTTATCCGCACCACCCGACACCAGCTTTGTTCCGTCCTATATGTCACAATGAAAGCCGAAGAGGATGATAATTCTGAATTAGTAATATTCGATTTTTTTTTCTGGTCGACAATGTGCTGCGCCCAAAGCAATTGACCCCATACAGTCAATGATTGCTCTCTTTCTTTCTCATACCTTGCTCCATGCGCAGCAGAGCGCGGGTGCAGAGTGTTGGTACATTGCCTTTGCGACGCTTGTTCCATTTGGTTGAATCTCATAGATGCGGACCTAATTGTAGATCAGAAAAAAAAGGGGATTAAATTCCAGATATCCTGCGATGTGGTGGCGTCCTGTTCTCGTGAATGGATGCGCATAATACACCTGCTGTTTGTCGTCAAGGTTATTTACGTTGTTGTCCCATGAAGCGGCTGCAAGCAAGTCTGCTGTTGGTGAGAACTGCATCTCCGAGATACCGTCTGTTGGAGGGTGTTGAACCTATACGAGAGGGACAATTATAGCGTGTTTTTTTCTTGTTAGTTTAGCCCTTTAAAAGTGTTTGTGGTCAAAAGAGTCCCCCCTTTTGGTATAATGCCGTGGCGAAGAGCGATCTATGAGAGCAGTAGTTGTGTACCTCCATGTCCTGTGAGGCCTGGTTTGACTTGATCATGGCAGCAAACAGGCAAGAGTGTGCGTGTGTGTCTGTTGCAAGGAAAGGAGGGATCTAAGTACGAGTTAATGTTGATGGTAGTGGTGGAGTGGAGTGGGGTAGAGTAGAGTAGAGTTGAGTAGAGTTGAGTAGAGTAGAGTGAAGTATAGGGGGAAGAGAATGGGATTGTGGGAATGAAAGGAAGTAGCACCACCGGAAAACGAAAGGCACTTTATGTAAGTTCACAAAAGTGCCTCGCCTCTTTTAAAAAAATCTTGCAGTGGTGGCTGGTAGCTGAAACGGACATATGTCACGTGCGTTTTCTTTTCTTTATAATTTGCAGCGCCCTTGTGGAGCTACTCCTTTTCTGCTTTGCCTCACTTCTCATAAAAGGACCAACGACAACATGCACGCGGACAGAGAATCGACAATGACTGCAATGGAGATGGTTCCAGACCTGACTCACTACTCGGAAGGCTTAAGCCCAGACACGTTCCCTCTCAAAGTCAACTCATACCAAGAGAACATTACGACCATGAACGATAGCGACGACAGCTCCCTCACCGTCAATTTCAAGGTGGTGACACTCGAAAAAGGAACCGCAGAGATTGTATTGGACGGCCAGGGCTTCCGCACCATATCGTTCTCCCTCTCCCCACAAACTCCCAGCCTACGGTTGTCAACCCGCCAAGAAGAGGCTGTGTCAGGGCACACGTATGAGACCATCGAGGCCATCCTCATGGCATTGAGTCCAGGCTTTGAAGCATTCTTTGGTCAGGAACTCGCACGAAAACTCGAAAACGTGTCCTGGGATCAAAATCGGTTTCAGCACTCCAGCGACGATGGCAGTGCCGATGAATTGGAAAGCAAAGATCGGTAACAACCGCGTCCTCTACTTCTTAATATTGAAGTAGCACGCTCATTCCATTTCAAAGTATTTCATACACACTTCGCGGCAAGAACAATAAAATGTAATAAAATAAAAGAAAACAAAAAAAAAAAAAAAAAAAAAAAAAAAAAAACGACAGCCTTAAGATTTTTGCTGCCAATAATATAATGAATACTGCAAAGCATAACTGGATCCAAACACTTTAGGCGTAGGAGATAAGTGACCTCATGGCAGTGTTACACGACTCGGCTGTGGTTTTATGATACAGTTGGGCTTTTGTTTTATTACAGGCAGCAAGAAAGGATATTAAACAAAAAAGAGGAGAGAAAGTAAACTACACGAACTGAGAGGAGTAACACACATATCAAAAACATCGCCTTATTGCTCGGAAATTGACAGTATGGATTCCATAACGAACAAACTAAAACTGCGACTTCAATCGCCTACGAAAAGAAAAAAAAGAAGAGAAAAAAGAAGAAAAAAAGGAAAGAAAAAAAAAAAAAAAAAAAAAAAAAAAAAAAGAGAGGAAATAGAAAAAAAGATGAGCAAAAAACAGCTGTAAAGCGAAAGAGCAAACATCTCTCCTTTGACTAAAGTTGTATATTTTTTGTTGCGGGCATGAGGAAACCATAGTTTAGGCACGGTAGGGATTCACGGGCAACCCATTCGGAATAACTGGTTTCCGGTAGCGAGGGTGATTGGGATGGCTGGCGCGCGGAGTCGATGTGGACGATGAGGAAGCAGCTGCATTTGGAAGCAACGGTGATGGTGGGTGAGGCGAGCCGCTCCTGTTGAGTGACGTTGGGGTCAGCATTGGTGCTGGGGTCAACATAGGAGAACCCCGGGCAGTCATTCCTGCATTGGTACTGCTCGAGTCCGAAAAGAGTCGAGCATCGTATTGTGGAGAAGGGTAGTTTCCGTGGTCGTATCCATATGCAGCAGTTGATGGGTATGGAGGTCGGGCGTAGTTGGGATCCAGATACTGTGCCGAGGGAGGTGTTGGGATGCCCAATTGGTGTCGGAAGACATTGACAATCTCGTAGAGTGTCTGCTGCCTGGCGTTGGGGTCCTCATTCCATGCCTGAGTGTAAACTGCGTGGTACCATGGAGGGGTGCCTTCGATCATTGGTTCACGAGCACCTGGTCGGAATGTAGAAAAGTCCTTGAAGGGATATCGGCCGGCCATGATGAACCAGTAGATGACACCCAGCGCAAAGATGTCGCATCGGATGTCGTATCGGGGTCGATTCTTGGCCATTCTCTCGGGAGCCATGAACTGCCAGACGCCTCCAAACTGTTGACTTGAAAAGGCGTTCTTGTTGTCGCGGATGCGTCGAAGTCCAAAGTCAGTGAGGCGGGCAAGATAGCGGCCTTCATGAGGCGCACGGTTCCTGCGGAGGTCTATGAGGATATTTTTGGGGTGGAGGTCTCCATGGTGGAACCCGCAGTTATAAAGATGCTCCAGACCTGTGGCGATGTCCATGGCGAGGTAGAGTCGGTCTTCCAGGGATGGCGCCTCCGGTGCGCCTACGGGAGCTTCGAGCAACTTGACGAGGTCTCCGTGCTCGTAATACTGCATGATCATGAATCGGTCTCCATTGCGTTCATCACCACAGTTCCTGATAGCGACTCCGTAGAACTGGACCAGGTTGTCGTGGTGACCGCACTGGTTCATTACCTCGACCTAGTAGTAAGTTATAATTGATTGGCGGAATGTTAGTTACTACGTACAGTGCATGAATGGATACACAAAGGCCAAATAATAATAGAATGGAACAGGCAGGGATGGCAGGGATGGGAAGGGATACAATGTTGTGGTTGGGTGTACAAACCTCTTTGTCAAACAGTTTGGCGATCTTGGCTGGGGTGTGCTTGGTGTCGATCAAACTTTTGAGAATGACGACAGCCTGGCGCGAGGCCCAGTGGGCGCGACGAATCTCGCCGTTGCCACCTTTGGCGATCCTTTGGCGCTGGGTGAACTCTGCGAGGTAGTCGTAATGGGGCACGGGTGGAGCCGCTCCCATGGGTGCAATCATGTTGAGGACTGAAGTCAAGAAATAATCTCCATCGACTTCCTCAGAGCTGTCGGCTGCTTGGGGTGAGACGGAAGGAGAAGGGGAGGGAGGGACAGCGACAGCCCGGATCGCCTCCTGCGGCATCATCACTTTAGACGAGGTCGAGTTGTTGGAGTTGTCAGAAAAGGCAAGGCTGGGCATCTCGGTCTCGACAGATCGGCCTGACGAGGGGGTCATCAGATGACATTCAGTTCCAGGGTAGCCGGCTGCTTGTGAGGGCGGATAGAGGCGCTGTTGTTGCTGGTGTGTACACTGTTGGTGGTTGAAGGTGGGGTTTGCCTGCTGCTGCTGCTGTTGCTGTTGATACTGCTGTTGATACTGCTGGAGATGGGACAGTGGCGGTTGCGGGAATGGATATTGTGGTGGGTACTGTTGTCCTTGTTGACCCTGTCCGTGACCCTGCTGCATCATTTGGAGCTGCTGCTGATACTGACGCTGGTGTTCGAGACTTGAGCCTCCGTTGTTGGCATAGTGCTGGATCCTTGCGTCGTGGGCCTCGATGGGTCGTGAGTCGAGGTCCATCCCGTCCGAGTTTGAGTTTGTTGACATGTTGGAGGAGTGGGTGAGACTGGGGGCAATGTCGATTGTGTTGTCGGTGTTGGTGGTGGTGTTCTGGTAGTCATAGGGCGGATACATCTTGCTTTTGAAGGAGAGGGTTGGTTGAAGTGAAGGGTGAAGAAGGGTAGAGTGGATAGGATAGAGGAATAATGGTATTACTGGTGTGATAAATAAGGAGGGTAAGGGAAGAGGCGTATTTTTGGCTTTTGGTTTGTTTTAAGGTGTGAGGAAGGAAAGAGAAAAGGGTTTTTTTTTAGCTTTTTGGTTGTTGAAGAGAAGAAAAGAGAAGAGAAGAGAAGAAGAGAAGAGGAGAAGAGAAGAGAAGAGAAGAGAAGAGAAGGAGAAAAGGAGAAGAGTGGTGACGATTGTGACGAAGGGAGAAAAAGAGTGACGACGGAAGAGCGGGGTGTATGTGAAAGAGAAAAAAAAACTCAATCAATAAAAAAAAAAAAAAAAAAAAAAAAAGGGCTGTGGATAACTGGATTAGAAAAAGTGAAGGGATGGACGGTGTGAAGAAAAATATCTTAAAGTACCATTGCTAGAATATGTCTTAGTGTCTATTCTCACTTGTCAAGATTTACGTGGAGGAAAAAAGGAAAAGAAGGAAAGAAGAGGAAGAGAAGTAAACAGGAAACTGGGAAAGAAGGTTGAGTTTTGAGAGTCAGGGGGGGTAGAAAAAAAAACAAGAAAAAAAAAAAAGAAAAAAAAGACGAGAGAGCAAGGAAGAGCGAAGAGTAATAGAAGAGAAACAAACCAGACTTGGAACAAACAAACAAACAAACAAACAAATTAGAGCAAAGGGAAAACCGAGCGTTGCGAGAAAAAGAGAAAGAGGAACGGAAGCGAAGGAGAGAAGAAGCCAACAGGAACGACAACGAGTGATCAAGGAGGAGTGGTCAATGAAGAGCGATTTAAAGCGATCAAAGAAGGGATAAAGATGCAAGACAAAAGAAGGTTTTTAAGGGTCAGTCAGACATATAAGATATAAGAAAGAGATCAAAAATAAATAGCGGATGGTGGATGATGGATGGACCGCGAGGGTGGAGTGGAGAAAAGAAGAAAAGAAAAGAAGGAAAGAGAGAAGGAGGAAAAGAAAAAAAAAGAAAGAAAAAACAAAGTGAGCAATGCTTAAAAGAAACAACGAAATTCCGTCTGTTTTGTCCTTTTGAGAGCAAAAAAAAAAAAAAAAAAAAAAATTCCTACCTGTTCTTGATTGTTGGTGATAATGATGGTGAGCGAATTATCTTCTTTTGGAGCAAGGTTGCGAATAGAATGGCTGAGTGGTAGTGGGTGGTTTGTGACTAGCGCTTGGTTTGATGGTTTTTTTTACGAGAGAAGGTAGTGTGCATCTCAATCACTCATGTATACACTCACCCACGCACCATGACACATTTACAAAAAACTGTCCTGTGAGCCTTTTTCATAACAAACAGCAAATCAAAAAAGGATATTTGAGAATCAGGGACTTGGGCCATGCACCTATCCATCGGGGCAACTTCAGGCAAAGAGCAGAAAGAGAAGAAGAAGTTGTTATTTTTGCCCTTTGTACGACAAATGTCGACTCTCACAAAACACTTTTCCAGCCAATTGTCGACTTCATTCTAAAAGACTGGCAATACAGAGTCAAGGGTCGATAGATGGGTAAACCATGCATCAACACAAAAAGAACAAGAAAAAATCGATCGGAGAGAAAGTGGCATTGGCACTGACACAGACTCTCGACACGGACAGTGGGACAATGGGACAATGGGACAATGGGACAATGGGACAATGGGACAATGGGACAATGGGAGGATGAAGAATAGAAAACTCTTCGTGGCAATTTTTTTTTGTATTTCGTGTCTCTCTACTTTGTTGTCCCATCCTTGACTACATCATCCTATATCCTATGTCCATTCTCATTCAAGCTCCATCCCTTTCTACCCAGCCTCCTACCCCTTCCATCATTGTTCATTATGATACTTTCCCCTCTGTTGTTCTCCCCTCATCTTTCCTGAAAGAAAAGAAAGAACGGGCCTAATTGTTTTTTTTTTGTATTCTCCGCTCCGCGGAAGAATACACTTCACACGCACATTTTTTCTTTTTCTTCTTCTTCCGTTGCTCTTTGTGCACCAATGCCTCCCCAACTAGCTTCGCCTAATTCTCTTTTCTATCCATTAAACGCCGATTTGGCGGTGGGGCCTTTGCGTCGATCGACAGGGTCATTGCTGCTCGCTCTCTTCTCCCCTCGGAAAATAAAGGGATGGAAGACTCCATGGGTAAATGCTGCGTAGTTTTCGATTTTGCCACCAAAATTCGATGAACAATGATTTCGTTTTCCGTTAAAGGTGGTGGCTTTGAAAAAATGGCGCACACAAAATTATTTCCCTTGTGCCTCCACGGCCAGAACACACTTGCGAATCAGCACTCACATACACAAGAAACACTCACACATCCCAGACAGGACACAACCATCGCTCTCGCGTCGTCAGTTGCATCAACATCAACAGTCGACCACCAGCAACAATACTAGTCTCAGTTAAAACACTCCATATACGACACTCATCAGGAACAAAGGACACATCCAGAAAAACAACTGGAACAACATCCCTAGACAAACAGATCGCATGGCCTATAATCAACAACACAGTGCGGCAGTGCCCCAGTACACACCAGAGGAGATTGCCTACTGGGAGTCAATGGGCTATGTCATGGACCCATCTTACATCGCACCTGCTCCTGCTGTCCCTGCTTACTCTCCATATCCACAACAACACCAACCATACGGAGTCACTGGGCCATCAATAGGAGCAGCTGCAGGCCACGGCTATGCAGCAGGAGGGCGACACGGCGGAGGGGACGGAGCAGGAGGCTACTATGGCCACAATGGAACAAGAGGAGGTCCGGTAGTAGGAGCAGGGCCTGGACTCAATAGCTACAATATGCAACAACAACAACAACAGCCCTACGGTATCCCAGCGGCTGTCGAACCACTGCCTGTTTCGGAATACGAGGATCTCAACAAACTCTTTGTTGACCCCAAGAAGGCCCAGGAAGAGGCCGAGGCTGCTGCTGCTGCTCTCGCTGAGGAGGAAGAAAAGGCTGCCAAGGCCAAGGCTGCTGCCACTGTCATCCGCAAAGCGGCCGGCAAGACCTGGGAGGATCCTACACTTCTTGAGTTTGAAGAAAGTAAGTTCCATCGATTGATACTTTGATCTGCTTGCAGATGGATTGAGAGTTTGTTTAACAAATTCTCTATTTGATCTCACTCGAAGGCCTTAGGCGAGAACATACCTATGTGACATTTGCGACTGCTGACCATGCATATTCAAGCTTTTTGGATGGGGAGTTTGTTTTAGCAGCTCTTCTATCTCTTCTCACTCAGCGACCATGTGCAAGAACAATTCTTGATTAAGCCTGTCTGAATATGCTCACTAATATATTTTTTGCTTTTCTTCACCTTGTAACTCCACTAGACGATTTTCGGTTGTTTGCTGGAGATTTAGGAAACGAGGTGACAGACGAGATACTGACAAAGACATTTTCCAAATATCCGTCCTTTTTGAAGGCCAAGGTCGTCCGGGACAAGCGCACCGACAAGAGCCGCGGCTATGGCTTTATTAGTTTCGCAGAACCCGATGACTTTGCCCGTGCCTGGAAAGAAATGAACGGTAATCTTACTTTTATGCACTGCAGGCGACTATATCATGCTTGTTTGTTGTTGCTATTCATTGTGCGGACGAATATGCTAAGTCTCTTTCCTATCTTACTAAACCATGCGCTAATGTAGGAAAATATGTCGGAAATCGCCCGATCAAGTTGAGGAAAAGTCAATGGAAAGATCGCAACGTTGAGATTGTTAGGGAACCAAAGGCGCCTCGTGGTCCTTATGATCCCGAGGCCTTTACCCGCAAAGAGCGCGCTAAGCCATACAAGGTCAAGAAACTGAACAACGCTGGAAAGTAATCTCTTCTTTTGCCTTTGTGCTTTTGCTTTGTAGCCCTTGCAGATAATAAAAGTACTGGAGGTTTCTTTTTCATCATTCTTTATTTGATGCTTAGCAAAAATAATTGTTTTGTGGCACGCTCAAGTTCAAAGGTATATGGATCGATATCGTACTTTATTTAATAATGAGTGATGATGACATGTCAAAGCCCAAGATCAGATCTGAACAAGGAAAATTCACGCTTGACCATGTCAGGTCGGACAATAGGCACCCAATCCTTGGCCATCTTGGTATATCCAGTAGAACTGAAATGACGCCCGTCCTGCCAGTACAGATTTCTGCGCTTCATCTCAAAGTTGCTCGCCAGATCAACCTTCAATCCTGGGAGCACACCATCCGAGTTCCTAGGGGAAAAAATGAAAAGAAATAGATCGAGGTAGTTAATTCCCCTGTTTGCCTTTCCTAGATTTGCTTTCACTTTTCCCGCCATCTATCCACTGGATAATAGATACATACTTGTCGCAGTATGCTTCGATCAGTTTGTTCCTGGTCAAATTATCGGCCATTTGCTCTTCAGTCAGGTAAGTGTCGTCACCGGCGGTGGGGATGGTGCAGAGGTAGATGGATTTGTTTTCGTTTCCTGTCCTCTTCAGTGCCTGGCAGACCAACTCTAGATTGCGCACCGTCTCCTGCGGCGTGATCGATGGGTCCTTGCGCCTATTTGATTTTTCGTGCAGCGATATCACCCTTTTTTGGATCAGTACAAGTAAGAGGAAGATATGGTATACAAGTAATATGACTTGAAATACGACACTTACAGGACGTCGTTGGATCCAAGCATGACGATGACGATCTCTGCCTTGAGATACTTGGGGTCCTGGAAGAGCTTCGTCAACAGTGCTGGTTTTTCCATTCGTTTCTATTGGATCAAATAAATGATACATGTTAGGTTGGCTGCGCTTATTACCATCCACAAAGGAAGTGCCCAATGAGATCATGTCGGAACGTACTGAGTCGGCAGGGTGCAACCAGTCTTCGGTGGAGGCCTTGTACTCTCCGCGATTAAAGATCTGCCATGATTGGCGAATAGAAACTTCCTTGGCCAACTCTCCTCCTAGTTTGTGAGCCAGCCCTATGTCAATTGAAGATGATATGTCAATCCTGTCCATGGATGCGTCGCGGGCCAATGGTGCGCCAATTGATAGACAGGGTGTGCATACCTGATCCTGCCGTGAGAGTGCTATAGTCGCCTACGCCTAGAGCATGATCATCGCCTTAATGAGGGTAGGATCAGTTGGAGCGGTGTTGGTTAAGAGACGTGAGAAGTACAGGTACAGAAGACGCGGAAGCAATCGAGAGTTGAATTGGATCAGTGTTGGTACCTAGTACCACGATAGTGTGGTTGTAGCTTCCTTTTGTCCTCAGTTTTGGTTCATGCCACTATTCGATGAACAAGCATGAGGCCTGTGAGTCCTTCGAGGTGCCCTTCTGTCTTCGTACCACTGGCCATTACCCGTTGCCCCATTGCATTACGCCTTGCTGCACAAAGGAATAACATAATCATGCTCTGCTTACTCTTGCAAAATAAATGAATCCGAGTTTGAAGTAGAAGAGACTGACGGTGAGAAAAACCTTGACTGTTCTGATGAGAGAGTTGATGACCTCCATGGGAATTGCGTTTCCTGTTGTTTGTCTTCTTTTTGCTGTCTTGTCCTTTGATGTGTTGATGAGTGTGTGTGTGTAAATGGTAGAAGAAAGAGATTCATAGAAGAAAATAGAGAGTCGAGGGGGTACAGCGAGCTAGAGAGTGTGAGCGATTTTTTTTTTTTCATTTTCATTTTCATGCGACTCCGCGTATGAAGGAGCCGCGAAAATAGCATGAAAAAAATCGCGCGCGCTGAGGTCATTTGTAAAATGGGCAGTCGTGAGAGCACACACCAATGGGTGAAAATTGAATGCCCCCTTCACTCTCAATTTCAACCCCCTACGACCACACAAATAGAATCTAGAGCATTAATACAGCAGGTGTACACATCGACTCACTCCTGATCTTCTACAGGTTCACCGCTGTTGTTGCTGTGAATGTTGAAGACGCCAACACTACAGTCTTTAACCGTCAGCTTAACAACTAAACAAACTAAAGGAGAGGAACTCCTACGGTTGTGACCATGGGTAGAAGTGTGTGTTTGTGAGGATGAGTATAAAGGTGAGGATGTTGCACATAGAGGCGCCAACAAGGCTTACACGACGGACAACCTGCACTGCCGTCGTTACTTCTACCCCCTTTTCACACCTACAACCACCGATAATCACGACCAACACCTGGTTCCAAAGAAACAAATCGTATACCTTATCCCTACTCCTCCCAACCTGCCCATCCAGGGTCTCTGCCAAACCTCACATGAGGCCAACTACACAACTTTACTCGAATAAAAAGATGAAAGGATCTATCCAGAGAAGAAAGAGATAGAAAATCAAATATCGGGCATGAGCCATCTGCCAGTTCAGCATCCAACCTACTCCTTTTTTTGACACCCGAGTAGAAAGAACCTTAAAACCCCATGCTCCAAAAGCTTTGGTAGGAGCTATCGCTGCCTGGTTCATCACTCGGATAGCCAGTTTGCATTTGCGCAACTTCGAGATGTGTAACAGGCGAAAGTGGACAAAAAAGTCTCTGATCGAGCGACTCTTTTTTCTTCTTTGCCGGGGCTGCATGTTCACGTCATTCCGTAGATACTTCCGCTCACGAGATGAAAAATAATAAAAGAGAATTGCTGTGGGTTGAAGGCGCGAGGAAAGATGATGGCCAGTCGATACGACACGAGATGAATTTAATGGCCAGTTTGTTGAAATAGCAGAGCCCAACCAACATAGAGATCAACCAAATGTGTGCCTGTGCTGCTGCGTTCCTGTTGTAGTTGTTGCTCCTGCTTCATTGTGGTGGTCGTGTGCGTGTGTATTTGTGCAATCTTATGTTGATCGACTAAAACGAACAATCTATCTATTGAACACATCCCATCAGAGGGAAAACGACGAGTGGAAAGCATTGGTGCAAAAAAAAAAAAAAAAAAAAAAAAAAATTAGGGCACCTTCCTTCCTTGGGTTCTATCCATCGATGGTTGGCTAGGATAGTTTTGCCACCAACCTGTGGACCAACCCTGTCTTCACGATGGGGGTATCCTTTGATATGATTGGCTACTAATGAAGGCGGATATTCTTTCTTAACGACCACTGCTCAACCTAGCTTAAGGTTGGTCCGCATGGTTTCAGCTTCAGTTTGTGGACTGGGGACAGGGCAATGATATCGCGTTCTCGATTGTCTGTATATGTACTGTAGAATACTGTACTGTCTCTGTCTGTCCTCTGTCGGAGAGAAGAAAGGGGCAAAGAGGGCGCATGTAGTGGAAAGTAGTGCAAAGTAGAGACTACCAAGAAAGGGGGCGAACAAATGAGAATGAAAAGAGACCGCTACCACCACGCAGTACACACGCAGGTGGTTAGGGTGCGCTGGCTGATGTTTGACTCAGATAGAGCTTTCTGTTGCTAGTTCGCCATTAGAATCTCAAAATGTATTCGGGGTTATGCTACATTGCTACCCTCTCTTCTTGCTCTTCTATCGAGCTCGGCTGCAGTGTTTCACACTCTCTACCCCTAGGGCCACTCGGCCACAATCAAGAGGCCAAAATGGCTACACATGGGCTACGTCCCTCTCACCATTCATCTGAACACTAATCCCCTGTCGCCACTTTAGATCCATCGACCCAGAGTGCTCAGCTAGCTCGTTCTCATCATGACCGAGGAAAAGAATAAGTACCTTACCGGCACGTTTTCTTCATTGTTATAAATACAATGCTTCTCGCCACATTGTCCAACAATCTTCTCTTCAACGACCTCCTCTTCCTCCTCCTCCTTATCCCTCCCACCTACTCCTCTTTCCGTCACTCGATCTAGGTCCTTCTTCTTCCACCTTGATCCTCATACCCTCATACCCATCCCATCTTCTCCTACTTTTTCCCTTCGCCGACACGCACACTTTTTAAAATGATGGAAGTTGGTGATTACACCTTTCTCTTTGGGATCGGTATCTTCTTTGCCTTTATGGATGCCTTTGGTATCGGAGCCAACGACGTTGCCAACTCCTTTGCCACATCTGTCGGTTCCGGTTCGATCACCCTTGCCCAGGCTTTGATCATTGCTTGTTTCTGTGAGTTCGGTGGTGCTTATTTCCTTGGCGCCAACACCACCGAGACCATTAAGGGCGGAATCGTCGATCCCAAGATGTATGCTGCCGCCCCCGAGCTTTTGATGGTAGCTAACTCTTTTATCTTCTATCCTCTATGTCTATTGTCTTATACTCCTCCTAATTGTTAATAACTCATAAAACAGCTCACACGATGAGAACACACCGATTTTAACCAATTTTTATTTTTCTTTTGTGCTACTTCACCCTCCACAGTTGACAATGGTCTGTGCTTTGATCGGTTCCTCGACTTGGGTCTTGTTTGCCTCATCCCGTGGCTGGCCCGTCTCGACCACCCATGCCATCGTCGGTGCCATCTGTGGTGCCGGAATCTCTGCCTTTGGTGCCGACGGTGTCCAGTGGAGCGGCATTACCAAGATTGTCCTCTCCTGGGTTATCTCTCCCGTTGCTGCCGGCTTTGTCTGTTCGCTCTTCTTCCTGTTCACCAAGCACGTCGTCCTCAAACACGATGACTCCTTCCGCCGCGGTTTGATTGCCATTCCTGCCTATTTTGGTATTGCTATCATGATCAACGTCTTCTACATCATCTTTAAGGGTGCACCCGACTCGAACTTGAAGAAGGCCGCCATTGGTATCCCCGTCGGTATCGCTGTCGGTTGCGGGTTTGCTGTCTTCCTCTGGTGTCTCTTCTTCCTCAGCCCCTTCCTCCGCCGCAAGATCCAGGACGGCGAGGATCTCAAGTGGTTCCACCTCTTTTACATCCCCTTTGTTGGCAAGCGCGAGAAGCCCGCCGTCCACAACGAGGAGATGTCCCAGACCAAGAGCGAGAAGCTTGCCGCCGACTCGATCGACTCAGATGATGCCCAGGCCAACCCTTCACTTGTTGCTCTTGAAAAGAATGAGAACTGGGTCATGAAGAAGCTGAAGAGCACCGTCTTTGCCGGTCTCTACAAGGACATCGAATCCAAGGAGGACGAGAACATCAACGAGGTCCACGCCAACGCCACCAAGTTTGACTCTGATACCGAGCGCCTCTTCTCTGCCGTTCAGGTTATCACCGCCTGCTTTACCTCCTTTGCCCACGGCTCGAACGATGTCGCTAATGCCATTGGCCCCCTTGCGACCATCTATTACATCTGGAGGAACGCCAACATTGACGTCGCCAAGGCCCCCGTCCCCACGTGGATCCTTGTCTTTGGCGGTATTGCCATTGATCTTGGTCTGATGACCTATGGTTACCATGTCATGAAGACTCTTGGTAACAAGGTCACCTACATGTCTCCTACCCGCGGTTTCTCTGCTGAGATGGGTACCTCGATCACTATTTTGACGTGCTCCAAGCTGTCACTCCCTGTCTCGTCGACCCATTGTATTACCGGTGCTACAACAGCTATTGGTCTCTTGTCTGGTGGTGGCTTCAAGTCGCTTAACTGGCGTCTGTTGCTCGGTGTTTTTACCGGATGGATTGCCACTCTTCCTGCTGCTGGTCTCGTCTCTGGCGTCATCTTTGCCTTTGTTTCCCGATCTCCCCAGCTTCTTTAAGAAGCTTATTCTTCATTTATTTGTACCATATTCCCTTTCTCTTTTGATCCCAATTGGTCATCACCCCCATATCCTTGCATTCGGTTATTTAATAAACCAAAAAAAAGAAGTGCTTCAATACAGGTCATGACGCCTTGTCTGTTGTTCCTTTGTTTCGTTTTTTGTCGCGTAATATCAAATGATGAGGGAAGGATGCATGATCGCGTTTCCTGTGCTCCATATCACGTGTCGTGATGAGGCAAAGTAGTGCAGTTTTCTTCCTCTATCCTTTTTTCTTCTTTTCTTCTTTTTTACTTCCTGTCCATCAACTCCACTCACTCTTTTAAACTCATTCTTGCTTTTAACCAACCATGGCCGAAACTCTTACCCGCGACAACCACGTCTACCTCGCCAAGCTCGCCGAGCAGGCCGAGCGTTACGAAGGTAATAACATACCTCCTCTTTATCTTATCCTATCAACCAATATCCATACCGGTTGTCATTTTTTTATCGCTTCCTGGGCAGCGTGTCTGGCTTGTCAGGCGTGTCTCTCTATCTCCTCTCCTTCTCGCTTTTCCCCTCACAACAAACCTTGTATAAGGCACGACCACACGCACGAAAGTACCACAATGTTACAATCACTATGCTGCACCTTTCAGGACCGCTCAATTTCCATTCTTGTCTGCTCCTTTTCCTGTTCGTTTTTGCGTATTCTCCTTGTCTTGTGTGGGTTGACGCGTGGTGAGAAGAAGACGAAGGAGCAGGGAATGTCAAATCGACAGTTCTAGTTTAGTTATGACACCGTGAGTCGCGTTTTATTTTTCCATCTTTGCGAATGAGATCCCATTCCACAGGGGAAGAAGCACAGTGAGAAAGTGAGTATACTAAGAAATGTCGACGGTCATGAGCTGCGCGCTTGTATGTCAGGGAAGAACAAAAAAGAAGGCGCGAAAGAGTCTTTGTCATTGAACAACGAATGGGGGATGTTGTTCACCTCTCAGAAGGCGAGCGGGAGTGAGAGTGTACAAGTGGATATGTGTGTACCTTCCTTTCGTCACAGTGTGTCTGTTTGTCCCCTCTCCCCCCTTTGTCCCGCCTTTGCCTCCTCCCCTTTTCTTCTCTTTTACCCCTTCCTCGTCCTTTCCTCCCAGTACCAATCCTGTCCTTACCCCTCTCCTCGCCCTCGTTCTCCGACGACGGTTGTTTGCCTGTCGAATGGCTTTTATGCCGCTGATATGTATACAAGTCGTTGTCTCCATGCGCACGCATTGTCTGTGTTTTTATGCGTCGTTCTTTTCTTTCTTCGTGTTCTTCTCGCCGGATTGTTCAGTTGTCAGCTGTTTCTGCCCCTTGTTTTTCCTTTTTCCTTTTCTTTGCCTTTCCTCTTTGTTCTTTGCCTTTCTCTTCTTCTGTGCCATGTCCCGCTTGTTGTGTTTTTCGTTGGTTCCCCTTCGGCAAGAAAAGAAGACCACGTCACATTTGGTCGTCTTTTTGTGCCCTTTGGGTTGTGCAAGTGTAGTTGCACCAGCCAGGATGGATACCGTGGATAAAAGACAAGGCAACTGAACTCGGCAACGACTGGAAACCATAAGGCACGCAGTTGTTACTCTGGGCACTTGTACTGTACTTGTTGGCGTACATGGAGGGGTATCTTGGATGAACAGGAAGAAAAAAAAAGGAAGAAAAGAAAAGATGGGTCAGTGGTGGAGTGATACACACACCGCCATTGCTCCTCTCTGATAGGGAAAGTGTCATAAGGGGAAGGAAGGAGGCCAAGAAGGGGAAGGGGGGAAAAATAATGGTTGAAGGGGCGGGGGAAGGAGAGGAAGGAGAGGAAGGAAAAAAAGAAGCTGGGTGTTTTTATGCTGGTTGTCAACCGCTCCTGCAGATATCCTTGCATATCTATCCTGCCATTCTTCCCTTGGCATTAACTATGAAACGTATCGCTGAACATGAGCCACCAGTATGATTCTTGTTAGTGGCAATTGACAAGGCTGGCCTTCCTTGTCTGTCATTTCACCAAACGAGAAAGCACCAACATGATGCTGAAAAAATCGGCATCACCCAAGTTACTGTGCCATCACTGAATAAGATGGGCATATCAAAGCTAACACGCCCATGTTGCACTCAACTTGAATAGAAATGGTCAACAACATGAAGGAGGTCGCCTTCTCCAACACCGAGCTCTCTGTCGAGGAGCGCAACTTGTTGTCGGTCGCCTACAAGAACGTCATTGGTGCCCGCCGTGCCTCGTGGCGCATTGTTTCATCGATCGAGCAGAAGGAAGAGTCCAAGGGATCGGATGCCAACGTCTCCATGATCAAGACCTACCGCACCAAGATCGAGAATGAGCTCGCCGATATCTGCAACGACATTCTCAATGTCCTGGAGAAGTACCTTATCCCTTCGGCCAGTTTGGGCGAGTCCAAGGTCTTTTACCACAAGATGATGGGCGATTACCACCGCTACCTCGCCGAGTTTGCGACCGGCGACAAGCGCAAGGATGCTGCTGACAAGTCCCTCACAGCCTACAAGAATGCCTCGGATGTTGCCATTACTGAGCTCCCTCCTACTCATCCCATCCGCCTTGGATTAGCTCTCAACTTCTCCGTCTTTTACTACGAGATCTTGAACTCGCCCGACCGCGCCTGCCATTTGGCCAAGCAGGCCTTTGATGACGCCATTGCCGAGTTGGACACTCTTAGTGAGGAGAGCTACAAGGACTCGACTTTGATCATGCAGCTCCTCAGAGACAATCTCACCCTCTGGACTTCCGACATGCAGGGCTGTACGTCACATTTATCGTCATGATGTTTTCATGTCGTTCACGGTGTTATTAAGTTCTTCTGTGACAATACTAACCATATTTTTTCTTTTTCTCTTGTTTTCATTTTTTCTATGACTGCAACGACGACTCGACATCTTTGTCATTATCCACACAATTGGATCCCATACCAACAGCCAATGTTGATCAGGCCGATGCCGCAGAACCCCAGGACACCGAAGCTTAAACAGTCAGAACATGTTTTCTTTTTTTTCTCAGTTTTATCTCTTACTCTATGAAAGTTGGCGCGCGTCTTTTTTTTTGACATCTTTGTTGATGCTTGGCAATGCTAATAAACCCAGCAACTCCATTCAATTCAAGGGAAGTTCGTATCTTTACGATGCTTTTTTCTTTTTACTTTCATGGCGTGTTTATTATCAACGACGATGGACAAAGCTACGACTGGGTGGTGGCTTGGTAGATGTAGAATTGGTGGCGCTCGCCACCATGAATAAGGAAGTCGCTCAATTCTGGGATCTCCCAACGCATTGACAGGACGACCTTGTGTTTTGTGACAATGGCGTCTAACAGCAGTGGAGCCAGCTTCGAGAGTGCTACTGGGAGTAGGTAGACGAAGAGATGTGAGCTCTGGTTGATCAAGGTGTCCATTGTTGCTGGTTTTGGTTCTGTTGTTGCTGTCGCGCTTTGGCGAGAATGTGGCGCCATGATGGTAGTGAGGGGGACGTGCATGGCTGTTAAGTCTCCGTGGTACATCTCTAGGCGTGACAAGATATCGCGTTCGTCACTGTCGCCTGATGTTGATGGTGATGAAGGGTGTTCTTGTTGGATCCGATCGCGGGCGGCTTCGAGGAGGGGTCGGTCCAGATCGACGCCAATTGCGCGTGAGAGTTGTGAGCGAGGAAAGGTTTCGAGTGCTTGGACTAGGACTAATCCGTCTCCGCATCCCAAGTCTAATATTGCACTGCTGCCGTTGATTTCTGCAGTGGGAAAGTCGACGTGTTGGAGCATGTTGCTGAGGATGTCGCATGGCGTTGGTCTAAAAGGGGACACGTAACCACTTGCCCTAGGTTATGATGATGTTGTAAGTGCAAGGCGTTGAGTTTATGTTCGTTTGGATAGTCGTGTAAGAGATACAGCGAAGGGGTCTGTGGTCCACCGATTGAATAAAGTAGAAAATTGATTGTTACCAATCGTAGGAGAACATGCGAGTTGCCTTGGTCTTTGTCTCGCCCAACAGTTCTGGGTTGTTCTTGTAACGGTCGTATTCTTCTTTCTCTTCCTGTTCTTCTTGCTTTTGTTCTTGGTCCTGAGCTTGCTCGCGTTCCTGCTTCGGGTCATGGTTATAACTGCCCTCTTTGTCCTGACGGTCGTGCTTTTTTCCTGGTGCTAATTGATTTCCGACTTGGTCCATTGTTGTGGTTGTTGTGGTTGTGTGAATGGAAGATTCATTGAAAAGATCATTCCAGTTCAAAAGTACGAGCCCAAAAGTAAAAGCAGTCAAAGCGGATGTGGGTGAGGGAGATATTTTTTTAATCATAAAAGTCGTGCGTGCTTTCGAAGGGAGCATCAAAAGTTACGACCTGACACCCTGGGGCTTGTTGGAAGTAGGCTTGCGGTCTGGGGGGCCACCTCCCCGCACACCATTGCTGTTACCACCACCACGTCCTCCTCTATAAGCACCCTGAGACTGTTGCTGATGGCCATTGGCATTATTGTTATTGCCATAGTATCCCTGACGGCCATTGGCAGGTCCTCCAGGGCCATTGTTGTTGTTGTTGTTGTTGTTGCTGTTGTTGTTGTTGTTGAACCCGTGGTTGCCACGACGACGTTCCTCAGCTAAAACAACCTCACTGCCAACCTGAACATTTCTCTGCTTCAGAGCAGCAACAACAGACTCTGGAGCTGCAAAGTCCATAAACGCACAGTTCTTCTTCTGCGTCATGTCCAAATGCTTGATCCGACCAAACTTGGAGAACGCTTCCCGAAGCTGCTCCTCTGTGATCCTGTCATTGACGTTCTTGATAAAGATCGAATGATACTCCACAAACTTCCTACCCTGTCCCTGTCCTTGTCCATGTCCTTGTTGACCATATCCTCCCTGGCTTTGTCCTTGTCCATGGTTGTGAGAGGCAGCGGTAGGGGTTGGGGTCTGAGGCTTGGCGGGTGCGGGCATGACAACGGGAGTTGCCGCCTTGGAAGTTGCCGCCTGAGAGACCCATTGTTCCGTGTTCTTGGCAGCCAAGTTTGCCCATGTCTTTTGCTTGGGAGGACCAACCGGTGCTGGAGCTTGTACAGGTACAGGTGCAGTTGTAGGTTCAGGTTGAGCAGCAGGAGCAACGTTGACAGGAAGAGCGGTCTCGGTCTTGGTAGGTCCTACTGACTCGGATCTCCTGGCCGGTGTCGCCGCAGTGGGTTCCTTTTGCTCAGTAATATTAACATCTAGAGCGGCAGTAGCAGTAGCAACAGGCGCCTGAACGACAGGAACCTTGGATTCTACTACTGGAACAATCGCAATGACCTCAGACCCAGCCTCGAGGACAGAAACTTCCACTTCATCATCATCCTCAGCCTTCTCTGCGTACATCTCTGTCAGATCTTCGTCTTCCTCTTCCTGCTTCTGTTCCTGATTGTCCTTATCTTCCTGTTCTTCCTCATAATCGTCCTTGAGGAAGCGGAAGATGTCGTTGTGGACGTAGTAGCCCATGGGCTGCTCGGCCAAGAAGAAGGTCTGGACAAACTTTTGAGCGGGTCCTCCTCTGTTGGACATTTCACCGAGGACCTGGACAACAATGCCTCCGTGGATCGAACCTTGGCAGTCAAGGTTGCTCACAAGGACCTTGCAGTCTTCAAAGCCCAGGTCCAAGATCTTTTCGTTGATCGCCTACGGACGAAGTAATGTAATGATCAGTGATAATGATCAGTGATCAGTGGTCAGGGATCAAAGTTGGTTACTTGGTTTCGCCTCGCCCCTCTCATACAAATCGACATTTGTCGGATACAAGGACTCCAGTTGTACCTGCTGACCGTTAAAGACCTGGATCTGCTCACCCTGGTAGCCATGACTCATGGTCGAGTGCTTATTGTAGAAGCAGTGGAGCCGAGCGGGGTCCTTGTTGAGAAAGGTGTAAAACTCGTGCGCAAACACCACTCCGACCTCGCTGGCGATCTTGGGGTCCGTGCTGTTGACATTAGACGACTGGACAGAGGTAGTAGGGGCCGTCATGGCTGTAAGAAAGAAAGGAAGAAGTGTCTGTGATCCGAGCTGGGGGATAGAGAAGGGGTTGCTTGACGAAACAACAAAGGCAGTCTATTCAAAGATAGAATTGTCCGTTTTGTAAGTCGGAGATTGTAGTCAGAACTGGGTGTCTACTCCATGGGCGTTGCTTAGTCATTCTCCTTCTTTGTTCATTCATTGTGTCTCTTGTTCATTCATTGTCTCTCTCTCTGTGAAGAAGGTACTGCTGCGAGGAAGGCATGCTATTGTGATCCCCGTTGTCATTCGACATTGTTTTCCTTGCTCTCTGGTGTAGAGGATGTTTTTCTGTAGGCATGTCTGTTCTCTGTTTCTGTATCCTTGCCTGAGGTGATGCAGGTCATTCAACAACCTGCGTTTAGTCCTGCTTCCGTTGGCTCTTTTCTCTGTTGATACCTATGCGTACTGCTTGTTGAAGTGAGATATCCTGGATATCCTGCCTTAATGCAGGTGCGCTCCTTTTTTTGCTGTTGTAGTGCTTCGTATTAGGATTGTGTGGAGTCCTGAACAATGCTGGATTTGTTCCTGGAGAGATATGTGCATAATAGCGATATGTGCCATTGAGTATGGTATTACCTAGCCTGAGAGAGGAGAGTTGAGCGAAGGTAGGAAGTGGGTGTGAAGAGAAGGTAAAAAAAGAGAAGGAGCGAAAAATGGAAAGAAGAAAAGAAAGGAAGAACAACCCGACGCAGCCCCATGTGCGCAAACAGCAACAGGACCCTCCTCTTGTCTTTCTCCTTTTCACACCCTTTACACGTGACTTGGGATTTGTTCCTTTCCGTTGATTGTGCGCCGTTCTCCACACTTTTGCTCCTTCTCTCCACCCGACAAAAGCTACAAAAACTATCTTAATCATGGAACCTTCACGGTGGGAACGCGCAAAGTACGGAGCCGCTATGGGCGGTGCCGTCGGTCTCTGCATCGGACTCGTCTTTGGCGGTCTGTCTGCCATGAGGTACCTTTCACTCCCTTTTATGTCTTTTTCACGTCAACCACAATATTACTTCGTTCCTTTCTTCTCAAGTCAAGTAGAAAAGTTGATCGCCCTTTCTTTTCGACATGCAGCAAAGCGACTAAAGCTTCCTTTCAACCTTTCTTCTCTCTCCTTTTAGAAACGGTCCTGGTCGGAATGGATATGTCAACAACTTGGCCCAAACCATGATGTCCTCAACGGCCATGTTTGCATTCTTCATGGCGATCGGATCTGTGATTCGGACAGAGGAGGCTTTGGCGATCGACTATGCTGAGCTGGACCAGAACAAGGGCAGGAAAAATCTTTGGGGTAGCGCTATGCGGTTCAAGACCCCGCCTGTTGTTATTCTTCAGCAGCACAAGCAGCAGCAGCAGGAACAGAAGGAGTAGGAGAATTAGGAGCATTTTATTTGAATCACAGGCAGTTCAGGACGTGTTTTTAACTGCCTTCGCGTCTGTTCAGCGTTACAGCAGTGCAATTGAAAGTACCTTTCATTAAACAGTATTTAACACTCAATGCACGTATTCCTATGCGTTGGTTGTTTTTCGTCACTGGTTGTAAGGCGCAAAAGGTGATAGTATATAATGGAGATTGATAGCGCGGCCAGTGACGAGCGTACTTTCTTTCCTGCAAAATCTGGTCAACAAAAACGACTACGTTCAACTGAATGCAGTCGTTGAAAGGCTAAAAGGACATAGGAATGCCAAAGGTGTAGTCTTCAACTGATAGTGATTTCGTTTTTATTGCAATGTACACGCGATTCCAGCTAATACATCTTTGCTGTGCTCACCGATATATCTTCCTTGCTTGCTCCTGGTTTAACTATCATTCTCAGAGATAAAACTCGAAAAAAAAATGCTATTAAAGTCAATTCTTTACAGGAACAGTTCGTGAATGGTAATGATAGGAAAGTGTCTTCCACGCTAGGCGGCTTCAACCCTGCTAGGGTCGAGCTTGGCACTCAGTACTCTTCAGAGAGCCAGTCGAACACCTGCGCGAACCTCTAGCAAAATAACGAGTCGCATGGCCAGGCTGACGTGAAGTACATAAAATACACCTCACATCTGTTCATAAAGGAAAATCGTACCAGACGCCCAGACTTTCGAAAAAGAAGTGAGCCGGTTGAAGAGCAAGAGCTCGTAGGAACGTGTGAGGCGGCTTCAACCCTGCTAAAGTTGAGCTTGGCACTCAGTACTCTTCGGAGAACCGGTCGAACACCTGCGCGAACCTCTAGCATAAGTAACGAGCCGCGGAGCCAGGTTGATGCGGTGTTTAACCAACATCTTGTTCGAAAAGGAAATTCGTACCAGGTACCCAGTCTTTCGAAAAAGAAGTGGGTCGGCTGAAGAGCAAGCACATTGAAACACTGCTGAAGGGAAGGGGACAGAGAAGGGGAAGTGATGGTTCCAGTGGGGGCTATTCCTGACCTTATCCATGGTGTCGGCATGATGTTCTTTAAGAGGTTTTTTTTTTTTTTTTTTTATAAAAAATCAAAAGTGACGTATTAGTGATCAACGCAATCGCAAATTTAAGTTGTCAATTGAATTTTAGCTCATGTTGCCCTTGGCACGTCTCGAAGGGCATTTTACTCTGGCCATGTCGAAGCACTGCATTCTCCTCTGAACCTTTGTTCATCCCCTCGTTGTTGTTGGGTGACGGACGGTGCGACACTGGAAGCTACAACACGATGTCGAAGCAAGGTAACTTCACTAGTAGTACTTCAACCACGTTCTTTTTACCAATTGACAAAACTGACTGGGTGGATATGGCAGCGAAATTAAACTGATTACTCGACTGAGGCGATATTTCAGTCCGCGTTGTCCAAGTCACTTTATCATATGATTCTTACAAATAGCACCTTTTTTTTACCATTGTTAGGGAAAAGCAGCTTGGAGTATGCCATTGAGGTGCTGACAAAGGATCTACAAAACGGCGACTATTTTCGCCAAACTAACCCACGAGACTTTGATGCGGAGAGGTACTTTGCAGGATTTCAGGACCAGCGAAAGGCCAGATCAATATGGTCATCCACCGTGATTCCTCGACTGATATCAAGCAATCATGGAGAACTTAGAAAAGTTGGTCTGGCCCTGCAGAAAAAGTGGGCTAGCAAGTCATATAGGAAGCAATTGGACAAAGCGCGGGCACAGGCAGAAGTTGTCCTGGACTCTGTCCACAAGCACCAGGCGAGGATTCTGGATCATTCCTACAAGGATCTCTGCCATACCTTACAGAGGCGCGAAGGTATGAACTTTTTTTAGAAGGTGTCATACTGGTAATCCTGGAATAGTATATTAACATGTCATTTGTTTTATATTTTCACTTTGGATAGAGTCTTTTACGGAAGTGGTGAGCACGACCAGCATCGCCAACACGTCGTGCCATGACCGCGTTGAAACCGTCACAATGACCCAGGAACGCAAGAAGAAAGCGCAAGTCGATATTGCCGTTCGATTCGACACACCAACAAATGGCGCATCTGACAAAAATGACTCAGCTGGATTGGACAAGGACAGAGCAACTTTAGATCCGGAGAACGATGCCGAAGGGAAGACGATCAAAAAGGACGACGCATTGACAGTGGTGGAGCCAGAGATTGAGGAGACCGAAGACATCGAGGACAGATTCTTTTTGGTAAGAACCACCTTTCTTGTTACTTTGCTATTCTTTTTTTGAGCAATAGTCAAGACCTCCTTTGACATATTTTTTCACACGTCTTCCTCGTTTTCTAGGAGCCCTTCACGGAACAGGACCGAAAAGCGTTTGCAGACACTTTTCTCAAGATCCAAAATAAAGTCGTTTTACCAAGTGGGAATCATGTCGAGGATGTTTTATTCGCCGCCGGTGTCACGAAGAAGCAACACGGGTAATGACTATGTGGACAAAAAAAAAAACGATATGTATCGCGTGTGTATGAAGTTGTGCTACCAATCGCCCTAACCACGTTCGTTTTGGCTTTCAATAGACTGCTGCATTCCTTTATCATCGATGTTGATGATGACTCTGTGCGGGAACTGTTTCAAGAGGATGATTGGACATTCATCATGAAAGAGCGGGATATGGCTGTTGATCTGGATGACCAAGATATTGCCAAGACTTTGAGCGCTCTCAAGGATGCAGAATGCGCCGAAGCGATTATGGAGATTCTGAACCAACGGCACCTTCGACTTGGAAAAACCTACCGGATGGGTTATGACTATAATCTCAAATGGCTCTTTGATTCAGTTTCCAAATGGTATGTTGTGAAATATATATGTATGTGAGTAGGGTGTGATAGGCTTGCTAGTGAGGCCATCCTCATTCAATTATTTATCTAACGATTACTCTACTTAGGATCGATATTTACACTATGCCATTCTCAGTTTTCACATCGGATGCAACGCTGGAGTACTTCTGGAGATCACAGGTCTGGGGAGTGTTGGATACGCTATTTTACGATATACCCAACACACTGATGATTGGTGGTGAGGGACATGGAATCGAATCTAAAGAGCGAAGGAATCAGCAACAACCAGGCCGTGCTTTGAGGAAGGCAGCTGGATCAAAATCGGACGGGTACTTGCGCTCATTTGGATCGACAAAGTCCGATTGGTTGACAATTGAAGGTGCGAGAAACTGGGATCCTTTCGCCAAAAAATATAAGATGGAAGCATACTGGAAGCTAGCGCGGCAAATGCATGATATCTGCCGCGCTAGGACAGCAGACCAGGACCCGAGTACCCTGAAAAACTTTCGCACTTATGGCCTGATTTTCGGAGGTAAGCTTATGAATTCGTATGGTATTTTGTCACGTACCCTTATAGTGTATGAAGAGCTAATCTCCTCTGATACCCTTTTTTTAATCGCTGTCTATGATAGGACCAACGATACAGATCCATGTCATGTCATCCCTTGGTGGAGCCTCGACTGTTCTTCGACGACGAAGACCACTGACGCTGGCTGATGGCATCGAGTCATTTGGGGAGAATGTTGTGATGTTGGAAATATTTTTACTTCTTAAGCGCGATATTGTTCGAACCCTTACTCCGCAGAGAAAGAGAGTATCCGCCATGGATCTCTTTAAAGGAACAAGTAAAATGTTAGATTCAGAATCAATATCGTTTACCATCCCACTTGCTCATCCATCCCCAAAGAAACGGCGTGCTTGATAATGTTCGCTTTTACTGCTTCAAATAAAGGCGATTTTTAGTGGCAAACGAGAATGAGTGACGCGCTTTTTTTTTTTTTTTTTTTTTTTTTTTTTGAGCGAAGTTGCAACGTGACTACAAGTTGCTGGGCCATGCACTGAGTCTCGTTTTTTCTTTCCTTTTCACACCTCTTCTCTTTCTTCACCTCCTTCACCTTCCCACTTGCAACAACAACCCCTCGACCTTTCTTTTTACTGCTCCTCCCACTCTCTTTCCCGCACCACTCTGCTGGTCTCTTCACTTGTTCTCTTCATCTCAGCCTGACATTCCTCGGGTGAACTCAAACACTAACGCCCGCTCGAATAACGGGTGCGTAAGTCCTCCTCCTGCTTTCGTCTCTGCTGTTTCACACTCACTTGCCTTTGCCCGTAAAAAAAGGAGCCATTTTGAGTGCATACACCTTTTTTACCCTTTGTTGGCCCCCTTTGCACAGTGAAAAAAAAAAAATAAAGAAAAGGTCCCTGGCATGGGCGCATGGCATGCGAGTACCCTGTTACTCGAACAATGAAATGTGCTCTTGTAGACACCGAAGAAGCTCATATCATTTTTTAAACTCTTTGATGCTCATAGACTCGTTATCTATCACACGCTCAGAGAAAAGGCACAAGTACGGACACAAGACCTTGGCGCTTGCTTTCCTTTCCTCCTTCCAGTGGCCGTTGATACTATACGACTCTCTACTTGAACAACAACAACGACACAAAAAAAGTGATACTTCACCAGCAACCTTCTGTCTTTTTCTCTGTGTGTGCGTTTCTTCTTTACTTTTTGACTTTTTTTCTTTGCACCCCCTTTGTGCACACGCAACCCATCCCTTGACTCACGACAAAACAACAACAAACCTCCCTCCTTAACAACTATCTTCAACCCAACCTTCGACCCACAGTGGAATCGTCAACCTCTCTCCCAGATACTCAGGACGACTCGGCTTTGTCACCTCAGGAGCACCAGCTTCCACCGCCTCAGCAACAACTGTCATCCTCATCGGCGGATCGTCCAATCCCCTTCTCTTCTTTTTCGTCACCACAACAAGCACCGAGACGCGCACGTTTGGCAAGTCAAGTGTCCGATCTTTCCCCTCGGACCCTATCCTCACTCCAATCTCTTGCACAAGAAGCAAAACGGATCCACCTGGACCCATCGGTTTTTAATTCCTCTTCGGCCACTTCCCCCAACCTCACTTTCAGTATGAAGCCAGAATCAGAGTCGCGCCTCCACCACAACGGTACTCACGCTCCTTCTTCAGACGATAAAAACGGACACAATGCTGCGTCGATGTCAATGCATGTCGATGGTGTCGACTCTGACACTACACCTTCTGGATTCAGTCGTCTGGAGTTGGTACGATTGATGGTACAGTCTCTCCAGAGCCTTGGTTACCAGTAAGTTGACGGTTTGTGCGGTGTGGATATGTCCTCTATTTGGCTCAACTTTTGATTGCAACAATGTGCCCAGACCGGAAAGAACAAAATGAGACTTCCTTTGTCCTTTTGCTCTGAACCAGTCACATTTCCACTCACATGCGAACTTTTTTTATAGGAAATCTGCCAGAGAACTCGAAGCCGAGTCTGGGTTCCAGCTGGAGAGTCCGGCAGTAACACGGTTCAGGGACAGTGTGCTTCAGGGCGATTGGAATACGGTCGAACTACTGATCGGAGACCTCAACCTTGATACGACACATGAACTCTCGGTAATTGACCGTGCATTTATCCATCGCACCGCATCGAAAGAAAATAACCAAAAAAAAAAAAAAAAAAAAAAAAAAATGTGCAGCCAGTGCATAATATGCATGTTGCTAAAAAAAAAAAAAAAAAAAAAAAAAAAAAAAAAAAAAAAAAAAAACTGCATGATAAACTAGATTCCTGTTTACTAATCTTCGTATTTTTTTATCCTTTAACCTTCTATCATGAATCAGGTCAAGTTTTTGATTCGGGAGCAAAAGTTTTTAGAGCTGCTGGAGAGACGCAATATTAAGGACGCCTTGATTGTGTTACGATCCGAGTTGACGCCCTTGAACCAGAACATGGACCGTGTCCACTCCCTCACAAGGTAGTTTACCTTGACCGGCCTCTCTGTTTATTTGATACTCTAGAATGAGGTAGAACCATGTCGTGCACAAGCAATAACCTAACGCGCATATAATCCTTCATGTAACGTAGCTACATGATGAGCAGCAGTCCGGAAGATCTTCGCCAGCGTGCTGACTGGGATGGCGTCAATGGATCTTCGCGCCAGAACCTGCTCTCTTCACTGCAGAGTACGTATCATCGCATGTTCCTGTGTGTGTTGTTATATGGTACACACTTTTTATTTGACAGAGTTGCTGACAGTTTGTTCATTTATGTGTTGTAGAGTTCATTTCGCCTGCGGTGATGGTGCCCGAGAACCGCTTGGAGACCATGTTGAAGCAGGCAGTGGATCATCAAATCAAGAACTGCTTCTACCACGACAACCGCAATACCTCCAAGAGTCTCTACAGTGACCATGTTTGCGACAAGTATGTTCTGTTTTCATTTATACTCTTGCTTATTATTGAATATTTCGACATGCCTGCTGACATTCTTTGTAATTAATTGGTATGCGGATCAAATCTAGGACTGGCATTCCGACAGTAACGAGACAGGTCTTGGAGAGGCACACAAACGAGGTTTGGTACATTTCCTTCTCTCACGACGGAAAGTACCTGGCCTCAGCATCTGCTGACAGCAAGATCATTATTTGGAATCTGGAGGTATGCAACTAACGGTTCATCGACTTTATCGCTCTACGGAATAAGAATCTAGCTCTTGTCAGACCTTAACCCTTTACTTGTTTTATGAAACACATAGACATTCCAACCAATGCACACGCTCCAAGGTCACAGCAACAAAGTGTCGTGCTGCGCCTGGTCTCCGAATGACATGCAGCTCCTGACAGCAGGCTACGACAGGACCGTCAAACTTTGGGACATTCAGGTGCGTCATTGGCGAAGATATTGCTTATATGTATGTGAAATATGTATGACATTGTGCACAAATCCAATCACACTGAGGATTATTCCACTACATTCTCATTTCTCTAGACTGCCACGTTAAAGTCGACCTTCCCTCACCACAGCGATGTTGTCACATGCTTGGGATGGTTGCCTGACGGAGAGCGGTTTGTCTCTGGCAGCGAAAAGAACTTATTCCTTATGGTAAGCAATGTGAACATTGTGCTCTCCTGACTGAGATGCTTTGTTGCATGTTGGACTAGTGAGCTGACATGTATCTCTTCCATATGTTCACCAGGCAACAGCAGGAAACTTACTCCGACAATGGCCATTCCCGGTCAGAGACCTGGCCATCTCTGCGGACGGACAGACATTGGTGGCAATGGGCGGCACAATTATCCGGATGATCAGCCTTGTTGACTTTACCGAAGTCAGGTAATTGAGAATTGAGTACTGACAGGACAATGTCTACCCTGAAAGAAAATACCAGATTGTGGCTAATACGTATACCACGTAACATGTATTTTATATAGCAAACTTGAAGAGACGGACGGTATCACGGCGATCAGCTTGTCAAAGGATGGACAATTCCTCCTTGTCAACACCACCGTCAAGGTGAGATTGAGACCGTTGACCTCTTTCATCTTGTCTTGTATGTATTCTTGGTTGCTTGACCCCATTTACTTAAAGCTTGTACTTAATTCCCTTCTGTGAAATCAATAGCCCGCACAGTTGCCGATGCATAGAGAGATTCACTTGTGGAATCTTCCTGAGGGACGAATTGTTCGAAAGTACTCGGGATACAAGCAAGGATTGTTTGTGATTCGGTCGTGCTTTGGAGGATGGGATGAGCGGTTCGTGATCAGTGGAAGCGAGGACTCAAAGGTGTATATCTGGCACCGTGAGAATGGCAATTTAATCCAGACACTGGATGGACACGATCGTTCTGTGACCATGGTCGCATGGAATCCTACCAACCCGACCATGTTTGCGTCTGCAAGCGATGACAACACTGTCCGGATGTAAGCTTCTACGACTTTGTGTGTATAAGGTTGCCCTGAAAGTTTCTTGACTGTGGTATGCTATGTATGTTGATATCTAACACCTTTGTAACTTTGTATTGCATGCAAAAAAAGATGGGGTACCCCCGAGGATGCTGAGGTAGACTCTGCCCAGATTCTGAATGGGGACAGTGGTTCGGAGTAGATAACTGGCGTCCGGATCTAGTTTTATTTTTTCTTTTTTTTTATTCTGGACTCTCGACAGAATCAGCCAAGAATAAACAAGACGAGCCAAGGGAGTAAGCCTTGCATGGCTTGCAACAACAGATACAGACAGACAGAAGGACAGATGGCAATGAGAGTACAAAAACAACAACAGCACTTAGCATTCCATTAAACCATGACTTGTTTGCCACCAAAATTGCGCTTCTTCGTCTCGACTGTGATATTTTCATTCTCTTTTTCTTCTTTTTTTTCTGAATAACGACCGCCTCCCTCTCTCTGTTCCCACTGAAACACTCACGCACACTAGCGCGCACACACACACCCTCATCCCGACAAATACACTCTTTCTACAAACACACAAACACCTTCCTCACCACAACAGTAGCACCATGACAACAAACTCAGCGCCCGACCTTGAACATGTCCTTGCTGCCCCTTCCTTAGCCCCCGAAACGTTAACCTCTTCCCAGCCAACACTTGATGACGTGAAGATACTCGGTCTACATGCCTTTGTCGTTCCTTCCACCGATGCAACACGTGCACCTATAACAGATTTCGAACAACCCTCTGTTTCTTCCACACCTGCGACCCATGCTTCCTCAGCCTGCGACCAGCAAAACAACGACGGGGACGACGAGCAAGAAGAGTCTTCTGACGAAAACAAAGATGCTGACGATGATAAAGATAACAACGATATATATGAAGGCGATGTGATTGTCCCCGTGGAACTGACAGTTGTCTCCAACAGCATCCTCGAAGCGATCCCCGACGAGATCTGGTGTCTCTTGCTCTCGTTCGTCCCGCCTACCAAGCTGACCACACTGACTCAAGTCTGTCGACGATGGAAACTGATGATCGAACGAGACCTGGTTGCGAGCTACTGGAAACCGCTTACTATCCAAGGCGAACTTTTGGACCACTCGCTCTCACTTGATCTGGATGTGGACTCTGAGCACGCCGAGATGCCGATCGGACTTGTCAAGACGTTTCCAGAGCTTGTTCTTGGTCACACGCTGGTCATTTGTGAACTGTGTCTGATGCGGTCCAAGCGCGGGTGCGGGTCTGCGATCCCCTTGCCGGTCGATCGTCAGGATACTCTGGGACGAGTATGGATGTGTCGCCCTTGTCGACGAGACTACTATGAACGGCATCCGGAGCCCGAGAGGTTATTCAAGGCCGAGGACCGGGTCTCATTGCATGGACTTCCCGGTTACCCGCCCAAGGTGCCTCGTTCGACGGGTCCGCCTGCCCCTCGTCGGTACTACTACCCGCGTCAGCATTGGGGTGGTGAATCGAGTCGCTATTATGATGACTATAATTCGTTTGATGAGTCTAACTCGACGGACATCGATTGGGATTCGGATGAGTTGGGTGGGCTTTACTTTGCGACAGAAGCGGATCTGGAGGCGGATGCTCGTGAGGCTGCTGCCAAAGAGGCCCCTCGAGTGCTGAAGGGCGTGATTCAGGGCATGGGATCAACTAGCGGCCGAGACACTGTGGGTGATTCTAATGATCAAGGTCAGGGTGCTCAGGACTCTGAGAGTACTAAACACGGACAGAGCAACGAGCCTTCTGGTACACTTGTCGACGACAAGCCCGCCTCAGCCGTAGAGCGAGACGCCGATGATGCGGTTATCACCGAGAGCAGCTTGACCGGCCAGAGCAGCGATGCTGGAGGTACCCCATTGGATAATGGATATGACGCTGATGGAGAACCAGAGATCAGGTTGGTCACTGATGATTTTAAGGGTGGTCAAGCTGATCATGGCGGCGAAGCTGATGATACTACCATGGACGATGAACCCGCTTCGGATGGCAAGGCTGAGAACACCAACGTTCAACTTGAAAACGAAGAAGAGATGGATGAAGAAGACGATGATGAGATGAAGGAGGAAGACGAAGTCGACGAGGAGGATGAAGAGATGTCCTATAATGGGAGCGACCGTTCCAACAACGACGACGACGACGACGAGGAAGTAGTAGCAGAGGAACCCCAGACGCCAGCAAACCAGTCAATCGTTCAAGAGGCTCGCCGCCACCACGGTGGCGACATCGGGATCCAAATCCACATCAACAGCAACGTCCAACTCCGGACCAAGCTTAAACCCCTGCGCAACCGCCTCATGGAGACCCGCCTGGGTCTGTTGGGCCTCCAACGTCGCGGCGACTCGAAGCTCTGTCAAGACTATCTCAACGGCCTCATGGATGACCCCTTCAAGGTTGCGGACGTGATGAAACAAATGCAGTGGTACTTCTCTGCGACCGATTACCCATCCTATATCAAGGACAATGACTCGTCGACGGCCAAATCTGCGGCGATGGAGCAATGGATTGAGGATCTGATTGCAGGTCATGGGGAGAACGCCAAGAATGCGTATTGCGGGTTGGAGGAGGATGAGGATCCCGAGGATGCGGTTGCGAACGTCATAGATGCCGAGCAGCCGCCCAAGAGTCTTTGGGGAGTGTTGGATACGTGGATTGAGCATCGGTTGATTGTAATAGCAACAGAGCAAGCGAGTGTGAATACGGAGGTAGGAAGAAACAAGGATGGCAGAGGGAACAAGGAAATACTAGAAACGAGAAGGAAAGGCTAGAAAATGAATCATGTTTATTATACAGGAAAGCTAGGGTATTTATATATGCTAGGTTATGGACTCCAGGATGGTGGTGATGTGGTTAGATGGTGATGTGGATAGATGGGGCGGTGGATAGATGGGGCGGTGGTTAGATGAGAAGGGCGGTTTAGATGAAGGGTGGTTAGGTAGGAAGCGCGACCGCAAGGTAGGACAGCTGTCTATGATACTATCACATTGATAGGCGATCAGAGCTATTCGCCTGCCCTTGACTACTTTGCCGTCCGTGTCGCCACCGACGACCTCGAGGACTAAACTTGCCCTCCTTCTCTAGCCCTCTACTTCAGAACTTTGCTGCAGCTCAAGGAAGTAGCCAACGACAACTATCGCGATTTAGCGACACACAACAACAAACGATAATCACTACTGAAATTTTGACAACATACGACAACTGTCATAACAAACTACCAAAAGTTGACTACTATTATCGTCAGAGACAACGACAGGTAATCATTACAACATGCAACCGCAATGAAGACAGCTACTACAGTATCGATCACAACGGACTCCAACTACAACAACCGAACTGAAGCGTAGGAACCAGCAGACAGCAAAAGACACCACCAACTCCGCTCGTTTTGCTAGTTCGCTGTCACAATATGCTTAATTTCAGTAATAAAATCTCTATTTCGCATACACGACCCCCCATGGAGCCTTCGAATAAGCAGTCCAGTCTCTCCAATCCTATAAATTAAAAATGCGTATTGCAGCCTCAAAGGTTTCCTCATAATGTCTCACAACATTAACACAGGATTTCAAATTGCATGAATCCCGTTACCTTGGCCATAGCCTGAAAAACTATGGTTTGAGGCGTGGGTGAGTGCCCAGACACTTCCTAAGACTGATTATGTACGCAAATAAAACATTTGACATTGCCGTTTTCTATGACATGTTGAACACCACGGTGTACAGACATCTTTAAATTTAATTCAATCCAAAATTCAGAAACACACAAAAGAGTTTTTCGACATATGTTCGATTACATGCAGTTGATGGATAAACACGAGAATAGAAAGGAAGCGTAGGAGAAAACAAAAATTTGATATTTTTTGTTAGTTTTTAATAATGTTGGCAAGTGGCAACTTTTTAAGCAGGGACTGTTTCGACCTCGGTGAGAAGGAGCTTGCGGCGGACATCGGCACGGCGCCTGCTCGCCTTGCGCAGACGACCATTTCGACGGAACTTCATGTACAAAAATATACCCACTAGCACCAGAATAATCACCCCTCCTACAAGATAGATAAAGATGAAAAAGACAGTAGTGTCAGTCGAGGCAAATAAGTAATGTTCAAGCAATACAGAAAGGGGCAATCAGAAAAATGTCAGAGGGAGTACCGATGGTGGAGACTTTGATGATTTCTTGGAGGGCAACAGTATTATCGGGATCCTGGTATGGGCAGATTCCCTCCGAACCTCCGGGAACCCAGCATCCAGCAGTTTGCCAGCTCGAAATATCGATCCAGATAACACCTCCTCCAGGAATTTCATTGGCTCCTCCAGCCATAATAGTAGGTTCCGCCTTGGCTTCCCTGATCCTGGTCGCTGTGCTGCTTCCAGAGTGTTGCTGGTGTTGTCCATCCGATACAGCTTGAGATTTGCGCCCGTTGATGCTCTTGGCATCTCTTTCTTCGCCACCATCGTCGCTCTTGTCATGGCGTGGTTGTATCTTCCTCGTCATCTCTTCCCGCTTCTTGAGGTGCTTGAATGCATCAGTAACAGCATCCGTCCACCGACTGATAACAGGCTTAAGCAAAGACGCAGATTTCTCACCCAGTCGACCGAGGGACAACGACTGGGATGATGATGAAGTCGATGATGTCGTCTTATTCCAGTATGCCTGAATGGTCGCATACAAGATCTGGTTCTCGCGTACTGTCCGTGGCACATCGAACCTGTACCCTTCTGGACATGTCACATCCCGATAGTTTCCTGCACCCTTCTCATATATCATCCACTATAGGCCATAAAGAATGAGAAGCAGTTAATATTCATACCTCCCAATTGATGATAACTAAGAAAAACAAAACAGTGTGGATGATGTACCTGAAAAGAGGTGCCGATTTTGCGACAAGCAACAGGAAGTTTGTCGTTGCAGTTTTGTACGACCCATCGACCGTTGCTCTTCATAGCACCGCAGCGGTGGTTGCGATCCCGCATCATTTCATCGGGTGGTTGGTTCAAGTCCCACGACCAGATCGTCATCGCCGTCTGCTCCGAATACGACAACGATTGAGATCTACCCTCCACCAGCGATGAGAACCCGCAATTTGTCTATTATTTGTTTGTGTCAGGATGAGTGTGTATGGTTAACTTGCAATTGAAAGATACCGCTTGCGTAAATAATAAGCCGTAGGCAACAAGGACTTACGACAACACGTCCAGAGAGAAAGGTCCAGGGTGACATATCGTTGTCAGACATGCTTGCGAAGGACCAGGTCACGTCGTTCGTATTGGGTCCACCTATCCCCTTCAACGGTGTGAGCTGATCAAAGTTCTCTTCAGAGCCTGTCGGGTACATCATAACACCTGGAACAGGGAGAGAGCAAGTGTCCTGATTCAAAGTGGATGAGACTCGGAGGAGACTGCCGTTGGTCATCGACGGACCCATCGCTGCTTGTCGGTGAAAAGTCTGATAGTCGTCCGTGATATTGTAGGTAGTGTTGGCGGCCAGATTGTTGGCGCCAATCCCGATCACAATCCGTCGTTTGGCTTCCTTCCGTAGATACAAACTAGTTGGCCATCCTGTTGGTGCTTCAAGCTTGTTTGTTGTGGGGTTCCTCGTAGTATTGTAGTAGTCCAGTCCGACAGGGCCATCCTTCCACCAGCTTGCTTCAATATCCGCACGATCGAGTTCCAATAAGTTAGGGGTGTATATCGATTGAGGGAACGCGTCGATAAAAAGTTGACGGAGCGAGACTATCTTGGTCGCAGCAAACTCGCTGATGGTCCTGTTGGTGTTGGGTGAGATGATGTGTCCGAAGAACTCTGCGTTGCTAATGGGTGGAGTTGTTGAAGGGGTCGCTCCAGATGGTGCAGGAGTTGTTGTAGTAGGCGTGGGGGTAGTAGGTCGAGAGCCCAGGCTGTTGTTGTTGAGTTCGTTGAGGTTGAGGATGATAAGGATAACATCCTCCAACTCGCTGGGTCTCGTTAGTTCGATCCAACCTTCAAGTGCTTGCAACAGCAGTACGATATCCTCGCCAGATGAACAAGTAATCCCGTCCACTGTTTGGTCGACTGCTCCAGCCGCAAGTGGATTGTAGGATGCGACTACGCCCTTGCTCATAGCCAGACGATGGGGAACTCCTCTGTGCGGATGGTGTGAGGCTGCATACCGTGAGACCCCTCTGTTGGTCGATCCTATAGCGTCAGAGGCCATGGGCTGCTTATGTTGGGGATCGATTCCTGAAGTCTTGGGTTTGATTGGGGGGCGCACCGGTCGTTTCTTTTTCCGAAACCATTCCCGTCCACGACTGCCCCTGCTCTTGTTCTTAAATTCGGCTCCCTTTTCCCCTGTCACTGCCGCCGCCTTTTTGTTGTTGTTGTTGATGTTGTTGGTGCGATTGCTGTGATTGGATTTGGTGCTACTGTTATTGTTGTTGTTTTTGTTATTGTTGTTGTTGTCGCCTGATGTGAGCGTGGGCGAATTTCTTGATTTGTTTTTCAGAGCAGGGGCTCTCTTGTGCACCGTTGGATGCGTGTCTGGACCTTCTTCCGTGGAACGTTCACTTGAGGAAGTCGAAGAAGAATCGATAACGGACAATGGTGGTAATGCCGCTGCAGATGGCGATAAGAGAGAAACGGATGGTTGAAAGGCAGGAAGCACGCCTTCCGCAGTTCTGTCCTGGTGCTCCTGTTTGCCCTGCTTTTGCTTTAGCTCCTCCGCCGTTATGCCTTCAGCAACTATGTCCTGTTGCTCCTGCTGTCCCTGTCTGTTCTCTTGCTCGAATTCCTCCGCAGTTGCCTCGACAGCGGGGGTAATATTACCCATGCCTTGCAGTTGCAACAGAGAATCATCTGTAGCTCCTCCTGCTGCTCCTCCCGTACCAGACATGGCACGGATACGTTCCTGTTCCTGTTCCAAAGCCAACCTAAGAACAGTCAAGGGATTCCCTGTTGTATCCCGTTTTAGACGCGGACACAACTGCCACCCCAACGCGGCACTATCCCACCAAAGATCCAAAACCAGCCTCCTCATTCCCGCCTGTAGTAATTCTGGAACTCTAGAAATCCTGTCGTGTCCAAAATCGTTCTTGAAGTATGCAGTCCTGGTATCGATCCCTGTCCAGAGTTGTCTGTTGATTGGGATGAGGGGGTCGGCAATGAGTTTTTGAGTTGCCAGGGCGCCATCGGCGTATTCGCGAGGTTCGGAGAGGTTTCCGAGGGGTGTTTGTGAGGTGAAGGCAAAGTTGGGTCCTTGGAGAGGGGGAAAATCGTCGGGGGAAGGAGCATCGACACGTTGGTTCTTATCGTTGTCGCGCGGATTCGCGTCGCACGGTTGTAAGAGGAAAAATGAAGGATTTAAGGATGTTCTTGAAGAGGGTGAAAAAAGAGAGGAGAAGAAGCAGTTGAGGGAGAGGAGGATGAAAAAGAGGAGTAATGATGGGGATGGGCTGTTGCGGTTGCTGATCGTGCCCCTTCCTGAATAATTGGTGGCAACGTTGGTTGTTGGTGTTGGTATGGACTGGCAAAGAGGAGGCTGTGGTCGATGTCGTTTCATGGGCAGCGACCAAGAGGTATGACTCATTGTCGCTGTGTTGTATGGTTGCTGATTAAGTATGGGTGTGAGAGTGAGAGTGATGAGATGCAAGTGTGGAGATGGGGTTGTGTGGGTGTAAGCGAGTGTGAATAAACGCGGAGGATGGATGATCCGTTGTGTAGAAAAAAGAAAAAAACGTGAATGAAAGGTATGGGTTGATGGGAGAAGGGGATGTAGTGAGGCTGATGCAAAGTGAAGAAAGGAAGAGCGAAAGAGAGAGAGAGAGCGAAAGAGAGAGAGAGATAGTTGTGAAAGAAGGAAGGGCGATGGACAGACAGAGAGAGAGAGTAAAAAGTAAGAAGAAGAAAGAAGCGAGGGAAAGAGTGTGATTCAGGACAATGACGATGGAAGAAAGTGGAAAAAAAGGGAAAGTGAAGAGAGATCAGGAGAAGAGGAAGGACAAGAAGAGCACACAAAGGGGGAAGACAGACAACGGCTCTTCAAGGAAAAATAATGCGACGTTTTGAATTATTAAAGAACGATGGGCGTGTGAGAGTGACAACTGATCGAAATGAACTACCAGACATCAGACCCTGGTTGGCCTTGGGGGGGGGGAGGTGGTGCACAGTTCGCCACTAAAAATATACATATTCATTAGTTTGTCAGCCCTTACTTTGCCCTCCTTTCTGCCTTCCTTCTATCCTTACCGACTCCTGCACATGGTTCATCCTTTGCTCCTTTCTCCCGTTTTTTATCATAATTACCATAGCGACATTAGAGCGACCGGACCCGTCCTTCCTTCTTGCACTGGCATGAACAGGACAATCATACAAAACAAAACATAATTGAATCTCAGTGTCATCTCAGATAACTTTTTCATATCTTTTTTTTTTTGTGCAGATCCGATCTATGTATGTGCTGCTAAGAGACTCCATCGTCAGGGTTCATAACTCGCAGACGAGGATTGCTAGGATCATCCAGGCCTCGGAAACTTGCCAAACTGCCCGAATGCACTTGTCGATGTCCACGGAAATATCCATGACCCTTGTCACCACGCGATATGACGTCCTGCTCATCTCCAAACAGTTCTTCAGTTGCTCCAAGTCTTTCGCCAGAAAACTCCCGGCGATGTCCACGCCCTCCACCGACACCCTTCAACAGGGCTCGATTCCACCTCCTCTCACCCCCAGAAGCAGGACCAGGCACAGGCATCATACTCTCATACCCATTCCCTCCTCCTCCTATCATCAAATCCACATCCTTGTGAGAAAGGCCTTCCTCAGTACACAACAAGGAAGTCGGATCAGTCGCCTGGTGTTGTTGCTGGTCCCGGATCGCTTTGACGTAAGGTGTTGACAGACGCTTGAAATGGTCCTTTAACAAATTCCCTGACAACTTACCTACCGTACCGCGATTGGTTGTTCCTCCGGTTCCAGATGCTGCGGCCGAAGAGGAAGAAGCAACAATGGCGGCGACTTCACTGTCGACGATACCATCTTGATCTGACGATTCGTCTAGGACATGTGTCCGATATGACAGCGTTCTCGGTTCTGCATCTATTACCTCTCTCATCCCTACACCGTCTGCTCCTTGGTTTCCTGTGGAGAAACTGTGGGGTCTTCTATAATTGGACACTCCAACCACCGACGATCGATGTCCTCCTCCTCCCCCTGCTGCAACCGAAGTGTGCATCGAATGTCGCTGTTGCTGGTGGTGGTGCTGATGTTGGTGCTGGTGGTGATGAAGGTGCTCCCGTCGGTCCTGAAAGGGGTCATCATCATAGTAATCGTTTTCACCGCTACCGTCATTACCATTGCTATTAGAAGTCATTGTCGTTGGCTGGTCAAATGGTGATCCACTTGATTGGTGTGGATGGATCGATGTTCGGACGCCCTTTTTGTTTTTGGAATGCACCACCGCCGCCGGCCGTTGCACTCGTGTGGGAGGTGTCGCCAACGCAGCCCCAGGACTGGGCAAGTAATCGATCGCCAGATGAGCCAATTCTGCAGCGTCGACTTCACACTCGTCCTGGTCAAAGAACTCTTTATGCCGGTCGTTGCTGGGGTAGTGCTGGTGTTGGTGGTGTTGGTATTCGTCGTTGTGTTGTGGCTCAGAGCCTCGAAAGTTGGAGTAACCTCCTTCCCAAGTCGTTGTTGCAGCGGAGGTGGCTCCATATGACCCACGGACAGCTGGCGCCGGGAGTAAGACCGTGTTATGGATAGTCCTCGACATGGTAGACCCACGTCGCGTTCCTCCAATCCCTTCTGTACTCATCGGAGTGGCCACCACACCAGCGACAGTCGACGCAGTACTCTGTCGACGGTCAACCATCTTCCCCTTCTCCTTCTTTCTATCCGTCTGGGTACCATTTATCATCGGGTTCCGATCATCATACAAGTTACTATTCCTCTGCTGATACAGTCCTCCTGCGGAAGGGTGACTGACTTCACTCATCATCCGGCCCGTCATCGCACTGTTCATTGTACTATTGCTGTACGGTCCCGGACTAGGTCCTCCCTGACTAGCACTTCTCCCATCGGCGCCAAAGACAGACTCGACCCATGCTGCACGGACGCGTTCCCGTTTCCGTTTCTTGTCCATGTAGATCAAGAGCGCGCAGATCCCGGCCAAACATGCGACTGCCACCGATATCGACGCGAATGGAATCTTGGAGGATGACTTATTGCCTGGTTGTACAAAAAAAATAAGATGAAACAATGTTAATTCCGAGGGTGTTTACAAAACTTCAGATGCGAGGTACATTCTTACAGGATTCAAACGAGGGAGGGTTACCATGTCCGGAAAGGGCTTTTCCAGAGTTCCCGGGTTGATCTTCGTCCTCACTGCCATCCTCGTCACCATCGTCCTCTTCCTCCTCTTCGTCCTCTTCACCCTCTTCGCTCTCTTCGCCCTCTTCGCCCTCTCCATCCTTATCTTCACCTATTATCAGACAAACAAGCAAAAATAAGAAATAAACACTTCAGCACCACAAATATCCTAAATTCAGTTTCAAACATTCATTCTCCTGAAGTGCAAAACAAATAGTTATACATGTACTGTCATCTGGATTACCTTCACTGTCTTCCTCACCTTCACCCTCATCTCCTCCCTCGACTGTAGGATCCTGGTCATCGCCTCCCTCCTCTGTAGAATCCTGGTTATCGTCTGAAGGTTTGTCTTCTTCTGCAGATTGGGAATCGTTCCTGACTTCTGGGTGTAATGATCCTTTGGCTGCTGCTGCTGTCGCCGTCGCTGGAGTCGGACCCTTGTCTGAAATGTTACCTGCTACTGCCGGTACTGAAACTGACGATGGCGCTACTACTGCTGGTACTCGCAGCGATGGAGGGGGAGTAATAGCTGTTCCTGGCGCAAGAGAGCTCCCGACCAACATCACATTCGCATACGCGCCTGCACCAACCCCTTCTCCCACCCTTCCATTTGTATCTAACAGATCAACATCCCCAACTACAAGAGCAGACCCACACATCTCAAACGGATACCCTGCACACGGTTTATCACACCACCGATCCTCAACCCGATTTGCATCCGGTGGAGTATCATTCGAACAGAAGCAAGCCATCCCTGCCTCGACGATCGCATACATAAACTGGCTGGTCTTGCAATAGTTTGAACAAGCCCCTTGGGACATGTAGATGTCCCTGTAGGGTGGAGTCAGTCCTGGGAGCGTTGGTAGAGTAGGGGAAAGGGAAGAAGGGGAGAGGCCGGAGGCGAAGCAGCCGAGATGTAGCTGTGCATGAGTGAGTGAGGAGAGTGAGGAGGCCATGGTAAGAAGTGCGGCGAGAGTCTTTTTCTTTTTGTGTTTGGTTGGTTGCTGCTGTTGTTGTATTGTCGTATGATGAAGAGATGGAAGTGAAAGTAATCGAAGGAAGAGCTGAGTCGGAGTTGAGACTAATGAAAAAGTTACAATTGGGAGAATGTTGTTTTTCAAGGGGTTGGTTGTCGTCGAGGTTATCAACGGTATGGAGGTAAAGGAGGACGGGAGAGGACGAAGACGCGAAAATAAATTGAAGAAGGAAGGAGTCGTGATATGGAGTGGTGAAGGAGAATCCGATAAAGGGTCGTTTCTGGTTTTTGTTCGTGCCCGTGAATATCTTGAGAGTCGACGTCGATGATGCCGGCGATGTATGCAAGATGCTGTAAGGAGGGAGGGTTGTTCCTGTTTTTTTTGTTGGTGAATGTAATGGGCACGAGGAGAACGTGGAAGAGGTGCAAAAGAATTAAAAGTGCGATTACTGGAGAGCGTCCACTTATGTAGTTGGTGGGAAGCAGAGAAGAACAACATTCGGTCGTCAGATTTTCTTCCTTGAAAAGAGAACACGAAGAGTAAGGAAGAGAAGAACGTTGAATGCCCACACAAACACGGATAATGAGCAATGGTGATGATGGTGAAGATGAGGTGTGAGTGATATTTCCGAGTGTGGTTGTCTTTAGAGTCCCGGAAAGGATAGAGTGTAGGTTAGTAAATCAAGACAGAGTGGGAAAGTAAGGATTCGATTTCAAAGAAAAGGCAAAGACGATGGGTGTAGCGAGAAGGTAATAAAAGAGAGTTGATGATGATGCGTGACAAGGAAGCATAAAATGGAAGGAAGGCAAAACGCGAGAGAGGGGAGAATGATGTGGGGAAGGAATTGAAGGATCATACTCTCTGTAACAGTACAATGAGAATGAGTATCGCTTGGTACTTCAAAAAGCGATGTATATTGAGCATTGTCCATTTCGTTTTAATTCATGTCCAAAAAGCATTTCATGTTTCGAGGTCGAGTGAGTATAGACAAAGAACCGAAAGGAGTAAAGGTGAAGGGATGAAATAACTAGGATGTCAAACCATACCAACAGAGGCCTTCAACAACAACAATAGCAAAAAATAAAGGAGTACATTGTTTGCCATTAATAAGGGCTTTAGATATCTCTCATTCCGTTGTAGGCCAAGGAGAAGGAGGAGGAGAAAGGAGGCAATAACAGAATTAAAATATACAAAAATGCTTTGCCAGAACGCGGTCTGGTCTATGACCCTACAAGTCGGAAGAGGGGACAGACTATCTCAATTTCGATTTTCTTGGTTGGTAATTTGGTCCTTCCTTCTAAAGCCGCAAAGAAACCAGAGGCGCCATGGAAGGGAGGGCTATGGGCGTAGGTTAGCCACTGGAAAAGATAAATCCCCGTGCGGGTAGGATAAGCAGCAAGAGAGTGAGCGATGAAGGCGATAGCTATGCTTGCAACTGATGATTGGGAAGCTTGGAGAGTTTAACAGTCAATGATTCATGAGAAGATAGAAAAGTCGAAATTGACGGGTTAAACACAAAAGAGAGCATCGCCAAGCAAAGGAGGACGTATGCCTTTTTCTAAAGAGCAGGAAGAGAAGAATCGGTGCCCGAGGCTTCTCAGTGCTGTTTTCATGTAGTGGTTGTAGCAATTGCTAGCATCAGTGAAATCCCGCCATGGTCCCTCCTTTTGAGTCTTTTTCTTTTTTCCAACGAGGAGAAAGAGACGCGTCATGAAAGGCCAGATAATCGAATAATTTTTGTTCGATCACTTAATTTAAGGTTATGAGTCGTTGTTATCCTGGCGATAGTGCTTGAGCTGATACTGCTGATGCTATTTTGTTTGAATCTGAGGACGTGCGCCATCATTATGAGCACATGTGTTCAGCCTGTTTTGGTGTCTAGTCGTGCACCCTGTCTGGTCTTTCCTCCACCAAACCAAACGACCGGAGTTAACTGGCTCTCACTTGGCCCCTTTTCTAAATTTTCCATAAATCCTTCTCCCCACTTTTTTTTTTTTTTTTTTTTTTTTTTTTTTCCTTTCTTCCTTCCACTCCTCATCACTTTCACTCTCGAATACTCAAAACTAAATATGTCATCTCCAGGATTCTTTGCTCGTGCCAAGCTCGTCAACCCTTCCCAGTCAGTTTCCAAGGACACTGTATGTCACTCATTCGCAGCTAGGACAACACCCATTTGCCCGTTATTTCGTCACTTCTCTTACTATTTGGCCCCCCCCCCCCACACACACACACACACCGATCATCTTCGCTACTCTGTGTCTCACCTTGTGCAGAAATCATCATCAACAAACCAAAAAAAAATAATTAAATCAATGCTGGTGTTCAATGTCAATGAATGAGAATAGGATGCACTGAGGATTGGTATCTTGGGAGCAGCCAACGTTGCGCCTCCCGCCCTCATCGGGCCCGCCAAACACCTCCGTTCCATCATCGTCGTCTCTGTCGCTGCCCGCGATCAAGCTAAAGCCAAGGTACTCCTTTTTGAAGAAAAAACAACGAGAAAAACAAATAATGCAAACTCCATCCTTTTTTCCTTGCAAGAAACTACGCAGCAGCAGTACTTTGATGAAGGGTTTCCTTAACTCCCATCTACGTTTTCCCTCGCTGACATTGACACCTTTTTATTGCAAACTATATGTATAGGCATTTGCGGATAAGAACGGGATCCCAAACACACACGCCTCCTACGACGCCCTCATCAACGACCCAGAAATCGATTGCATCTACAACCCCCTCCCTAACGGTCTCCACTACGAATGGGCCGTCAAGGCCCTCAATGCCGGAAAACACGTCCTCCTCGAGAAACCCGCCACATCCAACGAATCTCAAGCCAAGAAACTTATTGCCCTCGCTCAATCCAAGAACTTGGTTCTCCTTGAGGCGTTCCATTTCCGCTTCCACCCTGCGAGCATCAAGTTCCACGAGTTGGTACAAACCCATGTCGCTTCGGGACATCCTATCCAGAAAGTTGAATCCCTTATGGCGTTCCCAACCACACTTGGAAAAGATGATATCCGGTTCAACTACAAGCTTGCAGGCGGGATTACCATGGATATGGGCTGTTATGGCATCAATGCAATCCGCTACTTCTCAGGACTGGAAATCGAATCGGTTGAGGCTGCTAAACCAAAAATTGTATCGGAGAATGTCGATGGACGCATAGAGGCCACTTTGAGGTTGAAGGGCGGGGTTGAGGCGAACTTGATTGCAAGCTTGACCAACCCTTGGTTCTCGCTGCAGACTTATCATGAATTGATTCCTAAGTTTACAGTCGAGACGGATGATAAGATCTTTACCTTTGGTGCCTTCCCCCTTCCTAGTGTAAGTTTCAGGAAAGAGATAGTAATTGGATGAGATAAATACGGATATGTAACTACTTTGAATTACCCTTATTAATCCCGACTTGTACTTTACCTTTGATCCATATAGGTGTACCACTATTTCACGGTAAAGGACAAGGCAACAGGAAAATCAGAGTATCTCCCCAAACAGTACGATGCGGGTTTCTCGACCTACAAGTACCAGCTGGAGGCATTTGTCAAGGCAGTCAAGTCCGGAAACAACAAGGACGTCATCAATACCATCCCTGGATGGGTCTCGGGCGAGGACACCGTTGCAAACATGAAGGCGGTCGATGCCGTCTACAAGCAGGCCGGCATGATTCTTCGCGAGTAAATTGTTGACGTCAGATAGATTCAAGATAGCCCTATTTCGCATACCCGACACCGCACCCCGATCGTAGACTAGTCCACTAAATGTTGCGATTTTTTTCCGCTTCCACAAATGCTCGTTGTATTAAACTCAGAAGGCCATTGGGCTGGTTGTCATGTCGTTGATTTGTAAAACATCGGCGTGCACACGCACAGGCTGCGTTGGATCTCCTATTATTTTGCTTTCGTTTGTCTTTTGTTTTTCTTCTTTCTTCCCGTCCATCTGTCTACTTTTCCCTTTGTCTTTTTCTCTTACACACTTTTTCCTCTTTCTAACAGGGGGGGGGGGGGGGGGTTTGAAAGATGGTGTTTCCTGGCTTTTTCGCATGCACAAAACTCGTTAATCCTGTCTAATCTGTTTCCAAAGATCAGGTACTACCTTCTCCTTCACCACTCCTCTCTTCACTCCCCTGTCACTCCCCTTCACGCTCTTTCACTCGCCTTCGACCTCGTTCCACAATTTTCGTCACGGTCGCCTTTCCTTGACGTATCCACCAGCATATGTATGTTTTTAGGATGCGTTGACTGGCATTTTGGAGCAGCAGCGATCGCCCTTAACGCTCCTCATCGGCCCTGCAAAATTATTCCCGCTCTCTCATTATCGTCTCCTTCGCTACGCGTGATGAGGCCAAAGCCAAGGTACTTTTTTTTTTTATCTCCCACTTGAACAAACAAAGTTTTCGAACTTGGCGATGATCTGGGGCCTTTCCCTTGTGGTAACTCCTATCTGGTCATAAATGTCGAAATAAGGCATACGCAGAGAAGAATGGAATCCCGAATATACACCTAACCTAGGAAGCCCTCATTGTCCACCCAGAAATCGACTGCATTTACAACCCCCCTCCCGAACGAGCTACACTATGACATGGACTCGCAAAGCCATCGAGACCGGAGGAACATGTCATCCTCGAGGAACTCGCCTCCCCAAAGCCTTTTTCACCCAAGAACTCGTTACTCTTGCTAAGGATAAAGAATTTTGGCGTTGCTGAAGGCGCCTCATCATCGGTTCCATCCTGCCAGTATCAAGTTCCGAGAACAGGTCCAAGAGGAATTGAAGTAAGAGAGTACAAAGACTGAGAGGGTGGAGGCATTGGTGTCATTCCCGCAGGTGTTCCCGCAAGACCGACATTCGATTCAAGTACTCCATCGGCGGCGGCGGGGTGACCATGGACAGCAGCTGCTACACCGTCAACGCCATCCGGTATTTTGCAAACCTCCCCATCCAAGACGTCCAATTCACACGCTCACTTTTCGTCGTCGAGTATACAGATGTGGATGGGAGGATGAATGTGGTGTTGTTATTGGAGGGTGGCGTTGGGGCAAAGATGGTGGCGAGTTTGAGAAATTCTTTGTAGAGTCTTAAGACGTGGAGGGAGTATTTGCCCAAGGTTATTGTTGAGACTGAAGGCAAGGTTTTCACCTTTATAGACTTTCTGATTCCTAGCGTAAAGTTTCATTTTGTTATTTGGAGATGTATTACATATTCGTGATTGCAAAAGCAAGGGTAGGCATGATCGGAAAAGAGCGGCACACACGAACACTTGTTGATACGCCGTGTTTTCTTTTGATTTTTGCTTCGCCTTAATTGATGGTCGCAGCAGCGTACTGCAAAAAAAAAAAAAAAGCACAAACACGAATAACATCCGAGCCACGCTCACACATACTTGCATACCTTAAACCTCGTATCTCATACATATCTTTCATTCATCTCCTTCACATCTTTCCCCTTTAGCTGCATCACTACATCATGGTGAGGGGTAAGACCGCCAACACCTCAAAGGCACTCAAGGTTTACGGCAACGGCTACTTGGCCTACAAATACCAACTCGACGCAATCCTCAAAGCCGCCCAACACGTCTGCGCTCATTCAGCAGCGGCAGCAGCAGTAGCAGCAGAGGTCGGCAGTAACGGTAGTAGTATTAGTCAGGATACTGAGATCCTAGGAAGTCTGGGGTGGGTATCGGGGAAGATAGTGTAGACAATATGAAGGTTGTTGCTGTGATTTATAGGTCTGTTGGTATGAAGTTGCGCGTCTAAAGGGTAGAAGTGGGTTGCACTGTATCGTAGTTTGCGCTATTGTATGTCCTCATGGCGTTCATATCTCCAATTCCTTTTTTTTTTTTTTTTTTTTTTTTTTTGCTGTGCTCTGAACGATTGAGCGAGTCATTGTTTTGTTCCCTAAAGAAACATAATTCCCTTATCATCACCAAATATCTTCATAAAATAAAAAAATGACAGATGCCAAGAACGCCTGCACTTTGACCAAACAAATGCCAATGTCACTTTTGACAAATCAGAATGACAATGATTCTTTGTAATGAAGAAGGTGGCCCCCTTTTCTTATTTAAAAGAAAAAAAAAAAAAAGTGTGAGAAAGTGAACAAAGCGCTGTAATCAAGAAGCAGAGGGAAGAGGAAGAGGAGAGACTGTCGGGGTTTGATGGATTGAAAGTCTATAACCTTTTCAATTGTTGGGAACAAAGAGGAGAGAAAAAAAAATGGCAGTGCCCAGTTGAACTAAAGTTCAATCTTTTTTAGACTGGAAGCAAGGCAGGAGTGAAAAAGAAAAAAAAATGCGGGCGCTTAAACCATACCCGGCATCTCTGTCAGCTCGTCGATCTCACACCCTCGGACGTTAAGAGGTATATGAACAAGTCTGCTGGTCAACAGCAGTGTAGCGGATTTTTTTTTATTGGTATCCTGTATATGGAGAAAAAGAAGGATAGAATGTCTATTGAGGCGGAAGAAGGAGAAATAAAACACAAAGGAAGGGAGGATCCTGACAGCGTGGCCTCGGATTTATTTGTTGTGCCACAAAAAGTTCTTGAGGGTGTTCCAGCGGTTAGAATCGATGTAGATGTACTGCATCGATGCTTGGAGCGAGGGCTGGAGGACATCGCGCTCGTTCTGGAACAAGAACATCACCGTTGCCCATACCAGCGATGCAAAAATAGGGAACGTCTGTGCTGGCTCCGCAATCACATTCTTCTTCACTGGCAGCTTGGCCAGTCCCATCATAATACGCGAGAACAAATACAACACAATCTATTTTGGTTGAGAGGTTGGTAAAAGGATAAGTGTTAGTGTTATGTCTGGGTGTCTTCCGGTAATGGTCTGATGAAGAGGATGGTGCCTTCTTCTTCAAGCTAATATCCTGCCGATGATTCAGTTGCTTTTCTCAGTTGTCCTTGAAAATGAAGGTGCTCTGGTTTTCTTGCTTTAAGTATTCACTGCGATCGATCGCACCCACTGATCCAAAAAGAAATATACAACCCAAATGCAAAGCACCTCGTCTCCCGAAAAAAAAGTGGTAAGTCGCCGTAGAGAGTAACAACAAACAACGTTGTGTTCTCCCATACCTCAGAATGAATGAAAAAAAGTAAACAAAACAAAAAGAAAAAGAGCAGAGGCCATGCTAGGGGTTGTTTGTTGTTGATGCATGTGGATATGCATATGCAATTGAGCACCAAAAATCGACAGCTGTTTGCCGGTCCGCGAAGGGGCAGAGTTGGCAACTCGATTGTGCTTTTTTGCAATGCATAGCCGGGTTGGTTGGCTGCCGTCCTGTTAATCATGTCAGTCGAACCGGTTGGAGTTGAATTGAGTTGATCGGTTGAATCGGTTGGATAGCTGTTGATTCGGTTCCTGTGTGGCCCCTCCTATGCCTGTTGCCTGTGTGCTTTTTCATATTATTTTGTATATGTCCATCCAGTCAAATCTTCCTGATTGTGATTCTTCTCTCTTCAAGTAGGTGGAGTGGGAGGTAAAGAGTGTTGATAAAAAAAAAGGTTTGCCATGAGCTTGTTTCCCCAGCCGATCGGGTCCCTGGTTGTGAGTAATCATACAACCGGAACCGGCGACAGAGGCCTGGGTGGCGGGAGAGAGAGAGAGGGAGAGGGAGGTTCGGGGCGGAGAAAAAAAAGGAACGAAGCGAAACAAAAAAAAGTGTACGCCCATGAGGTGTTTCGGCGTAATTGTTCTGAAGAAAAAAGGGAGTTGGGAAGAGTAAGTTATCCTCAAAGATGAAAATTTACCTGCTGGTTGACATTGTTGTTTTCGCCAAAGACCATGTAACCGCCGACAAGACCAGCCAGGAAAGAATCCATGGGACGCTCCTTGCCGTGCATTCTGCGCTGGACAATCAACAGGGTCTTGTAGATGGTGGCAAAGAAGGCCAGGTTCTTGGCGTGCTGCTTGGTCGCCTTCAGAACAAACCTTGACATATCCTTGAAGCTATTTCACATGGTAGGGGGCCAAGGTAATCGGGTAAGTAAACAAGAACAACAAAGAGACAACAAGTGTGTGAGCATATGGTGGAATAGAGGGGTCAGTGTATGACAGTCTGACAGACAGACAGGATTGATCCGGTCAGGCATGTCCCCGATATGCTGTTTCTTTGTTTCCTTGTATTCCTTTGTGTGGACCTGTCTCTTTGCCTTCTTTCCGTCCGTGTGTTCACGCAATGCTCTGTCTGTGTAAAGTACCGACAAAAATCGCAAAACACTTGCAAAAGTCCAATTCCTTACTTGGAGCGACGGAAGAGGAGGGTCATAACGAGGGCATGAGGGAAGCGGATCTTTGCTCCGTAGACAAGACCGTTCCTAAAGCCCTTGACGATCGACAGCAGGTCATGGTACTCGGGCGTCAGGATGAACTGCGTAGCGGCGTTCTTGATTGCGTCCATTGTTGTTGGTAATTAGGAGTGTGAGTTAGGTGATGGAGTGATGGAGGAGGTAAAGATGCAAAACAAGAGCAACAAGTGAGAGAGGATGTCAGGGCGGATGAGTGGAGAAGAAGAGAAGAATGACGAAGGGGGTATCGACGGGGAAAGAGTGAAGAGAGGAGTGGAGAAGTAAAGGAGAAAGAAGAAAGAAGAGAGAAACGAACAAAAAGACAGAAAAGTCGCGGTTTTAGAAATGTGCGAGCTTGTGTCCGTGGAGAAGGAAACAAGACTCAAAAAGAAAACGATCAAAAGGATAGTTCCAAATAAAAAGATTTGCCCACCTCACACTCACTTCGCTATAATGTCTGGGCTCAAATTTAAACTTGACTCCAACCCTTCAAAGACATCTCCCCGCTCTCGTTCATTGTGTCTTTGTCATTCAGCATGTCATTCCGACGCCCTGATTGGCTCTTATGGCCTGGAGTACGCACGTGAAAACTCACACTCACACTCTTCTCGTGTTCTTTTCTCTGTTACTTCGTGTTATTCACCCTCGTACGACAATTGAACCCTTCGAGTCATTCGATCTTTTCTCTTTCTTTTGGTACCCACGGAAAAAGAAGAGAGAGAAAGAGAAAGAGAGAACCATTATCCCTGCCTTGCTCTATTGCATACCTGTTTGTTTGTACTCTTTCCCTCAAAGAAAGAAAATTGCTCCGAAGATATGTGTCCGTGGGTCGATCACTTTCGGACAGCATTGATCCTTTTCCCTCAATTGACCATTTGTTATGGCTTGCTATTCGCTTTCTACCATACATATACCTTTCAATGTTCGCGCCTCGCGATATTTGATACTTCACACAAAAAAAAACCCCCCTTTATATAATATGCTGCAAATGTGTGTGAGCGTATATGTGTGTGTGTGGGCTAAAATATAGGTGTTTCCTGTTGTCCTGGCGCGCCCTGATACGACATTACATCGCCCTTGTCATAAACCCATCTCCGCCTCCGCTCATTGACTAAAGGTAGCCAAAGAATTGGTAGTTTACTTGTTAAAGTCAACAAAGAACTCCCAGCGGCCATCAACAAGACCCTTGGCAGTATCCTCAAGTACAACCTCGCGACGGCTCTCAACATAAACAGTCTTGTCCAGCACCTGTTGACGGAGCTCGGCAATCTTCTCCCGCTCAATCGGCTTCTCAAGCAACTCGCTCAATGCCTCAACCGCCACCTCAAGGTCGCGCTGGTTGTCCTCAAACAGCTCCGTCATATTGTTCCGAGCTAAATAGAACGCGAAAGCATATGTCCATCGGAGTGTCATACGGCACGAAGTCAACACATCCACAGCCCTCTTCAAGAACTGAACCTCAATCCATGACAAGTCGCTTGTCCTCTGCATCTCCTCCATTTTCTTCTCCGTCTTTGTATACAGATCCCGATCCAGCTTGGCCGAGTGTTCATGGTTCGCGTAACGGTTGTAGTACTGTTATGCACATTTAAAAAAGGAAATAAAGTAGTGACGATCAGCAATCATGTAAAGGTAGACAAAGGTTGTAGAAAAAGAACATATGGAAAAACGAGAAATATCTACAGAAAGAAACAAAAGAAAAAGTGAAAAAATGAAAAAGGAAACAATTGGAAAAAGAAAAGAAAAAAAAAATGGATCATAACCCATGAAAAAATAAAAATAAAAAATAAAAAAAAGGACATGAATCAACAGGATAAGAGAGAATACACCAATTGCAACAGAGAAGGAAAAGACGTACGTGGAGGTAACGCTCGAGAGAGGCGCGGGACTTGGCTTGCTGGTCGCGGGCATCGGCACTGCTGGACTCCTCGAAACGGTTGCAGTTGTACCACGAGGTACCGTGCTCAGACCAGGGGCCCATGCAGACCCAGCAGAACTCGTATTTACACTTGCGGCACGTCATATGGTTGCATCCTCCGTTCTTCTCGATCGTCGACTGACATTTGCTGCATTCTTTTGTATGCGCCGAAATCCAGTTGGCTGTCTCCGAATCATCCGCGCATTTCTTCTTCCACATCTTGACCAGTCCGCAGGGCGCAGGCTGGTGATCGTCCAGAGTACAGTTGAAACAGAACTTGTGTCCACAGTCGCACGCCACCGTTGGGACAATGGTTGTAAAAGAAGAGTGTGAAAGTCGGCACTCGATTGCGTATTCGCAGTTGGGTGCAGGGCACCAAACCAAGTTGTCCAAGTCCGACACATATGCTCTGTCTTGCAACTGGCGATATCTATGTTCAATACAATTGGAGATATGTTTTGGTTAGATTAAACAACATAAATGAAACCAGGTGACAAATGTGTGGATATTAAATGGAAGGAACAAGGAAGAAAGGGCAACGAGAGTAATAATGATGACACCAGCAAAGAAAGCAGTAGAGAAAGAAACTTACTTGGACATGACGGCTGCAGGGACAACCTTCTTGATGGTAGGTTCATCGACGACGACATCGCACCCAGTCTCAGGACAGAGGATCCGGCGGCACTCGCCCTCCTCGACAATCTTCTGACGCAAATAGTGCTCGTAGCAGGGTTGACAAAATACGTGTCCACAGCGCAATCCAAATGCAGGACCGGCACTGCTGTCGTCAAAGCAGATCATACAGACGAATCCTCTAGGTCGCTTCACCTGAGGGGTGTGAACATCATCCAGAACCACACCAGCCTTGTCCAGGATCTCTTGGGCATGGTCCATATACCGCTCGACGAGACGCTCCTTGTTCCACTTGAAATTTCTCAGAAGAGCCGCTGCCTGATCCTGCGACATGCCGAGAATGCCGGCAACATGGCTCGACGCACTCGCTTGAGCCGCCACAATGTCGGACAGGGGTAGGACTGAATAGTCGATCTGGTACGCCTTCTTGCGCTGCTTTTCCGTGATCATATCTGAGAACCCAATATCCTCTGTCTGCTCGTATTCCAGGTCTAATCATTAATGTCCATTGAATAAGTTATCAGCGTGTTTGTTAGTTGAGACCTATCCAATCGACACACAATTGGTGGCGTTTTTCTTCTTGTTTTGTCTGTCAATGTCCAGAGCGGAGACAAAGAGGGATTTTATCCTTCTAGAAGCGTCCCATGCGGCCTTTTTGAAGTTTATCGCTGTAGGTATGGATGACATATACGACCCCCGACAATGAGTGGACTTTTTTTTTCTCTCTCTCTCCTTACCCGATCCTTCCTCCTGTGAATCAAAGTCGTCATAGTCAGACGAGCCTATGGAACAAGAAAGAGAAGAGACAATAGTGGTGTGCGATGCGATTAGTCATCGTTGAGAAAAGAAGAAGAAAAAAGCTACTTGCGACTAAAGAGAAACACCTTTTGCAAGTGATCCTTCTCTGTTTGCAAGTCAGTGTACGTGTGAATGCACCCCATGGCACTGTGCATTTGGATGTTGGAGGTGAGGTGAGCTGATACGAGTATAGAGGAAGGAAACAGGATGGTGGGTTCTCCCCATTCTCAGTCCCTCTCAGCTGCCTGTCACTCTCTCACTGTTCATTCGTAGTTTTTGTTCCGTGCGTGTGCATCCTTCCTCCTCCTTTTGAGCTTCCTTGTTTGCTTCCTTGTGTGTCCTTGTATGTTTTTTTGTATCGTCTGCCGATGCAAGGTAAAAGGCGAACAGGTGATGTCGTTATTCTTCCTCTTGAGTCTTACCAGCAAAGTCGTCCTCGCTGAGTGTTCCTGAGCTCATTGTAAAGTAAGGTCTGTTGCTGTTGAGTTGTTTTGGTGGTTGTTTGTTTGAGTGAAAATGTGAAAGTGTGAGGGAATGAATGAGTAAGAGCAGTGAGTAAGTGAGTCTACGGGAATGAAGTCTGAAGGGAAAGAAAAGAAAAAGAGTTTTAAAAAAATTGAAATCAAATCGCGCTTTTGCGCTGTGTCGTTGGACTGACCAACCACAGGTCACATGGCTCACTCAATCACTCTCACTCGATTTTCACGTAAGGGACACGCTGCTGAAAAGGAGGTGTACATGCAACTTTCAAGGCAAGTTGCTCGCGTGTTCAACGGATGATTAGCATATACACACATGAGCACAGAATCGAGAGACCGAGTTTGAATGTTGATGATGATAATAGCAATAATAGCAATGGTAAAGAGCGAAAATAAAGAAAAGATAAATTTAATGCTGGGCACGGACAGGCACTGAGGACGAAGAAGCCGTAAACCGGAACCGGTCAAGGCACAGCTTTGGTCGCGCATCCTCTTCTTCTTCCTCAATGAGCGATTGGGACGTATTTGTCGATGATGATGGCGAAGTTGATGAAGGAGAGGAAGAAGAGGAGCCCGATAGCCGTCTGGTAGAATCTGCAGAGCGCGTTATCGTCTTTACAATAGTTGCCTCGCTCACATAAGTCAGATCAGGGAGCAGGCGGCCTGACTCAAGGTGATAAACAGAAAATCCTGACTGTGCTTCGGCATTCTCCAATTGGGTATCTACTGTTCTGGCCAGGGGCTCGGCAGTCCTTGAACTTGTCGTGCTGTTACTAATCGAGGTGGTGGTTTGGGTAGGTGGTCGTACACCTGACGAGGTAGTAGTTGAAACTGCCGACCTGGCCTTGGGGTTGAGCTGGATTCGACCGCAGTTTTGAAAGGCTCGCCTCAGACCGGGTGTCCGTCCAGGCTGAGCAGTGTTGGAAAACTTTTCCCGCCATCCTTGAATCACCTTGGCTTCTGCGCGCTTGTACTCAACGACCTCCTCTTCCTCTGCCTTTGACTCGACTGGCGCAGAAACCTTTTCGGGACTGGCAACGGCTTCATTTGCGGTGGCGGGTCGAGACTTTTTAGGGCTCCTGCTCATAGACTCACGCCGTTTTGTAGGTGACTGCACCTTGGGCATATCTACCGAGTGCAACAGTGCAGCTTCATCCAAGCCTATGCCACTGTCTTGTCGTGGAGTTGAAGATCGGGTATCTTGGGCAGTCGGTGCGGTTGTTGTTGAGGTGTCGCAATCGTCCGTTGTGTCGATAGTATCAAAAAGTCCAAAGAACCGGCTCCTTGACTCGACAATGACATTTCGAGACTGGGACGTCGGCTCTGGCGAGCATCTATGTTGATACGGCTGCGTCGTTGGCGGAAAGATACTCGACATGTTGTCAAATGAATCAGGTTTTGGAGATGCCTCGAGCACCCGTCGCTTAATAGTCGCAAAGTTGTCGTTCTTGGGAAACTCGCGCTTCTGTGTTCCAGTATGAGTCGAGGTTGTTGTCGTGAAGGTTTTTTGAAAATAAGTATTAATCGCCTTTCCAGCAGCCTGTTTAGAGTAACGAGGAACGAAATTATTGTTAGTATTCCATTTCCTCTTCTCATCAACCATTTTAATCTCGCGATTACATGAAGAAATGCCACTTACAGGTCGGTTCTCCTTGCCAACATAGCTATGTTTTACATAGTAATTAGGTCTTTGGTTGACTGATCCGCTGAGAGGTGTCTTGTCGATGGGGCTGATCCTTCCCTCTGCGATGCCTAGAATCACTGCTGGCTCTAATGGTCTACTCGTCGGAATTAAAAGATCAAAACATCAGTTATTATCGTCTTCAACAGCCAAGGAAAACGACAAGTCAATACGGATCAATCAACACTTACGGCCCCAGGAAGTGATACTCCTCGGTTAGCATAAGCTCCTGCAGGTCATCTGGGATAGGGTTGAGATGGACCATAGACTTTGATCTAGGATCAAAGACTCGAGCATAGAGAAAGGTCAAGTCGGCTTGCCGGAACTCCATCTCATAGCTCGACGGGATCTTCATACTGGTATTCTCCATGCGCACATGTCGGAGGACCTTGTCGTATGTCTTGTAACGTCGTAAAAGTCGTTGTGCTGTTTTGAGGCCCATTCCTGGGATCGATGGCAAATAGTCGCATCCGGCAAGAATACACATGTGACGAATTTCAGTCAGTGTCCAGTCCTGAAATGACACTTCCTGCACCCTGCTGAGCTGATCAAACAGGATCTCTGTTCCTGCGCCAAACTGATCCAACTTGAAGATCACCTATGAACAGAGACGCAAAAAAGTGAGTGAGTGCCAAGATAGATTTGCGGTTCATATCGATGTAGCACATAGAAAACGGATTACCTTCTTGCAGCCAAAGACAAGGAGATCAGAGTCTTCGGTGACAATGCCGTCAACAAGCCCATGTTTCTCTAGATACGCTAACTGAGCATCAGCCTCATAGGGTGCCACCACAAAGTCGACTCCTGCTGCTTTGAGAGCTAGAATGACCTCAAATGCCATTTCGGGTGTTACATCCACACATTTGCGGAACTGGTCCATTGCCTGCTTTGACTTTCCTGCCCGATGAAGATCCAATGCCTGCTTCTTGCTCTCCTCCCTTCGGCTATTATCCAAGTGGAGAATTGTTATTTTAATTAATTTGTCCGCCACCAAATTTCAAAAGATAAAATTTGATTTGTGAATGTAGTTGCTACTAACCTCAGACGTTCCTGCTCTGTGGATGCCTTAGAAGGCAAATATCCGCCATCAAAGACGACATAGGGCTTCACGCCAAAGAATTTGAACATCTCAATCTTGCGCATAAAGTACGTGACATATCTATATCGAATGAAACAGCGTGTTTGTTTGTCAGACAAGGGCACGAATGCGACTGCTTCGCACATCAGTCAAGCACAAGGTAAGAAGAGTGATGAAATGGACGCGTACTTGTTGGTAAGTTGGCCGAGACAGAGTTCCTGAGCACAAGAGAAGGCGCCCTTGTGGAGCCAGACGTATCCGTCGACGGCGAGGGTCTTTCCTGCGTAGTCCTTGAGATGTACGGGTCTCTCGATTGACTTTAGCAGGGGCAACAGACCCTGAATTCCCATTGTGTTGTGTCGTCCTTCTTTGTTTTTATTGCTGTCGTTGTTTGCTGGAGCGAATGTGTTGTTGTTGTAGTGGTTTGATGCGAATGGTAAGTGTGTATCAGATAAGTGAGTGTGGAGCAGCAAGTGAGACGAGAGGAGGGGGTATTTGGTGGCAATGGGCGGATGTGTCTTTGTTTGTGTACCTTGTCTCTTTTGACACTCCAGTACCAAACAGGGTCAAAAGAAACATAAAAAAGCGCGACATTGGAGGAAAAGGGTGGCTTGTGGCACAGGTCACGTGTAAAAATTGCGCTTCTTTTTTTTATTCTTTCATCTCCGAGTTGGGATTGAAACGTGAAATGCATGCGGACAAAAGGTCAGGCACCGAACAACGAGGGACACTTCCCCCGAACGAAGCAGCGAGCCCACTTCGCCCAGATCAAACAACTGACACAGAGGGGATGGTGCGTTTGGAGGCAGAAGAAGTATCCATCGATAATCTGATTTGTTCTTCTCTGAGAAGAGGAGGAGCAAGAAGAAGGAGAGAGAGAGAGAGAGAGAGAGTCGTCAAATGCCTGTTGCTTCCATCTCGATCAAGATATGAGAGAACAGGAATGCCTCTTGTCCATTTGGCAAGCAAGGAGAACAAGTGGACTCATGGATGACAAAGAAGAAGAAGAAGAAAAGGGTCGGACCAATTGTTGGCAACGGATTAGAGAAGCAGCGAACAGTTGCCCGGAGCAACCGATAACTCCCTCCCTCCTTGACTCCACTAATGCCTGAAAAAGACGAAAAATGTCGCCATCCTTACTGAAAGTGATGGCTGTCTCCCATAGATACACAGTCACATCCATCCAATCAAATTCTCCCAATTCTCTTATTTCCGAATATCTACTCCCTTTTTACTTCGCGATCCATTCAGTGACATTCATATTGCTTACTGTACAAGCGTGCTGGACAATGCTCAAGTGTGTGTGTATGTATGTGCTCTGTCCTGTCCCTCTCACTGCCCGTCTGTTCCTTTTGGGCGATGGCGCGATTCATAATCGCCATGCAATTGTCCGTCCCAAAGATCGATCTCTTTTATCTTTGCTATACAAAAGGACCACAGGTCCCTGCTCACTTCGCTTCTTTTTTTTTTTTTTTCTTCCTCTTCTTTACCTCTTCTTTTTCTTCACTCCTCCCTCCTCCCTCCTCTTCCTTCTTCACTCTCCACCTGTCAATCCTCCTCTCTCATCCTCCTCCTCCTTCCTCCTTCCCCCCCGTCATCTTTTTCATTTCATATTCCTGCATTTTTTTTTCATATCTTTTTCTGTAATATAACATTAAGCAACAATGTTGACCGTTTTGCACACCCTCGCCAACTCGGCAGGTCTCTTCACCAAGAACCAAACCGCCATCGCCAACAGCCCAGCTAACCCCTCCCAAAAGATCAACAAGGCCCTCCAGAATCTTCACGTTGTCCGCAAGATCATCCTCACCCAGAACCTCTCCGAGGACCAGGAGCAGGCTGCCCTAACCCGTCTTGACCAGATCCTCGACCAGATCTCTGTCAACTCGCTCTCCGTCTTGACTTACACCCAGCTCCAGGATCTTGCTACCGCCTTGACTGTTTCGACGACCTCGACTACGACTACTTCAAAGGAGTTGACACAGATCCTTTCGACTATTCGGTCTTCAACTGTTACTACGACCACTACGACAAAGATTATCACAAAGACTGTCAATGGAACAGTTATCAAGGAGGACGACAACGTCTCGGTCACTAGCTCCGAGGGCCCCTCGTCTGCCGTCACTGTCGTTGACGAGCTCGATCACCTCTCGCTCTCGGTTCGATCCAACATCGCCCTCGGCATCCAGGGAGACTCCAAGGCCAGCGCCCTTCAGTTGACTTCTGGAAACCTTGCCGTTGAGCATGTCGCCTACGCCCTCAGCGACCTCCTCTTCGTCTACCCTTCCTCGGCCTCGCAGCACTCCTACCTCGGACACGGTTCGGAACAGTGGGCCAAGGCCGGATTGAGCAACGCTACCAACTCTGTTTTGGCCCCCCAGGTCCTTCAGATGTCGACCCGTGCCAACGCTGCCTCCGCCGTCCTCGGTGCAGTCTCCTCTGCTGCCTCTGCGAAGGCTACCTCTGCCATCTCGACCTTGGCTTCCTCGGCTGCAATTGTCAACATGGTCCCCAACCTGTATCAGATCGCCCAGACCAACCGTCCCGTTGTCTTCCACGTCACTGCCGAGTCGGTCGACTCTAACTTGAACGTTCTCCGCGGTGATTACTCTGATGTCCTTGTCGCCCGCGAGACCGGTCTCTTGTACTTGGCTTCCAACTCTGTCCAGGAGGCTTACAACGTCTCGGTTCTTGCCCACGCTGTTGCTGCTGGCACTAACCAATCGGTCATCCATGTCCTTGACGGTGTCCAGACCAGCCAGCAGGTCGAGGCCATCAAGACTGTCGGCGACCAGGCTCTTGCTGCCTTTGTCAAGCAGGAACAGCGCAACGCTGTCATCGCTCAGGATGAGGAGGGCTTGGTTTCTGCGATCGAGGGTATCTTTGACCGTGCCTCGGCTCTTCTTGGACACACTTACAAGGCCTTTGAGTACTCTGGCCCCAAGGATGCCGAGACTGTCGTTGTTGTCTACGGCCCCGCCGCCAACGTTGCCCACCACCTCGGCGATAAGGTAACTTTTTGAGTATGGTTTATTACTTGTTACATGGATGCATTTGACATCGACACTAACAATCCTTTCATCTTTTCCTTTCAATCCAATTAGGTCGGAGTGTTGAACATTCGTTTGTACCGTCCTTGGTCGTTCTCGCACTTCTTGAAGGCTGTCCCCACATCGACCAAGAACATTATCGTCATTGAGCCCGTCGCTAACACCGCCGCCCACGGCCCTATCTTCCTCGACGTCTCGGCCTCCTTCAACCTCTGGACCGGCGCCCACCGCCCCACCGTCATCGACGTCAAGTATGGTCTTCACGGCGCCTCCCTCACCCAGGGCTGGATCAAGGCTCTCGTCCAGCAAGTCCGTTCCTCCAAGGGCGCCAAGTTGGATTTGGCCTCGATTGTTGTTGCTGAGCCCGAGGCCGCTCAGGAGGATGTCAACCAGGTCATCTTCTGGGAGACCGCTGCCTCGACCGCCGTTTCTGCTCATGTCGCCAAGCACTTCCAGTCGGCCCTCGGTCAGCGTACTCAGCACAGCTCTCGCATCAACTCTTACCGCCACTCGGCCGTCATCGAGACCCGTGTCCAGTACTCCAAGTCCAACACTGTTGCTTTCGGTGAGTCCTCCTTGGCCAGCTATGCTACTGTTCAGGATATCGCTATCTTGGCCGAGTACAACGTTGTCGCTTCTTTGAAGCAAGGAGCTGTCCTTGTCTTGAACGCCCCCTGGAGTGTTGAGGAGTTGGAGGCCAAGACCTCGGCTGCCTTCCGTTTCGCCTTGGGCGCCAAGCAGATCCAGGTTCTCTTAATCGATTTGAACAACGTCGCCAAGGAGTTGGGTCTCTCGGGCGCTGGCAAGACTCTTTTGGGCCAGATCACCTTCCTCAAGACCCATTCGTCCAACTTGCAGGATGCCGCCTTTGGTGCCATTGCTCGCCAGTACGAGACCTCCAACAACAAGCTGTTTGACGACTTGGTCTCGTCTCTCATTGAGCGTGTCGACAAGGAGGTCATTGAGGTGCCCCAGAACCCCAACTGGTTGGCCATTGAGCTCGGTGAGGCCGACCAGGCCGCCCTTGCCCTCCCCAAGCATGTCACCTCGACCGTCCGCGGTATCGCCAACGCCTTCGAGGGATCTAACGCTAACATTGTCGAGGATTCTGTCTCGGAGGAAGGAGAGGTTGCTCTTGGAAAGACCTCAAACTGGCACCAGGCTGCCTGGCAGCTCATGTTCTCGGAGGCCTTCGAGACCCGCCAGGCCCTTTCCGATGGCGACCACTCGTACTTGGTCAAGATCACCGAGAACCGCCGTCTCACCCCCACCACCTACGATCGTAACGTCTTCCACCTCGAGTTCGACACCACCAACACGGGTCTCAAGTACGAGATCGGAGATGCTCTCGGAATTCACGGCTGGAACGATACTCAGGAGGTCCTCGACTTTATCGAGTTCTATGGCGAGAAGCCCGAGACTGTCGTCGTCGTCCCCCGCGCATTGGCCAAGAACGCCCCCGAGGGTACCGTCGCCCGCCACCAGACCAACTCCCTCCTTCAGATCTTGCAGCAGACTTTGGATCTCTTTGGTCGCCCTTCCAAGCGCTTCTACGCCGACTTGATCCCCTATGCGACCAACGCTGCCGAAAAGGAGCGTCTCACTCATTTGATTTCTGCCGAGGGTGCCCAAGAGTTTAAGGACCGTGTCGATGAGACTCTCACCCATGCCGATATCTTGCGTGAGTTCCCCTCGGCCCACCCCTCGATCCCCCAGCTGATCAACATGTTGCCCGCCATCAAGCCCCGTCACTACTCGATCGCCTCTTCCCAAAAGGCCCACCCCAACTCGGTTCATCTCTTGATCGTCGCCGTGGAGTGGACCGCCCCCTCGGGCAAGGCCCGTTTCGGTCAGTGCACCCGCTACTTGACATCCTTGGGCGTTGGCGACAATGTCACCGTCTCCATCAAGCCCTCCGTCATGACCCTCCCTCCTTCGCCTCACCAGCCCGTTATCATGGCCGGTCTCGGTACCGGTATGGCCCCCTTCCGCGCCTTCATCCAGGAGCGTGCTTGGCAGAAGGCCCAGGGCATCGATGTCGGCCCCATGATCCTCTACTTTGGTTCTCGTAACCGTTCCAACGAGTACCTCTATGGCGAGGAACTCGAGGCTTACCATGCCGATGGACTCTTGACCCACCTCCGTCTTGCCTTCTCGCGTGATCAAAAGGAAAAGATCTATATCCAGCACAAGATGAACGAGGACGGCAAGCTGTTGCACAAGTACCTATTGGATGCTCAGTTGAACGGACACTTTTACTTGTGCGGCCCTACTTGGCCTGCAGGAGATGTCAAGGATGCGATTGTGCAGAGTTTCATGGATGGCGAGGCGTGCGCTGCGATCGATGCCAACCGTATTGTTAACAAGTTGAAGGAGGAGGAGCGTTATGTCCTCGAGGTCTACTAAAGTGGTAGTTCTTTGTGATTCCTTATCTCCCTCTTGTACCAGTATCACTTCTTCTTTGTAGCATTCTTTACCCCACCTCATTTTTTGTCTTTGTAATAAAAGCGAACCAGTGTTATACCTCTTTCTTGACAGCAATTGTTGCGCCACCAACCACAAAAATGATTAAACAGCGTGTGAGTCAGTGTCTAATTTCTTTTCCCAGGCACGATCAGTCTGGTTCCTTCCCATCCTCTTCTTCAAAAAGGAAATTTCCGTCTGCCTTCTTTCGTACTTTCCTTCTCTCCATCATTCTTCATCCTCCCCTCATTCCATCCTTCACTTCCTCATTCACAACAATGACAGCAACCACCGAGAACTCAGCCTCCACAGTCGTCGTCAGACTCGCGCGTCCAGAAGACGACGCGCTCTACGGCGACGATATCTATCGCATCGTCAACACTGCCTATCGCTCCGGTATGTCCACCCTTTTTCTCTCTCTTCATTTCTTGTACTCCGTTTAACGGTAAACGGTCCGTTATGCAAAAGATCCATTTTAACCCAGTAATTATCCACAACAGATGCAGGATGGACAAATGAATCACACCTGGTCGCAAAAGACCGAATCTCTCGCACAGAAGTCAAACTCGTCCTCGCTGATACCATCAACCCCGTCCTCCTCGCCTTCTCCACCTCCTCTCCTGCCAAAGTCATCGGAACCCTCCAACTCGACCCTGTAGAACATTACCCCGATTTCGGTCACTACACTGGTTCCAACGGATATTCCTTCGATTACTCTACCGCTGAGACTGTCCCACGCACAGAACAAATCATGCTAGGCCTCATCTCCGTCGACCCGACCCAACAATCTCGCGGTACGGGCAGGAAACTAGTCGAGGCCGGGTTGAAGCACGCAAGAGAGGTCATGGGCCGTAAACAGGCCGTGGTGTATGTATTGTTCCAGAGGACGGAGTTGAGAGAGTGGTATCAAAGGATTGGGTTTGTGGATTATGGAGAGAAGAGACCTTTTCTGGATGTGAATTCTAAGCAGGAAGGTCTTCATTTCAGTGTTCTTCGATTGGCGTTGTAACTTTGAGGTATGAGTTGCGGGCAGTTTTTTTCCTTCTTTTTTCGACAATGTGCTTTAGAACATAGAACGCATTCTTCGCCCTTTTTGGAATACATTCATACCCTATAGTTTTGCCAAAAAAAAAAAAAAAAAAAAAAAAAAAAAAAAAGAAGTCTGATGGATGGTCAATTCATGTTTTCTTGTATTTCCTGTTCCTGTTTCTTTCTTCCTGTGTCCTGTTCTTCACTTGGTCGCCACAAAAAACATACTCACGCCATCCAAGGTACTTTGTTCATTATTTTATTCGCCTTATTCTCACACTCTCACTTTATCCAGTTATTCAACAAAAGATTACAAAGTGTGCTTTTAAAAGATGCGGATGATAAAGAACATAAAGACAAAGACAACACTGACACCCAAAACAATCCCCCAAATCATCCATTTGGTCTTTCGGCTCTGCTTCGAGTACAGTTCCAACCGTGCCCGCTCTTTGCCCAACCGCGAGATATTCGTATCCAGCGCCTGATCCGCATCATCAAACAACTATTTTGCCATTTCACGAGAAAAAGAAGGAAGGAAAGAACACGTGTCAGTAATCGCACTTTGCGTTTCTTTCCCTTTTTCACTGGATGGTATTATAGCCACAAGAGATATAACAACATAGTGGGATACATTACCCCGGACTTTTGTTCATCGACAAGGGTCTGTTGGATCGCAAGGGCGTTATGCCGGAGCTGCTGCATCAGTGCCGAAAGTCCTGCCTCCATCTCCTCACGCGCCGCACGGTCGTTCTGAAGCGCCGCTTCCACCTGTGCCTGATCTTCGCGTACTGAATGGCTATTGCTGTTGTTATTCTTGCTGGTGCTGGCTCCGCCACTTCGACCCGTCGTGATTCCCAAACTATTCCGGTTGTTGTTATTGTTGCTCCCATAAAGTTCGTTCCTGTCAGTTCTAAAAGTATCATATTTAGTCGAGATAAGAAAAACATGTTTAGTATCAGTATTCTGCTCGTCCTGCTCATGTTCTTTCAAAGCGTTATATTTGCTACTCCATACGTTCGTACCTTCTCTCCCGAAGTTGTGATGCTGGGTCAGCTGGCACATGTGTATGTTGCTTCTATGATCGCCAGTCAATAGTAATAACAATGTTAGCCCCATCACTTTTTTTATCAGTCGGCAATGTCCATCCACATGCGAGAACAAGTCTCGTCAATAGCCTCAACTTTTCGCGGCCTCACATACCAGTAAATGGTCATGGTGCTTTTCAGAGTCCACGGCGACAGAAGGCCTCCTCAACGCAGAATCCTGACCTCCATGTCTCCCATCGACCAGCTGCGACGCGTCCAACACCATCCTGGTCTGAACAAGTCCCTTATGACTCGGCTGCACCTATTTGATAAATTGAAGTCAAACAGTGAGATGATTTCCAGTCATTGGATGTCGTATCTCTTTGTTTGCTGTGCAGTCTGATGTCGCTTATGTTCGTTGCTTACGGTTGTAGTCCCGCCGACGGCGCTTGCTAATGCCTCGATTTTGTCCGCATATCCTTTGATCGCCTCTTTGTCAATCCTGCCACTACAGCATGACGTTGTAAATCAATGTTAGAGCACATTAGCATACGTTTTTATATGAACATTTCACAAGGCGCGCATGCACTGTAACTCCTTTCTTAATCAAAATAATGTGATAAAAGTCCTGTACCTTCTTGAAAAATCCTCCTCCAGTTCCGCAAGCATCTCCTCCAGCGCTTTGATGTTCTATCACCCAAAAAAATGAAAAAGAAAAAAGAACGCACAGGCAAAATTCTAGTCAGTAAGCGGACGGTTCAAATTACATACATGGTTTTCAAGCAAGCATATAGTAATAGAATGTTTACGAAGGACAAGAACAAATAATTGTACCATGAGGTATTTGCTCCGCTCTGACCCTTGGAGAATCCTATCCGCCTGCACCTTGGCGTCGCACTTGGCCATCAGTCGACGCATGTTGATCTCCTTGACGGACGGTGACCCAAAAGGCAGCATGGGTGGGAGACTTGCAGATGGCATCTCTCTGTCTTTTCCTGAATTGGGTGGGTATATGTTGGTTACTTGTTGAGAGTTGTTGGCTGCCTGCTAATGGTGTTTCTGCTGGTGGGTGGTGGTTTGCTGTTGCCGAATGGAAGTTGTGAAGAGGGAAAAAGTGGATGGTTTGCCATTTCCGCTCCACGTCTCTTAATTTCAATATCGGGACTGCTCTCAAAAATCAAATCTCGAATTCCATACAGATGCAAGAAAGGCATCCTCAACTACGAAAAATCATCGTCTTCCCAGAAGAACATCGATTGTGACGAAGTATGTCCAAAGTCCATATCATCGTCCTCCACATGTCCAATACCACCTCCCCCAACCTTGCCAGGTTCAGGATCGACAGCATCCGAGATCCCGTCCAGTCCGATATGAAACGCGACAGTCTGCTCCTGCATCGTCGGTGATTTGAACATTCGCGCGTATCGTTGTTGACCATGTCCTCCCCGATCGTAAAGTCGTATCCGGTGTGTGCATATGCTACCCCATGTCTCGCCTAGTGCCGGGTGGACATTGTCGTCCAAAGGGTCAACTGGCCGTTTTCCTGTCGAGAGCGTGTCTATTGTCGTTGTCATCTGATTTATCACCACTACCTACAAAATACAAAAAGGCGGATTAATCGAAAGTTCACCATGATCGTCGTCCTTGGGTAAATATTCTTGCAGAAAACGCGCAGGTCTTACCGCCAGGTCGTGCCGCCGCGCTAAATCTGCCAACTGTCGACCAAGGGACATAACAAGTTTAGTCCGCATGCGTGTATCACTAAAATTTGACCTGAACAAGAACGAGATAGAGTCCACCACCACCAATCTGACCTACAAAAAGAAAACACATATAGTATGAATGCCTATGTCAGCCCTCCTTCGCTTCTGCAAGAAAATAATAACCACTGATCCAAGATGAAAAATAAAAAACTTACGTTGGGATGTTCCTGCAAGATACTGGCAAGGATCCTGATCATCGCAATCAACTCTACTGGACTGTGAACCCGACAATACTGAATCCCTCTCAGCAAGTCATCACTCGTCAAGGATGGTTTTATTTCTGCAGCCTTTGAGGCCTCACTCAGTCTTGCTGCACACGCACTAGCCAGTTGTGAAGCGCGTCGTGCCACAAAACTGCCTTCTGTATCAATATAGATCGATGATCCTCCTGCCCCACCCATGGACCGCGGTATCTGCGCATTAATCGACAGCTGAATTCTATAAAGTATTGAAATGCTTCGAGTCAGTTCATACTTTGAGACACTGTCAACATCTATGAACAACTCGCTAAGCGAAAATACGCTAGGTGGTAGTACCCAAGTTGTGTTTTGCCAGATCCTGGCAGTCCACAGATTTCGGTGATCTTTCCTGGAGGGATCCCATGTAAGCCACCAAAAAGGCTGTCGATCGCTGAACTTGATGTCGTGATATGCGCCAGTTTCTTTTCTTGCTCCCAGGTCTGATCCGCTGTGAACGACTTCACCCTCGGACCTACAAGTTGAATCATGAAATAGCTGACACGGTTACATTGTCTATGTCTTGCTAGCGGTAAAGTTTTGCTTTCTTCTTGGCATGTTTACCAAGAATGTACCTTTAGGGTGTAGTTGATCCAATAGTTCCTGTGCTTGCTCCGTTGTCAACTTCAGTTCTATTTTTTATTTCACGGAAAAGAAAATGCCACAATTTGTAAGGCAGCCTTTTACAAGCGATAACCACGACGAGTACTACAAAGGAACGCAGTAGCAGCTGAGTGAGGACATGTGTGAGTACCTTTCGCGAGGTCTGCGGTGGGGATGGCAGAGAGGTCTTCAGCAGTGGTGTATCCAGACCGGATGATTTTGTCTCGAAGCTGGGCTGTGAGGCGAAGAGTAACAGCCGGTCGGGAAGAAGCCATTGTTGGAGGTTTTCAAAAGTGTGAATGTGTTCTTGTCAAGAAAGGAAGGAAAAGAATGGTGTGGTCGGAGGTTATAGTGGCAGGTGGTCCAAGAAGGTATCGTTCTTGGGTGGTGGCGGTGTGCTTGTTGACTGGAGAGATGAGTGTTGGATGCCATTAAGATTCAAGAGAGAAAAGTAAAAAGGTAAAAGTGGTGGCGTTGAGGGGAAATGGGTCGAACAACTTTCTGCGTTCAAAAAGTCAGCGCCACGAAAACACACGCAGAAATGATCAATGGAGGAGCAAACAGTCACAAACAGAGAAAATATTCGAAGGGCTTGAAAGGCGAGGTTGACGTTTGCCCATCTCTTGCTCGTACTTCAACGCTCTTATAGCGCAGGAATCAGGACACAGGAATCAACATTTACACAGTACCAACAAAGGAGAGAAAGAACTGCAGCAAAGGAAGAAACTACTGACAAGGATACAAAAAAGAACAAATATGGCGCCTATCTTGGAAAAGATCATGGCAGGGAAGGAGGCGTCGCCTTTTATCCTCGTCAAGGACTCCCTTGAACAATCCGGACAAGTCCTCGGCCTCGAGCTCCTTAGCAACTCCCCTTCCGAGTATGTCACCTTTATTGTTTTTACCAGTATCAGTCATACTCTCAATCAAATACTTTTGACGAAAGGTTAACCAGCAAACTTTTCGTCAATTGAAAATAGCCACGCTATTATTCTCGTGTGCGCAGAGACAGCCCCAGATCGCCTCTTGCCACTCGTCAAAGGCAACCAAAAGTGAGTAAGAATTTCTTGCAGGGCCAATGGAATACGAACTTGATGCTTTTCCGACATTTCATTGACCCAACCTAACTGCGCCGATGTACCACAATTGATAGGAAGGCAATTGTAGACTGCTACTCGAACCCTCTTGGGTGGGTTAAGGATATCACTACGACATCCACCGGCACATCTTCGAATCGAGACGCAGTCTCAGACAGCACAACAACGACTATAACACTGACTCTGCGCAACATCAGGAAGGCAACCAAAGCCATCACAGACCTTATCATTTCTCGTAAGTGTCTCATGACCACCAATTGAGCACGCGCGACGTGACAAGGGAACATGTGTGGATATAATCGTTTCTTTATGACTTGCAACTCACAAGTTCATTTTGTTTTGTTTATAGAGCGGTCAAACTTTACGATCTACTTTGACTCCTTGTCCCAGTTCTTGATCGCCTCGGTCCCCGACACTTTCAATTTGCTCCGCTCCATCACCACCCTCCTCACAGGTAGTTCATCCTTCTATACCCTACCAATTCAACGCGCCTCGAATCTGTCTCACCCTCTACAACCAGACTCTAACCCCATCAACTATCTTATATAACAACAAAAAAACACAGATACATCAAGGATCATCGCAATCCACCATGAAGACATCCCTGACGCCGACAGCTTCCTCCCAAACTCCACCTCCAAACCTCAGGCTTCAAACTCCCTCGCCCACATTGCCACTACCTTGATCACCGTTAAATCCAGCGAAGCCCTCCGACAGGACCAGGAAGATTTCCGGAAGGGAACCGTAACAGCCAAGGAGTTCTGTTATTTGACTGTTCATGGGAATGCTTGGGATTCTGCAGTCTGTGAAGTCGAACATAAACGCAAATCTGGAAAAGTTGCCAAGGAGGTAAAAACATTTATTTAATACTGGAAGAAAAAAAAAGACGACACGACTTGCAGAAGTGGCGGTTAAATGGCAGTACTAACGGGCTTATTTTTTACTGTGTATATTACTGCGGCATATTAGACGAATGCGTATCATCAGGGAACACCGACAGGAAAATTGACTGTCGTCAACGTCTGGGATGTTGTTGGCGACATGCCCGATATCGATAAGATGGATCTAGAAGAATCTCAAACTGTATGCGTACACTTTATCCATCTTTTCTTTTTGTCATTTTGTGCCCTACTGCAATCAAGGACGTTGTTGTGTCTTTTTTACTTCAATTCGCATTCTGACAATCATTTTTTTTTTTTTGCGTGTCTGTCGACATAGTCTGATCCGGCGGCGAACTTGTCGTTCAACTTGAACTTAACAGAAGAGCAGAGGAAGGCCAAAAATGATACCGTCCTGCCCTACCTTAAAACACAAGGTAACCCGCCTTTGGATGTTGAATATGGGGGCAAAAATGAATGTTGTACAAGTACAATTTTACTAACATTCTTCAACTTTTTGAATTTATGTGCTAGAATCAACGGGGGCGATCTATTATGAGCCGGACGCAGCGGATGACTTTGACGACGACGACCCCGATGACGATCTCACCATCTAAAAAGCCACACTACATCCTCGCCACCCATTCACGCATCATAGAAACATACACTCAAGACATCCATTAACTCTTTCCAAAAGCGAGCCAGGTTTTCAAAAAATCGACAATGAAGGTCAAATATGCATATATTCAGTGTGTTAATTTTGCGTGACGATTCTCTAATGGTGATGAGCAGGAGCGACATACCCACCCATGATACTCCAAAGGTTCTCGGCCAGCAACCAGTAGATCTCATGGTTGGCATTATGAGTGCGGATACCGTGGTCGCTATCCGTGAAGAAATGGGACTTGAAGCGGTGGTTGCCTGCAAGCGTCAACCTGTCCAACAGCACAAACGCGTTCTGAACATGCACATTGTCTATAAGAGACGAGATAGTTTTTTTTTTAAAAAAAAAATGCAATGCCTGAGATTAGTACTTGTGCTCATATCCATTGCCATTTCTGCCGATCAAGTAGCACACAAAGAGAATCAAAAAAGACGTACCATCGCCAGTGCCGTGGACGAGGAGGAAGTCACTGTTCTCAAACCCGGTCATGTTGGTGACGGCGGTGGTTTCGTAACCCTTCAAGTTGGTCGTGGGCAGGTTCATGTATCTCTCGGTGTAGACAGAGTCGTAGAACCGGAAATCGGTGACTGGAGCAACTGACATGGCCGCTCTGAAGACTCCGCTATTCGCCTCCGTAATCTTGGCCGCCATGAATCCTCCATACGACTGATAACAGTAATAAATAAAGGAAATCGAGTCTTAGTTATTATCCACTGACGGCATCGTATTCAACATAAAAGCAAAAACAGAATAAGAAAGAGGACTTACCCAACCCCAGATGGCGACGCGCTCGGGATCGACATAAGGCAGAGTCTTCCAGTGCTCACCAGCAGCAATCTGATCCTGCGTCTCAAACTTGCCCAACTGGTTGACAACGCTGATCCTGAAATCACGTCCACGGTAACCTGTACCACGCCCGTCCACAACCACAACTACATATTTTAACTTCTCAGCCGACGACATCACAGCACTGAATCCCAACTGAAATTGTGTATCAACCAACTGTGATCCAGGACCACCGTAGACCTGGAACAAAACAGGGTGCTTCTGCTCGGGTGCAAAGCCGGGAGGCAAGAACTCCATATAGTTGCACTCGCGACCGTTCAACTCTACAGTTCCCCAACGACGGGTAGGGTGTTGGATATTCTCCAAGAGGGCACGGAGAGAGGCGTTATCCTCAACGTCGGTATTGAACTTTTCGTCAGAGATTTTCTTGACCTTCTGCCATGGGACGTCGGGTCCGCGGTATGAGAGCAAGTAGTATCCAGCGCCAGTCGAGAATGATGCTGCATAGTATCCCTGTTGAGACACATCCGTCAACGCCTTGCGCTCTGTCGTATCCATTGCCACGCTAGCACGTTGATCAAATTGTACAACAATTGTTAGTTAAAGTGGCCATTTAAGTGCATTTATGCCAGGAAGAAAATTACGACGCAAGCAAGCATACCTGTAGAGATGGCGCTCGATGCTGGCCTTCTCAGTGGAGATGTAGTAGACAAGGCCATCCTGCTCATTGACAGCTGCCATGGACTGAACCTCCCACTCTCCGTTGGTCAGCCACTTGGGTTTGGGGTTATCCACAGGGGTGTAGAGCGCAATGTGGTTGTATCCATTATTGTTGCCAATGTCGAGGTAACCACCCTTGGGGACAGCATCCGAAGGGCGAACATAGCGAATGCTCTGCTGCATATCGATCCAGCCACCATCCTGCTTGCCTGCATCCCATTCGCGCACAATCTTTCCAGTCAACGAGACAGGGTCAACCAAGACCAGCTTCTCATGGTTCTGGACACGGTTTTGAACCTTGACAAGCAAAGCCGACGATCCTTCAGTGGCCCACAGGACCTCGGCAATGATCCGGTTGTTGTCGTCAAAGGTGTTGCCAAGGTTGATGGGCTCCAGGGGTTGGACAGCAGTGGGGCGGAGGGCGGTCTTGATGTTGTAGAGGTGCAAGTTGACAATGGGGTTAGGGAACCCAACCTTGGGGTACTTCATCATGATGTCCTTGGGGTAAGAAGGAGCGTTGAGCTGGTTGTTCATGTAGAGCGAGTAATGGAACTCGGGCACCTCTGTCTCATCAAAGCGCAAGAAGGCAATGGCGGTACCGTCGGGCGACCACCACAATGCTGCAGGTGAGCCATAAACCTCCTCTTCATACACCCAGTCAGTGATTCCGTTGAAGATGGTGACAGCGCCGTCGTAGGTGATTTGGTGACGGAGGAGGAGCTCCTCATAAAGATACAAGTTGTTATCCTGGACATAGGCCAAGGTGTGGCCAACAGGACTCCACTCGACATACTCGACTCCGGGTTGGTTAGGCGTATCCAAGAGGGGCGTTAATTCGTAGTTCTCCATGTTGTAGATGTAGTATGTCGCATTGAAGGAGTGGCGCCATTGCTGCATAAAAAAACAAAGGGGGTTATTAGGCAACTGTTGCACATCTCGCATGAATAAATGCATCGTCGGAGGGTTAACACGCGCTTTGTACATCCAAATTTACCTTGCGGCGGTCAGTGCCCAAGAGCACGTACTTCTGATCAGGGGACACTTGAAACGAAAAGAAAGGGATACGTTTACCATGGGCCTAAGGGGGTGCAAAACAGAACAAAACAACAATGGTCAATTATATTTGTAGGTGATCAGGGGGTGGATTTGTGGATAGAAGGAAAAGAAGGAGGACCGATCTAAGACATATTGCTGTTCTTTTGTTGTCTGGCCGTTGGTGGAAGGATGGTATTTCAAATGCAGGATTGAAAACGGCAAGACTTACATCTGTCACATTGGCGCCAGGGAGGAAAACCTTGGGTTTAGATCCATCAACGTTGCTCAGGATGATGTCGCCGTCAGCATTGACAGTCGAATACACGCCATCATCACCTATAATGAGCAGACCATAAATTAGGGAAAGGTCAGTTGTGCGTTTCTCTTGAGACCCTTACAGAAAAGTGAACGAACGCGCAGTTGCTCATTAATAAAATAGCGAGTGATGAGGTCCAATTTGCTTACCATAGGGCATCCAGGCCAAAGATTGGTACTTTGGTGTAAAGGACTGGTTGAACATGTCATCGAGCTGGTAAGATGGTCTCATATCTGCCATGGGTTCGTGTGAGAGCGCGACTGTTGTTGCGGCGATGGCAATTGTGTCCCCATGAAAAAAAAAAAAAAAAAAAAAAAAAAAAAAAAAAGAAAAAAAAGAAAGATGATATCCCAAAGTAGCACAGATAGCCATCAAAACAGAGTTGACAGGGTTCATGAAAAAAGGTGGTTAGTCGGACTGCGGACTTTGGGTTCCATTAAAGGAAAGCATTCAATTGCTATTTTTTTTTTCTCGCAGAGTGTACGAGCAGAATGGTAGAAAGGACCACTTACTTAGGCGTCTAACGCCGAGGGTGACGGCAATGACGACCCAGATGGCGAGGATAGCACCAAAGATAGTCAGGCAGACACGGTTGCATCGAGTTAGCTACGAAGGATTAAACAATAATAGCAAATAAAAATGTTGAGATATTGCGCGCATCTCCGTAACATGATCATCACCGCGAAGAGAGAGTGGTTCAAATTCAATTGATGCTGAAGCAGGAAGGAAGGTGCGCTTACGACGGGCGTCTCGATATAAGGGCCTCTGTTGGAGCGACGACGAGAGGTGGGGAGGTAATCCTTTTCGTTGTTGCCATCGTCGTCAGAAGAAGAGTAGATATAGCGGTCGCTGTCGTCACTGTCGTCGTCAGCATAGTCTTCGTCTTCAGGCTGGGTCGAGGGTCTCTTTTGGAGAAGCGAGTCTGACCGCTGACCTTGCTGTGTCGCTGTGTTGTTGTTTGAGAGGTCGAACTGGTCGGAGGTTAAGACGGTCTGGAGGTCGTCAAAGTCGTGGTCGTCTCCAGCCAGGGTCTCGTACCGCCCGCCGCTGCCACGTGGACGAGACATGAGGGTAGTGGTGGTGAGAATGGGTGCTGTGTGTGTGAATGCCAGTGAGGTACTAGTACGAGTGCGTAAGTGTGAACGAGAAGGAGTGATTAGGTGTGGGTAGACGATGAGGAATAAAGAAGGGATCGAGAGGGGATAAGGGATTCTGTTAAGTGGCGTGTGGTGTGAATGAGAGAGAAAGAGAAGGAGGGGAGGTGAGTGGGTGGAATGGTCAATTGGCGTCGGAAAGGGAGGGTAAGTGGTGGTGGACAAGAGGACAAGAGGACAGGAAGACAAAGGACAAGAAACTCAGAAGGCAAAGAGAAAAAGAATATTTGCTGAGCCAAGAAGGGTCGACTAAACTAAGAAGACGAAGAGGGGGTTGTCGCATAAATTCAAGGGGCTCTAATAGAAGGGTTCTGATTGGATGAGAGACAGAGTCGAGGAGAACCACCAAGAGGAAGAAGTGTGAAGGAGCTGAGACACAAAACACGTTTTGTGTTGAAGTCCTCGTCACTTTTGTTAAAGAACGATCGATCGACGACAGCGAAGGAAGAACCAGTGAACAGAAAGTATGTAGGGAAAGAAGAGCCTGAGGGAAGGGGCACAGCATAGTTGATCTGCCGTCACCAAAATCAGTATTTAATTCATTTTATTATATCAATCCCCACTGTATCGGGTGAAGGGCTACAAAACTACTCCTCAGTGGCAATGGGAACCCCTTGTCAAGCACTCGGAGATCTTTGACCTTGTCCAAAGTCATGCCATAGAGAATCGTCCCCTGTACAGCCGCTCCATAAACAATAGCCTCGTCGAGGTTGACCGAGGACATGTTGGGTACCTTGCGGTCGAAATATTTAGAGAGCATCTGCTGGACCTTGAGAATCTGGCTCGACCCACCGACAAGGAAAACCTCGTCGACGGAACTCTTGGTTACATTGGCGTCCTTGAGGACCTCCTGGACATGCTTCAAGTTCGAGCGGAAGATGTCGTCATTGGGCTTCTCGAAAATTGGCACGCGTCAAGGCAAATGAAAATCGACACCCTTGACGAGCGAGTCAACCTTGATAAAAGCCTCCTTGATGGAAGGGAGATTGTGCTCATATGCTCAGATGCTGCTCGGAGGCGAAGGCGGGCACTGTAGTCCGAGGAGATTTCCTGTTTGCTGGTGCACTTGAACCCTTTGGTAATATCGGCGACAATGCGGTTATCGATATCGTTGCCTCCCGACTGACGACCGCCAGCAAAAGCAAAGTTCTCAACAACATTGTCCCTGACCCTCAGAGGGGAGACATTCGACTTGCCAGAGCCAAAATCAAATACCAGAACATTCTTGGCCTCGGTGGTCTTCATGCTCAACTTGTAGGCAATGCCGGAAGCGGCGAGTTCATTGAGGATGCGGAGTACGTTGAATCCGGCTGTCGCCTCTGCGCCCTTGGTGGCCTGGCGTTGAACGTCCGTGCAGCTGGCTGGGACAGCAAAGAAAACGTCGGTGACGGCGGCTCCGAGATGGGTCTCGGTGAGCTTGAGCAAATGTATTATAACCATAACAGAGATTTGGCTGAAACAAACTTGATCCCAAACTGCTCAACCTAGAAAAAGGATGTGTTGCGCAAGCTCTTCACCAATACTGGCTCACTCAAGTTGGATTTGCTGTCTTGGGAACGAAGACCGAAGGCACGTTTAGCGCCAAAGATGGTGCTGAGGGGTTAAGAGAGGCCTGCTCCTTTTTTTCTTTTGTATCCTTCCCCCATCAATATATTCTTTCAACCATCCATATCGTTCGCTCATTCCTTCAGCCCACAAGTTCTTTTGGAGCCTCCAAAAGTGCTATGAAATAGGCAGCTACATCCTTCATCAACTTTCAAATGGAGGAAAAAGTGAAGCAGCCCAAATGACTATGTAATAGCAAACCCAGTCTGGTGCATTTAGGTTACCAGATATGGGAGAACGATAAAGTGTGTAAAATTTAAGGTCCTGAATTAAGATATTAGGCTCCGCAACGAGCAGCTCTTGGATGGATCGAGTAACACTTCCCGTGTCAAGCACACCATTGATTCAATTTCTTCTTTATTATTTATTCCCGCTGACCGTTTCTCTTATGCTGTTATTTGAAAACGGCAAGATGAGCGCACAATGACTGAAAAGCTCAGTTCCTCAAATCCCAGAATGCGACTTACATAAAAACCTTAGGGTCTCTTTGCATTTTTCTTTTTTTTTCTCACCATTCAAATCATCCTCCACACTTGTAAGTTACATGGCCTCTCTCGCCGCCTCGACACACCGTTCTTATTCACCCTCTTACTGATAATCCCTTTTTTAATCTGCCAACCATTGATATGTTATATAGTCTCAACCATGGTCAACTCCACTCTCCTTCTGGCTCTCGCCTTTGCCGCCGCCTCTGCTATTACCACCGAGGTCGCCATTGCTTTTTACCGGAACGCTTAGTTAAAAGGCGAGTAGACACAATGCCTAAAGGCATATGAATCTGATCATTCTACAGTGTCGGAGACAAGATGGCGTTATTGGGTATTCTTCAAATTTAATAATGGAGACGTTTTTCTTAAGAGGTCCAGCGATACGCTGTACGAAGGAGTTACCTGCGACAATCTTTATGATCGATGGTCCTCCCAGAGGCTCTGTGACAGCGAAGCATATCACATGAGCGAGTTTCCAACTCTTAACGATAAGATGAGCAGTTTCAAGCTCGCCAACTTTGCAACCTCGACTATCAGAAGTCACGCCGAGAATGGCGGGGAGGATACCAAGAATGGCAAGTGCCGCGTCTACAAATAACTTCTCTACTGTGGAGTGAGAGAGTTTTATGCTCTCTCTCTCACTCTTTCTTAGCTGCCTCATTGCGCATTAATTTACTTCAGTAGACTTACGTTTTCTCAAGTACATATTTACCCATCAAGCATTGAACAATAACCGCATCTGTACTTTGCTTTTGTGATCTCAACACAAAAGAGTGTCGATCCTACTCTTCCAATAATGCGAACGTTTTGTGCCCGTTCAGTGAAATAGACCCTTGAATGCGTTTCAGCATTGGAGTAAGGAAAACAAATAACATTTTCCCCTAAGGACAAAATAAAACGGCAAAATATACACGAATAGGGGTAATGGGCTGTATGGTGAGAGCGCGCTGGTTATAATTTAGTTGATCTCGCGTTTGTAATTCCGGCATCACCAGCACGCGTTTATGGCAGGGTGACCAGGATTGTACGAAAAAATGCGAACCTAGGATGAGGTGATATTTCAGAGGCGAAAAATGAGGGAAAAGAGGACCAGTTTTCTTTGAAAAGGAAGCGCGATCGACAAAAAGTACCAGTTAGAAATACCTAGAAGCAATGCACGCCTGTTCAATAAGGATCGCACCGGGCAAGGAGTCGGCACATGCGACAGCACATCGTAGAGGAGAGTGGGGCCGAAATCGGATAATTAGACTGGGCTCACACCAATTGCGAATGTAATGGAGATCAAACTGTACACTTATGAACGGATCACAACTTGCAACATTTGTTGACGCCAACAGAAGCCCACTTATGGCTAATTACAAATAGCAAAGGAGACGTCTGCGCTACAGATCGTTGTCATCAGCAACTACATCAGTAACAACCAGAACAACGGAAAGAACAGGACCTACTTGTCAACCCTGTCCGTTCGCGGCTTGTGTCCTTGCACTGTCTCTTTTCTAACTCTGCTATAGTCTACACCCTTTTCTCTTCTCACCTTCTTCATTTCCCCCTGCCCCTACTCTGTGTATACCTTACTTTGGAAGGGATCCGGATCTGTCAAGACGATAATGGTAGCCAAGACGTGGAACGAGATGGAAAGGGAAGACATAGATTGCACTTGAAGATCACACTGTTTTTATTTAAACAGTAAAATTGATAAAAGGATAATTTTGATATTTCCCTACGGCTGCAACATAGATGACATACAGCTGTAGTTCCAATGGCACCTCTAGGGCTCTTTTTCTTACTCTTCCCCTTTGACCCTGAACGGGGCGCAACAATTCTTCACTAACTACTCCGATTTCCACCCAGCACTGCCTTTTGAGAAACAAAAGAAAGACATAATAAATAGGTGGCACCATTTGAACAGTAGAAAACATAAACGCCAAGAGAGTAGTCGTTCTTGTTTGGAATTTGATTTTCGTCAACTTTCATCCACACCATATCGCCATGCATCAGATGCATCACCATCATACTGTGTCCAGTTCCAGTAGTGTATTTGGGATGTTAAGTACTGTATATCGGTTGCTGTTCGACCTATTCTCGACGGTCGTCCAGGAGTAGTAGTCGCGAAAGTATGATGTAAGAGTAAGATGAGATGACACAATCTCACACTACGTGCGGATTGCGAAAAGGAAAAATACAAAGCGCGAGCGCGAAGTTGCAACATCCAATTGGCTGTTTCGTGACGTGGTGATAACGTGGACAGGCGCTATACCCGAGCAAGGACAACACGAACATTTTTTTTTCCAATATCCTTTTTTTTCACTTACCTTCTCTCCCTTTCCTTTCTTACCTCTCCGCTTTACCCATCTTCTTCTTTTGTCCCTCCTTTTTTCCCACTCACCCTCCACGCTTCTCATTCTTCATTGACAACGCTCTTATGACGCTCTACTCACAACATACTACTCACCACAAACACACGCTCTACTATCGCTATCGCCACCAACAGAGCCACCTTTTAACAACCTCCCCTCTTTTTGAGTGCAGAACCTGAACGATACTGATCCAGGTTTGTAGCGCCGCTCTGTTAACAGGAATATAGTCAATCTTCATGATCCCACCCATTTTCAAAACTCATTGCTGACTTTTCGCTCTGTCGTGATAACCATTGAACAGGCGCTCTCATTACACCTCTATTAAAACCACAATGCTTATTTGCGTTGAAACCACAACTCGGGAAACGCACAAAACCTTACCCTTATCACAACCCCAGGTATGTGTCATTGTGTTTAGGAGTTGGATACATGCTTCTTGTTTATTTTTTTTTCAACAAAGTATCTTATAAAGCACTCCGTCTTATCGCTTGACTCTATAAGCCCAAAGGACATCACTCCTTCTACATCGCTATCCCCCTGCCACTACGGTTCTCGTCCAGAATGTGAGGTAATTGTCATGATTAAAGGAATATCCTGACTTTATGTTACATTTACAGGCCCATGCAGTCATGTTTTGTCGTTGCTTAAAGTGTCCTAACAATATTTCTTTACTTTATAAATATGTACTAGGAATAATATGAGGTAGAGAGGATATTTCGGATATCTCAAGCGTACACTCAAATATGAAGGCGAACTCGTTGACCCCACTGACTGTATTTGGGCGAAATGGAGCCCTGATTTTCTCAAGGGTATTATGATTTCATCCGTCAAAATCTCTCGGATGATCTATCGACAAACGCGTACGACCTCGGAGGGCGATTGGGATATCAGATCAGGCCTCACCTGTACCTTTCCCGGTCAACTGTATACGTAGACGGATCATCACCTGCTTAAAACGCCAAAGTCCATGCAGGGAGAACAAGGGTCGAGTCAAGAGCCTGCTCGAGTCCGACTATTTGTTGAAGGTCAAGAAGAGATCGGTGGATGGCAAATGGACCGCCAAGACTGTGGTAAAGCCTATCTTTGAGAGATTTGCAGCCGTCTTTCGGATGTCATCGGACTTTACTCCGAGGTTCTTGGAGGGTCTGGACACCGTATTCACTGACGCAATCCTTTGGCGCGGGGAGGCAGTCACGCATATCGCCCAATCCATTGCCGAGAATGCAAAGGCTACCGCTGCGGATGTCGATTGTATCCGAGTCACGGTATCGTCGGACAGCGATCTAATGGGATACCGTTCGGTGTCAATCCTTCTGTGAAAACTCTCTGGGTCTGCTGGATCCGGCTTCGTCCTTCTCAGGAAGGATAGCGTTGGTTTCAAGACGGCGGATCAGTTGGAAGCGTTGGCAATAGTCTCGGACAATGACTACCATAAGAACCTATCCCAATATGGGTGGGCGAGTAACGTGAAGAACATCAAAGCCACGCCATCGGACAAGACCCACGACGCGTTCGACATTCTTGACAATTACATCCACCAGGTGAACACTAAGCAATCGAGAACGAAGGAACCTGTAACCTGACAAACCTTTCAGGCGCCCATCCAGGTATTCCGCGACCTGAACTCCAGCTACAACAACACTCGTAGTCAAAGCAGTCATCCAGACTTTATCAGTCGTGTAGCGCTTCTGAAGGAGAGCATGGGTATGCGAGATGATACCAAGGGAATCAGAGTAAAGATGTCAAGAAATCAAATTGCAATGTTCGACAGGTCACGCGAGGCAAGCATGATTGTACAGGAACACCGGTGAACTAACATGGTGTGGTTTTCTTTTCTCGTGTACTTGAAAGGACCTTGACTTTATGTCGCTCGATACTCCGGGCCCAACCGCTACCGATCCTACTTTCGCCAAATGGGCACGATCAACTCCAACCTGCATCAAGTCGATATTCATATCCAGAGGCGACTATAAGTCAGCCGCCCAAGGAAGGAATGGCCAAGAAGTGTAAGAAAGAGGATGATGAATCTGAGGAGAAAGTGAAGCGGACCAAGGAGATTATCAAGGGATGCGGTATTCTTAAACGGCGTATGGGGGATCCTAGACAGAGGCGCAACCTCAAGGCAGCCACCAAAGCAGATCGCAGGCTGAGGAAGAACTGACCCACAAAATTTCTTTGGGTTAGCTCCTTGCATGCCAACATCAAAAGAACACTCAGTGGCGGAGATGAGAACGAGAACACCAATAATATACGTGATGCCATCGCTGAAGCATCAGATCAAGTCGATAATTATAAGCTATCCCTTTTTTTCGCATCACCGCCTCTTTCAATGTCATTCCAAATGTCGTATCAGTTCAACTCTTCCCACGCCCTTTTCTTTTTATACTTCGCCCTTTACATCCTCCACTGTCTGTAAAGTCACTTCGAACACCGCTTCAACGGCTCTTCTTTGATAAACCTGTTTCTTACACTCGCTCTTTTTTCATGCTCGTTACTGATGCTCAACTTATATTGGTTATGATCAAGTCCACATTTTTCTTGTGTAGCAAATCGAAGATTACCTGTTAAGACTATCTGTTCTTTGGCTATGAAAGCCCAAAAAGATATCGTGCAGGATCGATAATACACTGCTACTGGTTTGCTCACCTGCTAGAGTCGAAAAGAAAGTACAGTTGAATACTCTTTCAGCACAGTTGAACCTTACATAGATGTGATCAGTGAAGGCGATAGAGTAAGAAAATTTAGGGAAAGATCATGTGTTCCATCTCATTTCTTTCGCCATAATTTTCCTTTGCTCCCTGTACAGTACATAAGAATAGTACTGCAAATCAGATTTCCTTCTTTTTTTTTTTTTTTTTTTTTTTTTTTTTTTTTTTGCGAGCTACAGCGTCCGATTCAACCGCACGACCATTAGACGACCTCTATGGACACAGACAGCTTGGGCATGAGTATCGCGCAGGACAATTGTTTGCTGCATGCCGAGTCGAAATTTTAATAAGGATTTTTTTTTTTTTAATTTCATCCTCCACCATGTGCTTCCGGACCACATCCTGTGTCACCAAAGTAGAAAAACATGCTCATTTCTCCAAGTCCCTCCTCTCACCCAGTACCACCATGGTCCATCCAAAAACAAGACAAGGCTCAAAGCGCCTTTTTTCGTTGGTTGTGGAACCCTAGTTATGTGGTTGTGACAACTCAAGGGTGGATGGTGTACATGTATATTTTTTTTTCTTAGCAACGTTTTTTTGCCTTCTCTTCGACGCTGAGTACTTCGCAAACATTCTATTCCCGTCCTTGTCACTACGTTTATTTTTATCTAGGAATCACTCAGTCATTTCATTGCGATAAGAAAACGTATGGTGGAATGGTAAGAGTCTGAATGGGATGTCAACGCCCTTGCTTCAGCCGCGCTGCGAAGGACATGAAGGCGAACAAAAGAAGGGAGAAAGTCTAATTGAAAAAAACGAAGACGCTACTGAAATATGTGCACTGAAATTTATAAAAATGGCAACCGACCTCTTGGAACATCGCAGCCTCTTTTGATCACTTTTAACAAGCAAGGCCGCGATTAATAGAGGTGATGAATTTGTTGAAGGGTGTTTGGCTCACTTTCAGGTTCCGCCGCATTATCTTTTCTATTAAACACGAGAAATAGAATAAATAAATAGTAGCATAAAAATAGCGCGTACAGCGCTTATCCGTTCTTTTGACTATATGCAACTTTTTTCCTATATTCTTTTTCTTTCCAATTCTCATACCTATATTTTTCAGATGCATAAGATTCTTATTTTAAACGAACAAAGCAAAAAAATGGCCACAAGGCGCCGAATTTGTGAAGTGGTCAAACGATCTTTTTGCTCTTTTTCTTTGCACATTTTTTCCTGAATATCGTGCATATCATACTCCTCAATTCTAATGTATCTTGTCGATTGGTGATGACTGAGGAGCTTTATCATAGCTATTGCAAAAAAGCGGCCATGCGAGGTTTTGAGAGGCGTGAAAGGTGGACTGTAACAGCCATTTACCTCAATGAAAAAAGTAGCGCTAGCTTGGTGCGATAGTACGGTGGTCTTTTCTTTTTTTTTTTTTGCGACCGCTGCAGAAGCTTATCCTAAGCAGCTTGATAGTCCTCAGAATGTGGTCCAACCAATCTTTTGTACAATTCTAGATAAGAGTCGTACTTTGGTTTGATAACGCTGCAGATACAGTCTGCTCTTTGAACCTATCGAGCCGATTTGGAGATTGCCTGTAATATATAAAAATGCTATGAGACTCCAACATATGTACTAGCTGATAATACAATTGACCAAAAGATAGTGTTAATGAAAGTGCCTAGTCAATGGGCACTCGATCGTTTGTATGCAGAGCCAGCATATCTGATTTTGACAACGCCCTTCCTCAACTTTCGAACAGCACGCTTGGCGGATGTGCTGTCGTCCACTGATTCATTAGCGCCACCTTCATCCTCCTCCATAATGTTGGTACAGACGAATCCCTCTGCATTGTCATCGTCTTTAACATCTATTGCTTCAGCATCACATGGCGCCTCTGCTTCCATTGTTATGAAATATTTTTTCTTGAATTGATTCGCATCCTAGTTTGAATATGAAAAATAAATAAAACAAACGGATGAAAGTCCGTTTGGTGACGAGCTATGTGATGGGAGTTCTCTGAAAAACAAAGGTGAGCGATATCTAAAAGATCTCCATGATTAAATTTGCGTAACACATACACTTCTGTTGTGATTTGCATGTTCTTTTAAAAGCAAATAAGTTGACGATATGCTTGTCCGGCTATGTGTTTTCCTTTTTTCAGTTTTCAAGGGTCCGCTTTTGCCTCTTTCAAAGACTTTTCCATCATCGTTCTTTCCTTTTCAGACATAGGGATGAATCGACAGCATCCACGCTGCCCTATACAATTATGAGTTATGCTTCATGGAACGATGAAGATCCGCGCTGCTCTTGTCACGCTCCATACTTTTTCTATTTTTTTCCGCAATTCTAGGTCCTAACAGGATAAAAATTCAGCTAGTTTTGTTCACCCTGTGAAATCAAATAATAAAAATAGGCAGAGAGGATAGCTAGCAGGAGCGTTGTTTTCTTTGCAATACTCTTATTATATTTTATTTCTACTTCACTTGTTGTCTTTATGTGACGCTCAAGACAAACTTCATTTAAAAGAACAAAAAAATATTTGGCCACGGATGAAGATCGGGTTCTCACCAATCATCAGATCACCCTCACACTCTCAATATGTAGGTTTTGTACACCCTACTACAATTTATACTCAGCAGCTTGATCTTTCTGTGTGCAGCGAGCGATTGAGTTGTCGTATACTGAAAACAGCGGACAGAGAGGTTTCTGGACAGTGCGCAAGGTGCGCGGTAGCATCAGTGCATCCTCTAAAAAAAGAGTGGAGATCTTTTAGCGCAATGATGCGCTTATACTTTATACCTTCACGCTAGCAGAACACACATGCGATTCCCATGCACCAAAGTAATCTACCTTTTTTCTTATCTGAAAAATTCAACTTCATCAAATGCAGCGATAGTAAGAGAGGGTGCTTTGCCGTTTGTTTTACCATATGATAGTAAACACCAGGATTCCTCTTTCGTTCCTTATGGCTGGACTAATTATTTACATAAATTATTAAAGAGATGTCATCAACGATATTCGTGGGCGAAATGTTCCCGCTGTAAATTTTTTTCTTTTCATTCGATACATATCCCAAAGTATTTGTCCAAGGAATGGAATCTGACGGATGGGTACCTAGAGTCCATGCTGAGGAGGCGCTTTGCGACGTGTTACTTCAAGAAAAAATAAAACAAATGGCGAATGATAACCACTTGCCATGTGCTTCCTTCTTGTGCACACCCTCCTCTGTCTCTTTTTTTATGGACTTTCAAATAAGCCATGATCGCAATTTTGGATGCGGATGTCTGCATGGGCGCTTGGTACTCCTTTCATGGTTTCTTCCGTTCTCTTTTATTTCTTTTTTTCAAGCACGAAGATGAATTAAAGACTTGACGCACTAGGTACAATACTTCAGAAAAACAATGAAGTCCTTGATTTATATGATCTGAACCTCCATTTCCTCTCTCCCCTTTTTTCTTCTCAAGGTCTCTGACGATAGTGTGATACGGCGCGAGGCACACTAAATGCAATCAAAGAATTAAATAAAGATGCAATCGGACGATAAGATTAGATCGTCTTCGTTTCAGTATCTGTATTGTTATTTTCTGAGCGCGGTTTCTTTCACTCCTTTCTATAAGTCTTTTTTTTTTTTTTTTTTGGCGCGCAGGAGTTTTGTTTGTATGAAGAAAAAAAAAACTACATGACGCCGGATTTCTATCCAAGCTGCATGCCTTTAATCCTTTTCTTTTTTTCTTTATATCGTCCATATCATGATACCCGATTTGGTGGTAGTATCTTGTTTCTCAGTATTATTAACCCATGGACATATTACGCTAATAAAAGCCATAACGTGAGTGTAATGATAGGACACAGTAGAAAATGAAAAGGAGAGGCATAACGTGGTGAAGTGACGTGAAGAGAAGAAAAACGAGTACTCTCGAGAGAAGTAACTTTGCGCCCCTTGGATAGCCGATTGAACAAGCTCCATCATAACCTTCACCATTTTCTTGCGACCACAAGGAGTACATCACCTGCAAGTAAAAAAAATAAAAAAATAAAATATGAGTGCAGTAATATTCGAGGCGCGTTTTGTCACGCGTGAAAGAGGGAACTGATCACTTTTTTACACTATGTGACTGTGAACTGGAGATATATCCTTTGGATGTAAACAAATGCGGCTCACAAACAGCGACTGAAGCTATAGCTCGTCGCTCATACTGACCAAACAGAAGAATGGTCCATAAGCCCAAGTTCCTGAACAAAAAAACCAACAGACATCCTTCCAAAGCGGCGTGGTGTCAAGAAATACATGGTTTATTTTCATTTTTTGATCGTTCTCCATCCACACAGTCATCCTTCCAAGACGCTCTATGCAGAGGGGACCTTGGCCTCAGCAACGACCTGGGCAAACTCGCCATTCTCAACCATCTCGGTAACGATATCCAAACCGCCCAAAAGCTCGCCCTTGAAGAAGACCATAGGGAAGGTGGGCCAGTCAACATGTGTCTTCAGTCCCTGGCGGATATCGTCGTCCTCCAGAATGTCAAACGAGTCGTAGGTCACTCCCTGGTCCGCCAACAACGCCACCAATTTCCTATTGAAACGATAATATAGTAACAAATAGGTGTTTGTTAGTCAAGTGTACGCATCCCAAAAGAAACACTACGGCCGTGAACAGTTATGCACAGGATCTGATAACGGTCCTAGTTCCAGAGAAAGAATAAAGAGATGTCTTACTTTGAGAAACCGCAACGAGGGGTCTCTGGGCTGCCCTTGATGAAGATCATGACAGGGGCCTTGTGGATGAGTTCGTCCATGCGGGTCTTGAGATCCTTCTCTGCTGGTACAAGTGCTTGGAACTCTCCTGTAGCGACCAACTCCTTGACAACATCCAATCCTCCAACAAACTCGCCCTTCACATACACCTATTATTCCCAAGTAAAAAAGAGTCATAGATTAGTCTCATTGTACGAAAAGCGTAATAAGAGCGAGGGAACAAAACAAAGGCCAACTGTCAAAAAAAAAAGAAAGGTTACCTGGGGGAAGGTAGGCCAGTCAGAGAAGGCCTTCATGGCCTGACGGACTTCTTCATCAGCCAAGATGTTGAACGAGCTGAAGCGAATGTTCTGGGCAGTCAAGATCTCGAGCAACTGACGCGAGAATTGGCAGCGAGGGGCGGTGGGGGTTCCTTTGATAAAGACCATGACGCTCGAGCTGCTGGTCAGTTCCTTGAGTCTGGCGTTCATCTCCTCTGCAGACATGGTGGGGGCTGCTGCTACCGAGGGAGTAGCAGCAGTAGCATTGGCTCCGTTAGATGCTGATGAGGCGGGTGACTTTGAGTACTTGGCGACGGTCTTGGACAGCTCTGGTGGGTTGGCACCCTCAACACGATCCACCACCTTGCCCTCCTATTAAGTTTATGTGAAGAGTGCGAAGTAGTATGTGAGTTTGTTATTCTTGTATGTGTTCCCTGGTGGTTGCCTTGATGTCAATGGTTGAGAGTGTGCTTCTTGTTGTTTGTCTTTCTTGCAGATAATCCCCTGATGTCAGTCCTGCTGTAAACGAGGTAGAGTATGTCTCTGTAATCTCACTACCTTCATCTCTTTATCTACTAACATGTCGTCTTGAGAGTGACCGCTGATGTTGTTATTTATCCCGCTGCGCTGTGGATCACTGTCCACTGTATATGCGTCAGGTTCTCTGCTTCCATAACAAAGTCGTCTCCTGAATAAGCTCCCGATAGCCCTACCAATTTCCTGCTCTGCGTGCTTGTTTCCCCCCTATCTCCTTACCTTGACGAAGACAAAACTGGGGACGGCGGCAATCTCGTACTCTTCAGAAATATCAGGGAACTTTTCCGCCTCGATCTATTCTCACACATGTCACCATTCAACAAAAACAACTGATTAGACAACCTTTCAAACGATCAACAAACAAAAAAGCTCGCTCCTTCTTATTCTCTCATTGCAGTCAAATTAAGATTAATTACCTTGATGAACTTGATGTTGGAGTTCTTGGATGCGAGCTCCTCAAAGACATCGTTCATTTGGACACAAGGTGGGGCCCAGGCGGCCCAGAAGTTCAAGGCATAGACGGTCGAGGATGTGGGCTGGTAGACGGCGGTGAAGTCGTCGTCTGTGCCGATGACGGTGTAGTTTGAGATGGCAGCCATATTGTATGTGTTTGTATTGTTCGTTAATTAGAGGGGAGTAGTGTGTGTGAGAGGGAGAGAGGTGAAGGTCGATTATGAGGAGAGTGAGGAGAGAAGAATAAAGAATGAAAAGAAAAAAAGAGAGAAGCGTGGCCTTGAAACATTGTTGCTGCAAGAAGAGGCCAAAACGACGACAGGTTAGTCAGCTCGCACCTCATTGGACAGAAGCCTATCACTCTGACCAGTGATCCAGAGGGTATCTGATCGGAAAAAGTCGCAACAGGGGAAAGAAGGGCAACATTTGCAAATATTAAAGGGCTCCCTCCCTCTTGTGGTTCGTCCTGGATCAAAGGGATCCAAAGGAACAAAGGTGACGACCCCAGGGATATAAACGGTTGAACCCCACTCTCATACACAAACTCATTCTTCTCCACCTGGGTACAATTATTCACTAACATAAGTATAGACAAGAGCGCACAAAAGATATATTTTTTTTCTGCTTCTGCAGAGTACAGAAGGATTTGTTTTTATTTTACAAGAACCAGGGGCTGTGGGCTGGCAAAAAAAAAGCAAGTTTGAAGAAAAGATTAATCTTTGAAAGCTTGGGCGGTCCCGGGGGGGTTGGTTTGGTTGGTTGGGTAGGGAGGATTAAAACAATAAGGAAAGAGAGAGCGAATTGGTTCTATACATAAGGAAGGAGGATAATGATGCGGCGAAGGAATGGAGCAGCATATTTATCCGCCGAAACCGTAGAGGGTGCGTCCCTGGCGCTTGAGAGCGTAGACGACATCGAGGGAAGTGACGGTCTTGCGCTTGGCGTGCTCGGTGTAGGTGACGGCGTCACGGATGACGTTCTCGAGGAAGACCTTGAGGACGGAGCGGGTCTCCTCGTAGATGAGGCCGGAGATACGCTTGACACCACCACGACGGGCGAGACGACGGATGGCGGGCTTGGTGATACCCTGGATGTTGTCACGAAGAATCTTGCGGTGGCGCTTGGCACCACCCTTTCCGAGACCCTTTCCACCTTTACCGCGGCCAGACATGATGTGAAGTAGTTGTTTTTGAGGGGGGAGAGAGGGGGAGAAGTTGTTTGTAGAATAGAAGAAAAAAAAAAGATTGGCGGGGTGGGCGGGGGCTGGTCTACTTATAAGGGAGCGGCCACTTGTTGCGAATCTTGCGTGAGACCCGTGTAGAATTCAAACTTAACGAAAAATGAAGATTGAAACTGAAAACGAAAACTGATTTTCATTTTTCGCGTGCTTCAGACGACAAGGGGGTTCAAGCGAAATGATTATTTTAGCCTTTTTTTTTTCAGTTTTGAAGGGTGAGGTGAAAATAAAAAAAAAAAGTTTTCGGAGTGAACAGCGAAAATAAAAAACAAAAAAAAAGTCAATCGAAAAGGGTTATTTCGGAAGTTAAGTTAACTACTTCATATTCTTTCCACAGTTGCACATATACACCCAAGTCCCTTCAAATGCACGCTCGCGTCCACTGATGATCGTGCACTTCAGGAATATTTTGCCTCGCACACACAATACGGACCTTCCATAAAAACATGGTAAAGTCAGAATTACGTGTTGTTTTTGTTTTTTTTTGTGCAAGTCGCGCGAACACCTTAAAAACAGAATTCACGTTTTCTCAGAAAAAACAAAAAAAAAAAAAACAAAAAGTGAATTCACTTCTCTGCTCATCTCGACGCGACCTGGACTTCAAACCTGACTTTGCTCATTCTCATCAGGACTATAAAGCCCTCCAGGACTGCCACCCCACCCGCCCTTTTTTTTTCCCCTCTTTTCTCTTTTTCTCTTTTTTCCCCTCATTCACCAAATCCACAACACCACCACCCACAACTAACACATATAACCAACAATGGCTCGTACCAAGCAGACCGCCCGCAAGTCCACCGGAGGAAAGGCTCCCCGCAAGCAGCTCGCCACCAAGGCTGCCCGCAAGTCCGCCCCCGCCACCGGAGGTGTCAAGAAGCCCCATCGTTACCGCCCCGGTACCGTCGCCCTTCGTGAGATCCGTCGCTACCAGAAGTCGACCGAGCTCTTGATCCGCAAGCTCCCCTTCCAGCGTCTCGTCCGTGAGATCGCCCAGGACTTCAAGACCGACCTTCGTTTCCAGTCCTCGGCCATCGGTGCTCTTCAGGAGGCCTCCGAGGCTTACCTCGTCTCCCTCTTCGAGGACACCAACTTGGCTGCCATCCACGCCAAGCGTGTCACCATCCAGCCCAAGGATATCCACTTGGCCCGCCGTCTCCGTGGCGAGCGCACCTAAAGTGTTGTGCCTCTTCGTTTCGTTTAGCACTCCTTTTCCCTCATTTGTCTTATAATCTTTTTCTCCCCCTCTCTTTGTAACATTAATCCGAGTAAAGCAAAGCCAGCCAGCCAGCAGCTTCAAAATTAGAAGGTCGCACCTCTTTTTTTTCTTTTTATTTTTTTTTGCGTACACGTTATAAATGAATGTAGCCAAATGGAACTGAAAAGAAAATAATAAAGAAGCACATTCAAGCGAAGATCTCGTCTTCAATGATCTCTGAAAGTGGCTGTTATGAAGTTATAACTGATAAAAGGTGAGGGTATGATAGTCCCTGAAGCATTGGTGAAGAGACAATGGTCTTCAGGAACAATCAGGTGAGAAAATTTGATCAGGTCAAAGTCGCCTCGTCACACGCCCCTCGCACGAGTCCCCCTTTGTCCTCCATAGCCCTGCCTTGTGCACAAAGCTCATCCACACATCACTTCTCTCACTTTACATCTTTTCTTGATTCACTTCACCTTCCTTCCCCCTCTCCACTTCTCATCCATTCAACATGTCACAAACCTGCGACATTGATCCCGCCCTCCTCGAAAAACTCGAAGCATTCCGGTTTGCCAAGCGGTCTCAAGGAAACGCCGCCCTCATCTGTAAACCCTCTTTTTTTCTACATTCAACAAACAGCAACAGAGCAACAAATAACATGCCAAGACACAAATTCTCCTCAGCATCGTTACTGAACTTGTACGCCTTACTATAACTCGCTTCCTCGTTCATTTGTAATGTAGGCAAAATTGACAAGGACAAGTTGCTGATTGTCGAGGACGAGGATGAGGACAACCTGTCGATAGAAGACTTGGCCGAGCTCTTGCCCGATAACACTCCTCGCTACGTCGTCCTAAGCTTCGAGGTACAACCTTTTTGCACCCTCACCTTACTTACACACAATTGTGTATCTGTCACGTCACCAACGCGTCAAATCAGCCTTCATACTCACAACCCAAACCCCACCTTCACTCGCTAACATACCTCACTCGCTTTCTTTGTTTTCTCTACCTCACAAATCAGTTGAAGCACGATGACGGAAGACAATCATACCCACTCGTATTCCTCTACTACTCGCCCAAGGGCGTCAAACCCGAGCTCAACATGCTCTACGCCTCTGCAAAGACCTACTTCCAGAACAAGGCCGGACTCGGCAAGGTCTTTGATCTCCAGGACCCCGAGGAATTGACCGACCACTGGTTGCGTGCTAAGCTCCTCAAGTAATCCCTCTCCTCGACCGAAAGTACGCAATGTTGTAGTAGTAGTATTAATAAAACATCAAAAAGCGAAAAAAGATCGCATGATGACCCATGACCCGCTCGTACCGCTATGTGTGACGAGACTGAATGAGTTGCTTGTTTCTATGCGTGGTTGCTGCCTGTTCTTCCAAGATTCGGTCCAAATGAGGACATACGTGTTGCGATGAAAAAATGTTCCGCTGATGTTTATTGTGTTGTCAAAATGCGAGGGTTCTCTCTTGCTACCGACTCTTGCGAAAAGAAAGAATAAAGCGGACATCGCCATCTCTCTTTTCCAATGAGCCCAGTTCGATCTGTCCCGTCTATAGTCCAGACAAAATCGTTGCGTCGTACTCGTTGTCCCACACTTAGGAGTCGTTGACCAAAGCCAAGATCATGCTAGAGAGCAGAAAAGAAAGAAGACAAGGAGGGCATTGTGAGCACAGCGAAATCTCTTCAAGATAAACAAGGGTTTCCAACTCGGATCGTAAAGGTTTTTCCTGCACTCGTGCTTTCCCACTCCCGCTTCTGCTCAAAGAAACAAATACAAAACTTACCGGTAGAGGTAGTAGAAGAAGCTGAGGAGGTAGAATCCGAGCTTGATGAAGCACTCTTTCTTGTGCTGGCCCAAGGTACGGAAGATCTCTGTGGCGTCAAACATGTGCTTTCCATTCATGACCCTATAACGACAAAGAGGTACAGGGAGCCAAGATAACGATTGTCAGTATTTTGTAAAAGTTTGAAAATAACAGAGCCTTGTCCTTTGATCCTTTTTTCCTCTTGTCATCGATCGCTTCCAGTTCGCAAGTTCACATGAGAACCATAAAAGCGACTAAGAGCGACGTACTTGTTGGCGTTGTAGGCGACGAGTGGCAAGTTCCAGGCGGTGGCGATCCACTGTCCACTGATCAGGAAGATGAAAGACAAAAATGCGTGGACAAACATCTCTGGCACCACAAACTATTCATCAGCGAAAAGAACGATGTCGTATTTTGCGCAATGGGTTAGAGGGGTTCTCGAGCTGGAAAAGATGCCCTGTGGTTTTACGGTCCGTTTCATTGGACTCGTGTCAATGCAAACCAAAATCTGCCAAGAAAGAAGTTGTTATCCTTACCTGGTTCAACTTGTTACAGAGCTCGATAGGGTTGATGTAATCGACCTACGTGAAAATACGTTATTCATCACGTCAGACAATGGAAGATAGGTTGATCGTTAGTACCTCCTCCCAGTTTCAATGAAGTAGCGAGTCTGGATCAGAGAACAGTCGGTCTTCCTCGTCCTGGCCGCTGTAAGATTTTCGTCGAATTTCCTCGGAAGAGTTGGATGTTGTCCTGTAGTTAAACTTCTTTTCTCCCCTGTTGTTGAGCGCGTCATCACATCGTTGATCGAATTCACCTTATCCGATCCGTTGGATGAAAAGGGCGAAAGCGATAACAAACATTGAGCAGAGCGATCGAAACGGACAGCTCAAAAACAAAGTGAGGTGTCGGCAACACCTTTTATGTCTCGGAGTCGACTTCCAAAGTGAGCGTGGCACGCGCGTGAATAAAGATGAGACTTGTATGTACCTCGAGATCACTAATCAAGATGACCTATTCGAGTAAAAACACAGATGAACATAAGGACGAGAGGGTTAGTTGAGGGTTGCTGGAACAACCAGAGACGAGTCCATCCAGGGAGAGAGAGAGAGAATAGGATGGAAGGGAGGGTATGTAAGGCGAGATGGATTGACATCGCGCGTGTGAGCGTGTTATTTTTTGTTCGATGGAGAGAAGAAAAGGGAGCGTGTGTGACATACAAAGAAGACCTTGACGAAGAGGAGGGCGGCGCCGATGATGACGCCGAACAAGAAGACCATAGCCTCGGCAGACATGATGTGTGATATGTATTAGAATAAGAGTAAGAGTAAGGAAGGGAGTGAGTTGGTGGTATGAGGAAAGGAGGATGAAGATGGAAAAAAGATGGATAAGAGGAAGGTTGAAGTTCAGATAAAAAGAGCGAGTGGACCAACGACGGGAAAGGGAAAAAGAGCACTTGAACACACGCACGCAATGTGTGGACACAAAGCACTAAACTCAGCAAGAATGACTGATCTTTTGAAGAGTCAAAGTCAAGCCCAGGTACATCACGGCACAGATAACGAAATCACAATCAGACGACGTGGATCACCCTCGATCCGTCCCATACTTGCTCCACTTGTGAAAAAAAACGATCAAGTCGATGAAAGAGTGAAAGACGACTGGTAGGTGGCTTAGCAAAAATTTAGGCTAGTCACGTGTACACTTCTCTCCTTCCACCAAGTATAGTTGGAGCACAAGGCCGCAGAAAAGTGAAAAATCCTCTCTCTCATTTAGTCAAGATGGTGTGTAGCCATTCCTGGACATATCGAAATCATCCATCCGATGACCATGGCAACTCATGCATCCATTCATCCATCGACGGCTATCCTAACCAACAACCAACCATCGATACTTCAATGACAATAGCCTACCCGTCTTCATCACAACCGCAAGAAGCGCGGCCACGTCAGTGCCGGTCATGGTCGTGTTGGTGAGTCTCCCCTTCTACGCTTCAAGTCAAGCTTTGTGGAGCCATACCAGGAATTGACCAGCCACAGCCCCCTTCTACTGGCTTGTCGACTGGATAACAAGATATACGACAACCCTGTGAATACAGGAGTGGCAGCCCAGTGATGCTGCACTCGGAGGACCTTCCTGTTGCTGATGGACAGTGGTTGGAGGACAACTGAGTATTGAAGGGTTGGAGGACAGAGACTCTGCTAGTAGCAGTATCTCCTTGGTTGTAGCAACGGGCATACACGGCAAACCGCAAACAACAGAGCAGACACGATCGGGAGGATTATAATCATCACCAGGATCAGCAGAGAACGGCGATCAGTGGAGGATTCATCTCTTTACTGAGAGCCTTGACTCAAGTGCGATTCAACAACTCTGCGTCTTCATCTACTGCAACGGCACTACGATACTTGACTCTACAACACCTCGCTCTTTCACACAAGTCGTCTTTGAACAGGAATCGACACTGTCCACACTTTTCTGTGGTGCGGCCGAGATTTTTTTTTTCCTGCTGGAACTCAAGAGATGGACGCAGCAGTTGATTGAAGCTTGTTGCTTGTAGCAGAGGACATGGATGAGCAGTGCCTACTCTCACAGCAGGACAAGCTGCATCAGGCGATCAACTACATAATGAAGAAGAATGGGTGACATCACAGCAAGGACAAGGGAGGAGACTATGGCCCAGGACCCTTCCTGCACTCAACACAAACATACGACCCTCAGAACAGACCATTGACCATTATCTCACTTCTCATCTTCTCACTTTCAGGTAAGCACCGCAAGCATCCCGGAGGACGTGGTCTTGCTGGTGGTCAGCACCACCACCGCATCAACATGGACAAGTACCATCCCGGTTACTTCGGTAAGGTCGGTATGCGTCGCTTCCACTTGACCCGCAACGGCCAGCACTGCCCCATCGTCAACTTGGACACCCTCTGGTCCCTCGTTTCGGAGCAGACCCGCAAGAACGCCGCCAAGAAGACCGAGGTCGTCCCCGTCATCGACACCCTCCGTGCCGGTTACGGCAAGGTCCTCGCCAAGGGTCGTCTCCCCGCCCAGCCCGTCATCGTCAAGGCCCGCTACGTCTCCCGCGCTGCCGAGCAGAAGATCAAGGCTGTCGGTGGTGCCGTCCAGTTGGTTGCTTAAATTGACTCTTGGAATATCTTTTCAATTGTTATGAAAGCCAGCCATTGGTTGTAATAAAAACTCATTCAAAAAATATCATTGGGACGTGGACATGCACTTTTAATGTTGTCGGTTGTCGATTGTTTGACGCACTTGGGCCTGTACCTCAATGTCAAACCTTGTTCACTCAGTCAGAGAACGTGCTGTTTTATTGGCAACAAATGAAGATCAAGGAATGAACGAAATCGCCAAATTTGAATTAGTCCTCTCATCACGCTCTGCTCTTGACCTTGTTCCTTCAATTCTTGTTGTTCTTGCAATTGTTTATTTTTTTACTCGTCCTTGTTACTCAGCCCACATTGCCACTCTCTCCAAAGTACTCATGGCTCTTGGCCTGGTATCTTCGCAGGACACAGACCAACAGATCGTCGATGATAAAGCCAAGAGCGCCAACATAAAATGGCAAAGCTGAAAACAAGACTCAAAATGTGGATCGAATTCAATTGAACAAGGCAAAGAAAGTTGTTTTTGGCAAAGTTTTTAATGTTTCTACAAAAAGAAAGCAAGCTATGATGTACAATTTGGGTGTTTGGAGTGGGTAGCCCGAACGCAAAAAACAAGATGTCATGAGCGTAAGGAAAGAGTTATTATAAAACAATAGAAGGGAAAAAGAAAAGTCGAAAAGACACTTTTTACTTGGAGGAAGTGTACTTGGTGACGGCCTTGGTACCCTCAGAGACGGCGTGCTTGGCCAACTCACCGGGGAGGATGAGGCGGACAGCGGTCTGGATCTCGCGGGAGGAGATGGTAGAGCGCTTGTTGTAGGCAGCGAGCTTGGAGGCCTCACCAGCGATACGCTCAAAGATATCGTTGACGAAGGAGTTCAAGATGGACATGGCCTTGTTGGAGATACCGGTGTCGGGGTGGACCTGTTTGAGGACCTTGTAGATGTAGGAGGAGTAAGTCTCGGAGCGGGACTTCTTGCGGCCCTTGCCACCCTCGGACTTGGACTTGCGCTCCTTCTTCTCAGAGGCAGCGGCGGTCTTGGCGGGAGCCTTGCCTCCGGTGGAGGGCTTCTTCTCAGCGGTCTTGGGGGGAGCCATTTGTGATGATGATGTGGTTTTGGTTGGTGAGGGTGGTTATGTACGGAGGAAAGGGAGAAAAAGGGAAAAAAGAGAAAAGGGAAAAAAAAGTGGGACGAGGGGCGTGTGGCCTGACCCTTATATAAGGATCAGGTTGTGTCTTGTTGGAGGGACATGTTAGAGTTCATGTCTTAGGCCGATGGAGGAGCAAATCGAAAGTGAAAGTGAAAAGTGAAGGAAGTGAAAAACAAAGAGGCGGTGAGAGTTGAGAGCGAAAAACGAAATGAGAATTGAGCTCGAAGAGGTTCAAAGGGGGTGAAAATAAAAAACGAAATTTGATTTTCGCTTAACTGTCTTCTGTCATGTTTTCATTTTTCACTTTTGGCTGAAAACAAAAAAAATAACAGCGGGACGCGTCTCTTGTTCAAATGTGACTGTCTTTAAGTGGCATTTCCATTGGTCACTTCCTCAAGTGCACGACCAACTTACCTTAACTTCACCATCCCAAGGGCGCGTCCTCTTTTTTTTTGTTTTCATTTTCATTTTCGTTTTACTCCCATCCTCTCAAAAAAACACGAACCTCGTCTTTTATTTTGTTTTCGCCCTTTTTTATTTTCGCGAAAAACGAAACGCCACCCTTGCTCGGTTTTCATTTTCGCCACCTTAGCTTTTCATCTCCAAGTCACATTCATTCAAAGTTGACTTTCATCGTTCAGTTCATCGTTCGTGTGATTCCAAAAAACATATATAACATCCGCACTGCCAGCCACAAGTCCCACTTTTTTTTTTCTAATTCCTTTTCGTTTGAATCAACACCCAACCCAACTCTCTCCCCCTTTTCTCCCCCTCAACAACAAAAACTTATAACAATGTCTGGCGGCAAATCTGGTGGCAAGTCTGCTTCGGCTCCCAAGAACTCGACCTCGCGCTCGTCCAAGGCCGGTCTTCAGTTCCCCGTTGGTCGTATCCACCGTCACCTCCGCAAGGGCAACTATGCCCAGCGTGTCGGTGCTGGTGCCCCCGTCTACCTCGCTGCCGTCCTCGAGTACTTGGCCGCTGAGATCCTCGAGTTGGCCGGTAACGCCGCCCGTGACAACAAGAAGTCCCGTATTATCCCCCGTCACTTGCAGCTCGCCATCCGTAACGACGAGGAGTTGAACAAGTTGCTCGGACACGTCACCATCGCCCAGGGTGGTGTTCTCCCCAACATCCACGACTCCCTCTTGCCCAAGAAGACCAAGAAGGGTGGCCCCGCCTCTCAGGAGTTGTAAAAAAAGAAATAGGAACCCTTTTTCAGCATTCAAGGATCGACTTTCCCTTTTCTTGCATACACATACAAAAAAACTACCTTTTCTCTTTTTTCTTTCAACCTTTACTACTACTCTCTGAACTTGTATTTCATACCTTTTCCTCCCCCTCTTTGTCCCCTTTCAACCATCGGACCTTGCCGTACCCCCTATTACTCTATCGGCTAAACATGTACAATTAAACTTGCTTTCAAAACCCAACTAGTCTTATCATACTTTTTATGATGCAAATGATCTACAAATGCTGTATTATTCAGTGTTCATACATGTGTGTAATAAATGGCGATCATTGGATAAAGACGAGCCCACGGTTCCATCCTGGTGCCCTGTTGATTGTGGAGGCACGAAAGTGAACATTGCCTCGGTTCCTGTGATTGTACGTGATTGTGGATAATTGAGTAGCAAGTATGAAAATGAGTCTGTGCCAATTCAATGGAAGGGAATGTATACGTCAAAGAAGATTTTTGTGATCGCAAATGCTGCTGATCAGTCGAGAGAGTGGAAGAGTAAGACGAGAGAAAGGGTGTGAACAGAATGGATTTCTTCCCTCCTTTTGTCCCTCCTCTCCCGCGTCCCCTTTTTTTCTCTTCTTCCTCCTCCTCTTCTCTTTCCCTCCTATGGTCTTTCTTCTCCTTCCTTCTCCTTTCTGAGCTCATCCATCTTTCATTCTTCTCGCTCTTTCCCATTCTTCGCCCGTTCTTTCCTTTCACTTCCGTTCTTTTCACTTCCTCTTTCTCTTTTCTCGGGTCAAACAAACTCGCTCGCAAGTAACAGAGACCCCAGTCCCATCAGCACCAGCCTCTTGCCTCGATTGCTCTCTGACTTTTTTTTCTGTCGCCACCGTTTTTTTTTTTTTTTCTTTTTTTTTAACTCCTGCGTCTCGCTCTGTCTGTTCAACCAGCAAAACAAAGAAGCACTGCATCACCTTTGACGCGTCACTTTTCCATTACCCTGACCCGTCCTCTCTTCCTAAAGGGTAAGTCAATACGCTTTCTTCACAACAGAAGACATGTTCCTGGGAATCAGTCTTACTCGCGCCAGTGCTCTAATACGTACCTTTTCACTTTGGAACACAATCAACTCAAACAAAATAGTGTGCATTCGGGACTCAGGGAAGTTATTTCGCACATCTCACGCCACACGAAACAACTCAGGGTTGATCAGCACTTCTGTTTCTTACTCTCCGACTCTTGCTGTATGTTTTATCATTCTCCTTTCTACCTGTTGGACTTCTCATTGGCTTTTGTTCTTGTACTCTAAGCAACGTACTTAATCTGTCAACAAACAAAGGGACAGTGAAAACATACCTTGGCATTCAATTAACCTCCCTCTTCCTTTCTCTCTCCTATCGTTTGGATAACTAACACCCTATGCGGCTCCATTCATTTTTCCTTCGTGGCACTATCCATAGCTCATAATTTTATATTTTTGAAATCGCTCCCAATTTCGACGACTCGACACGCCGATCTGGATCAAGCCACCGCAGTGTCACGCCCAGCAGCAGATCTTTTTACCAGGGGGCGTATTCTCAAAAATGGACACCAAAAAACGCCCAAACGAGGATCTCCTCGACTCCGACGCTGACACTTCACCAGCAACCACAGTATCAACACCCACCACAGTGCCACCACCATCGGAATCCATCACTGCTGCAGTTAACTCGGAGACTGGAGACGACCCGTCGTCGGCAATGGAGATCGACGGCGCAAAGTCTGCGCTTTCCGGAGCTGTCCAGTCCAGTCCCGCTACACATTCTGCTGCGACTATGGCGGCTGAGAGCATGCAACCACTTGGTAGCGAGGCCAACAAGAGAGTCAAGCTTATGATGGAGACGAATCATACAGGAGCCGACTTTTCGCCTTCGATCGATCTGGCCGATCCTTCTCAGGAATCCAAAGGACTTGCCGATTGGGTCGGGAAAATGGATAAAGATGACCATCCTACAGGTAATCGATCAATCATGATTTATTGAGGGCTTATTTGTTCAAGGTACAAACAATGAATCCCGCTAGTGTGATGACTACACTGACGAGTTAGCATGCAATTACTCTTTTGTGTAATAGTTGATGCAAAAGTATCTGCCCCTTCAGCTACAGCCGAGGCTAAAGCGGATGATACTCAGCCTCCAGGTATGGATCGATTACTGCCATGTTGTAAAGGAGATCAGTCAGTGGATTCCATGTGATATAATAATTATTTTACTAATAATTGGCTGGATACGAAATCTTTTTAAATCTAATTAGCTACCGATTCTGCACCCGCTGCAGCAACTCAAGCAACAGATGCAACAGACAAACAGGAACCAGCAGCAGGAAATGAACAGACGGCAGGACAGGATCTTGTCAATGCTCTCTTGGCACCTACCACAGAGCCTTCGCACGAGGATCTGTCAGGATCGATCTTGGCTGTCGCTTCGCTCTCAGAGCCATTGGTCACCACACTCGAGTCTTTGGATAACCAGACTGACGTCAATCTCACCACAGCTGCACCCCCTCTTGCTTCCAACTCGGCCATCAATCCTGAACTGTCTGAGACAACAGCAGCATCGGAATTAGAAGAAGGAGAACTCGAATCGACAACCGCTGATCCTATGGCAAACGGAGCTACCATTGGAGCTGATCAGAAGGAAGATACAGCCCCATCAGTTGCAGACAAATCTGCAACACAAAGCAACCCTTCAGAGCAAGCAACCGCTTCTCAGGATCAAAAGGATGTGACGATTGCTGAAAAAGGCCAGCTTGTGCAAGATCAGGATGTTCGGATGTCGGAAAAGTCCGGGCCGAATGCTGACCCAACTCTATCTGACCCTGTTGCCGTAACAAACCAGAACAAAGATGCTCCTGCGACAGCGACAGAGCCAGCAGTCGACAACGGGACAGCAGACAGCATAAGACTTCCAAGTCTTACATCTGGGGCTTCTATTTCGCATGAGGGAGCCCAGCCACTCACACTCTCTACGCAGGCACCTCCTAGGTCATCTCCTACCATGATCCGGAACACTTTGTCGCCTGTTCACTCTGACCCTTCCCGACCGACTCTCCTAGATGTTAACCAAACGGTAAACAAACCTTCTCAGTCTACCAGTCTGCCTCCATTGAGCTCCATCGCGGGAGCACCCACCCATCCTGTTTCACAAAGCTCCAGACCATCTCGGAGCACAATGTCGGTGTCTGCCTTACTGCTTAATAACGACGATGATAGTGAACAGGAGCAGGATCGCGGTAGGCGGACGGCAGGAAGTATGTTTGATCCCTTTGGTAACCCGCCTAGCCATAACCGATCCCTCTCGCCACCACCACATGTGGCTCCACCTCAACACTCTGCCTTGCCTGGACAACATCACCAGTCAGGACCAGGAGCACCCCAGCATTCCTCTGCCCCTCTCCCTGGACCATCCGTTCCACCTCCGCGATCATTGGCAAGTGTTCATCGAGGGGAGCCTCCAATGTCTGGCCATTCAGACCATTCTGGATACGGTCGTGGAATGCCTGATGCTAGTCAATCGTCAAGGCGCAGTCAGGATTTTACCTCTACTCCAGGAGGAAGCATCCGCGGTTCTTCCAAGGACTACCCAGCAGACGAAGTTATGGAGTCCGGCGGAGTAATTGGATACGGAAGTCAGCGTCATCGTCTGCCCTCTCCTATTGGTGCTCGTCCTCACCAGGAACCCCTGCCAGGACCAGGAGGTCCAGGAGGTCCAGCACCGCCAGGCAGCAGCAAACTTCCAGGATTAGGATCTGTCACTGGGAGCGCCCCACCTCCACCTCATTCCCATGACCACCATAACCGCCACAGACCGATGTACAGACAAGAGGGCAACCATCCTCCTCCTATAAACAGCGGACGACCCAATTCGTTTTCACCTAATCAGCACTCCAATATGACACATTCTCCTCCTGTGAACGGTCATCCTCATCTTCATTACCCACCCAATGGACCATCTCATCATCACCATCCTTCAGGAATGGTCTCCGGTGCTCCTCTTCCTCCTTTATCCAATATGGTACCTGCCGTTGAGCGTCATGTCCCACGATTGATCGTCAAGAACGACCCCAACCTCAAGATGAACGGCCGCCCTGAGCTCTTCCTGGGTATGCTGTTGTGACTTTGCAGTTTCCTCGGATGTTTTTACGTTGCTATGGCTGTGTCAATGTACTCACAAGAACCACCATCTTGTTTTCTGCGATGTATAGGGTATTATCGATATGACCCTGCGGTGTTGTTGCCTACGATGCAGGGAAAGGAAAACTCGTTGCTTGAAGTACGTGTTGCCTCCACATATCTGACATATGACAATGCCAAGGTGAAGAAACGGGAGCTCTGGGGAACTGACATCTACACCGACGATTCAGACGTTGTCGCCAGTAAGTCCTAGCATTGATGGATGGACTTGTATAGAATGTGGACTTGTGCACATTGATTTCATAGAAGGGAACTCTGACCTTTGATGACGTTTTTGGTGACGATAGTGCTGATTCATGCGGGATACTTTATTCCACCGACCAACTCGCAGTGCACTGATGAGGACTCGTTCCACCCCACCAGTCAACATCACAACTTTGTGTCAAACCCTATTAAGCACATCTGCCCAGGATTTGACCTTGCAGTGACTCTACGCGTCATGCCTAAGCTCATCAAGTATCAAGGATCGATCCGCCACCGTATTAAGAGTCGCACATGGAGCACAGGGCATGATGGAGTGAGTTTCAAGATCGAGTCGATCCGGAAATTGGGAGCAGGGGAGGCTCTTAACAAGGGTCGAAGTCAGAGCAAGCGGCGCATGAAGGAGTACAGCCAGGAGAGAATGCGTGTTCTGGCCAACATTCATGACGAGACCACCGAGAGCCTTCAGAATGAGCGGGCCATGCGGACAGCCACCTTTGAATTCACACATCAAGGCGATCCTTGGTAAGCACTCCTGTCTCTTTGGCGCTTTTACCTATGGCTCATATTTGTAGAATGTAAATGGCGGTATCTGACTGGACTTTTATCTGCCTCCTGCCTGAAATAGTTTTAAGTATTCACCCGAGTTGGTGATGGATCGGCATGATGGACTGTCGCGCAAGTGGACAAGCTGGCGGCTGAAGAAGGAGGTGTTGATTCTAGAGAACGAAGAAGAGCGTTACGAGATTTCGCTGCAGCACCAAGCAGGAACTGATGCTAGAAGATTTGACCAATATCGCTTTGCGGTTATTTCTCCAAGGACGTCTCTTTCGAGCTGGAGTAAGGCCAGCTATCCTTTGAACTCTACCGACTTGACGGAGGTGCTTTATGAAGACCTTGACTGGCAGGATTTCGAGTGGGTTGAGCGTGGTGTCGTCATTCAGCCTAGCCCGAGGGAGAAGAACGGCGCTCCGACGTCGAACGGGAATAGATCTTTGATGGAGGGTGTCGAGGCTGCATCCAAGGATGGCGATGTTGACATGGAAGATGGCGAGATCCATGATGGAATCAAGGGTTCTGCTCATCAGGCAGCAACGTCGGGCAAAGCAGATGACTATACCCAGGGAGGTGACGATGCACATCAAGAAGGAGTCTTTTGCGTTGTGAGCCGACTCTACTGGAGACCGATGTCTGAGAACGGACCTACGAGAGGCAGTGTCGCCCCTGCTGCTTCTAAGCCTAATGATGTTACCGGGTCTTCGGTTACCAAGTCAGCTCCCGTTGCGGCTCTCCAGAACGGACCTTCCAAGGTTGTTTCGGATCCTCATGTCATCAACACTGGCCAGGACAAGACGTTGTCATCGTCGGTCGGTTCAGGAGTCAAAACAGTAAACAGCGTTTACAACACCAGTATCCCTGCCAAATCTATTCAGGATCACTCGGTTGGTGCGTCAGTTGCGTCTCCAATTGTGCACCACAACGAAGACAAGAAGGCCCTGGAGAGACCTACTCCTGCAGTAGTTGAATCTTCGCCAGTTCCACCACAGCAACAACATCATCAGCAACAGCAACCACAACAATTGGCACCAATAACAGCAACACGTTCGCCATTAGAGCAACAACCCACAGTTCATCAAGCAGCAGAACCAACGAAGGCTCCTAGTGCACCTGCACCGGTGGTAAGCAAGGATGTGGAGGCGATGGATGTTGACTCTTCTGTAGTCACATCAGTACCATCACCGGCAGAACTGAAGGTCGTACCAGCAGTCGTCGTCGCACCGACATCAACACCGGCACCAGTCGCAGTTCAACAGAATCAGGTCGAAGTTGTCAAATCTGCTCCTGCGGTTGCTGCACAGGAACCTCCCAAGGCGGCTCTTGTTGTTCCTACTGCTGTTGCTCCAGTGGAAGATGAGCGTGAAGAGGGCGAGCTTGAAGAAGGTGAAATTGCGTCTGATTAATAAACCGAGCATGTAGTTCATTCTTTTCCTCCTTGTTTTGTTCTACTGTTTGTTATTTGTTGTTTATTCAGATGGACAAGAATGAGTAAGGAAGGGAAATGTATGTTTTAAGCCTCGTGACGGGGAGCAATACCCTGGGCGGGCTGCATCCATCCATAAGGATCCTCGAGATCACCGTTCTGGATCCCACGCATGGCCGTAAACAGTCTCAAGAAACCTGGTCCAATCGCGGCCTGCGTCTTGCTGGTCCCGATCAAGGTCTTGACGCCCTGGCGCTCAATCGACTTGACGGGGGTGATCACTGCGGCCGTACCACAAGCTGCGATTTCCTCGAAACGATTCTCCAGGATTTCTGTGAAGGGGATCACACGGTTCTCGACATTCCAGCCAAAGGATTTCGCGAGCTGAACCAGGGATTGTTTTGTCACCGAGTTCAAAATAGAGGGGGACTCTGGTGCACAGAAGGTGGGGGTTGGGGTTTCCGAGGAGGTGGAAGGGTAGGTGAGGGCGACAAAGTTTGAGGTTGAGAATTCGTCAACGTTGGTGTGGGTTTTGGAGTCGAGGTGGAGGGTGATAGGATATCCGCGTGCCTTTGCGTCTGAGCTGTGGCGAAGGACGGGAGCGTAGTTCCCGCCGAGCTTAGCGGCTCCTGTTCCCAATGGGGCGGCTAGATGGGATGGAGAGGGTTGCAGGGAGAGGAAGGGTGAGGGAAAATGGGTTAGATTAGGGTTCAATATGTTTCCGGAAATGTACTAAGAGGTGAATGTTTTAGAGCATGACTCATATGATGTTGCGAGTGGGTACACAAAGATGTAGATTATAGATCATGTAAAGTGTACGAGTAGCTTACCTCTGTCAAAGTTATCGACGACCAGGCAGTCAACGGGGCTGACTCCTCCCTTGTAGAAGTTTCCAACTATTATAAAAGGATCAAAAGCAAGTAATTAGCAAAAAAAATGTCATAAAAGATAATACTCTATTCAGATCACATATCCAATTTGACGCACAACCATCGTTTTTTTTTTTCTCATAACCATCACCGACATGCTTACCAGGAATAACGGAGACAATGAAGGTAAACTCGGGAGCAGGATAAAGGCCAATCTCAGGGCCAGTACCCAACAACAAGGGTCTCAGATAAAGCGCACCACCAGATCCATAGGGAGGAACGAATTCGAGATTGTTGGCGACAGCACGTTCACAGGCCTCGATGAAGAGTGCTTCGGGAACGGGAGCCATACATGCGAGTTCTGCAGAGTAGATCATGCGTTTGGCGTTTGCGTCGGGACGGAAAATGCGGATTTGTCCGTCTTTGCATCTGAATGCTTTGATGCCTTCGAAGCACTATTGTTGGAGTGGATGGTGGATGGTGGATGGTGGGAGTAGATGTGTTAGTCATAGATATCTTTTCGTCGGACTTTTTTTTATTGATGGCGGAACAGGTGTGAGGGGATGTCCAAGCGCAGATCTTTTGGTCTAGTGTGAGAGCAGAAAAGCGAGGTAGTTGACTATCCACTCGCACGCCGCTCCAAAAAAAACCCCCTTTTCCTTCACACATCAACTCGTCCATTCCATCCACAAAAAAAGAAACGAGTAGTTTTACCTCCTGGCCATAGTTAAGACAGGGAGCACAAACGTGCATTTTGATGTAGGAGTCGCGGACGAATTCGCCTTGGTCCCATTTGCCATCCTTGAAGATGTACTTGACATGGCCGTTGGTGTCGATCCATTTGAATCCGAGGCTGTCCCAGTCGATGGCGGATGTGGGTGCAGGAGGAAGTGCCTGTGTCATTTAGTTGGTTGTTGGTTAGGGGGAGTGGGGTGTTTGGTGAAAAGGAAGGAAGAGGTTTAAGGAAAGAATAAAAGGAGTGAAGGGACAAGGGCAGTATTTAAGACGTTTTGATCAGTGTGATATCTATGACTATGACGGCGATGACTCGTACTTTTGCTCACGCCCCACACTGGAGGGACGAAGGTTTGTCGAAGAGGGCTTGCTCGGCACAAAAAGTATCCGACGGCCAATTGACCAATCACTTGAAGGCAGCTAGAGTGACTGGCAAAATAACGACCGACAAGGACAACGAACACGTCTTGAACAAAAAGGTTGCGCGTCCACTCTTATGAAAGCTACACTTTTCTGCCTCTTCTTTTTTTTTCATTCCTCTTTAACATTCACTCTCACTCTCATACCTCAACACAACAGCACCTCGACAACAACAACAGCAATAACAACAACAACGACTATAACAGGAAGTATATACAATGAACAAGCAACAGGCTTCCTTCCCGTTGATCAACAGACAGGCCGCACGCATCATCCAAGGACGGCACACTGAAGTCCTCGTCGTCTCATTTGTCGACAAGATCCTCATCCTCGTCAGCCAATATGGAAAAGTTGGCAGTCTGGTACGCTCTATGCCTGTCATGGACATTCTCATTGTCTTTCGAGAATAGACGTTCTACAGGAAGAAACAAAATTGAAACTGACCCAGGAAATCTGTTTGTTTATTTTGACGATACAATTAATCAGATTCACACACAAGTAGACCAGCAGTCATTAACAGCAAGCACAACAGCAGGAGGCTTGGCCTCGACATCCTCAAAATTCCTCCTGGGCGCAGGATCCTCGACTTCGAAAAAGACACAACTCTATCAGGTCTACGCGTCACATATCTCACAAATGATCCAGCATCAGAATCCGATGGAGAATCGGGCGGTCGTCTTGTCGTTGGCGCTGTCTATTCAGGAACCGGATCTGGAGAGGGGGCAGAGTCCAGAGGAGGAGAAGGAGGAGCGGTTAAGGGATCGGGAGTTGTTTGAAAATGTGATTGAGTTAATTAATGAGTGTTGTGTCTGGATGTAATCAAGGCATTTTGGACAACAAGCCCCCACGGGTAGGTCAATAAAATACGAGACTCAAAATGTCACACAAGCAAAGACAGTTCTGTTTGGGAGCAGGATTGGGCTTTATTTTTCATCAAGGAAAAAGGCACAAAAGAGGAACAGGAGTTTAACCCAAGAATCGAGAGAAAGGCGATGTTGTGCTTCAACTGATTTCAAATTACTCCGCTAGGATTCGTACTCGGAATACAAACAACGAGAGTGACCGGTGCAAGGCGATACTTCACTTCGTCACTCACAGTATCGTTTCTTTGCCTTGGTCAAGTCCTTTTGAACATCGACACACCAAGACGCCAGTTAGGACAAAATTCACGCAGTCACGTGCAGGAACGCGTCCAGATGATTAGCTTGTCCAAATGTTTCCTCCTAGCCATCGCTTTGTTACGCCGCGTTGCGCTCAAAGCGCGTGGCATGAGTGCGAGCTAATCTGGTTATCTGATCGGCATACGACTGGAGATAAATCATAGACATCCATGTCAACCGGTCATGCTTCTTTTGTCTCCTTCTCTCCCTCAAGTTTTCTCTTCAATTTTTACCTCTTCAACTGATTCAGCCATCCAGGTCGCTTTATCTCCTCTATTTTTTTTCTGTTTGAATGAAAGTATGATGCTTATATATTTCACGAAATAAAATAAAATAAAAAAAATAAAAAAAAAAAAAAAAAAAAAAAATGAAGACGCTCACCATGCATCCTTGTTCTCAGGTTTGTCTCCTGCTTATCGCCGACCTTGCTCAGAAAGAAAAAAAAAAAAAAAAAAAAAAAAAAAAGAGTGGCGGAAATATTTATACGCATTCACAACTTATTTTATGCCTTTCGAGAATTCTCATGTTTTCATTCGTTTTTCAATGACGCGACTCTAGAATTCCGAAAACACGGATTCAGATATGACGGCAGAGTGCAGTTGGGTTTAGCAAGCTACCAAGTTTTGATCCATTTATAACGATATTACAATGCTTACTCTTCAAAGTCTTTGGCGATTGTATTTAGCGGGTATGAGGTCCGAAATGAAAGAGAAGGCTAGGTTAAACAGGACCAACGTATGCTAAGAGACAGTCTAATAAACTCGCAGCTAACGCATACAGCGTTGACTGGAATGTTGGTTAGAAGGTACAGCGTTTTGTTCTTAGTTGTTCGTTGACACCTATTGCTTTTTTTTCAATCGATAAGGTTTTTTTTTCTGGCGTTGGTTTTGGTCTGTACCGTGTAGTGTATAGGCTTTGGGAAAGCGCATAGTGGATTTAAAACGTTTAAGGCAAAAAGGAAGTATAATCATGTAATAGAAGTTCGGCCCTCAATAGCCTTGGGGAAGGTTTAAGTACTTAAAAAATAAACTTCAACTTGTTAGTACTATAACATATCCACATATCGATAGATAAAGGGTATAGCGAAATGCAAACAGGTGACAACATAAACTGGACCAAGAAAAGGCACTTCCAACTCGCATCTGCTTGCTGTCTTTTCAGCTTTACGGTATTCCAGCTTTTTGGCTATGCGCTCAATCTCGCTCTTGGACAGTAGATCCACCTTGAGCCTTGAGGGTGACTGAAGTCGCGCTGTCGATCGTCGAGTTGGTCCCATGGACCTCTAAGATTCCCTTCGCGTCAATGTCCAATTCACACTCAATCTCGGTAACACCACGGCGATTTGGTGCAAGTTCAGTAATTTCAAGTACACCAATAATGTTGTTGTTCTTGGCTCGTGTATTGTCTTCTTCGTTAAGTGGGACCGAAAGATGCGTCTGGCTGACTTTCCTGATAGAGATGGTGTGTAACGTCTTGGTTGGAATCATACAGTTGCGTACCAGGATGGATATCATCTCACCAATCTTGCCCTCGACTCCAATGCTGTATGGAACGGTAACAAGAAGCAGAAGTTCACTAATCTTTGATGATTTGATCATCGATCTTCACTTTTTTTGGTACCTCAAAAAATCGATTATCCTCTCAGAATCAATTTTATTCATACTCAATTAAAGGAAATGTACATTCTTCTAAAATCTGCAGCATCGCGTTCATCTCCACCCTTTGCAAACTTGAACCTTGCTTCGTCTTCAGCCCTGCGCCTTTCAAAAGTCTGCACATGTGCCCCATTTCTTCCTTGGGACAGTCGGTATATAAGGATGGCAACTGTGATCCTCTCATTATCGTATGTTCTGTTGGCCTTTTGGAATCACGTAGGACTTTTTCGACAGGTTCCAAAAAATATGCTTTCGAAGAGATCCTTGTTGAGTGCCTCGAACCGGGCGCAGATTACGGTAGTGGAAAAGTCAACGTCAGCAGAAAGGGCGCCAATTTCGATGATAGCCTCGGTAGAAGTTGAAGGGGTGCGTTTTGTACGCTCGCAGACAGCTCGCAGTCGAGCGAGAGCGCGGGCGTTGGAGGAAATATCCTGCCTACTATAGCATTGGAACTCCTGAACTAGATCGTTGGCGAGACGGTTGTCGAAGTCCTGGCCTCCCAAGTGTGTGTTTCCTGCCGTGGTAACGACTTCAGTGATATCGCAATCGATGATGACGAGTGTGACATAGAGAGTACCGGCACTGAAATCAACAATGAGAACAGTTTTTGGGTCGGTGAATGTAATCGTATTCACTACGAGAGCAACGGCAGCCGCCGAGGCTTCCAGAATGACGGTAAGGATGTGGAGTCCAGCGGCCGTTTCAGCATCAACGACAGCCTGACGTTGAGCATTGCTAAAGTTGGAGGGGATGGAGATGACAGCATTTGACAGCATGATTGTCGCTGTCGTCGGGAATGATATCGACGTGGTTTTGGTTCCAGATTGCAAGCTTGGAGAAAGCTGTTCCAAGATCGATCTCGATGCCCACTACTTCGTCTAACGGTCAAGTAACAACGGTCAAAAGAACGTACGAGTGTGAGCTTTCCATGCAATGGCGTTGAATCCACATGACATAGAGGTGCAGCTTGAGAGCAATGTTGTAAATGTATACACACTCAGGGTAGGTTACGGAAGGGCAGGAAGAAGGAAGAGCGGTGTCGCTGCTGCGAACGGAGGCAATTGAAGGGAAGTGAAGCTGCTCTTTTGTTCCTGCCTTTACACACACGTTGCCAGTTCATATCAAAAATCTCTTTATTGATAGCGATAGTCGTTTGATTGGAGTTCTCGGATCCTTGAGGGAAATGGTTGAGACCATGGTGGTTTAGAAGGAGGAATGACACAGTGGCAGTAAGAAGGGGAGGATAGGGAAAAGTGATGGAATGTCTATGTCTATGTTGGTGGTGGGGATAGAAAAAGTAGGTACTTTGTCCATGGGTCATGCTGTCGTATAAGTGTGTTCTTTTCTGCCTGTATCTATGTCGAGGTGCGTAGTGGGTGTGAGTGCAAGAAGTATGAAGCAAGAGGAAAGTGTGAGAAAGAAGTGAAGGCAGCAAACTAGAAAGAATATAAAAGTGGATATGTAAAGGGATGAGGGGGAAAGGGATGAGGGGGAGGGAGGAGTGAAGGAGAGGGAGAAGAAAAGAGGAGAAAATCGAAATGATGCGTGGAAGGAGATTAAGTCCCTCGTTTACATTTCCTGTGGACTCCTGCGCCCTGTCCTGAACGAAAAAAGGACGCTTACCTTTTTTGGGCGACGTGAACAGCCTTAATTTGAAGGGAGAGGTCAGCATGCCATGTGCAACGCACAAAACGTAGAATGTTATCGAGTCCAACTGAAATTCGATGATCAAATTATTTTTTAGGGTTCTGCGATGCTCTTGAATGCCATCGCCCTTTTACTTTTCACCTTGTATCATCTTTCTACAATACTCTCACTGACGCAAAAAAGGACATCAACCGCAATTCTAAAAGAAAATTGAGATCAACAAGCTTTGATCCTCCTGGGTGCAAATTATCACACTTGTCGAAATTGGTACGCTTGGTTCTGATTGTTTCAAACATACGCAATTTCCTCGCGTTACAATTTCCAATCAAGCAACCATTTCCTTCTAATCTCAAATGCTTGTCATTGCATTAAGTCATGGTAACAGCAGCGTTAGCTAACAAAGATTATTTTTTTTTTTTTTTTAGATTCTTGTCTTTTTATTAGTGGCTTGTGTCTGTAGACTTAATATGATTATTTTGTGCAATAGTTTTGTGTATTTCTTTTGTGATGTTTTTGGAGATATCGTCCCAAGACTGGGTCTGATCATGCAAAAAGAGGGCAATGTTGGCTGTGTGGACCCCAATCAGGCAACATGCTAAGAGTTGAGGAGCGGAGATGTTGTACTCGGGTTTGATGGAGAACTCAGGAGGCGTGAAAGAGAGGAGCGAGTGTAAATCCTCGTCCGACCAGAGGGGCTTGTCGGTATATTCCTTCAGCATGGACTGCCATGCCAGATATTTGGCAGAGCACTGAAAGACGTAGTGATTCTTGTCTGCTCTCTGCTCTCTACATCCCCGCATTTCGCACTTTGGGTCTTGATTCCAGCGGTGAGCACGGAGTGTGCCACATGGAAGAATGTCTCGCTTGTATCGCCACCATATTGTGCGGGCTCTGTGAACAAGACAATCCTAACGCGTGAAAACGCGTCGAACAATGAAAAAAAACAGTCACCTTTGCTCATACTTGAATCACAGACAAATGCTCTATTGGTGATCTATTCTGTTCTAAATTATTTTCCCAAAAAGCAGCGACTCCGTCTAAGCAGACTCGGCATGAACAAGCGCTTCAGCAGCAAGCCATGCAGAATCAAGGCCCTGCCAGGACTTGGCCTTGCCCTGCCATCTACCCTTCCCGCCTCCCTTGATATCAATCAGCTTGGAAACCTCAGTCGCAATCTTCTTGACCGCCTCATCGCTTTGTCCAATAATCATCATAGGTCCACCATCCTTCTTCTCACCAGCCGACAACATAAAGATGCGCTGCCCTTGGATCAGATCATTGTCCTTAAGCAGTGCTGTAATGACGCCCAAAAAGTCCATATCCACATCGTCGCGGTGATACTTGACGAGGTAAGGTGCCGAAGTCGATTTTCCGTCCTCCTGAATGGTGATAGGATTCTTCTCTTTTAACTCTGCAGTCCAGTCGCGGACCTGATAGGCCGCAATCTCCTTGAGCAAGTTCTTGACCTGCTTAACGGTCTCACGGGCAGCCTTCTGGTTCTTAACGATCGTATCGACATAAGTCTCGGGTCCACCGGGGGCCGACAAGACGGGTGCGAGGTCTTTGGTGACCTGGTAGGTCTCCTGAAGCAAATCCAAAGCACGCTGACCAACCACAAAGTAGAGACGAGAGTTGTTGCCACGGATCTTTTCCTGGTGAAGGAGTTTGATGCATTGAAGATCCTTGAGTGATTTGACGTGGGTTCCGCAGCACGGGTTGTAGTCGAGTCTGACGAGTCCGCGCTTTTCCTTGTGAATGAGGTTGAGGGGATCCTCTTCTGCTGCGATGACGTCTAGGTCCTGCATGATCTCAATCACCCTGAACACTCCGTTAGGTCCCACATAATCTACAAGCATAGTAATGACTTTGTAAGTATCCGGAAAAAAGAACGTTGTCTCGTTATGCCCAAAAAGGTGTCAAAGGTTTACCTTTGGGGAGAGTGGCAGGGCGCTCTTCGGTGAAAGTGACGTGGACGGGGTAGTTGCGACGAATGTACAGGTTGAGACGATCCTCGACCTCCTGGACCTGTTCTGGGGTGGGTGCCTTGGACAACTCGACATGACAACGGGTGGCGTTCATTCCCCTATTAGTAACACAAAAATACCATTAGGCGGAATTAATTATCACTCCCTTCCAATTGGTTGATCAATCCCCCTGTTTCCTGTTCCTGAAAAAAAAAAAAAATCCTGATCACTTACCAGGCAAGGGTATCACAGCCATACTCAGGCTGCTCAAAGAGGGCACTGACAAGATGCTGTCCACTGTGCTGCTGCATATGATCAAATCGGCGCTTCCAGTCAACCTCCAAACGGGCCTCGATTCCCTCCTCAACGGGGGCAGTAGTATGGTGGACATGGCTTGTTCCTACACGCTGTACATTCTTGACTTCAATGCTCTCGTTGATTGTGCCGTAGTCGCAGGGCTGTCCACCTCCCTCTGGAAACAAGACTATTCCATGAAAGTAGGACGTAATGACCTGGTTAAAATACTGTGCATGCAATAATGCATTTGAGGCATAATAGAGATGGAGACAGGGAGGAAGGGAGAGGAAATAGACATACTGGTGTCTTGAAGCTGGACTTCGTAGAGCTTTTGTTTGTTTGGCTTTTTGGAGCAGGAGAGGACGGTGGTGTTGAATTGGCGGAGATAGGGGGTGTGTTGGCAGGTGAGCAGACCCACGGGGACTTGTGTTGTTGTCGGTGCGTCTTCGGTCATTGTGAAATTGTCTCTTTGTTTGAGTTTGAGTGGTTTGTTGAATGTGCGTTTTGTGTGTTACTCGAGAGAGAAGGAAGAGGGAAGGAGAGGTGTTTTGGTAATGAATAAAGGGCGTTAAAAAAGTGGGGATGGAAGGGAGTGGAGAGCGATGGAACAAGTGAGAAAGAGAAAGAAAAAAAACAAGTTATCCGTTTGACTTGACCGTTGACTGGGGCTGACAGATCACTTCGTCTCTTTTTTTCACACGTTTTTCGTTGCGCCCTGAAAGACTGAAAGAGTCATAATTCGCACTTGCGCCGTCTTCTCTGCAAAGACGCTCCTCAGCTCCAACAAAAGCAAGTGTGACTGTGATTCGATGAAGACAAACAAATTTCGTTAGGCCTGTATTACCAGCCAATCACACGCCGCTCGCCTCGTCTGAGGGAATAAATAAACGGCACAGATCCTCGCATTGTTCGCCGTCCCTGTCAAATGAAAATGAGAGAAACAGAGAAAGAGAGAGAGAGTGCGCCGTGTAAGTGTTTGCGCGATTTGATGAATGAAAAAGAAGCCAAAGAAGGAAGACAATTCATTAACTTGCTCAGTCACTCAATCAAACAAACTCATTCTTCATCTCACGCACACACTTTCCGAGGGTGCTGCTTATTAACACACAGACCAGCATAAAAAAGTATATAAGCGTTCGCTGTTCCCTCATTCCTTTCTCTCTTTCTTTTTTTCTTCATACAACAAGCTTCTCTCTCTTACATACCGATACCCCCTGAACACACACACTTGCATTTTACACACACTTACAACAACAACACACACAAACAAATCAACCAAACAAACAAACTTGCTTCGCCAACACTCTGCATCACAGCTAGCCCACGGAACACAAACACACACACATACACACCCACAGCACTTTTCCTTCTCCACAAACGCCTCTCACCTATATACACACCACACACACCCACTTTCACCACCACCACCACCACAACTACAACAACACAATAGAATGGACTCCCTCCAAGTAATCGTAACCGACACAACGCCAGTAAAGCTCCAAAAGGCAACCATCGGCATCCAGGGCATGACCTGCGCATCTTGCGTCAAGGCCATCGAGGACTCGCTCAAACTCCTCCCCTCCGTCCAACCGGGCTCTGTTGCCGTTAACCTCCTCCTCGGCTCCGCTACTCTTATGGCTTCGCCTGATCTTTGCCCTGTAGAGTTGTTGACAGAGACCGTTGATAATGCGGGATATGATGTTACGGCCTGCTCTTATGCCGAGGATTTCTCGCATTTCACCACGGCCAAGAAGTCGTCTACAACGGCTGCAGGAGCAGGAGCAGGAAAGGTCGCTGGATCAGTACTGCATAAGGTCACTTTGAACATCTCAGGTATGTTCTGTTCTTCCTGCTCATCCAAGGTTGAGAAGCTTCTCAAATCTATCGATGGAGTCGTTCCGACATCTGTCAACGTCTCCTTCTCTACCGGACACGCCCAATTCGAATACTGGATCCAACCGTCTTCTTCAACTTCAACCACTATATCGACAACCACGCTGACTCCAGGAGCGATCGCGGACAAGATCCGTGGACTGGGTTTCGAGGCTGATCATATCAAGACAGAGAAGGTCGTCGACGATGATCAAAAGACTGTCTTGAGCACGATGGAGGAACCTGGTTCTGGTTCAGGTACTCCTGCGTTGACGACGACTCGCTTGGATATCTCGGGCATGACTTGTGCTAGCTGTGTCTCTGCTATTGAATGTAAGTTTTCTTGAAGAAATTAATTTGAGTGTTAGTTTTTTGTGAAAAGGCGGGGGAGGGAGGCACAGAAATGATGATTTACAGAAGGCAGTTGACTGATCAAAATCTTTTTATTTATTCATTTTTCAAACCAAATCTAGCATCCCTGATGGGGCTGGAGGGAATCTACCAAGTCCAAGTCAACCTTCTCGCAAAATCGGGCGTCTTCATTCACGACCCGACCATCATCGGCGTCCGCGACCTCATGTCCGCCGTCGAGGATACTGGTTTCGACGTCTCCCTCGCCCCCGACGACGCCCTCCTCAACAAGAACGCCCTCCAGGAAAAGATCAAGAAGGAAGAACTCCTCCTCCGCCGTCGGCTCCTCCTCTCCCTTCTCTTTGCTGTCCCCATGTTCATCGTCTCCATGGTTTTTATGATGATGTTGCCCAAGACCAATCCTATTCGGGTCGGATTGATGAAGGAGGTGGCCCCCGGGTTGAGGATCCAGGATGTGGTCCTGTTTGTTTTGGCGACGCCGGTGCAGTTCTGGTTGGCGCAGCCGTTTTATAGGAAGGCTTATCGCGCGTTGAGGTATACCCGGACTGCTAATATGGAGACCCTGGTCGCGCTCGGAACCAGTGTTGCGTACTTTGCTAGCTGTGGAAGCATCATTGCCAACATGGTCAGTCAGAAGAAGCCCGCCTCTGCGCACGACGGTATGGTGGGTATGGGCGGCGAGAAGCAGGACGCGATGACGAACGCAGGGATCGATTTCTTTGAGACGGCCGTCTTCCTGATCACGTTCATTAATCTCGGAAAGTGGCTCGAGGCCATGGCCAAGGGCAAGACTGCAGAGACGATCACCAAGTTGATGGACCTCCAACCCGAGACGGCGACTCTTGTCAAGGCGGACGAAACTCTCGAGGAGATCCCAGCTTCTCTGATCCAGGTCGGTGATATCTTGATGGTCAATGCTGGATCCCGTATTCCTTGTGATGGTCTCCTGTGGAAGGGTAATACGATGGTCGACGAGGCTATGATCACGGGCGAGTCCTTGCCTGTTCAAAAGACTGAGCGTAAAAGCAAAGTCATCAGTGCGTCCATCAACCTCTCGTCCGTCATCCAGGTCAAGGCTACTCGTGTCGGCAAGGATACTACCCTCTCCAGGATCATTCAGCTTGTTCAGGATGCACAGGCCAGTCCCAAGGCTCCCATCGAGGCCCTCGGTGACAAGATCTCCGGTGTCTTTGTACCTGTCGTCATTGTCCTGGCTATCCTCACGTTTGCCGGCTGGGTCATTGCCGGTCGTGTCGGCGCCATCCCCGATGGATGGATCCCCGAGGGCGAGAGCTACTGGGTCTATGCTACCCTCTACGCCGTCGCGGTCCTGGTCATTGCCTGCCCCTGTGCTCTTGGTCTCGCTTCTCCCGCTGCTGTGATGGTTGGAACCGGTGTTGCTGCCAAGCACGGTATCCTGGTCAAGGGAGGTGGATTTGCCCTGGAGATGGCCAAGCGGTTGGATGTTGTTGTATTTGACAAGACTGGAACCCTGACGACTGGAAAGCCCAAGATGACTGACTCGTGGACGCTTCCTACTACTTCGGATGACGATACCAAGATGATTCTGCAGATGTTGGGCAAGGTCGAATCTGGAAGCAACCACCCCGTCGCACTTGCTGTTGCCAAGGGCGCTGCTGATCTCCTTTACAAGTCTAACCCTTCTTCATTTGCCAAGGTCGAGGTTCTGGAAGAGAGTGAGGATGAAGAGGAGTCGGAGGCCCGAGTTCTTCAGAAGCAATTCAACCACGTCAAGATCGCTCACATGCGCGAAGTCGCCGGTCGCGGTCTTTCAGCAACCGTCACCCTCGGCGATACCCTGCACCTGGACGGATACGGTCACTTCCGAGCTCTCAACGTTCTTGTCGGAAATGAGAAGTGGATGGAAGAGAATGGTGCTTCTTATCCTGACTCTGTGATCACCAAGGACCGCGAGGCCGAGTTGGGACTTTGGCAGTCGCAGGGCAAGTCTGTCGTCCTCTGCGCCGTCCATCCCGCCATCAACAATTCTTCGTCCAGCAGCAGTCGGGTCTCGATTGACGCAGCATCGATCCAGAGTGAGAAGACCTGTAAGTGTGAGCTGTGCGAGTGTATCGACTGCAACTGCACCACTCCAGCCCACTACGGCAAGACCCTCGCCCCCATCATTGTCGCCCAAGTCGCTGTTGCGGACACGGCTCGCCCCGAAGCTGCAGAGGTCATTGCTGGACTTGCAGCTCAAGGAATCGAGACCTGGATGCTGACAGGAGATCACCCAATTACTGCTCAGGCGATCGCTCAACAGTTGGGCATCTCGCGTGTCATGGCCGGTGTCTTGCCTGAGGATAAGGCCAACAAGGTCAAGCAGCTTCAACAAGCTGGCCGTGCCTCTTCCTCATCTGCCTCTGCCCGCTGGCACAAGGTTTTTGGTGGTCGCAAGCAGTTCCAACCCTCTTCTGTCGAACTCGGTCCTGTCGACGGCTCGTCCCCTCAACAGCCCTTCCGCCCAATGCGCCCAGCAATTGTTGCAATGGTCGGTGATGGAATCAACGACTCCCCAGCACTGGCACAAGCAAACCTCGGCATCTCTGTCGGCTCGGCCACAGACATTGCCATCGAAGCCGCCTCCATCGTCCTCCTCCGCGATACTCTCACCGACCTCCTCGTCATGCGCGACCTTTCCCGCACTATCGTTCGCAGGATCCAGATTAACTTCTTGTGGGCCTTCATGTATAACGCTGTCATGATCCCCATTGCCGCAGGTGTGTTGGTTGCTTGGAACCGGTCGGCGGTGATTGGACCCACCTGGGCCGGGTTGGCGATGGCGGCGTCCAGTGTCAGTGTAGTGTTATCCAGTTTGAGGTTGAGGAGCTATCATTACCGCGTTCCCAAGTCCTCTTCTACTCGCCAGTGAGAACTCGACTGGTTCATTTTTTGTATCTTAGCTCGCTAGTATAGCATCTTTTCTTCCTTTTGTGTGTATAAAAAAAAACCCAATATGTTTGAAATCGAATCATATTGATCTCAGTCCTCCTGCTTTGCAATTGTAACTTCACATTCACATTTCTTTCTTTTCTCTACAACTAATGTGATATGGGGTATTCACAGGTTTAATTGAGTGGGGGGCATGCATACAGATTTTCTAATAATAATAAATTCTATGTGTGTTTGAAAAATGAAAAAAAAATGAACTGACGGGATGTTATGATGGATGAACAAGAAATCCCTTTAGAACTTCATGGCCTTCTCAATTCCCTCAGCACAACGGATCATATCAGGGACATGGAACTTCTCAAAGACCAAGGGGAAAGGAGTATCGTATGAGCACATGCGCTGAATAGGAGCCTCCAATCTCAAGAAGCACCTATTCGAACAAAACGAAGTGAGGATGGAAAAAAACGTGGTGAGAATCGACATGGCCAAAGTGTCACAACAAAGCAATAGCAAAATGTTTCCTTAACCCTTTTGTAACATACCTTTCCATGACAGTGGTAGCAATCTCGGCAGCGAAACCCTGGGTCTTGGGGGCCTCATGAGCAATCAAAAGACGACCGGTCTTGTTGACAGAGTTGCAGACGGTCTCAACGTCCCAAGGCAAGATGGACCGGAGATCGATCAGTTCGACAGAGAGACCGGGCATCTTCTTCTGGGCGAGCTGAATGGCGTTCTCGAGGACGTACAACTGAGCGCCCCATCCGACAATAGTCAAGTCCGTACCCTGTGTCAACACCTCGGCCTTGCCCAATGGCAACTCGTAATCTCCAACGGGGACCATTTCAACTATTTTTCATATCAAAAAGGATTGATTAGAAAATTGCCTCTTCACACTTGTATACACCTGTGACACTCAAAATAACAACAAAAGGAGGGAGACATACCAGCAGCACGGTAGAGGATCTTGGGCTCCATGAAGATGACGGGGTTGCGGTCACGGATCGAGGCCAGAAGAAGACCCTTAGCCTGGATAGGGCTGCGGGGGACAACAACTTTAAGACCAGGGGTGTGAGCGAAATGAGCCTCGGGATGCTGCGAGTGGTAGTGGCCTCCGTGTCCGACGGCTCCACAGGGTGTGCGAATGCAGAGTCCTCCAACGTTGAACTCTCCTCCCGATCTGTAACGGTACTTGGCAGCTTCGTTCACCAGCTATTTTGAGTTGCAGGCAGTAGCAGCGAATATAACAGATAGTCAGTTTCAGGAAGAAAGGCATGTTAAGGATCGCAGTTCATTTAGCTGATCCATACTTGCTTTCTTGCGTTGCCTCTTTCTAATCTATGAATTAAAGGGTGTTTATACCTGATCAAAGGCGGGGAAGATGTAATCGGCGAACTGGATCTCGGCAATGGCGGTCGATCCCATGGCAGCCATACCAATACCGAATCCTGCGATAGCCTGCTCCGACAAGGGCGTGTTGAATACTCTGTCACGACCTATTATAACAGCATACAACGAACAATAAGGGATGAGTCGATTATGCCCTTACACACAAACCGTCAGGTGAACATATTTGCTGTTTTTTCTGTGATCCTGACACATATAGTAAATAGTCACGTACCGAACATCTCGGAGAGACCCATGGTGCAACGGAAGACACCTCCAAAGGCAACATCCTCTCCGAAGACACAGGCGGTGTCGTCGGTGGCCAAAGCAATGCTCATGGCGTCGTTGACAGCCTGGAAAGTGTTCATCTTCTTTGTCTCTCCTACATAATTCCATGAATTTGATTAACAAAATAGAGAGAAACAAAAAAAAAGTCAGTTACACACAAATTGTACCACAGTATTCCTATTTCCATTGCACATCCAGATAATATACGATCCAAAACGAAAAAAAAGTAAGAGAGGAAGAAGTACCGTTGGCGACACCAGCGAGTTCAGGGTTCCGGAGGGCATCGTGGTGGGTATGCTTGATCAACTTGGAGTTGGCAACTCCTGGCAAGAAACCCTCGGCGGGAGGAGGGGAGTTGGCAGCAGCGTAGTGGCTCTTCAACGAGGTGTGAAAGTTCTAAAAATGAATAAGTTTCCCACGGTTCAACAATTTTTTTGTTCGGCCGCGAAGTGGATCGGAGTAGAAGGGAAATAGGTGGGTTGAGTTGTTAGGAGAGATATTTCGTTGCTGATGGTGGTGTGGTGAGGGCCCATTTTTTTCTTTCTTGTTCGTTATTGTTTGGTTGGAGAGAGAAGGGACATGACATGTACCTTGATGGCCATGTTCTGGTGAAAGAAGGTCTTTGAGGCCGTGGCGAGGGTGGAGGCCAGGCGGGGGGTCTTGAGGAGAGAGACGGACATGATGTGTGGTGTGAGTGTGAATGAGAAAAGAGAGAAGGTGGAGAAGGTGATGCTAAAAGTGATGAAGGAGCGGATGGGAGAGTGGAGAGGGGTGGGATGACGAAGAGTGATGAGAAGAGAAGAAGAAAAGAAAAAGAGGAAGGAGGGAGGTGTGGAGTAGAAAAAGGAGTGGGGTAAAGGAGAAAAGAGAAAAAAAGAAAAAAAAAGTGGTGGAGTGGGGGTGAGGTAGGTGGGCACAAGTGAGAAAAAACAACAACAACACTTCTCCAGAGGCAAACTTTGTTGCCGACCCGTGGGAAACTTTCTGCAATTTATCTCATTATTTCCTTGCAACAATCGAATCATCGGTAGGATTTAAACAGTGCTATCAACCTGGTCTTTTAAACCTCCGACAGAGATTCAAACTTGTCCAAAGGAGCCAAAGTGTTGAGTGCATCCTCCACGCGAGCCAGGAGGCAGGAATGCATGTTGTCCCTGTCCTTGTCCCTGAGAGAGTGTCGGCTGCTGTTGCTGCTGCGAAAATTCCAAAGGACGTCCTACTCCAACATAAGCAACACCACTACTACCGCCCATCGTCTTCTGACCGATAGATCCACATGTGAACAACACGTTGTTCACTCGACCATCTGCTGTCGACGACGACAGCGCGGCTCGTCCAGATGGCCCAGCAGGTGTTTGGTGAACAGAAGGAGGATCATACGCAAACGCCACCGGATCTGAAGGTAAGAGATACATAAGTAGTCGTTAGTCAATGAGGTGAGGATGCAAGAGTTGTTGTGAAGGCTACTCATCGAACTTTATACTTACCACTGGTGTACAAGGAGGGCATTGCGCTCTGTACATCCACCGCCTGCTTCACAAATGGCCTCGGTGTCGCATCCGTGTCCTATTACAGAAAGAAAAAGAGAATCGGTCAGCAACTCATTTAAAGAGCGTGTACCAACTCGTTACCGTAGTGCGCAAAATAGTGCGCATGCTTACCATTTTTTGGTAAAGTTGATACGGATCACCACGGATACCAGGAGCGCCAGTTGCGCCGCCTGGGATCTGTACGACGTGGTCGTCCGAGAATAACGACCGACCGCCGCCAGCGCCGTGTTGAGACACAGCAGTCTCCGGGAAGAGAGGTCGTCTCTTCTGTCTATCATACATCGTCTGTAGCTTAGACAGCTGTCGCGATTTTTCGTCCAACTGATCCGTTAAATCCGCAGCCTTACGCTTTTCTTGCTCAATATCCTTCTGCAATGCTAATAGAGAGGGGAAAGGTAGAAAAAGACAAGATAAGGTTATTTGTGAGGGATTTGACAATGGATGATTTTAATCAACTATGCATGCAACTTACTTGTGACAGTATCACGAAACCCTATACCACATAACAAAAAACGAACGTGCCAGTTAGTCTCATTATACTACATAACATTCAAAACACACACCGCACCAAACAAAAACGCAAAAATTCCGTCCTACCATTAAGCTCAACGTTGACTTCCCGAGTCGTCCGCAGCAACTGTCTCTCCAACTGCCCCAACTTATCCTCGAGGGTCTTCTGTGCCAACTCCTGGTACTTGGCCTCCTGCGACGTCTGGTACGTCCAGAACGAGATTGCTCGTGTACAAATCTCCATGATGACCTCTGGCCTCAGACCCGATAAGATCGACTATTGAAGTTATCCAAAGGAAAAGTGAGAAATTAAATACAAGTTAGTTTTGGACCCGCACCACCAAAAAGAGCAAGGCCGGAAGAGAGAATGAAATGGTAAATGAGCGTACTTACCGAACGGTACTCTTGGCTGGGATTCAGATCCACAAATACAATATCATCCCTACATAAAGCGATGTTACGTGTATTAGTTCTGTCTTACCCACTCACGTCCTTGACTATAAGTATACAAAGTTGTTGTTCTGATATTAAAAAAAACAAGCTCGCAACGTACTGCTGGGTAAGACTCGTCTCGCAGGCAGGACAGACCAACGCAGTGCCAAATGCTCTATTCGCACAATCGACACAAAAGATATCTATACAAGTCCCCACACGATTTCAGCATACACAGAAAGCAAGGTTGGTGCAACAATCGTTCCTAGCACTTTTCCCTTTTCGTACTTGCTTGGCATCGCTCATATTTTGGACACCGTGCTAAATGAGGTCTGCGCACACTTACGCGAGCAGGTGGTGACACAGGCTTTGCCGAGCGAGCTCAAAGTGCTTCGACAGGTCAAAAGGTTGCCTATGAGAGGAGGAGTTTCAAGGGGTGCAACGTGTATGGTGTTTTTAGCCTCTCGGGTTCGGTCAAATTCGTGGCGTTTCAGACGCGAGACAGGGACGATCGACATACATTTCAGGTCCTGTTCCGCCATCGCGTGAAGCCTTGTGTACTGTTGTTGCTACTCTTGACTCGTCTCGTGGGAGGAGTATCAAGGTATTCGATAATAAGATCGGGTAATGTATTTTTGTGATGAAGAATAAGAGGAAGAGGAAGAAAAGGAAGATGAAAAAAAAATAATTTATTCCTTCAAAAGCCTATCCTCTCACGATGACTGATGGTGCTGGTAGGGTCGAGGCGAATGATAACTCCCAGGACCCACAGAAGATCCACTTGCAACCTGCTCCAGTGGAACAAGAGGAACAGGGTGAAAACCCATCGGGGGTGCTGTTGCCATCGACTGTGCAGGAACTGTCCATCCCGTAATTGCATGCGGGTTGCGCGCGGCATAGTCTACCCCCTTGCCATTGTTTCTGTGGCCCTGTGGTTGCTGCTGCTGCTGATATCCTGTATGGCCATGATCGTAGTGGTGACCATGACTGTGGTGACTCGATCCGTTGCCGTGGCGATGGTCCTGGTTGAAATACGACTGGGTATCGCTACTTCCTGTACTAGGCTGACTGTGATGACCGGACTGTCCATAGCTCGTCGAAGTAGGCGATTGCGAGAACTGATACTGCTGCTGCAGTTGTTGCTGCTGCTGGTATTGTTGCTGCTGCTGATATTGTTGCTGCTGCTGATGCAGTAATTGCTGCTGCTGCTGCTGCTGCAGTTGTTGTTGATGCAGGTGCTGCTGGATTCGTTGCTGATGCTGCTCCATTCGCTGCCTTTGTTGCTCCTGATAAACTTCATCGGCCTTGGACGACGACATGACAGAGGAAGGTGAGGGATAATTCTGGGAGTCCGGGATTGGAGGTGATGCAGGTCCATATCCGAGATCCACGGCTCTTGGCGCAGTCGGGATCTCTACTGACATGTTGATCGGCAATGGGATGTTCCTGTGTGGCGGAGCAGCAACTTTTTCCAGTGGGTATCCCTGTGGATTCCCGTGTATTGGTGCGCCTTGCCCTTGTCCTGGTCCTTGTCCTTGTCCCGGAGCTGTCCATGTAGAGTTGACAACACTTGGCCGGGGAGGAGTAGGTGGCGCTGCCGCAGGCGCTGTCGCAGATCTCGACGACGCATTTGCCCTCGAAGTTGACGTTGCTGACGAAGACGAGGAGGATGATGTTCCAGTAAGCGCGCCATTATTTGGAGCTGTAAGATGGGGTAGCGAGCCTCGATGGCGGGTATAATATGGAATGGGTGGTGCAAGCGTAGCTGCTGTTACTCCATGCGGTAAAGCCGGTAAGGGCGGCTCAATTACTGGCATACGATGTACATTGTCGACAGACCGTGAGCGGATGTTGTTGTTATGACTTGTCCTTGGCCATGGTTCTTCCTCTGTGTAACCAGGCAATTCTGAGGCGAGAGGATGAACTTTTGGATGTGCCTGCGCTGGAGGTGGTGGCAAGATAATTGGGACCATGGTTGCGGATGATGTCGTGACCTGCGGCGATGAAGAAGCCGATTGACCGCGAGTAGATGTTGCCGGCTCTGACTGCTGTGATCCTTCCTCGATCTGGGCAAAAGGACTAGGTTTCTGGATATGCAGACTGTCCGAGAGAGTACCAACAATGACGGGAACCTCGATCGAGAAACCGCCAGGGGCACCCAACAGACGTGTTTTAAGCTTCTTGGTAATCTTGCCCCTGATTTTACTCTCAAAGAACCCCGTTTTGCTGCGCATGTCCATGAGGATGTAGAGGTAGTATTCGACAGAGATGATCTTTGTGGTTTTCATGGTTGGGAGCGCTGTGTCTGGGATGGTGACTTCTGCTAGGATCTTTCCTGTGTTTGCTGATGAGCTGATTTTTAGTGGTTCCGACTTGCTCACCAGCGTCTCTTGATACTCTTTTGCATGGCTAATTGTCATAAAAGATAATTACAGCGGTTAATAATTTTCCCTCAAGGACGCTCGACCACAGCTCAGAAACGTGAATAAACTAACAAAAATGAGACTTACTCGCCGGCGTAAAAGTGTTGACGACAGACAAGCTGAATATAGCATCCTGGGTTACGAGTAATCTTTGCAGGATGACTGAGATCGATCTCGATATCCACCACTTGGCCTCTGAGATAGGCAGATCGGGACAGTTTGACAGTAGCGACGGCCATGTCCTTTTGTTGTGTTGAGTCAGGTTTTATGCTACTGGATCCAGTGATGGAGACGGGTTCAGAGTAAGGAGGGACGCGGATGTTGATGAGGTCTTTGAGCTGGACGGTCTGAGTCGCCTTGAGTTCCTGTACACCGCCCATGAATCCTGCGGATGTCATCGTTGCAGTGAGGGAGTACTTGACGGTTCCATGTCGATACTATTTTCGAATAAGGAAGATAGTACACTTAGTGAGTGTTGATTTTCGATGGACGCGTCTTCACTGAGTATACATGTACGTGTATGTGTGTATATATATATATGTGTGTGTGGAGGTGCTTTTTTATCTAAGTCGATTCGTGTGCACTCTTTGACCATCGATGAGAAAGAGGAGTGCTTATTCCCCCGCAATTTTCTTTATGCGCCCCCTCCTTTTGTTCTCTTTCCCTCTTTCCCTCTTTCCCTCTTTCCCTCTTTCCCTCTTTCCCCTCTCTTCCCCAAAAATCCCTTTTACATTTTTATATTTTTTTAAAGGGCGCTATTTTTGGTAAACTTAGACACAACGACTGGGGGGCCGTGATGAACGAACCATCAAGATATTCCATTCGATCGATTCAATGATCGTCATTCGCCAGCAAACAGTCTCACCAACAAAAAAAAAAAAAAAAAAAAAAAAAAAAAGGGCAATTGGACGTCAACCAATCAATCATATCATATCATATCATATCAGTCAATCGTACCTTGCCAGAGGAAGGCATATGCTGGAGGGGGATTGTAAACTGGAAAGGCCAACTATGCTGACCCCTTTCAAGCGTATCCTCAGTCGCATTGTTGGCCTGCCCCAGGAGGACAACCTGTTGCTTGAGAACATAGACTTGTTCCTCTGTCTTGACCACCTTGGTGGTGACTAGTCCTGTGAAGTCGACCCGTAAGCATGTGTACTTCATCGACGACGACAGTAGCAGATTCACATGGCCTGTGGTTTGGTGTAAAGTGATATTCGTGGCACCAGTTAGATTAACATTGAAGAGCATAGCAATTGAACGTTGAAGAAAATCAAAAGGAGGTAGGTAAGGTTTATTATCTTTACCACCAAGGGTGTCACCAGGGAGGTAGTGCCCGGAGGTGTCACTGCTGTCAGGGACGAGCGCTAGTGTCAGTCTCTTCATTATAGGGTATGTTGAATGCAAGAGGTATGAGAATGGAAGAGAGGTGGCGGTGGAAGGTGATCAGGCTGAGCGAAAGAGTGTGTCGTTAATGAGCAAAGTGAGGGTAACTACGCAATTGCACAGTTGTGAATGAATGTGAATGCAAAGTGAGGGCAGGGTACGCAGGTAAAGAAGAGTAAATAGAGGTCAACAAGCGGAAGGAGAGAACAGCAAGAAAGATAAAAGAAAAAAAAATAGAAAGAGAGAAAAAGGCGTTGAAGAATAGAGTGGAAAATAGAAAAAGAAGAATATAAAAGATAAAAACGAAGGTTGTTGAGAGTTAGACCCAAGGAGTGGGAGAGTGGCGCCCAACTCAACTGCGGCCTTTGGACTCTGAAAATGCTAACTGTTTTTAGCGCAGACAAAACAACAAGGAACGGGTTAACAGGCCATATACTTCTTCATGCCATGCCACGACGATGACATGCATCGTCCGATGTAACACACACAGGCTTCCTTCTTTGTTTTGTTTATCTGTTGAGATATGAAAAAAAATGCCAAGCAAAATGCAAACAACAACAACAGGGCTCGCTGTCGACTTTTCTCCCTCCTTTACTTCTACCAAGTAAGCAAGCCTGCTCTTAATTGCCAGCCTTACCATTTGCTCAATCGTCTATCAAAAACAGGAGCAAAGCCCAGTATCCGGGACCTTGATCATCCACGCTATTCTTTCCCTACTCTTTGTTCGCCGTTTTGACACAACAATAAAAAAGGGGGAGCATGACCCTGAACAACGATACTTCCAATTTTATTAAAAAAAAGCAGGCACACATATCTGACTAAAAAGAGAAGAATAACGTCCCTCGTACTACTTTCCAACCTCACAGCCATCCATGACGAGTATCGCAGATCGATACTGTCCTTGGTCGAGTATGCCCAAAATGGCGCCGTTGTTTCGTTTATGAGCTGGATATAGGGACTCCTTAGCATTGCCGCTTGTACACTTTTTCCGGGACTGCATGGTTGCCGGCTGGGTGGCTAAGCGGAGCGGAGGTCCTCAGTCCCAGTCTCTCAACGATTGTCTGTCGCCGTTGGATTTATCACCTTACAGCATGTACGATCAATCTTCTTCCGCCCCTCTTGCAAAATCGATTCCCACGGAGCAAAAGTCAAACCACCGGACTCGCGCTTATTTTCGCTGAACTGCGCTCCATTCCTCTTCCGAACCATTCTTTTTCCCAATAACACTTCACTCCTTGTTGCCCAACATTCACTCCCTCCACCGTCGCCTCATCCAAAGAACCCGTCATCTCTCCACAATGAACACCACCACAAAGAACATCACATTCTTCCACAACCCCAAATGTTCCACATCCCGTAACGCCCAAACCCTCCTCGCCGCCGCATCCACAACCTCTCAATCAACCCTCTCGCCCTTCACCATCGAAACTGTCGAGTACCTCAAAACCCCCCTCACGCGTGACCAAGTCCGTGAAATCTTGACCTTCCTTGACGCCGAGGAGCACCCGGAGGTTATTAAGGACTTCTTGAGAAAGGATGCGCCCAAGGCGGTGACGATCGAGGAGGCTCAGGAGATTTTGGAGAACGATCCTGCGATGTTGCAGAGGCCTTTGGTTGTTGATTGGAATGCCAAGAAGGCCGTTATCGGACGCGTAAGTTTCACTTTCTTTGTTCATGGATAAATGGCGACCCAAGCAGGGAAGGGGATGACTGATATCTTTGTGTGAAAAAAAAAATATGGCCAAGAGATCAGGGACTGCAAAAGATGGAGGCAGGATTATGAAAATTTTGGCCGTTTCGTTTTTTCGTTTTCTTTGACGCGTGCGTGCGTGCGTTCTTTTTTGTTCGTGTTCTACGACTAACTCTTCTTTTTTACTTTTCTTCCTTCTCGATCGTATTCACGGCTGTTGTTTACCGCGTTTTTATTCCATGGATTTTTTTTTTCTTTTGTCTGCCTCTTTCGACTTACTCTCTTCTTTTCTCACCATGCATCAACGACAAATCGACAACAAAAGCCTGCCGAAGCTGTGCTCGAAATCATCAAGGACTAGAATCCCAGAATCTCTTTCTATTGCGCATCCATTGGTCCTTTAACATTTTTTTATTGTTGTCTCTTTATCAGATATCTACAGTACTGTAAAAAAATGCGCACAAAATAAAAACAGCCTAATCAAAAACTATGAACTACCGCGGTTGTTGGCAGTATTGCCACTCTTGGTATTGGCATGTTTGGTCGACTCGCCCAACGAATCAGACTGAGGCGACGCCGAAGAAGGCGACACCGCTCCCTGTCCACCACCACCACCAGGAGACCCAGCAGGTGGGGGTGTACCAGCTCCTGAACCAGCTGTATAAGATCTCGTAGTATAGTTGTTGTTTATGGTGTTGCCAGCATTATTACTCTTGATCGTCGAGTTGCGTTGACTTGTCGTCGTCGTCGTCGACGATGACTGCTGCTGTGAAGTCGACTGTTGCTGTTGTTGCATGATATCGAGTTGACTCTGACGATCACGCGTCCTACGACGCGACGAACCCTGCACATGGCTCCCATGGGTCCCACCAGTACGCGATCCAGTCTCCTGTTCCAGCGACTCTGCCGGTGCAAACGATCCATCCTGCTGCTGGTACGACCGCGCCGACGACGCAGGCGTAACATTATACACCTCCCCGCCATTCGGTCCTGCCTGTCCTTGCTGTTGCTGCTCCCGCTCCCTCTGCTCCCGCTGTTGCTGTAAAAGCTGCTGCTGCTCCCGATGGGCAAGATCATAAAGCTGCTGCTGCTGCTGAACCTGCTGCTGCAACTGCAAATGCTCCTGTTGCTGCTGCTGCTTCCTCAGATTCTTCTGCTGATGCTGTTGCTGATAGTACTGCTGCTGCTGGTTATAATGCGCCGCATTGGCATTGTTAGCATTCGCGTGGGCAGCGCCAGACATTAGACCAGAAGAGCTGCCGCCATAAGTGTTCAACCGAAGCAACGCCTGAACAGCTTGACGACGCGACCGTTCATGACGCCCCTGGACTGCTCGGAAGTGCGACAGCAATTCAGGGAACTTGGGCCCCTCTGGGTGTTGGCTGAGGTTGCTATTACTGTTGTTGGCATTACTGTTGATTCCGTAGGATCCTGACGTCAATGAACCGCTCGTCTTGGATCTTGACGTAGGAACCAATCCCGACCCCGATACTGAAGATGGCAATGCCCCCTGGTTTCCACCGCCCGATCTATTATCAAAAAACACAATAGCCCAAAAACAAAGTTAGAATGTGAACCGCTTTCTTGTAATTAGATACAGCCAAAAGGAGTTTTCTCATATACCCAGATTAGAACCAGGTGATACATACATTTTGGGGACGAGGTGGATAAAGCCCATAGAGCTGACACTGGTCAGGCGATTCCGGAGGGTAGCGAACGCAGTACTCTGCGGCAACAACATCAACAGTCCATACAGACACTTGAACAAATGCGGGTATCTTTCCGGCTCCAAGAGTTGCAATCGGAGATCTATGTAGTTTGTTTGTTTGTTTGTGCCAAGCATAATTAATGCAGCAAGTGTAAGGTATTAGTAAGGGCCTTCCATTGTAAAAGTGTGAGCAAAAAATGTTCCGATGAATAGCAAAAACAGGGAAGAAGTTCAATATAGAGAGTAACTTACAGGTGAACACAGGGGACTCGATGAGTTGGACTAGCTTATCGACCTGGATGAGCAGGTTGACCGTAATTTCAAACTCGGCACTATAGAAACACAACAGCCAAGCACGCATACATTAGTTTTCCCGGGAGAAATATAGGAAGGAACCGTCTTTCTAAAAACACGACAGCCAAAAGAAGTACATGCGAATAGAACTTACAAACTCTGAAGAAGAGCCACGGCGTGTTCATAGTACTGCGCCATGAGACACAGCGCAAAAGTTGAGACCGGGTTATGACACCATGACCTGTAGAGGACCGCAAACAGAGCTTGACCATCCTGCGATTCATTCATGCGGACAAAAATAATTTGTGTTAGTTCGCCTTCCTTCTCCTCCCTAAGAATAATTTGGGCTGTTGAACGTTAAAAAAAACATGGGGAAGGTGCAAAAACACTGCGCTTGCGCTAAAGAAACTTACTCGGCTGTCGACACTCTTGAGACGCTTGCGGAGATCTGCAAGCTCGGGAGCAGTAATGAGGATAATGTTGAGGTTCTGGACCATGGTATTGGCAAACTCGAGATCCTCGTCCTTTTCGAGAATCTCGGCCAGCGTGCGATAAATCTTTTCAGAGTTCAGACTGACACACAGTTGGCGGATAATAACGCTGCCCCGGTTCTCCAGCAGCCTGCGGTCTGTACTGAATAGCGACAGCATGTTCAGCATAAAGTTGTGAAAGTAAGCATCATCCGAGTATGACGAAATTTGTGCCAATAACTGCAAGTCCCGCTTGATGACTTCCTCCGATGGGTCTGACAGCGTCTTGAGCAGAACCGGAAAACTGCCATCATCAATAGCAAGGATCAGATGAGGCGCACGCTTATGAAGCATCAACAGCCATTCCAAACTGGCAACACGTGTCTGCTCGTGCTCGTTTAGGAACTGCAGTGTCAATGCATTCACAGTGGCGACATAGTCGAATTCTAGTGCATCCGCTGGGGGTTTGCTGTTGGGAACTGGTGATGCTGACATAGTCTCTCTGGAGGGCTGCACCGGCGGCTCCTTGTTGCTTGAGCTAGTTAACTTGGAAGCAATTGATCCTGAAGTTCCAAATGACATGCCCGATCGATCCATCTTGGGTGACTGTGGTCGAGGAGAATGAGACTGCGCCTGAGAAGATCGATCCGAAATAGATCCGCCACCATTGGGTGCTGCAGCTGGGGGCTGAGGCTGAGGCTCTGGAGGCAGAGCAGAGTCACAGACCAGACGGTAGAGACTGAGATTGGTCTCGTTGGCAATGGACCGAATCGAGTCGACAGAATGTGCGAGACAAGGGAGCACAGCTGGGATGAGGGTAGGTGTGAATTGGATCATGACTTCCTTGGCAAGACTCATAAACTCGTTGATCCATCTTAATGCTGTCTCCTGGATATCCTCATCACTCGAAGTGAGATGAGGTTTGAGGATCTTAACAATCTTGGCGTAGTTGATGTTTACACCCTGTCCTGGGACCCAGCTTCCCTTGCCCTGACCACTCGACTCACTCTCCAACAAATCAAAATCACGACCTCCTGCCAAAGTAACACCAGAGACAATAGACCCATCGAAGCTGTCTCTCTGTCCCGCCCGCTGCTGAGATTCAGCAAGCTGAAGTTGCCGGAGTCGTGCCTGTAATGATTCGCGCTGCTGCTGTTGCTGAAGTTCAGCAACATCCCTGATCTCGGTCAAAAAGTCGTCCAGTAGCTTCTGAGTCAACGTCCTGACATCAGGATTGGAGTCACTCAGGAAGTATAGTAGTCCGTCCAGGAAATCCGGCAGGTATGAGACGAGTTCCAGATCCGGGATAGAGTCTAAGACCGCGATCCAAGTGACGAGGTAGTTCCTTGTCCACGAGTTTTTGCTGTAGACACGTTCTGCGAGAAGAGGGATGAACCGAGGCAAAGAGAACTGGGAGATTCGGGGCAGGGCGAGTGCCAGTTGTTGGGGATCCTGTTCATCGATGTGGGAGATGGGTCCTGAGTATGCGATCGACTGCTCGTGCACAATATCCTTGACCAACCGATCCAGAAGTTCTGCTCCATTCTTCACCGACAGTTCCGAGTCTGCGTACAACTAATGGTGCAGTATGAACGTGCTTCAATGGATTGGCAGTTGTCCTTTTCAAGAAAAATAAAAGACGGTTGTTGTGACTGCAAAAAGATCAAATGAACTACCTTGCTCATGGCGTCAAAGAGCTCGTTAAAGTAGCGCAGGATACTGCCGCGGGCCACCTTGGCGATGTTGTACATACTCTCGCATGCATAGTATCGCACACGAGAATCCTGGTCGGCAAAACACATCAGGACCGGCGGTACGATGCTCTCCAGGTACGTCGACACACTCTATTAGTATTACAAATAGTACGTTAGTGTACGTCGTGCATGTTGGTATAGTATTAGTATTGATATCAATTGCCATCAATCGACTTCCAATATAAAGATCGATATACGCATATCCTACGAAGAACTTACACCGGCGAGAGAGATAGAAGTGGCGGCGAGTCCAATGAGGCCTCCGTTGCGGGCATTGGCCGAGACAGAGTAGACAAAGTCAGAGACGAGGGCCTGGATCGTCAGCTTGATCTTGGCCGTGTCATTGGCAATAACATATTCGCGGATGACTCTATTCACGCGTCGTTCCGTTCGTTTATGCAATGCGAAGAAAGGCAGGACAGGAAGAAGAGTAAGGCAAGGCAAGACAGGGCAAGGCAGGGCAAGCATGAAAAAAATAAAGGGTCATCAGTTACACCTGTCTCTTTCTCTTTTTCCTTCAATTTGGGTGACCACGTTCCTTGCAACTGGTCCTGTCTGTGAAAACATCCTATGGCGATATGTGGTTCCCGTTGTTGTTTGTTGTGTGTCGTTGGTTCTTCGTCCTTGTTCTGTTGGGTGACTTCTCTCACTTGCTCATTCCCTGCATCAACCCTCTGGAAAGTCCCCAAAGAAGAAATTGACTGCATAGGTTATGTAGTGGTGGTTTTCTGCATGCACCGTTCCTGAGTTGCCCCCTTTGGTCATCCTGCGTTCTTGCATTCGTTCCTGTCGAGTAGCTCTTGTCCTGGTAAGTCATCATCTACAACGCTGTATTCTTGCTCCCTTGCTTTCGCTTTGTCCCGTCTTCCCCGTAGAACCAGTCAGTCACTCACCTCTCGACTTCGAGGGCGGCACCTTTGCGCTTGTCGTAGAGCTTGTCGGAGAGACCCCTGGAGACTTGGGCACTAAGAATGTAGTCCGCCATGAGGGCTCGCTTGGGGTGAAGAGGGAAGAATGGGGAGGAGGTGTGGAGAGTGAAGAGGGAGGAGAGTGTTTTAAGTCGATATGTTTTTTTTCCTTTCCTGTAGTATGAATGAGAGAGAGGGAGTTTGAGTGTGCTCGAGAGTAGACGGTCAAGCAGGGAATGAGCACGGAGTAAAAGGAAAGAGAGGAGTGGCGGACAAGGAGACGAATAGGGACAACGAGTACAAGAAAATGAAAAAGAGGCGCGAGAAGTCAAGGGAGGGGTGGACGGAAAAAGAAAAGAAAAAATAAAAAAATCGAACACCTGGACAGACATCATCAACTCGGCGTGCCCTGAGTGGAGATCGAAAAAAAAAAAAAAAAAAAAAAAAAAAGATGGCTCACACCCAGAGATGTCCTACGCTACACGCAATCCATGCGAACAGTGAGATCTCCCGCCGCCACTGCCCCTTGTCATTGTGCTCTGCTTTCGCAGCTCTGTCAGCAATCTACACACCCCAACATTGATGCAAACGCGCCAACGTGTTGTAGCGCTGCTAAGTGTATTTGTCGTTTTTTTTTTTAAAAAAAAAACGCCATTATAGTGAAGATTATTCCTTATTTTTATTCTACGCTTTACTTTGTGTGTCGAGGATGGGGACAGAGGAATAAGCAGACTTGCCAGGATTAGGAGATTAGGGGATATGGGGTGATGCAAAGTTGCTATGCTATTTCTCTCTTCTCCTTTCATCCTTAGAAGGGGCCAATGGGTCCACTAAAGACACCGGGTCCGCCGGATCCTCCAAAGCCAGGTCCACCGGGTCCACCAAAGCCAGGGCCTCCAAAGCCAGGGCCTCCAAAGCCAGGGCCGCCACCAAGAGGCAGGGGAGCATCAAAGGGGACTGGGGCAGGGACAGGGGCCGGAAAAGGAACGGGAGCAGGGACTGGGAAGGGTTGGGGGACGCTGAAGGGGCGAGGGACGCGGATGACCTTCAAGCGACGGCAGTCGTCGTCGCAGCAGTCATCATCGTCATCGTCCGAGTCGCAGTCATCGTCCGAGTCGTTGCAGCAATCGTCATCGTCACAGTCATCCCAGCGCTTGGTGAGACCGAGAGCGCGGTCGGTCGAGACGGAGGACGAGTCGACGGGGGCGGCGTTGGCAGATTGGAAGACCATGACTGCCACAAGGGCGACGGTCAGGAAGAGGATGGTCTTGCGAGGGGCCATTTCAAAAGTCTTCACTGTATTTGTGGCTGTTGTTATTGTTAGAGTTAATTCTTGGGAGGGTGCTGCTGTTATGTATTGCTGTTGTAGTCGAGAAGAACTGGTGAGCCATTGAACGAGGGAGCAAGGCTTCTTTTATATTCGCTGACAGATCGATCGACTTGCAGTTGACAGAGGCATGGGTGCTTGCTGACGAATGTCCTTTCGCTGTTTGAATGGCCGTTTGATCAATACATCGGTAAGACTGATAGAGTGGTCTAACAGAGACGCGTTAACCACTCCTGACTGGGCTCTGATATCCAGGATGGAGATCGATGGGCGCAGTTGTGCTGTCACGTTTTCATATCCTGGAAAGCAGCGCCATAGACTAGGTAGAGCGCGACTTCAAGTCGGTGATAGAGTGCATTACGTTGGTTTGTATATAGCACTCCTTACTCATGCACATGTTGATCCCTCTCACTGATTCCCTCTCTATTCCAAAAACGGAGAATAACAAAAAAAACTGCCCTGCTGGCACGAGACGCGGCAAGGCATCACAATTGTTTAATCCCTTTTTTAACAACCTATCCTAAAACCCTCAACCTCTCTTCCTCTTTTCCTTTCTTTTCCCTTTCCTTCTCACCACAAAATCCCGTCCCGCCAGCCCGTTCCCATCGCTCTTCGTCGCAACTTGTCAATATCAGGACTGATCCCAGCACAACAAAAGGAAACAAAAAATGCTAGCAAACAGCAGCAGTAAACAGGGCGCGGACAAGGATGACGAGACCCCACCACCGCCTCATCAGGTCTATCTCAATGGTGATCAAATCTACACCTGCTCAGGATGCCACACCCACCTTGCAAAAAACGACGACATCATCTCCAAAGTAATAACATGTCTTCACCCATCACTTGCTTCGCAATGATCCCACTATATCAGTTTATCACTTTCCAACTTACTCTACAACGGCGTTAATCGTTTGTCCTTCTGCTACGCTCACTCATCTGTTTGGTGGAATAATAGGGCTTCCAAGGCCGACATGGAAGGGCGTATTTGTTCAAGGCGGTGCACAACATCAGTCTGGGCCCTAAGGAGGATAGAGTACTGATGACTGGGTTGCACTCTGTGGCCGATATCAACTGTATCGTCTGTCAAAGCGTCGTCGGGTGGATCTATGTAAGTTCCTTCTCTCTCCCTCCCTTATGCTTATTAGCCCATCAAAATGTGATTCCCCCCTTGTGCCGTCGCATCCACCTATACTCACGAACCAAATTTTTTTCTTTGTTTCTGCATGTAGATATACGCATTTGAGGACTCACAAAAGTACAAGGAAGGAAAATACATTGTGGAAAAGGCTAAGATTTCGAAGGAGAACTTTTGGGTGCAACGTATGTAAATAAAAAAAGGGCGACCTTCGCTTAACCTCTCTCTTGCCAGACTCACATCATTTTCGTTGTATTTTCGGGCGTTTCGAAAGAAAAGATGTTAATGACAATCGTAAAATTCACTCACATGTGCAGTGAAAGCGTAACGGGAACAGGGTGACTTCTGGGAGACATAGCAAAAACGGTGGGAGAGGGGGAGGGAGAAATAGATGTGAAACACTTTTTTTTTCCCCAAGTGACCGGGGAGGGGGGTGGAGCAACAAAGAGATGAAGGTATAAAGAAGGAAAGTAGGAGAAGGGAAGAACAGTTGCTACATACTTTCACACACACGTCCCCTCATTCGTTGAAACCAAGGCACCATTGCATCATCGCTGCCGAACAGCCTGTTCATTAAAAGTTGAACGCTCATGAGTGATAGAAACTACGCTCGTAAAGATGGGGAGGTAAACGGCTCATGCTGGTCGATGCATCCGGGTAGATAGTGTGTATATATGTAGGGGGTTGTAACTCCGGTATGAAAAGCTAGGGGAAAGGAGACATATCGCTCAACTGCAATCGGGTCGCGTAGCACGGTTACATGATTGAAGTGCCTTGTTTGCTTGGGTATGAAAGGAGGTCATGAGCTACACGACGGTCATCGAAAAGAGAAAAAGGGAAGAAGAGTGAGTAAATCAATAACGTCCTTCATCGAAATAGATCCGCTTCCTATCGTTCCAATACACAACAGAAAAACTTACTGAAAACATCACCAAAGACTCCAAAAAAGGGTGCAACAACCGGCACCCATAAATAAAACCTCTGCCTTGAGAACGCCTCCATCCTCCACCCAGCAACCGCAACAAACACCCTCGGGCCCATATCCCTAGCAGGGCTCAACGCAAACCTCGTTTGCTGCCCTAATCCCAACCCAATTGTCGTCAGTTCATTCCCACAACTACCAGTTGGAACCTCGGATCTGCGGGCGTAATTCCTCGACCCTCGGAAGTGGCCAAGATGACGAACACGAGGAGGGCAGTGCTCAGGAACTCTGCAAAGAGGCCGACGATGAGGGAGGTGGTGGGGGTTTGAAGTCCTGGGATGAAGATCCCAATGGTGAGGGAGGGGTCTTGGTGAGAACGGATGGCGGGTTCGTTGAGGGTGTAGATAATGAGGACGCGGACGAATGCACCAGAGGTTTGTGCGGCCCAGTAGAGTGGCACGTCGAGGTAGCTAAAACCGCGGAAGACGGACATTGCCAGTGTCACTGTGGGGCTCAGGTGCGCTTCCTAGATTTGCTAAAAATCATGGAGTAGAGTAGAGAGTTGAGAAAGTGAAATTACGCTTTGAATCAAGGAGCAGGAGGAAGATAGGATACGAAGCATGTATGTGGTTAATGTATGCAGAGTAGAGTTGTTTTGCCTCCTTTTCATCTGTGTACTGAGAAGGGGAGACAGAAAATAAACTTCCCAAGATGGCCAGGGTTAAAGCCATGCCCCAGACGACCGACATAGTCGTCCAAGAGCTGTTAGTAGCCAGCGTTAACTGAGCAATGGCTCCGAATCCAAACATCACCAGGATTGCGGTTCCTACACACTCTGCCGCCGCCTTTCGAAGCTGCACTCATAAAAAAAACAACGTCGATCGCAAAGGAAAAAAATATGGTTATTTGTGGTTAAGGCTAGAAGTGAAAAATTAGGCATTGTGCTACGGTGCAAGGTAGTCTTGTCAGCAGACAGAAGTTAATTTTGGTGACTTACTTTGTGACGAATAGGTGCTCACTTGCAGCTGGGAGTGTTGCTGTTGAAAGAGGAAGGTTCCTCGCGAGTGTCGACGGAGCCAAGTTGACCGCCGGATTCCATCAAGGCTTCGGCAAGCTTGTTGTGACTCTCAGCCATTGCGCAGGGTGGGTGTATGTGATTGATATTTGGTAGTAAGTCAAGGTAGAATGAGTGCGAGAGGGAGAGGGAGAAGGACTTAGTGAGACGAAGATGGATAAGAAAGAGGACGAAGGAAATGAAAATGAAGAAGGATCCAAAGAATAAGAGCAACAAGAAATGAAAAGGATCTTTGGTTTGTAGGAAATAAAACTTTCTTGTAAGACTCGAAAAGAAAAGTAGCAAATGGGATGAGGAGGGGGTGTATCTGCAGCTGACATAAAAAACAGGCAGCCCTTTTGGTTTCTTATTTATTGTTGTTATGGTTGGACTGTATGTTGGTTTGTTAGTTTGCCAGGCGATCTACTGATTTGTGACCGGTTCATTCATCAACACGTCCAGGGTGCCTCGCCTCAGCCCAACGCGTACTGATTCTAGGCAGGTCGCGTCCGTCCTGAAGATCACTACTCTATTCTCTACTCATTCCTCCCTCTTTAGACTTACCTTGGGGCGTGGCATCCTTTCCGCATAGACTTGCATTCAGACGCAGTCCTCGGAAATATGATGATGCTGATGATGGACCCGGGATAAATTAGCGCCGCATTTTTTTCTGTCCTGTACTGCTTCGACCGAGTGGAAGGGCGCACTTTTAACCTGTATGATCCCTCCCCATATGCCATCTGTTTTATTTTACTGTATCTTGTAACACCCCGTGAAAAATTAAAATTAGTCGTCCCTCTCCGCTGTTGACCCACACTCACCCTTGAGAATCTTCTGCTCTATTTGAATAAAGAGGAGGAGAACAAACGGCTCAAGGATGCAACCTTCTTTGAGATTATTTTCTTCCTCCTTCCCCCTTGGTTCATATAGAAAATCGCGTATGTGAATGGTACATGTTTTTCTATTATTTGACTGCTAATGCATTGTTTTTCGTATATCTGCTCTCGGGTTTACAAGTACAGAACGAGTGCCATAGAAATAGAGAGCAAGAGGGTAATGGCCAGTCATAGAATTAACTTTTAGAAGTAAGAAAGGGGGAGCGACGAAGGAAAGGGCTAGACGCTGAGAGTCCATGAAGGTGATACTTGATAGAGAGGGGGGTGAAAGTTAAAGCCATGGCACAGCCAAGAGAATTAACAAGGTACAGACAAAACATAAGCAAGACAGAGAGACGGAGCTGGCATCGAAAGAGGGAAGGCAGGAGGGAGAGGAGCGAGACAGATCGCAACTACAAACACCCCCGTGTCCCTTTCTGGTTCTAAAGCCTGGACTCTTGTCTTTTTACGACTTTCTCTGTTCTGGATCCGTGGTTGGCTTTCTTCCTTTGCGCTCTTACTTTGATTGCCTGTGAGAGGAATATGTTGCCACCAAGGAGAGGAAGAGAAAGTCACAGACTGACTTGACTTGCGCTTCTTTTTTTCTTTTCTCGTGGGAGCGAAGGGAAAGGAGACGGGATGTGGTGTATTTTAGGTTGACACACAGACACAGTCTGATACTTCGATGATCACTTCATTCAGACAGAGAAGGGGAACATGCATAAACATTATTTTTTGTGGATTTAAACACATCAGTGGGAAGGAGGGCGACCAAAGGGTAAAGAAAGTGGGAATATTTCCCTTTAAGAGCCATTGAAGGTCAAAGAAACCCTTACTTATCTGATCAGAGCGCTGATTAAATGAAAGACAGCTATAAATGCAAGACTGAGGTTTTCCATTCGGAATCAGGTAGTGCATCTCATTCACCTTCGTCTGCTCTTGTTCTTCACTCTTTCCCTCCAGCAACAACTTTCTTTAATTTTTTCCGTTTGAGTGTTGATTCCACGTTGCACCAGATAGAACAAACAAACCTCACATTTATTCGTTGTCACACCACCTGCCAGGACCACCACTACCTTTTCAATTATGTCGTTTAGAATTGCACTGTTCTAGTGTCAACTATTTCGCCGATCTGCAGGAAGCACAGAAAGAACATAGTTTTGCTGATCTATGTCACGAGAGTCAACAAACCGGGCAATTGAACAATTGGCGCGCACTTGATGGAGGTAAACAGCAAGTAAGAGAGCGAAGAGTAGGAACGAAAGAGTGCTTGAGTAAGAGAGGAGAAGAAGAGGGTGAGTGAATGCGAAAGAAAGAGATGTGGATAGCCGAATGCTGATCTAAACTTGACGTATTTGTTTGTTTGTGGACGTGGACATGGTGTTTTTCCATAGATCCCCTCTTCATGACCTAACAAACGCCCTCTTTACCAGAGATGGACAAACACAATACAGTAATAAGGGAACAACCCATTGCCCACACTCAACCAACAGCCAACAACCAAGAGACAACCCCGCAATTTGCATTAGTGTGTAAAGTCGTAAAGGACAAGCTCAAAACCATCCCCTTGTGTTCGTTCTGCATCGTTTTGTGTCTATGCATTTTTACCAGGTGGATTTGCTCTGTAAACACCTTTTTTTTTTTTTTTTTTTTGGCTGGCTGGCTTGCCTCAGTTCCTTTTTTGTTTCCTTTTACATTTCTCTTCACTCATACTTCCCAGTCACCACGTTTTTTATCTTTCCTTCCCTCTACTGTCTCAACAATCACGCTAGAGCAACTGAATGCTTGCAAAAACGACCGACAACACAAAATAATAGTTCTTCTGTCTCATTCCTGTCTTCACTCGCTCTCGTTCGTTGCCTCATGCCTTAATATCCACTCTAACGGTTACCCATTTTCTCACCCTTCTCTCTCATCCTTCTTTCTCTTCCTTCTCTCTCTTCCTTCTCTCTCTTCCTTCTCTATCATCCTTCTCTCTCTTCCTTCTCTCTCATCCCTCTCTCTCATCCCTCCCTCTTTCATTTCCTTGCCCCTTTCCTTACTCTCCTTTCTCTTGCTTCCCACTTGAGACTCCTTAGCTGAGTTTGATTTGGCAATTTGTCGTGCGAATATCCCCACTCTATCTTATCTGCCTATCTAATAATCTTTGACCGTTGGGCAAAGCAACAACAAACAACAAAAATCACATCGACATTTTCACAGCGAATGTTCAACCTACACCGCTCACCCGACACCCTCCTCTCTCCATGCTCATGGAAATCCACCACCAACCCAATAGGACACCACACTCACTACAAGACCACTACACCTTCCTCTCATCACTCAACAGGCGTGATGACCGCCCCAGCATCCGCCCCTTCTTTCTCATACCTCCACGGTGCTTCATTATCATTACCACTCCCAACAACTTGTAGAAGGATCGGATCGGGACCTCTCTCTGCTATTACAACTACTCCAGCACCTTTCTCGCCTTCTCTCAGACGGAGAGCGAGTTATACACGACGATCCCAAAAGGCAATGCACAGGGCTGCTGTCCGACGCATCATCACAGTATCGAACCAACAGCAACAACAACAGCAGAGGCAACAACAGACCTTGGCATGTCGATCCTCGTCAGCACCCCAGCTCTCTCTGCGCGTCTCTAACTTGTCTCGGCTGGGAGTGGTGACACAGGTCGTGCTCAAGGATCACTCTTGCTTGAGCAGCGGTCGTCCGTTCGACAATAACAACGGACAACAGCAACAGAAGCAACAGCAACAGAAGCAACAGCATGTCCAGAGTCCTTTTTCGTCTCCCTTCGCCACTCCAATGACAATCCCAACGACAACAAAAAGAACAAAGCAACCAATACCTCCGTCAATCACGACTCGAAGGGTTATCTCTGCCTCCTGCTCTTGCCCAGCGACGACGACGGCAACGATGACTCCAACCTCCAATTCAACGGCCTACTATTCAATATTGTCCTCGCCCCCCCTGCATACAGCAAATAGCAATAATAACAACTACACCAACACCAGCATCCATTTCTCAACCTCCCTTCCTTCCTCCTTCCCTTTTCCTTCTTCAACCTCACCATCGTTGCCGTCCTGTCCTAATAACAACTGCATCAACAACAACAATAGCACCGTTGCCCCTTTTCAACCACACACGGACCCTTTATCTTCATTCAACGATGACTCCTCTCTCTTTCATCGTCCACCTCCCTCCTCCACAAGGCGTTCAGGTTCCACAACACTCGGTCGTCAACATGCCTCTTATCGACATAATAAGCTGCGCATACATCAGCAACAGCAGCACAGCGGTCCAATTTCTGCACCTGTAACAACAGAAACGCCTTGGCGTGCCTTGCACACCACCCCTCTATCGTTGGACCAGGAAGAAGACAAGGCAGCAATTGGTACTCGACGGCACTCAACAGGAGAGAGCGTATGGAAAAAGACTGTGCAACCTGCCGGCGAAACTCTCCTTGGACGGCTACGGTCTGGATCCACAGTGACAACTTCAACAATAGCAACAACGATGGCACCAAGAGAACCGATCTTCAAGTCCCAGAAGCCTCCCTCACGGTTCTCAGAAACATCCAATGCTCGCTCCCTCTCTGTCACGACTCACGTCCCACAACGCCACCAGCAATCCCATGTCCCTAAACCGACGCCTCGATTATTCGTGGATCACAATCTCACCAATCGACTCTATCCTCAGAAGATCGAGTGCAGCGCTAGCATCCGGGATGGCGACGACGATAATGCGTCAGAGTGCTTCTACAGTGCGGCTGATGGTAATAACAAGGAGTGGATCCAGGATGTCGATGTCTATAGCCATCAATCGCGCTGGTCTCCTTTCGGTAGGTCTACATCCACTTTCCTCTCTCTCACTCCTCCCTCGATTTTTTTCGTAATGCCGTTTTTGAGTTTGCAGTACACCGACTTTGTCCCTCCTTGCCTTGCTCCCCCCTTCTTATACACTTATCCTTTCTCTCACCCTTTTTTGGGTACAAACTATTAAAATCTATAGGAGTGACACAAAATACCAACAAAGCGAAAATGGACTTTACATGGCCACAACACACGATCCAGGCACCATGTTCACGATCCCGTCCTCAGGGGGGGTCTCGTCGACACAGAATTGGGGATGACACTGCTGTTCAAACACGGCCAAGTACCCGCCCCTTGCAGCCTGAACAACAACAACACCAGCAGCAGGAACAGCAGAATTCCTATGAGACACACCAACCAATACCTTCACAGACACAACCGGATATTCCTCGCCAAAGAAGACAACTCAGCGTGCGATACATGCGCTACCTTTCGACTAAGCCTCTCCCTGTTCTTTCCCGCCCCACTTCCACATCCAAAAGTCGGAAACGCTCAACTGGTCCTGCTATAGCCACAACAACTTCTCGATATTTCGGATCTAATCTGCAGCTCAACAAACCCCTCCCTCCAATCCCCAACGTTGCCAATCCCTGCATCGGCGGGTTCCCTCTCAGTGAGGAATGTCTTGATAGTTTGATTGCACCACAGGATGGCTATCATGAGGCGATATCGAATAGGGAGGGCATCGAGGCTGCGAGTTCATCTTCGTCGCGCCGAGGGAGCAAACAAGAAATGCAGGCGTCATTGTTGCAGCAGAGTGGCAGGTCCAAGAAGGCGATTGATTCAACCATGGTTGGGGCAGCAGATATGGCGGTGGCGAGAGGAGGAAGGAAGCAGGATCTGTGTTGTGATGGCGCTCCTTGGGTTGATGGATCGGAGAGAAAAGTCGAACTGATTCAGACTAACACCTTGGGCAAACCATCGGCCATACCCAAGGATGAGTTGTTTGTGCCCTCCAAGGGGGATGCATTGGGGAAGGACAAGAGCAACAGCAAGGACGAGGTCAATGGTCAAGGTGAAAAGTCGACTCCTCCTGCTGCAGACGACAGCGGGCGTTCTTTTTCAATACCAACAACATTGAAAACAAAGGATTTAACTTTTGCTTCAACTTCCAACAACAAAAACAACACGTCCCCAACGTCCATCGCCACATTGTCTCTCAAACGCCTCGAGTCCTTTCGATTCCCCCTGCGAAAGAGCCCTATCGAGAAGTACCCAATGGCAAGACCTCGAATCCACCAGTGCCATCATCACAGTCATCACCACAGCCTGCCTTACAACACCGCCACTGCCACCCACGCTCATCGCCTGAGCAAGGCCGCCTTTGATGCTCACCATCAGCACCTCACCGCCTCGGATCTTGTCCATCAAGGTCTTGGTCCCATCCCTCACTCCAACACCACATTGAGCGCTCTTTCTACAACTGCACCTGCAGCCTCAACGCCAACTCTTCATAGCGAGGCCGAACCAGGACAAAGCTCTCTAGATGCCAATGGCACTTCGTTTTCGACCACAACATCACATGAAGGCAAAGAGTCGGAGCCTGGTGGAAGCAGCCGACAACATGATACCGGATGGGTTTCAGAGAGGTACCGCCGACAAATAGGTCAACAGCGTCTTTCAAGACGAAGCGATAGCTGTAGCAGCATCTCTTACCACCGCCCCTCCCTCAGCTTCGATTCCTCCAAAAAAGCTCTCTTGAGTCTTCAAGCCCGCCGCGTCAACAAGCCTGATGCCAAGGTTCACCTCCTGCCCGAGATCCTGACCACTGCCACTGGCTCTATCGCTTCTACTCACGGACCAGCAGTTCGAGTCATCCCTCAAGGAAGTGCCGGGGCTCAGTTGGAGGGTAATGAAAACGACGGGCTTCTCTCGGGATTGGAGACCCCTGTAGCTACAGCGGACTTGTTGAATACTGTTCTTAGGACCGCGACACTACCCACGTTGTTTTGTGGGACCCCAGTGTTGGCCCCGACTACTGTTTCCAAGATCGTTGCCACTGCCGGTATGGCATCTGCGGCCGTCGATTTTCCTCAAGACAACACGGACTATCAGCTCCGCGTCTCGGAGAAGGACCGCGTCGTTGTTGACAGTATCTTAATTGAGCTGACTGCTACCGAGACCTTTCCGTCGGAGACCAAGACCATTGACGGCGACGATATGGTTGCAGATAGAGACATCTCTCAGACAGACGTTTCCGTTCATGGAGACGATGCTAAAGGCGAACAAGGAAATAACTCGACAACAGCAACGGTGGCAGTAGTGGTTCATGAGTCGACACCACCTTTGTCAGAAACCAACTTGTCAACAGCCTTGACAGCCTTCAAGATGGAATCAAGACCGGCGGTCGACGCGGGTGAGATCAAGCGGTTTGTCAAACGCTCGCATGCCCTGCAGGAACTCGAGGTGACCGAACAAAGTTACGTCAACGACCTCGACATCCTCGTCCATGTAAGTTTTCCATTTTCTCCTTTTTTTGGTTTTATGCTCTGTACTCCTGTCTTTTCGTCTTGTGTCCAATGCGACAATTAAGCTCTTTTTTTGGATTTCTTTGCGTTTTGACTGATTTAGGTTCACTTGCGGATTTTGGAGACAAAGTCCTGGTTCCCTCAGAACGTGCATACAAGTATGCGTCGATGTGTCATTAGACTCTTGGCACTCCACCGCGACTTCCTCTCGCAGATCCAAGCCTGCAAGCCCAGCGAGACTGACCACGAGAAGCGCGCGCCGCTCATGGTCTATAGCGCCCTTGAGGTTGCTTTCCGGGCTTTGGTAAACAACAAAGCAGCCACACACATGCCACGCTAGTTTGACGCGTTTTTTTTCATTTGCGAATTTTTTCGAACGGCATCGTAAAACTCACCAACAATTCCTATACGAAATTGCCAACTATGCTGCAATAGAGCCGGGACCATCAACTCTACAGTCAGTTCTGCGAGCTGCGGATGAGAACGGTAAACGAAATCAACAGAACCGTCGGACAGTCAATCATCGCCGGCATGCAGAAGGAGAGCAAGGAGCTGATGGCACAGCAAGGACGACCTAAATCCAGGTCTGACCTCAAAGACCACCTCATCAAACCCATCCAGCGGATCTGTCGTTATCCTCTCTTGCTCAAAGAAATTTTGCGACTTACCAGCTCTGACGATCCCGAGTACGAGTTCATCGACCGGGCGCATAAGTGTATGAAGGCGCTGGCGCAGCAGATGGATGAAACTCAACGGACTACTGAGCGCAAGCTGTTGACGGAGCAGTTTCTGAAAAAGTTACCCGAGACCAACTTCCCACGAAAGTTCGGTATAGGAGCACCAATTCACTCTGCGAGCTCCCCATCACATAACAGCAACGCCGATAGCCATTACCAGCAAAATCATCATCGCCAAGTAAGCGGCGGCGCTATCCATGCTCTTTCTTCAACCGCAAATGGACCATCGGAGGAACTGTTCGAGGGTGGACTCTTTGGAGAAGGCATTTTGCCAAGATCGCTTTCCAAGACCTATGTGGGTACTCTGGGATCGATTGTCCTTGCGGGTGCGCTGGAGTATGTGATCATGCCGGATATGCCGATCCGTTTGCGATACTATGGATGTTTCTTGTTCGAGTCTATGCTGATTGTTGTTAAGGCCAAGAAGACGAGCCTCTATGAGCCTCGTCAGTGGCTCCCATTGCGACTGTGTGAACTCTATGAGACAACACGTCTGGATGGTAAGTGCATGGATTTGTAATTGTAACGAGTCGCAATGTATAGACAAGCAGCTTATTGTTTTTTGTTTATTTCCTGATGTTTGTGTTCACATTCTTTTCACCGTCCATCGATGAAATAGGATATACTCGGTATGGATGGAGGATCATGTACGACCAGTTCAGGATCGACTTTGGAGCCAGCTGCGAGGCAGAACGCCAAGCATGGATGACCGCCCTCCAAACCCACATCCAGGCTGCCAAACTGGCCCACGCAAGGCTCCCACGAAACACCGCTGCTCTTGAGACTGTCGTCTCGTCCTTGCCCTGGAACATGGCTCGACCTTCCACATTTCCATCTTCAGGTTCTTTGGGATCCTTGGTTGTATCTGGACCTTCGCGACAGGCCCAAGCCTATCAGCAACCTCCTTCGCCGACCCCTTCGCCTTGGTCGACTTGCTCCTCGGCCATCCCTTCGCCTCTGATGCCTCCGCCTCCCATGGCGACTTCATCAACCCCAAGTACGATGATGATGGCCATGTCGTTCATGACCAACTCTGAGGAGCCTGAAAAGTGGAACGATCGTGGAACTCCGGGAGTCTCGCTTGATGCTTATGCGCAGTACTATGAACAGCATATCCATCCTCACTCCTATGAGCCAACTCCTGCGGAGACTTATGGCCCTTCTAGAATTGCATTGACGCGTCACCAGTCCGTTGATAGTAGTGATGACATGACTCGTGGATATGGTATGGTTGGTAACCGAAGTGGTAACAATGCTTCCAGCAACACCACCAACAGCAACCAACAGGACCAGTGCTACAATCCCCTGAACCGATCCCTTTCCCAGCCACGCACACGGCCCTCCAATGAGTTCAACCCACTCTCGGCTAGAAAATCTGAGAGTGCAGCCAGTGGTGCAGGCCACCTGCTCTTTCCATCAACCCCGTTTCCTTGGTTGGTCCCTGATTCTCGACCTCGAAGTCACTCCTTTGATGTGACGAAAGTTTTCGCGTCGAGTCACAGTGGAATCAAGCCTAACCAACGGAACCTTGTCCAGAGTATGTTCAAGGACGTCTCGGCCGAGAACATCTGGACCACCACTAATGTTACTACGACAAGTCACAGTTCTCAGCCCTCTCCGCAGCCCATCCCCTCTGCCAACTCGTCGTCACCCATGGCTTCTCGGACTGGTCGGTATGGCACTCCCTTGCCCTTTAGCTACTTCAACAGCAATTCCTCCTCTTCGTCGAACACTGTTGGAGGATCTGGATCCCTTCCTCCTCCTATGTCTCCTAAGGCCATCACTGGGATGGTACCGTCTACCTCTGGACATTCTGGAAAGGGAGAGGATGACGATACGCCCGCGTTGACGCCTACTCTGCAAACCGCCGGGTCTTCTTGTCCATCATTGACCAGTCGCCTCTTGCGCAGAAAAGATTCTGGAAACAGTGCCAAGGATTCGCCCAATGGATCTTCCCTAGCTTCCTCTGAAAAGACTGGTGGGTTCTTCGATCTATTTATTTTTTTACGGCGCAGTCCTAACCATATCAAAAACTAACAGACAGATTGTTGCCTTTTTGTTGATAATGATTTTAGAATGGGATCGTCGCAGGAGTTCAGCCACCGCAGCAATCGCTGCCACTCTCAGCTTCCGAAAGAACTCTGAATCTAGCACCCATAACATCCGCCACCGGGACCAACATCACCGATGCCGACTCTCGATTTCTGACCCCGCCGCCATCCTCTCCAACAACAATGACCACACAACCGCAGCAGGAGTTGCGACGTCTGCACGAGATGGTGACGGTATTTATCAACGAATCTCTGTCAGGGCGCAAGCACAACTGATCGAGAAGAAGGCAACTCATGGACTGACCCCTTCTTTCACGTCGGCGTCTTCGTTGGCTGGGTCCAGGAACAAGTCCAAGAAGGCTAGTGGATTTGCAGAAGGGAGGTTGAAACCGAATCATGGTGGTCAAAATCTGACTTCTTCCTTCGCGGTGGCTTCTTCGTCATCATCTTATATGGCGTCTCTTGCGATGAATAATACCAATGGTGAGAGTCTGTCAACGTCTTTGCTCGGCACTGACATTGAGTCTGACCCCGAGATCCTGAACAGTTTGAGCAGTGCAGCGGGAGAGGCGGCTCGATCTCGACGCGGTAATGGAAGTTCTGAACGGATCCAACGGCGATCTCCTGGAGTCGCCTTGGCGATGACCAGTATTGACGACTCAACTAATACCGCGACGACTTTAGTCTCGTCCTCGACCACCAGTACGGACTTACGACCTTTGAATTCAACAAAGTCTTTGCCAGTGTACTTTGCGTCCAACAACTCAAGTACTCATTCTCTGGTTCATTCACAGCCCACAGGGGACGTGACGCACAAGGATAATGCGGTTGAGAAGATGTGGACGGCGATGGGGCGGTTGACGCATAAACGGAGTGCAGGCGATCGACATAGTTCTTCCGGCTCGAGCAAGAGCCATCACAGTCAGCATCAGCAGTACCAAGGAAACGCTCAGGCTTCGAATCAGATCAGCGGTAGCTTTGTGGGTGAGAGTGCGAAAGATGATGGTAAGACTGACGTTGATGGAACCCCTCACCCGTTGGGTCGGTTCTCGATCCACGCTTCCGACAGCTGTTCTTTGAAAATGGTTCCACACTCTGGTGATGCTTCGCCTATCACTGCGATAGCCTCGGCGGATACGAACGCAAGTGGTTGGAATCATTACAGGACGGTCTCCGAGTCGACGGTGAGGTCAATGGACTCTGCGACCAGCATAATGAGCAACGGATCGATCTCTCACCACCAACATGGGATCCTGGAGGACATGGGATCCTCCTCGCCTTCCTCCGTTCCGCAGTTGACCTTGACACCCTCTGGATCTACTCGTAGTCGGTCGTCGTCAAAATCTTCCGTCCACTCTAACATCTTCTCGATCCATGATCACACCCAGTCGAACGATCTACACTATCGCCCACACAGTCACAGCAAGCCGCAATACCACGAAGCGCGACAGCCTCCATTGCCGTGGTCGTTTTCAGACGACCATCACCATCACCAGCGCGAGAACAGTCTCGCAGGTGGAATGGCAGTCGGCACCGACTCTCCATGCTCCTCCTCATCATCATCGCAACATCACTCTGATGGATCTGGGTCTCGAAAATCTATTTCCTCCTCCTCTGCGTCATCCTTCTCGCCTACCTTATATTACCATCAAGACCAGTATCAATTCCAACTCTCTGCCATTCATGGCCGCTCCGCTACCGCCAAGATGCCAATCTCTTTTCAGGAAGGCTATGAACCAGTGCTGCCGCATACTTTACACCATGACCCCAGTATCCAAGACCGTCGAAAGTCCTTGTCGATTCTGCAGAACCTGACCCAAGCTTCTCAGAAAATTAAGACAATGATTCGGTCTCCAAGTGTCAGGATGCGTCGCAGGACGGTCATGAACTTGTCACCTCTAACTATGGATCACTATGCAGCAGCGAGAGCAGTTGAAGATGGGATGTCAGTGGAGTTTGGGAGTGGCAGAACCGATGTGTTGACAGAGGCAATGGAGGATGAGGTTAGAAGTGGTATAAGACTGAGTGGAGAAATTGATGTGGAGCCTTTGATGTCTGAAAAGGATATGGAGGAGATCTTTGGCGCCGACCGAGCCGTCAACGAGGCGGTCTAAACTTTCTTGTTCTTCTTGTTCCATTACGACCTTTTGTACTCCTTTTCGTATATTCTTCTCCCTCTCCTTCTCTTCCGTTATTTCCCGTAAGAATTCTTCTGTTTACAACTCATCTTCCTTCTTACTTACATTCCTTTCTCCTTCCTTCACCTCATTTTCTGTAGTCGAGAAATACAAGTCAGTTTTTGTTATATTTCTCCCTTTCTTGATTCCTACTTCCTTTCCAAAATAAAAAAAATTCCTGACTTTCTTCATGAACGGTAACTTTGAGCGAGACATTTGCCAATGACCTTTGGTCATAAATCTGGTTTGATTGGCTGTTTCGCGCTTGTTTTTTTGGTGGCAAAAAAACAGACATATGTCTTGAAACGCGGGCAAAAGAAAGGGTAGGGGAGGAGAAGAAAGGAGATAGAAACGGGAGGATTATATAAAAACACATATATTAATCTTATTATGCACTTCGTATGATGCGAAGACCAGAAAACCTTTGACCAGAAAGGATTCGCCTACCTCGGAAAATTTGTAATTTTTTTTGTCTCCCTACCATAAAACCATCCCTACCGAGGCGTCTCATGACTCAATATCTCGCCAGCCCTTTTGTTTACTTGCACTCTCTTTTTCTTATTAATATCAGCCCTATTGTTTTTCATGTTCCAAAATACATTTTATGGAATGTGCTAAAACCAACATGTCAATATCTTTTAATATGAAACTGCGTATGACTTCCGGCCGCCATAAAAAAAACGAGGTGTACTCTTGCCATTGGAAAATTAACCGAAGTAGTCGAAAGTGATACATAGTCACCGTACATTTTGCATCTTCTTCGTTCGCTTCTCTTTGATCCATACATCTGTCTCAATCCTCCCTTCTTATTTTCGCCTCTACTGACACGTTCGCTCGACAAGCGGGACTTACATAGAAAGGCAGTATAAAAGGAATTCTAGTGTCAGTACCTCCTATATTTGTGCTAAAAATATATGCACGTTTTCCTTCGGCCCAGTACTTCCACACCTTAACTGCACTTTTTTTTCACGTAACTTTGCGAGTTTAAGCGCGCCATCAAATAGTATATCCTCTATAGCTTAATAAGCTACCGTCACCAAGGAGTAGTTGAGGCTCACACAACGACACCGTAAAGTTTAGATCCATGAACTTTATTTTTCAGACACAGGCACGCAGGAGGCGTTTGGATTTGGATTTTTTTCGCGCTCCACCAGCTTGTAAGGAACCCAACCTCGCAAACCTTCATTCCCATGACAGAATCGCGCCGTCCCCAAGAGGGGGACCCACCCACTCTCCCGCCTCCCTCCTATGCCTCTAAGGCTGCCAACACCAACAGCATTACCTCTCCTAAACTCATCTCGGTGTTCAACGATCCCACTGACGGTCACCTTGCCAAGATTGCCCCCCAACACAAGGGTGCCCGCGTGGAACTCGTCAACCCGAAGGCGATTGCGTACATGGCTCCCAGCACCACTCCCGTTGGGGACTTTCTAGATGCGGTATTCACAACCCACAAGACGCTTATTGAAGCTTCCAAGCTTACCATGCCCATCATCAGCATCAACGCCTTCAATTGCCCCGACAAACAGCGACGAATTGAGGTGGTCTACCATGAGCGCCTGGATGCCGCCACCCTCTCCACAAAGCCCATCACCTTCAAAGGCATCCCCCACCACCCTCTTTCATCCAACATGGACTATATCATCACCAAACTCATATTTTCCAACTATCAGTTCCAGTCCTCTCAAGATACGGGCGACCTACTCTATCAAAGAGTGATCGACTTTATCCAGACCAAGAAGAAGATGGGCAAGGTTATCAGGATTGAGATCCCTACCTTTCCTTCTTCAAAGGCGATTTTTGCACCCACCCACCTGTTTTATGTCTACGTTAAGGGCGTCTACACCCCTGAAGATGTCTCGATGGAGCGCACGCTTATGATCCCTCACCACCAGAAGGCACCGGTCAGGATTCAATGGGCGGGCAGTTCCCCCTTCTGTAACTATTGCAGACAGGACGGTCACATCCTCAACCGCTGCCCCAGCAGACTATCTTTGATCTGCTACAAGTGCAAGGCAGCAGGCCACATCACATATCAATGTAGCAGGTTCTCTGAAAGAGATAACAAGGCCAGCAAAGGTAAGGAGCCTGTGAGAGACCTTTCGGCTGACAAATCTTCTTCCTCTTCCAACCCTTCTGTTCCCCTTCCTCCTTCATCTTCTTCTCCTCAGAGTACTGCTCCCGAGGCAACTTCCCTGTCATCTGAGGACTCTGAAGTTGTCCCGGAGACTATTCCTTCATCCCCTGTCCCAAACACTCCCTCTGGTATGGACGTTGACCAGGTCCCCACACCATCTTTTAACTTTACCCCTGAGATCACAAACTTAAAATTCACACCAACTCCAACTGCCCCATCCCATTCAACCCCCTCGCCTCCCTCTTCCACGAATGAGGAGTTGCCACCTGTCACAGCCTCACAGGCTGCTGCGATTGCCGCTCTCGATGTCGACGTCGCCAGTGCACAGACACCAAATAAGCCCAATAAACGACAGGTTGACGAAATGTCCACCTCTTCGGCGCAGTCAGTCCGTTCGGCTCGTTCGGCCTTTTCTATAAGATCGACTCGATCAACTAAATCGCTGAAGGGTAGAAGAGCCCATTCCGTTCATTCTAGAAAAAATCCTAACAGCGAGTATCCCGACGACCACTCATCCGTTTACACATCTTCTCCTACCCTTTCCCAAGTCTATGACGTTTCACCTCACTCCTCCCAAAATGGCTTGCTCACTTCGATGAAGAAGGTGGTATCTCAAGCATTGGGAACCTCACCCAAGAATACTGACAAGCGTCGCTCCCCCCGTACTCAACATTAATGCGGATAGCGACACTGAATGTGCGAGGCATGCGCAAGCAGCACCTCCAAAGGACTATTGGCCCCAACAACCAGTCAAACTTTTACACCTGGCTTCGACAAACTGACAACAGCATTCTGGCCCTGCAAGAACTGGGATTTGACTCCCCAGGACCGAACACCCACCAGCAACAAATACTTAACCAAATTTTCAATTGCAATGATGCAGTGTGGACAAGGCACTGTGCACTCCTCATTCGTGATCCCTCCTTCTCTATCACTTCTTCCTCCACCTCCCTTGATGGTAGAGTCATAACTGCCAGCATTAAGTCATCCTCCCTATCTTTTGAAGCCACCTTTTGTGTCATGTATGCGGACGCTAACCCTACTGACAGAAAACAGTTTTTCCTCGACTGCCTTTCACTTCCTTTCTTCCTCTCCCCTCCTCGACACGCTTTCCTTCTTGGTGATCTCAATTACCAGCACCATCACTCCAGACCACACCCAGAGTTCCAAGACTGGGTTAATTCTCATCTAGTAGACTGCATCACGCCCCCCCATACTATTCCCAATACCACCTTTACCCACACCGGGAATAAAACCCGAACCACCATCGACTATATCTTTTCTTCCTTTTCTCTCCTCTCACAGGTCTCCAAACCAGAGCAACTTTGTTCTTCTCCTTTTTCAGACCATGATATGCTGATACTGACCCTGACTCCTAGCACTGTACCACAGATGGGCCGGGGACTATGGCGTATGAATGCGCGATTGCTCGACAGCGCCGACTTCCGGGATGAACTAGATGGTTTTCTTTCGACCCTTGCTGATCCCCTCCCTCTCGAGAACCACCAACAACATTGGGACAGGATTAAGGACAACATCAAACGTTTCTGCATCAAAACCTCTATCTCCAAACGAAGGGATCGACAGTCCGCCATTCAGGAACTCAACAACACACGCCAAACTCTCCTAGCTGACTTTGCCCGTGCCTCTGGAGCGACAAAGGCTACCCTGGCGCAGGAACTCGAGGCGCTGGAAATCTTTCTTCAGCATCAGACAACGGAGGAACTAGATACGTATGCATTACGATCGGGCACCACCTGGCGAGAGAAAGGCGAGGCCAGTACAAGATACTTTTTCAGAGCTATTGCCCAGCGATTCAAAAAGAGACTCGTCCCAGCCCTTCACAATCCCACAACAAACGACCTTACTACGACGGCGGAAGAACGACTACAAGTGGCATCTGATTTTTATTCTCATCTCTATACCCCCGACCAGTCAGATGAACACGCCACTCAGCTACTTCTAGACTCCCTCCCTCCAACAGCTACACTCACAGACATCGACAAAGTTGGACTTACTTTGAGGATCAGCGACCAGGAGCTAGAGGAGGCGATAGGCATGGCCCCTCACTCCAAGGCACCAGGTCGAGATGGACTTCCTTTCGAGCTATACCGACATATCATCAACATCCCCTGGATTCGCATACTTCTCCTTGCGGTATTGAATGAGGCACTACTGGATTCGACCTTTCCTCTTTCCTGGCAGGAAACTGTTATGATCCTACTCTACAAAAAGGGAGACGCGTCTCGTCTCTCGAACTGGCGCCCCCTATCCCTTATCAACTCGGACGCTAAGATATTCACCAAGATTCTCACTCTCCGGATTCAACCATACATGAGGACTTTGACGGGTCCGTACCAGACGGGATTCACGGCTGGACGGCACATTGCAGACAATGGACTGGTGCTCAACAACTTACGGGATTATTGCAGGGCAAGGAAGCTGAAACATGTCGGAATCCTTTTGGATCAGGAGAAAGCATACGACAGAGTTCATCCGACTTATCTGGAGGCGGTGCTGAAGAAGTTTGGGTTCCCTCACCCAATCGTCAGAAGCATCACAATGCTTTTCTTTTCCACTAGGATCTCCCTCAACATTAACGGCTTTCTTTCAGACCCCTTCACACAATCTAGAGGTCTTCGACAAGGAGACCCCCTGTCACCACTTCTTTTCAACCTCGCCTTTGAGCCGCTTCTGGCATACATCCAGTCATCTCCAGAGGTCCAGGGAATCACGATCCCAGCACGACAGCAATCGGTGAAGCACGGGGCTTATGCCGACGATTTACTGGCACTAGTCTCCTCGGTGGCGGAATGGGAGGCCCTCGATGACGCGCTTACCCTCTACGGTCGGGCCTCGAATGCCAAAGTCAACCTTAACAAAACCATTGCATTCCCTATGTCTCGCTCGGCCGACCCGCAACTCAAAGGTCATCTAATGGCCCTTGATATCCAATGGCATGACTCCACCTCCCAGGATGCGCTGACCTACTTGGGTTTCCCGATCTTCTTTGGCAAGGATCAGGAGAAGACATTCTGGGACAAGATCTACGCCAAAATCAAAGCAGGTCTCGACATACACTCTTCTCGCACCCTATCAGTCCTGGGCAGGGCCACCATTGTCAACGCCTTCATTCTATCACGCCTTTGGCACCTCGCGTGGGTGGTTCCTTTTCCCACTCAGTTCCTATCCAGAGTTCGACAGATTGTCACTGCGTTTGTCTGCAACTTCAAGCCAGCAGCGGCATGGAGTACTATCACCTCTCCACGTCACAAGGGCGGACTAGGTGTAATTGACCCTGCCACCCAGTTCCAGGTCTTCCAGCTCAAACATCTCCGTAATGCGGTTTCCTCCACGGCGTCCTGGGGAAAGGATATTGCTCTGGATATCATTCAATGGCGGACTAATTCGACGCATCGCCTCGCCTTTGTTGTTGCACCGGAAGATATCCCATACCGCTCTATGCTAGCCGGATTCCCCAGTCTCCAGCGTATGGTGGTTGCAGCCACCAAACTGCCCTCCCTCAAGGCATCTATTACCAAAGCCAGTCCCCCAGATTCATCCACCTTTGCGGCTTCCCCAGTCGAATGGTGGTTTCCGTCCGCTGATAACACCGTACCCCCACTTAAAACTCGAATCAGTGATTTGTTCTTGTTGACCATGGACAAGAGCAACAAGTACCGAGTGACTAATAAGCCTGAGCTGACAAGCAAACTGAAGCAGGAACGGGAAAGTCTGGTCTCCCAACTCGTCCAATCAAAAATCAGGAGTATGTCGCAGGCCTATCTTACTGTGATACAGGACCCGCCGGCGGGACTGGTAGGCGACCGGATCCAACAACGAGTACTGTCCATAGTACTCTATGGAGCCGGCAAGACCATTGTGATTTTTGGCGCTGCTACCACCAAACAACTACGGCACTTCCTATCCTCCTCCCCGCTACCAGGGACAGACCCGTCCCCCACTGTATCAACGTCCCGCTCTGAGGAAGGATCTGCATCCCAATGGCGCAAGTTCTGGCGTGCAAAGATTCCTCACAGAGCCCGCACAATATGGTGGCGATACAAGCGAGACATTCTTCCATGTGGCACACTCCGTGCTCACCGCTGGAATCAAGACCCAAAGTGCGAAATGCGGGGATGTAGAGAGCAGAGAGCAGACAAGAATCACTACGTCTTTCAGTGCTCTGCCAAATATCTGGCATGGCAGTCCACGCTGAAGGAATATACCGACAAGCCCCTCTGGTCGGACGAGGATTTACACTCGCTCCTCTCTTTCACGCCTCCTGAGTTCTCCATCAAACCCGAGTACAACATCTCCGCTCCTCAACTCTTAGCATGTTGCCTGATTGGGGTCCACACAGCCAACATCACCCTCTTTTTGCATGATCAGACCCAGTCTTGGGACGATATCTCCAAAAACATCAAAAAAGAAATACACAAAACTATTGCACAAAATAATCATATTAAGTCTACAGACACAAGCCACTAATAAAAAGACTAAAAATCTTTAAAAAAAAAAAAAAAAAAAAAAATATTTTCGCGCTCCAAAAAAATAATGCTGCTCAGATGAACCCTTAACAACCTTATGAAAATAGGCGTTGGTGCTGTTGCCCAGGGAGAGGGTCGAAGGCCAGAGTTGTTGGACCGCTGTTAAGTCCTCAATTGGTACGGGGGTAGTGATAATAGTATCCTAAGGAACCACACGAAAGGATACACTGCAGCGCGTCAGCAAAACTCTTGTCAGTACTGCTCTCGTCCAAGAAGTGATGTGTAAAAGGACAAAGAGCAGACGAGAGGGCTTGGCACACTACTAATACTATGTCTACTAAAGAATATGACTGCTAATCTGAGGCGTCGCCACCGCTGCCTAGCCACTACCTTTTTTTGCAACAGTGCTAGTTCTTACATTCGCTAGAAAAAGTAAAAGACACAAAGATGCGTCATTCTAGACTCTGTGACATGGCTTAATGCGATAGATAGGTGTTAGCTTGCACTTTTATCGTCGCGTCTTGGCATTCCTACGCAACTCGATTCGTGCTATTTTCTTTCTTCAAAAACAGAAAGGCCTTCCGAAAGGAAATATTACTCACGACATGGCTGTTGTCGGTCAGTTCACGATTGGTCCCACCTAAAGTGGAAAAGCGGTTGCTCCCCGTAATTGTTTCTCATGTAATCACTAATTTTTCATTGTGCAGTATTTTCTCTGATTTGCTACAGGTATAGGCACACAACAGGGAGAACGATCAAATCAAAATCATGACAAAGAGCATGGACTGGGTCCTTCAGATGAAATGTCAAGACGATCCGTCTATGCTAAAGCAGTTGATTGCGCATCTTGTGCGCTGTCATAGCCTATTATTGTTTTTATTGTCACATCTCAGCCTTCCACCCTTAGGCCACCTTTTTCCAGAATAAAGGTTGTATGGAAATCTTGAGAAAAAAAATGACCAAAAGATCGATGGTTGATGAGATGGAATACACGCGAACAAAAAAACAATTTGACGCGTCCGAAAAAACGCGCTCTTGAAATTTTTCTAACGTGTGTTGTTCGTGTTATTTTATTTTTTCGCAGGCCCTTTCTCCATCCCTTTCTTTGGTAACTTGGTCCATTATTGATTTGCTGTTCATTAAATACGCTACTATGTTTTTTTATTTGTATTTTTTTTACAAGGGCACGGATAGCGTTGACCGACCATATTTTGCCTCCATTTCCATTTTGTATTTGCACTGAGTTCGACGATGTTGCAAAATAAGGTGGTGGCTAGGCAGCGGTGGCGATGCCTTAGATTAGCAGTCATATTCTTTATAGACATAGTATTAGTAGTGCGCCCAGCCCTCTTGTCTGCTCTTTGTCCTTTTACACATCACTTCTTGGACAAGAGCAATACTGACAAGAGTTTCGTTGGCGCGCTACAGTATATCGTTTCGTGTGGTTCCACTAGGACATTACTATCACTACCCCGTACCAATTGAGGGCTTAACAGCGGTCCTACAACTCTGGCCTTCGACCCTCTCCCTGAGTAACAACGATATCTGATGCAATCAACCGTGCTTGCTTAATTTTCGTGAAATATTGAAAACATAACGTTTCGACGACCTCCCTTGTATGGTATCGGGTCTTCTCTTTGAGGACCAACAAGTGCCGGGGTTGGTGTATACGTTTTGATAAACCACTTTTATTAGAGAAACGGATAATGAAGAAAATCTTGACGATTGATCAAGCGATTTTTCTTCAACCACTTTCAAAAAAAAAAATCATGCAAGTGAGTAGGATATTACAGCAAGACGGAAAAGGTGTTGTACTTGATACGATTATATTTGGCATGATATGCTTCATGGCACGCTTCTCTATTTGCTACCATGATCATAAGATAGTGAGCCGCTCCTGGTCACGCATTCTTTTTGAAATGTGAGTCAGATCCGTATTTACATGCGTTCTATTGAATATCTTTTATCATATTTCTAGCACGCCACGATACAGTGGGTCCTTATTATTTGGAGACCCTTACAAATACGTCTGAGCGCACTATCCTTTGCAAAAAATGCTGACTGTTGGAGGTGGAGAAGCACATCTTCGCCTTCCAAAGGACGTATTTGTAGGAGATAAAGGTCGATAATGTGAATCGCTTGAGATATCTTCAGCCTTTAATGTCCCCAATTTCAATGTTCAGAGAGGATATGTTCCAATGGTTTTCGATTGTCCATTTTTATTCTTCAATTTCAAAAACACGATACAGGTACTCCTTCCAGAAATAATCAGCGATACAATGGTGAATACTCCAGCCTGTCAAATTGTACCTGACGTTGCTTTGAGATATATATGATTTCATTCAAAATCAAACTTCATACTCCCTTCTTTTTTATATATATTTTTGCAGACTCTTCTTCGATCTACACAGTTCTCTGCTTTATCTCATCGATGGTCGCCAACTGTATGATTATTTCTTCAAATGTTCACAGCAACCTCGGGTGCCTTGATCGGTTTGGAAGATGCTTTGACTCGTTATCTTGTTATGACAGGTAATATATGCCCCTGTTTGTACTGAGGCCGTTACTTAAAAAATATTAGGTAAAAGCTCTAAGAAAGAAGCAAAGAGCACCTGATACTCACTATCCTTATTTTTTAAAAACACTTCAGGATTCAGCGCGTTACGAACAGGTGAACCCTGATAAGTCGACACAATCATATGATATGCCTACGTCTTTTTGACTTCCATTCTCTCAACTTGTTTGTTGTTCAATGTGCAGAGCTATTGCTGGGTTTGTAGGTACTACCAACACGGATGGACTTATTCAACAGAGTTGCGTCCGGTAGCATGTTCGCAAACAACGATCTTTGATCAGACACCCTTTCAGGGGATGGTGGCGCGAATTGCTAGTGGCGATCTTGGGTGTTGATCCTACCACTCGACTCCTTTTTTCACCTTGGTTTAGTGTCCACTTTCAATTTTTTTTTCATGCAGATATATCGATAGTATATTTTTTTAGTTCTCAAAGGCACGAATAGCATGAGCTGGTCTAATTGATCTACTTTGAATATCTTTCTTTTACACTGAGTCTGATAGCCATAGCAAAAAAACGAGTTTCTTTGCTTATGTAAAAAGCAGAAAACAAGACGTTTTCACACCAAATCACCTCTGGAATTGTGCGACATGTTCTTTTTGACGATCGACAAGCGCAGGGATTCCTGTAATCGTTCGGTGTACCACTTTACTGAGAAGCAGAAAACAATAAAAAAGAGGATAGCAACAGATGGAGCATTCTCTCACTGGCAGCATTAAAAAAATTGCAGGAGTGGAGGAGGATGTTGCTTTAAGTGTGAGTGGAAAGCACCTTACTTAGTGCGACTATGCTTGTGCGACTCCTTCTTTGAAGTTCCACGCCTCTCTTTTGAATCACCATTTTTTATCATAGTACAGGCGGATCGCAAGTTTCCTTCGCATGATTGTTGAAATGGGAGCCACTGTGTATATTCACGTACACGCTGCAGGGTCCTGCTTATCGCATTTAATTTGCACCAGCGATGTGCCCGAAAGTTATTTCTTCCTATTTACACAACGCACAACGCAATTATGCTTTCGAAAACATTCTCACTCGGTTGACACGGCTGTCTTTAGTACTGATTAGAAGTTTCTTTATAGAAGGAAGTGGTCGATATCACAAGGTGCGTATTGACTTCAGGGTATTAAGGCTCACTATTCAAACACTTTCAAGAAGGATTGCTCTTTCCCATCGCTATCGCATCCACTTTCAAACCCAAACAAATCTGAATGGGTAACGCGTCTGAAGGTCAACAAGTTGAGCGATATATGTGATAGTTCCAGAGTGTCCCTTCTCGCGCACTATTGCTTTTTTTTTCTTTCTTTCTTTTGTGATGCAGCGGATTTCCTGACTGGGTGTAACTGTTCCCTTTGTAGGATTTGACCGGTGAAAATAATAAGCGCGATTTAATAAGCCTTAGAACTCTAAGTCTGTTCTCTTTATGATAGTATTTTACCTTTTTTTCAGTTCCAACGCTGTTTGTCGTCGTCTTTTTTGTGCATAGTCAAGCAACGGGATGATCTTTAAAAGTATGTATGTAGTAACAATGAATAAGATCTCTTAGTATCGTTCTCATGCTTTGGCTCACGCTTTGCTGTTCATGGATGTGATTGTGTAGACATGTTGAAATCCGCCCTTACCATTGCACTGCACCTCACCCCATTTTTTTTGAGATGCTGTTACTGGATGTGAAGCGATGAAACCGTTTTGACCGGTTTGTTGGGGCTTGTTTAGGAGGAAGAAGCTCGGTATCCTGCGGCCCCTTTGACGCTTCTCAGCTCTTATGGTTCACAGCTTCAGTTTACAAGGGAATAGCTAATTCCCATCATAGTTCAACCTTTTTTTTTCTCTGTAAACAATACTTGAAGTTTTAACGACTGCGATAGTGGGATTCGTGTAGTCCATCGGTCGACCAAGTAGTCCTTGAGATTGTTTCCAGATACAGCGATTTCATCAATTGTCGCAGGCGCTTCCATAACCAGTTTAAGCTATCAACAAATAAAGAACACGATCCTCTGTCCACACTGACGGTGAATGTTTCCTTTCTTATCCCGCTTGTCATTTCTTCATCAACTAGGTTCCTTCCTCTTTTTTTAGTAATTGGTGCATGCTACATTTTGTTCTTTCTTAATGTTCATAGTAAATAAAGGATAGGTTATCTTGATGACTCTCGCGCTTTGATTCACACTTTGGCATTCATAGACTTAGGATTGTGTACTCATCATGAAAAATGCGGCCCTTTATTGCGCGTGGCGAATAATGATGACCAAAAAATAATGACCTGGAGGGAAGAGGTAGGAGCATGGGAGGGATGAGGCTCATCTTTTTTTTCTATTTCAAAGTGCAGGGAAGATGCCTCTCAAGGCAAGAAAAGCAATCAAATAGGCTTTATTTTGATGAGCCAAAGAATGATGAATAATTGCCGTGCGTTTAGAAGCAGACATGCGAGTGGGTCTCCTAGCAGGAAAAAGAAAAAAATTACGGACTCAGTACTGTCTTTGGCCGACTTCAGTCGCGAATGATCAAACAAAAATTTCGGTTTTATTGATGCACGAGACCCCTTTAACAGGACGCAACGTATTCGTGCCTTGTACTTGATGAAAAAAATAGGTCAGCAAGATGGAAGATATAACAATGCCCTGAGTTGAGCGAGGCTGTCGAAAGCCGCCGTTTTCCCTTCCACTTTTTTTTTTTTAGTTTACCTTCAGGTGCTAGCCTTCACTGTTTTAAATGCTTCATCTCTGTAATGAACAATGCCTGTCATGATAATCCTAGGTGTTGAACAGAGGGCAAAAGTGAAGAAAGTGAGGGCAAGTTCTTTTCACGTCACTTTTTGCCCCACCCTTCTTACAATAGTAAATGTCTTAAACGGTACAACTTTATTAGTCTTCTCCGTTGATAATTCACTTCATTGGCCTAATTTGGTGGCGCCCTCCCTCTCTCTCACTTTACCTCTCCTCCATCTTCTTCCTTCCAAGAAAGAAGACATATGCGGACGAAGGCTTCCTTTCTTGGAACGTGGGGATGAGAGATGGAGGTGCATGCATTATTTTTCGCACAACTAAGCCCCTCTATTGCTCCTTTTTTGTTTTTTGTGCTAAGGGGAAATCTTTGCCGTTTGTGATTTCATTGGTGGATTTTGTCTTTTGTGTGTTTGTGTGCATGCATTTTTCGATCGTTGAAGAATTAAGGAGCTTTGTTGGCCACAAAAAGGTGGTGTCTTGGTTGATGGTGTCGATCATAAAAAACAAAAGAAAAACGAAACGAAAAAAGGCCAATCGTGGGAGAGGCAAAGAGGCAGAAGACGAGGACTTTGAAAAAAGGGCACTGAGAGACTTGACAGGGGGGCGAGAAGACAAAGCATGTCGTTTTTGTGCTCATTAGTTGGTACAGGACAGGTCTACCTTCCTTTCATTTTTGGCTGGCTGGCTGGGTTCCAGCGAGGAGGGTCAACAGACGAGCGAGAAACTGAGAACAAAATAAGCCAATGGGGTTGGACAGAAACGGTGGGGAAGAAAGATTATTGTGCGAGAGGGGAAGGAGGGGAAGCATGGCAAGAAGGTACAGAGTACGTATGGAATGAAAGGCAGGCAATCCTGTCCGACCGATCCAATAGGAGGGGGAGAGACACACAGCCAAACTCAGCTCATTTTCTGTGAGTCCGGGGCAATTGACCTCAAGGTGCAGCTGTGTCGACACTCCCCTCTGAAAAACTCACACGCTCATCTACTTCACATCTCGGAGATGAATCCCCGAATTTGAGCAATCATCTCATCTCTCGTTGAATTCATTTATGTCAGTTGTTCATTCATGTCATGTGAAGTGTTTTTATTTATTAAAAAATTGTGTGTTCGAAAGTCTGCCCAGAGAGAGAACGAGTGAGGAGTGTGAGTGAGAAAAAACAACAAAGAGGGTAGAGTGGGAAGGAGGGAGGGGCAGAGCGTGGGCAAAAACGAGCAAAGGAAGTAGCAAAGAAGGTCAAGGAACAAACAAGTTGGCAATGAGACATACAGGACGAGAGAGAAGGAAGGACGGCGAAAGGCATTTCCGGAGAAGTATGTGTGTGTGCATGTTGGGCGTAGACAGGGAGAGAGGCGGGAGGGAAAGATGATGTATGTCAACAAACCAATACAAACAAAGCGTATAACAACTCAAAAAATCATTAACGGGCTTAGTGGCGGATATTTTGAGCGAATGACCCCACAGATCAAAGATGCAACTCTATGAGAAAATAAAATTTCGGGCAATGAAGGGGCTTACTTTGCCCTCTGTTCATCCGAATGGACGATTGGATGAAGAGAGACAAAGAATCAAGAGCGAAGGAGGGCAAAGGATAAAAAGGAAGCAATGTCTTCTCTCTTTTTCATTTTTTTTTCTTCTTCTTTACTCCACAACCCAACACTCTTCTTCACTCCTACTCCACTCAACACACACACACATACACACAATGGCTGCTGCTCAGGTACGATGACAGACAGACACTTCATAATACACCATGGAATAAAACCAACTTATTCGCAACACCACCACAACAACACTCCATCCCCACTCTGCACTGCACTCCCTTGTATCACACCCGCACACGGACAAACAAACAAACAGCCATAATTCGCCCAACAAGCAAAAGACTAACCCTCATTCCCATTTCACTCCCCCTAATCAAATAGAACATCGGAAACTACGAGGGATTCGACCATGTCACCTTCTGGGTCGGAAATGCCAAGCAGGCCGCTTCCTTCTACACCACCCGCTTCGGCTTCAAGGAGATCGCCTACTCTGGTCTCGAGACCGGCTCCCGCGACATCTGCTCCCACGTCGTCCAGCAGGATACCATCACCTTCGTCTTCAAGTCGCCCCTCAACCCCAACAACAAGATCTTCTCTGACCACCTCGCCGTCCACGGTGACGGTGTCAAGGATGTCGCCTTCACCGTCGACGATGTCCACTCCATCTACACCCGCGCCGTCGAGAAAGGCGCTCGTTCGATCCAGGCCCCCTATGAGTTGAAGGATGAGCACGGTTCGGTTTGGTTGGCCACCATTGCTACCTACGGTGATACCGAGCACACCTTTGTCCAGCGTAACGGTTACAAGGGTCTCTTCTTGCCTGGATTCACTCTCCCCCGCAACAAGGATCCCCTCGAGGAGCTCCTCCCCGTTGTCGGTTTGAACTACATTGATCACTGTGTCGGTAACCAGCCCGACGGTGAGATGCTCCAGGCCTGCGAGATGTACGAGCAGCAGTTGGGCTTCCACCGCTTCTGGTCCGTCGACGACTCCCAGATCCACACCGAGTACTCGGCTCTCCGCTCCATCGTCATGGCCGACCCCACCGAGAAGGTCAAGATGCCCATCAACGAGCCCGCCGCTGGAAAGAAGAAGTCTCAGATCACCGAGTACTGCGAGTATTACGGCGGTGCCGGTGTCCAGCACATCGCCCTCAACACCAAGAACGTCATCCAGGCCGTCTCCAACCTCCGTGCCCGCGGTATGGAGTTCCTCACTGTCCCTGCGTCTTACTATGAGAACTTGCGCCTCCGTCTCTCTCACTCTTCGACCAAGGTCCAGGAGGATTTGGATGTCATCCAGAAGTTGGATATCCTTGTTGACTTCGACGAGGGTGGATACTTGCTCCAGATCTTCACCAAGCCTGTTCAGGATCGCCCTACTGTTTTCATCGAGATCATCCAGCGTCGTGGTTTCGAGGGCTTCGGTGCCGGAAACTTCAAGGCCCTCTTCGAGGCCATCGAGCGTGAGCAGGAGCTCCGCGGCAACTGCTAAAGCATTCGCTTTTTGCTGTTCGTCTCTTTGTTACAAATCCCATTCACCGCACTTTCTTTGCAACCAACACAACCTTGTATAATAAAACCGCATCCAATTCAAAGAACTTACCCAACCAATGTCCCATTCCTGTTTGTCTGACTAATGTGTCTCTCCATGTTGTGAATTGCAAAGCATCCTCCATCATGTTAGTCTCGGATGTTTCTTGCCCGAACTATAGGACAAGACATTACGCCAAAATAAAGGAGTCGAAAAAAGGCTGGTTAGCCCATCCTCTCTCTTCTTCCGCCCGGAAACCATTTTCCGAAAAAAAAAAAAAAAAAAAAAAAAACTAACCCAGCTAGCCCAACTTAACCCATCACCACTGTATGAGTCCAGCAGTAGCAATTGACGAAGGTTCTTCTTACCCCAAAACTCTCTCTCTCACTCTCTCCCCCTCAGTCCATCTAAACCTGCCCACCATTTATGTCTAATTTTTTTATGTGCGCTGTTCGATTTGTAACGAGAGCCCACCCAAAAAGCAAGCGTGGGAGACCAAAACCTACCGCTAATCCCCTCAAGTGGGCACAGAGCCTCATCCCCTCCTCTCTTAGCTCTGCGTTCATTCTGTTCGTCCCCTACGTCATTCATATTGGAACTAGATGGGCGACGAGGGAAGGAAGACGATGGAAAAATGTGGTTGTGCCCATGTGCGCATGCTTTGCCGCTTCAAAAACTCAGAGGCATTTGTTCTTCTGGTCTAGCCTTTGTCTGGATGAACATATGATAGACGAGGCTGAAAAAACAACTAAACAGAACATGCAACAACAACCTCAGATAGCAAAGGCATGCGCACCCCATCCATCCGCCTACATCTTCACCTACGCCTCTCCTCTCACTGGTTTCACTCCTATATCTCGTCAGCCTACATTCTACAGTCTACACACTAGTCAAAGGGTTTATTCAACATGCCGATAAGGCTCTACCTTGACGCCTAACATCCTAAACAAACTCCTGGCTCTTGTCTCCAAAAACTCATCATCCCTCAGAATCGTCACAACCTCTCCCTTTTCACCCATCCGACCCGTCCTACCCGCCATATGTAAATAACTGGATGGTGAGGACGGCAAACCGACGATGAAGACGTGTGAGAGACCCGGGAGGTCGAGGCCTCGGGCGTTTTCTTCGTGCGCTAAGTAGATTCCCGTGTTCTTTTTCGTCGCCGTTGTTGTAGTGATAGAGGTGGAGGTGGCAGGAAGTTGCTGCTGTTGGAATGCGTTCTGGATGGTCTTCACGGGTAATCTAAACTCAAACTCGAGCCGGGTCGCCAAGTCTTTTAAACTGAAGGACGTGCAGAAGAAGACGCATGCGGATTTGACATCGTCCAGTTGACAAGCCATGGCAACACCCTCTAACATTCGATCATCGTCATCCCGGAATTTTTCAATCGCTCCTGTGTCGAGGTCTGGGGAGATCACTCCCGGTGCAGTGAGGTTGCGTTCCTTCCATGCTGCTTCCTTCTCCTTCGACGTCAGGGTGTTGGTATCGTCTTTGTCCTTGGACTTGGACTGATTCCAAACTCGATCTGTCTCTGCTATATCCACATCCTCATCCTTGCCAGATCCACCAATGTCGCCCGCGTCGGTCTCAAACCGCATATTCCGGACAGAGTCAGGCCCAACAATGACGCAATGGTGCTCAATCCCCTGTGGCAGAACAACACTCTTGGTTGTATCAACCCAAGTCGGGTCCTGGATCCACCTCTGCGTCGTCTCGAGCCAATGCCGCATCGGTCGATTCATCGTCGCTGACGCCGCAACGATCTGGATCCTGTCCGCTCCTACCCCCGTCCTGGCCACCTTGCCTTCCACCTTTCCCTCCTCGTCGTTGTCCTGATTGTCCGCTGTCGATAAACTACTGACAGGAGGGTACCGCCCTGCAGCCTGGGCAGACCGCAAGATCTCCCTCACAGCCAACTCTGCAGGTTTGGGGTGAACATCCCTATTTAGAACCTGCTTCCTGCTCGCAAACCGGTTCGGCAGCCGGATCAAATGATCTACCTCATCCAGGACCAAGGTCTCGATCTGTGAAAGGTCTAGGACTCCGCGTTGGAGAAGGTCCCAGAGTCGGTGGGGAGTTGCGACGAGGACGTGTGGAGGAGTGGTGGCGAGTTTTTGGATTTGAAGTTGGTCTGCCTTTGTGTTCGTGGTTGTGGTGGTTCGAGGGCGGTGGCGAGCCTTCTTTCCTGTTGTAGTGTACCCTCCCGCTCCTGTCCCTGTCGGCTTTACTGTGGAAGTAGGGTCGAATGGCAATGGTGGGGGCGTAACAGCCGCTTGAATCATCCCGTCAAGAAACTCCTCATCAGCACTCGGGAACAACTCTCTGGTCCACTCAACCAGCTGAAACGCCAACTCCTGGTTCGGAACCACAACTACTGACGTAATACCATTTCCTCCAGCTTCCTTCCCTACTAAGATCTTCCTTCTGGGTTTGTTGAGTACCGACAGGAGGACTCCAAAAGTCTTTCCTGATCCTGTAGTGTCGCGGATGAGGACGTCTTTTCCGAGAAGGATTGGAGGGATGAAGGATTGTTGTAGTTTTGTGGGGGTTTTGATGGACTTTGTAAGTTCGAGGTTTTTTGCGAGGGGTTTGTAGATCCCGAGCGCCTATATGTGTAAATGTAATGGTAAATAATGAAAAAGTCAGTTGCTGTGAGTGCGGATCGAAACGAATATGAGCATAGATGATGAGATATTGATGTTTACCTCAAAGGCGTTTTGTTGAAGGTATCGCCGGGTGATATGAGGGAGTGCGAGTAGTCGCCCTCTTGAAGCAAGATTCCTCACAGATCCTGTCGCCAAAGAAAAGGTGGTGGGTATCGTTGTAGTGGTTGTGGTGCGATGTAAGAGTGGCAAAGTTGTACGCCTTGCTGTTGTTGCGGTACAAAGCGTTCTTGTCCATTGTGTCGCCGCCGTGTGTACCCCGGTCGTCACTGTCCTCCGTAACATGGTATGCCTGTGTATCCCGGGACGGAGGTGCTTGTTTGTGTGAAAGTGAAAGGAAAAAGGAAGCCGCGCGTGTTTGACGGAAAAGGACATTTTTTTCATTGTTGCAGATCAACATGCCTCCATGTTGTGGCTTATCACATTTGGACTGCCTTCAATTTCACTCCCAGCACTCACATACAAACGCAGGGTGGCGAACTCTTTACTTTTTCTCAACACACACACTCGAACATCACACAGGACGACAGACAGGAGGACACAATGGACGTAGTCATGACACAGGCACCGCCCGCAGAGGACACAGCAGCAACAGCTGCTTCCACCTCAACAGTACCAGCAGCTTCAGCACCAGCAGCACCAGCAGCAGCAGAGATGGTCATCGACAACACACCCGCACCCAGCCCTACATTATACATCAAGAACCTCAACGAAAAGATCAAGCTTGACGGTAAATCACCTTGCTCCATAAGGAGGCATTTGCGAAACCACAAGAGGAGACCAGGAAGAGAGATCAGCGTGCTATGCATGGCCTTGTGCATTACCACCCAACGACCAGATTCGTACACACGCATCGCCAGGACAACAGCTAACTCAGCCTCCCCGCGATTTACTCCTCCACTCCATCACCTCATAGTTCTAAAGAAGTCGCTGAAGGCGCTGTTTGGGCAATACGGTCAAGTCCTGGAAATCGTAGCACACTCCAACATCCGGATGCGCGGCCAGGCATTCATCGTCTTTGAGGATCAGGAATCTGCAGTCAAAGCCCTTGCTGAAGTCCAGTCCTTCCCCCTCTACGGCAAGCCCATGGTATTTTGTCCTGCCCATTTTTTTTGAGACCCTCTAAGAAGATTTCGATGCTTGTTTAGACGCGATCTGAGGCTATTGTAATAGTTTGTCCTAACTCGAGGCGCGTTTTTGATATGAATGTGTCTGAATAGGTGATTCAGTTCTCAAAGAACAAGTCGGACGCTCACGCAAAGAAGGATGGCGACTTTGAAGAACACCACAAGCAGCGCCTCCTCACCAAAGGTAGCCATACATACATTCACAACACACACTTCCCTCTGACCGCATCAAATACATCACCTAAATGGCACACGATTTGTTTATTGGGTACCATTTACTGACCCTTACTCTCCTCTTGCACGCCCCCGAACGAAAAAAAAAAAAAAAAAAATAGAAAAATTCGCAAACGAGTTCAAGCACAAAAAGCGCCAACAAAAGCTCCAGGCAAAACAGCAAGCCCTTGCCCAGGAACAACAACGCCTCCTCGAAGAACAACAGCAAGCTCTCCTCGTCCAACAGCAACAGCAACAGGCGCTCTTTGCTCAACAACAACATCAGAACCCTTACCACCCACAATACCCACCTTACAGCGGCGCACCCGCATCATCATTACCTGGAGGACCTGGAGCAGGAGCGGCGGCTGGTGGAGTGCCAATGATCCCAGACGAGTACCTCCCGCGGAACAGTATTCTCTTCCTCCAGAACCTCCCCCAGGAAGATACAGTCGAGGCACAGCTTGTATCATTGTTCCAGCAGTACCCTGGTTTCAAGGAGGTCCGTATGGTTCCTGGAAAGAAGGGGATTGCGTTCGTGGAGTACGATAATGAGTACTATTCTGCGGCCGCCAAGACTGCCCTTGCCGATTATCAGATTGGACCGGAGCACAAAATGAAGGTTACCTTTGCCCGGAAATAATTCGAGAGACGGGGAAGGGCCCCCCTTTTTTATGGCAACATTATTGTTTTCTTTTTTGCTTGTACACAAACCTCACGAATAAAATTGTTCGGAACCATATGCAACGCGCGAAAGAGTGGTGGATATGAAAGTAATGTACATTTGATGGCATGGAATGAAAAAAAAGGAAAGTGATCTGTCTATGTCTAATAGGAAACAGCCATTCCCCTAAGGAGAGATGTTCAGGATAGAATGACCACCGAGTCCGAGCTGCGAAGCGACAGGTGGCACTGAGACACCTAATCCCAAAGGAGACGACACTCGACCCACAGACCCCTGGTTGAGCAATGACTGGAAGCGACTGAACTCTGTCAAGGATGTCCGGGCGACAGCTTTCCCCTGGAAAGAAGTGCTGGTCGCACTTGTCGTGACCACCTGGACATAATCCCCCAACTTGATCTGGACCCGTCCCTTCTCCGAGCCACCAGCAGCAGCTCCGGCAGTCAAGGAGGACTCGATCGAGGGGAGGATGAGATCATCATCAAACACAATCTTGAAGCCTCCATCCGCCCGTCCAACCCACCGGTTCTTGTCCCTCCGACTCCTTCCCTCAACCAATACACATTCTCCCGCAGGTAATCCCACGCGAGCACGGAAGCGGTTCTCGGCACCCTTGTGGAAGATCCCGATGATATCCTGCAACCGTCTCAATTTGACATCCTCGGGGACATCATCCTGCAGTCTTCGCCCGGCATGGGTTCCCTCGCGACGGGAGTACATGAACATGTAGGCCATCTCATACTCGACTCTGCGCATTAGGTCCATTGTATCCTTGTGATCCTCCTCCGTCTCGCCACAGAAGCCTGTAATGAAGTCAGAAGACAAGGCGACGCCGGGAACGATGGTTCGGATGTTGTCGACGAGTTCAAAGTATGCCTCACGAGAATATCCGCGCCGCATCTTGGAGAGGACGGTTGTGGATCCAGACTGGGCGGGCATGTGGATCTGAGAACAGATGTTGGGGCGTGAGGCCATGAGGTGCAGCAGTGCTGTTGGGAAGTCCTTCGGATGTGGGGACGTGAATCGGATCCGCATCTCTGGGTCAATCAACGAGACCTTGTCCAGCAACTCTGTAAACCGCATACCACCATCCTTGCGTTTGTAAATAGTGTTGAACCCCGGGTTACTCAGCTCTGCCCCGACACCCTCCGAAAGCTCAACTCCATCCTTACTGGTATCCCTGTACGAGTTCACATTCTGGCCCAATAACGTCAAATCCTTAACTCCCTGGTCACTCAACTGCCGGACCTCCCTCAGGATACTCTCCACATCCCTGCTTCGCTCATTCCCCCTCGTAAAGGGAACCACACAGAAAGAACACATATTGTTACACCCTCTCATGATGGACAAATGGGCCGAGAAGGATTCGGGGGAGATGCGGAGGGGGACAATGTCAGCATAGGTTTCGTCGGCAGAGAGCATGACGTTTGCGACACCTTGGCGAGTGGTTTCGGAGATGGAGAGGAGGTGAGGGATGGATCTATAGGCGTCTGGTCCGCAGACTAGGTCGACCATCTTGTCAGAATCGAGCAACTTGTCCTTGAGTCTCTCCGCCATGCACTATTTGGTCATATCGTGAAATAATATAGAAGCAAATTAATTGCCTGCACATTGATTCGTAGCACTACCGTCAACATATAGCCAACAACCGAAATGAATAATAAGTCAAAGACTTACGCCAAGGACACCAACAAGCGGAGCACGATCCTTCAAGGGTCCCAACTTGCGCCTCTTCAAATCTGCAAGTCGATTCCAGATCCTTGTCTCGGCATTCTCGCGGATTGCACAAGTCACCAAGAACACAATATCCGCATCCTCATGATCGTCCGCTTTCGTATACCCGGCCCCGTTCATAATGGCCATCAGAATTTCGGTATCGTTGACGTTCATTTGGCAGCCATAGACTTCTACAAAGTATTTGGACCCTTGGCCGAGTTGGCGACCTTTCATGGAGAGGTAAGGGATGTCGAGAGGGGTTGTTGATTCAGGTGTAAGGTGGCTGTTTGATTTCGAAGGCGAGCCGGTGGAAGAGTTGAGAAAGTCTTGGAGGGAGGGACCGCGGTTTCCGAAGACGATGTGTTTTTTCTTCTTCTTGTCGGTGGCGGTCTTGGTGGAGGGAGTTGAGGCAGTTGCGGTTGAGGCGGGCTGGTTGGAGGAAGAGGAAGAGGAAGAGGACGAGTCGGTAGAAGAAGTGGTGGAAGGAGGGACGATGGTGTTGGTGGTTGTAGCGAGACCGCGGTGGGAGACGAGAGTCCGTCTGAGGACGACTTTATACGCCCTTGAAGTCAGCATCGACATGTCTTGTTCCTGAAGTTCCGATGTGTGAGAAGGAAAGGAGTGAAAGGAAGGAGGGTTCGGCGAAAGTACTGACAAAAAAAACAAAAAAATCCGAACAAAGCAACTTTTTCCTTTCTCAGGGACATCCATCGAATGTGGAAGTGACTGCCAGCAATGGTCCGAATCTGTGGCTTGTCTCCAAATTATTGTTTTGGTTTATCCACTTTCACTCACTTTTTTCTTTTTTAGCCCAACCAGCCCACCTCTCCACTCCCTGCATCACCAACCAACAACAAACCAAACAAGATGTCGTCGACTGCCCGTGCCCCACCACCACCACTGAAGCTCGAGATCATCGACTCGCGCCCCTTGACCTCCACCGAGACCGTCGTCGCCCTCCATAACTTTCTCTCCAACGGCACCGCCATCCACTCGGCCCCTACATCCATCAACCACCAGGTCACTCAGTTGTACGAAAAGCTCCGTCTCGAAGCCAAGCGCAACAACTAAGGAGCAAGGGCGCGCATAAGGATAGACAAGGCGGAAGGAGGTCAGGATCAAAGCGGCTCTTTTCATTACAGGAATGTAGGTCTGGATGACGGTTGAGGGTTGTAAAGGCCGTATAATTGGAGCGCTGGAGGATGCTAGTAGCAGTTTGAATATTTGCGAGACGGGAGATCACTTCTGGCAGAATCCGGAATATCATACTTGCAGGAAGGATCTCTGCCTCTCCTTGAACCTGAACAGCGTATAGACAAGGATCGCTTCTTTTTTTAACAACCAACCCACTCAAACTACCAATCAACCAACACTTTTCTCGCTAATTGGCTCCAACAGTATCCGCTTCTTCTGCACACAAACCACACTCAACATGCATCAAACACATTGTACAATAATAAACTTTCATACAGAACAAGCGACGAGCAAGGACAAAGTGAGGCGAATGATCAGATTCTGGGTGCATTTTTAGGATTGATAGAAGTGAACAGTAGTTGCCCTTTTGTTTTGTTTGGGCAAAGCGCTAAAGGAAAAACAAAATCAGTGTGACTGGGATTAGACAGCACACAGGAACTGACGAGTCAAACTTTTGAGAACTCAAGAAGTAACTGGTATCGATGGCGGGAGCAATTGAACGTGCGAGAGAGGTAATTTATTGAATAAACAGGCGAAGACGTTGTCCGCCGGCGGCGAGGGTATATTAGAAGGTAGTCCTGTTGGAACCACTCCTCATAGCTGTGGTGTCGTACCGCGACAGAAGCTGATGTTTCCTGTTCCTGTTCCTGTGTCTTTCCTCTGCGAAGACTCAGGCTGCGTACTGGAGAAAGATTACAAAGCCTCTTCAGGGAGAAGGAGAACCAAGGCGGAGGTGAGCGCCTTGCTTGGCGGCGACCCAGGTGATGAATGCACAGGTGAGGACGTATCCTGAGAACTTGAAGAATGCCGAACGGGAGATCTGAGCTTCCTCCTCGGCGGTCCTAGAGGATGCAAAGATTCGACGCAAGTTTGGCAGTGCCATTGTTGACTAGGTGTTTTCCGGGTAAGGCGTGTGTGGTAGTGAAAGGAAGGGAAGGGCGTTGACCTGTGGAGTGGTGATGAGGAAGAAAAGAGGAGCGAGCGATGAAAGTGGCAGTCAGGTACGAACAAGAAGCTGAACCGCGTTCGTTGGCTGGTTCGTCCATATAGTACAAGGCCCAGCCAATTCCGACAGCAAGTCACAATATGCCTTTCCTTCGTAAACACTGGGACCAGGCATTTTTTTTTTTTTTTTTTTTTTTGTTCTCTCACTCACAACTCACATCCCTCACCACTTCGCATCCAGCAAACATAATCAACAATGGCGCAGAAGGTCATCAAGAAGTCAAATGTCACCAAGGACAGTGTCAAGAAGCAGAACACCGGACTCCTCCGGAAAGGAGGTACTCTATCTCTTCTACTGTCACTACCTGGATACTACAGACAAGGGTTCATAGCAGGATAGACACAGACAACGAGCACCAGACAACTGATACCCCCCTATTATTCCCATACCACCCATCAACCAACAATAGCAAGAGCATATGCCCCCAAGAGCAACATGCTGATCAAACAAAAGTCGACCCAGAAGAAGCTCTCGGCCCAGATCAACAAAAACATCGAGACCGTCATGGCCACCCGTGCGGGAGCTACCGGAAAGTTGACGATCATGAAGTCTCTCGCCGATGCTGGATTGGAGGCTGAACGCAAGGCTGGAGGCAAGCGTAAGGCTGGAGGTATGCCCAAGGTCGGCACTGGCAAGATCTCGAAGGCTTTGCCTACCAAGGCCAAGCCTGCCCCCAAGAAGTAAAATCACAGGAAAGCAACTATCAGGAATGGTGTCTGGACTCTCTTGATATTTTTTTTGGATACCTTCTTTCCCTCCTCCCCCTCTCTTTTCTCGTCCATTCCTTTATCTTTCCACACCTCACTCTCGTCTTTTTCTCGCATTAGTATTGTACACTAGTAGTTTTTCTTTCTGTCTTCCATAAATAATGGACATCAAATTATCGGACATCATATGGATTGGAAAAGCAGTGTTTATTACTGGCTCAGGGACGATCTCGGTAACAAACAATGACAAAGACAAAGGACAAAGAAGAGAAAGAATTACGAAATGTAGAGAGGTATTAAGATGTGTTGGATAATACTGTATGAATGAGTGTGAGCGAGTGAATCAAAAACATCCATGGATAAAAAGAAGAAGGGAAAAAAGCACTGTTCAGAGCTGCATCAAGACAAGGAGGGCGGTGGTAAGTGCCAGGACACCCTTACCAGTCCATTCCCACCTTGACACTGCCGCAATCGAGGAGGGCTTGGTCGTGCCTGCGTTTACAGGTGCTATTCACATACATACAACAGGGGGTCATACATGCAGATATAATTAGGTCCTCTGTCTCAACCTGCGGACCATTCCCATTAGGACACAATAATCAAACCAGAGAAACCAAAAAAAAAGCGTACCTGCAGTGCCCTCGGGCATGATGGAGAATGCTGGGCCCTGGGCAAAGAGGGTAGCCTGGTTGTTGACGTTGGCAATCAGAAGCACAGAGAAATTGGCGCCAGCGAAACCGAGTTTGGGAACTGGCCATGAGGCGCCTCCTGAGGCTGTTGCTAGATTTGAGAAGAGGGCCAGTGGGCCTGTGAACAGTGTCTTTGACTATTTTGTTGTAGTTGTTGGTGGTGCCCGTGTGTTGTAGGTGATGGAATGGGAGACGGTGTTTGGTTGGGTCCAGATTGCGTTGTGTGTCCGTCCAGGATAAGAAAGGGGGTGGTAGAAAACGTAACAGAGAGTGAGAACGACAGCGGTGGTTTGCCGAATGTATTGGATCCGTGAAAACAAAAACATCCAGGGGCAAGCATGGTCCGCACAGACAGAGAAAAAGAAAGAGAGGGATAAGAGAAAACCCAATTAGTGAGTTGACCTTCGTTTAGTATGTTTGTACCACCTCAGAGAAACATATCAGAAAACACATACGTTGTCGACAAGCTCCACGGAGATGGTGGCGGGGGAAGGTGGTTGGGGACCAGAGTAGGACCAAGCGATGGGCAATTGACCTCCGGCGACAATAAACGACGTTGCATTGGGTGATGTGACCACCAAGTCCGCTACGATATATCGAGAGGGAAAATAAAAAAAAAAATGTAAGTGAAGAGATGTTGCTGAAAATCCGCGTTCTCCCTATGTTAGGTTTGAGAAATGCTCGCAAGAGATCACTGTAGAGACCCTTGCTGCTTACCGAAGGCGGTGGAGATGAGAGCCAAGAGAGTGGCGACGACCAAGAGAGGCGAAAAGCTGTGCATGGCTGGGACGAGGATTCTATTGGATGTCCGTATCAAAGATAACAGTTGTAGCAGTGAATGGGAGAAAAAGAGAGGCGTCAGCGTCCATTTAATCGCTCCGACTCCTGGTGTGACGGATGAAGGTTGACGATGAAGAAGGGTGGCATCGAAAGAGGAAATGGAAAGTGGAACCAGGAAAGGAAAGAGGAAGAGTGGATGGATTGGATGTTACCTACTGCAAAAAAAAATGGCTGCTGAGGGAGGAAGTGCGGAAGTGTGCTGCAGGAATGCGGCTAGAGGGAAAAGGGTTTAGAAGGGAAAAGAGGAAAGGAATACAAATACGTTGTGAGCGGCAAAAGAGGGATAATAAGGAAAAGAGGAAAGAGAGAGAGAAAAAGTAAGAAGGGCTACCAGCAAGGATGCAAAAGAAAAAAAAGGGAGGGAAAATAAAGCGAGCCAGAAAGAGATCATTCAGTGAGATAAAACTGCTGGCAAAAATGAAGTGACCGGTCGGCATCCTGACTTGTGCCTTGCTGTTCAACGCCGCGCCAAGGAATACAAAAGAACGAATCCCTATTTTGCTATCGTAACTTTTTCCCGGCAACCACATCGACCTTGTCAATGGGCGACTTTGCTGAATGGTCAGACTGAAGGAAAGAAATACAGGAGTTGGTGTCGAAGGGGACAGAGGGAGAGAAAAAAGAAAAGAGAGGGGGGAAGGAAGATGAGAAAAGGAAGGGGGTGCGAAGGACGAGAAAGACGAGGGGAGCCAGCATGTCCCAGTGCATATTGGATCCTTGGTTGAGAGGGAAAAAAATTAAAGGGGTCATGCACGGAGACATAGAAGGACGATATTATTTTCTCTTCCTAGAAGAAAGTACTCACACAAACACACAAGCAGGGTGGACAAGGTCGCACTCGAGTGAGGCATCTGCAAGAAGAGGCGAAATCGACGAGGACGGTATACGAGATAAAGAAAAAAAGTAATCAATACAAGGAAATGCCGGGTATAGGTATGGGTTCTTCAGAAAAATAGTTGGGTCGATGGGAGAACCTTCCGAGCGCACTTTGTGTATTTTTTCACAACAGGTCGGGCATACAAACGTCGCACCAGCCTTACTTCCACTTTTTCTGTCGCGCACAGACGCTCTTACCCTCATAGCCTGCCAAACAACACGGGTGAGTGTATCTTGTAAGTGGGAGAGAGGGAATTCCGATGAGTGGTCACCCCATTATTTTAAATTTCTGCGCCACCGAAATCAGGATCAAGATCAAATTGCCGCGTCCCGATATTTCGCGTGTCGCGCTGTGACGTGTTATGGTGCTTTGCATCTTTGCGACGGACCGTGGTGAACACTTAGGTCAGAAGGTTGAAGTCACAAGAAAAGAGTCTGTTCGATGGCCTGCGTTTAATTTTCAGCCACAGTTTCGCTCCTTACTTTAGTCAGCGATATCTCGCTTTTCCCGTTCCCCCTCATCTCATTCCTTCTCATGCTCATATAAAGGCAATTTCGTCTGCTTGACACGTATTGGTGTCCTCCAACGTTTCTTTTTTTTGATAATATTGGTTGAAGGAATGTAGTAAAGGGGGCCAGAAGGTGGCAACCATGACTTCATCCTCGTTTTTCTTTAATTTTTTAATCTCACGCGCGCAATAAAAACTGTCGAGCTATTGCAAAAAAAAAGAGCACACTTTGTAGAAGACAGCATGTGACAAGGGATACTAGGACTACTGTCATTCTTCCTTATAAGTGGCAGAAATAAAAACTCGACTACATAAATCTCTCACGTTGATAAAATCTGGAGGTAGGAACTCAAACTCAGCGTTCGCCGGAACACCTATCGTCGCTTCAATCTAAACCTTTTATCAGCAAAGTATACATTGACTTGCAAACGGCAATCTTCGTACGATTAATATGTATCGAAGAGTTTTCCGTACAACTATTGGCATATTCTGCAATGCAGCATATTGAGTGAAAAGAGATACCACTCTGGAATGGTATCGTCTATAAGGACATTTTTTTTGTATAGTCTAGTCAGAAACCATGTGGGGCTTCCGCATAGATGTGAACCAACATGAGCGGTGAAAGGTTAAAAAATTCACCTTCCATAAACGGCCATCTTCTATCCTGAATACTATAAACACATCGATGAATATCCAGCATGACTAGACACAAAAATTATCAAAAAAGTACCAGGTTGGTCACAAGGCCGTGTGCAAGATATCAATAGCAAAGGAAAATGAGATGTCCAAACAGGATATCATTCCTTCTGCGCGTACTTGTGTTGCATTGTAAGCAAAATATCTACGTCTACACCCACCGGTGCGGACTGGCACGAGCGATAAAAAAAGTAACAAAGTAAATGAAGTAGATGTAATCAAGGCGACGAAGACACCTGAACGCCATAAAAGTAGTGTCTGCAGTATGCACCAATAGAGGAAATAAAATCAAGCGGCAACCTTTCTATCTAAGAACCGTGACGAGATTACTTGCTTCTTCTCCGGGAGATTGTACCTCCAACACATTTAGTCATGACACGCATAGGCAAGAATAGGCGTGGCTTCCATCTTTTTTAAGCAACACTTATTCTTGAGGAAAGCGACTCAAGAGAGGAAGATCGGAAGGTAGAAGTAGAAAGAAAAATAAATTGTGACAGCGACCAGGATGTGCAATCAACCATTTTAGCACAGCTTGAGATTCTTGAGACCTATTTGAGCTATCCAGTCAAAGCCTCCTCCGTTGTTCTTAAAGTCGTCGTGCTTGGCATCGCACTTGTCGTCGTCTTTCGCGAGATTGTTCATACAGTCGTCAACGCACCTTTGTGACTATTTGCCCCCAATGACCTTGCATTTGCCGTAGCAGTTTGCATTTGCCATCATCGCATGGGCCTTGCAGTTGCAATTGGCCGCCACAAGTGCAGTAGACATGCAGGTCTCGCTGATAGTCTAGACGGTTGAGGTAGCCCAGGCAAGAGTGGCAATGACGAGAAACTGGATCTTCATGATAGCTTAAGGTGAGCGTGGAGTGTCTAGTGTGAATGCATTGTGAGTGAGTAGAGCGGTCGTTGCGGTATTAAGCTGTATTTTAAGACGCCTTGAAAAAAATGCAGCAAGTACAATAAGATAGACTTACATGTGTCTGCGAGATGGTGAGGTAGGGCAAAGTTGACTTTTCTCAGGGCAAGGATGGGTGTCGAGGATATGGAGTTTATAAGACGGCGATGGACTATATATATACATGTATTTCGTGAGGAAGCGCGATAAAAAAAACTTACTTGAACTGGCATATGAAACGGACAAGTAACAGGCTGTTGCATGGTATTATTCAATCGCTTGACCTCTGTAGTGAAGGGAACTGAGAACCTAAAAACGAGTAAAAATTAAAACGACTGTTCTTCCCGTTTCCTCGGTAAAACTTTTTTTAACAGTCACCTTCTTGGAATTCTACTCTGTGTCAATGTTTGAGATTGCTTGACGGTAGAGACCTTTCTCTGATTGGGTCACAGGGATGCAGGAGCCAATGAGGGGTATGTTGGACGTTTAACTGGGCTATCGTTGAACATGGGTAACGGCGTTGTTTTTTTTTTGCCATACTTTTCACTACTTTCTTTACCATTTTTCTTTCTTTTCCTCTCACCTCCTAACCTAATTCTTCTCTCCAGTGGCAAAGTACCTACTCTTTGTTGTTTTGTTTGTCTAAAAGAGGCAGCACTCGAAGGATGTTGAAGTTGTCCTAGATCTTTTGTTTATTTTCCGTCCTATTGTCAGAAAGCATGGAGAGAGAAGGACTTTTAGTAGAACTATTGTTGTCACAGCTGGTTGATTCTATGCAGCAGAGAGGACAAAATAAAAACAACTAGCTACTGATCAAAAAATTCATCACTCTACCGTTTTGTCCGACCCTTGGCAAACATCGATGTTTAATGAAGTGTAAGAACCTTTGCACCGTTTTCCCCCCTTTCTCCATATAACCTCCCTCAGCCCCCATTGCAGACCCATTAAGGTTTTCTCCCAGACCTTCCGGTTTGCACAGCGCAATACTTTCTCTAGGTCGAAAATGGGCGCGCCGGGAGTACGAACAGCCCAATTAACTAGAGGAGTTTAAAAAAACAATTGTTGCAGCCAATCATACTCCGCCAATCACTCGACAACTGCGTATCTGAAAGAAAGAGATGGATGGTTGTCACGTAGTCAGCCTAATCTTAATCTGCAAAGAATGTCAAGGACGCGTACATGTATGAATGTACTTGCTTGTGAGAAGTGGATAAAGAGAGATGACTTCTAATATGTTGTTTGGATGTTTAATGAGACAACGGTAAAGGACTTTGAGTACGACTTTCACAACGAGAGGACAGAAAAGCCAAGAGAACTGAGCCCATATCCGAACCCAACAGAGAAAGACCTGTCATTTTGATATTTGCAAATAAAAGCATGAATTGTGAAAAAATTCTGCCCGAGCTAAGGTATGAGCTGTTGTTATTGTTGATGGTGTTGTTGTTGTTGCATGGATGATTTTCCTCATGAGAAAATGATAACGAGTAAGAAGTATAATTGGCCAATAGCTGTGGGCTGTAGTGTACTCGGGAGTACGTCTGATCGAAGAGAGAAACGCATGAAGTGATCACATTAATCAAGAATGTTGTTAGTCTTACTTATGATTCGCCTCGTTGCTATGCACCAGAAAAAAAGGAGAAAGCGCTGAAAATGCTTGAGTATCGTTTGACACGGCATGTGCGGCGTAGGGAACATCTTCTAAATGCAGATATACTGCTGTAGATGCGAACTTCCAAAAAGAAAAACAGAAAAAATGCCATGGTCAACCGAAATGCTAATTTTCGGAATCAAAGGTTTTGAAAAGGAAAAAACAAACTACGCTCCACCATGAAAAAAATACAAATTCAAAAAAAAAAAAATAGTAGCATTAGCTTTTTGAGACGCAGAACCAATTTTGTATATCAAACACCTAGCCACCATCTGGAAAAAACAAACGTATAGCCTATTTACACAAAGGTGTCATTATTTTACTTCAATCAGTCATTGAAAAGAAATGAATATTGTTCGTAACAGTGCATCGACGACATGATAATATAAAGCGGTAAGGTCTAATGCTCATGTCAGAATCTGGCTTCCGCGCACGAGTATCGATTGAAGATTCGTAAAATTCAAGTAGGATGATGTCCGATCCGGCGGATGCACATATATCATCGTGGCTACATCTTCAAGTCGTGCGCACAAACAGAACCCTGAATTGACATAAAAGATCAAAAACGAAAATGGTCCAGGTACGCTCTCAAGGGCTACACATTCGACGTGTGACGCGTCGTCATCGAGCCAGCTGTAAGTCCATGTTATACGGTCGCATTTTTTCCCAATCAAGCAAAGGGAAAACGCATCTCTTAATCATATCCGTGCATAACTCAATGATACAAAACTGCGGCAAGGGGAAAATCGTTTTATAAGTTTGGACAGGTCACAGATTGTATATTGTCTCAGCAAGAAACTTGTTTGAGGCTTGGTATCACAACCGGAAGGCCGAATCAAAATCAAACCTTCTTCGAAGAAGATATTAAACGAACAATAAGAACCAAACTTGCACCACTGAATATCCTCCTTTGCAATGCACCATAAAGCAAAGTCTACACAACACTACCGCGACAGCCGAAATAATGATTTTGCTCAATGAAATGGTTGCATAAAATGTGAAGTCAGTCAAATCATTTTTGCGGTTGATTGATAAAAGCAAGCGAGTGAGAAGTTGCCGATCAGATATCCACGACCACTAAAAGCTCATTAGCGCTCACAGGCAGAATCGCTAAATATCTGATTGACAAAGGTTAATGAGGCTGATTCAATGATTCTTGGTTTACATCGTTAAATATCTTGAACTTTTGGTGTCGCTCAACATTACAAGGGCGTTTCTTCAACAACGCGACCAGTCTCCACCTTCTCTGTGTTTTACTAACAAATATATAAGAACTGAAATTGACCCCTACGACGCCGTAGTGAAATAAGATCGTTTCTAATCGGCTTTATTCACTGAAAAGAAGCTCACGTTTTCCAACTTGGTATATCGCATGAATGGGGTTTTTCAGTGAGACCAATATAAAGGTAACGACGAGAGATTGAAGCAACTAATAAAACAAAATAAGGCACAGATCTTAATGTCGGCAAAAAAAACGGTATACCAGCATCTCACTCAGAGTAACCAAACAACTGGTGCTTTCCCTGGTGATCTACGTTTATCGGTGTGAGAGTTTTTCAGTTCAAAAAAAAAGAGCCGACAAGTGTTGTTTCACCTTGAATTGGGGGTTTTTTTTTGAAGATAGTGAACGTAAAAATGATGGTAATTGGTTGGACGGATCGGCTGAAATCTTGATGAATTGTGATTGTAAAGGACTTTGTTCAGGCAACATTGGATCGCAAATTTTTGTACGAGTGAGCCAAAAGATGGACTTTGGACATGCCCCGTTGGTACCCTCGCTCCATTCTATGATCTGTTCAAAGTAAGGTGGCTTTTGCAGAAACAAATAGTGATCGGCGATGTGAACCTTTGAAAAACAATAGTCGTGCCGAAATATTATAACCAAGCAGGACTAGTAGCGTTTCAAAGTTTATCTGCCCGCGCGGAAACGGCTCCATCGCTAACACACCGCCCTATCGGTATGCGCTTGTCATAAAAGAGATCATAGTTGTTTTTCCCAAAGGACGAGGTTTGGCAAGGAAATCGTACGAATGGAAACGAAGTCCGAGTGAACCGTTCAGAGGTTCTGAAATCCGCCGCTGCAGTACACGTTTGATTCGACAAAAGGCAGAGGCACTTACGATGTGACACATCCGCGTGCGCACTCAAAAAATGATATCAAAAAGGACAGCTGCGATCATATGCAAGGCTGCCGTTTGTCAGAAAAATGTGCCGAATAAAGAGCCCTTCTGACTTAAGTGTACCACTCTGAACAAGATCTATGAACTTAAAATGACTGAAAAATACCAGTAGCAGGTTGCAAAGAGATGAGAAACATTTTGTCAATTTGTCAGGTGATATATTTGAAGATACAACAGGTCGTCCTTGTGTAATAAGTATTTCCAGACGTGGAGTGCTTTCTCCAACCCCCCCCCCCCCCCCTTTTTTTTTTTTTTTTTTGAAGAAACGCGGGATTGCAACCAAAAAATCGGATATGAAGGACGAGCGGACCGTCTATCCTTGAATTTTTGGAAGGCTCAATAATCAGCCACGCGTTACTTTTTGTGAAAATGGAAAGAAAAAACCGACCACACAAGTTTGCGATCATCCTTCAAAATCAAGCACTTAGAATGAAACCACCTGCATCAGGGATGTTTATCGGTGTAATTTACTCAATCATTGCAAGAAGAGACCGGTACATATTCACTTACATATCGGCACCGTGTCGAGAGAATAGTTCAGAGAGCATAGAGTTCATATACTACTGGTATCTCAGACTAGATACGACTGCCGAGAAATGAATATTAGTCCAATTCATGACAAATTCAAAGGCTCATATGCTACGGAACGGGGAAATGTATCCTGGCGACTGTTTTCACAAATGACAAGCCAATCACATTAATGCGACCTAAAATCGACAGAAAAAGACGAAAAGGAATGAATCGTATATGCTCTCAAAAATAAGGCATAGGACTCGCGACTCGTTGATAACTAGTCAGTTAGTTTAAAAGGCGAAAGGATCTGACGGTGGCGCAAATCTTTTTTGAACTGCTTGAAACTTACACAAACCACGAATTTGGGTATGAAAACGTAAACAAGATATCCAGCGCATCGCCCAGGTCCTTCATCTATGTAGCACCATGCGGCGCATCAAAGATAAGACGCTTAATATAACCTGAAATCATACTCCTGACAAATTATTTACTAAACGGAATGTGAGAACTTGAATATCGATAAGGAGGCCTGTTATCCTTTTCTTTTAATATCAAAAGTGCCCCCACCAAATCTCGTTTACAACGCTGGTAAAAGGAGGCGAGTGGGAGCTCTTCTCAGATCGTCGTCCAAGAGAATAAATGAAATAAAGCTGCTCGAACAGTGGCTAGGACCCGTCATACTACAAATGTAAAAAAAAATTCATTATCCATCTTCGTTGCATAAAAGTAATGCGTGCGAGGAACAAATTAGAATCCTCCTGCATCTTGCGCTTCCAATAAAAAAAGATATTTACTTCATTTAACAGCCGTGTATAACCTAGCCGTGTATAGCTGGCATTTGTTAACCAATACATAGTGGAAGTGATTGGAGCGAACAGGAGACCGTAATCTGCTGCCTTAAGTTATGTTAGCTCAAACGAATGCGACGAAAAGCAAATCCTCATCTTCATTCCATTCAAGCAACGTCAACCATTTTAGCAAAAGGTGAACGTCGAATCCAGAACTTAAGAGCCTAATGCTTGGAGCAACCTGGAAATATGTAAAGATATTGGTCTGGTGATGCGCTATTGTATTTTTTTTTCAGTCAGGAAAAAGAGGGGATCTGTTTTGGTCAACCTTATACCTTTTCTTCTCGTCAAAACATAAAACACGACTAAGGAGCGTATTTTAAAGCTTATACAAAAGGCAAGAAGCCCGGATCTACTTAACAAGAAATTTGTTTTGAAGGTTGAAACCACAGAAGTACGGTTGAATGAGGATATCCGTATCTAAACGACAAATCCTCTTTCAAGAACATTTTAAGTGGGCGAAAGAGTTCAGATAACGACAACTGAATATCCTCGTGTACCTTGTGCCACAAAGAGAACAACATCAGCCTACAACAGCATGAATCGCATGTACTACCCTTGATTTAATGAAATGGTCGTGATAAAGACTGAGGAAATCAAATCGTTGTCACAAGGTAGTAAAAAAAATAGACCAATCACTTTCCGTTCATGTGTCCGTGCGTAGCATGTAGTTCAAAGCGCGCATATTGCATGACATGAAAGCCAAATCCAGAGCGGCCTGTGAATTGAGGAATGGCCAAAACATCATCTCCTAAACTTTTGTGTCGCCTTGACGAACGGCGCTATTCCAACCACCCTCTAAAAAATCCGCCACGTTATTTTCTATAATGAAAATCGAATGAAACAGATGCGTGGTGGAGGCTAAAAGCTATCAATCAATCGTATCGTCTACTTTCTGCACTCCATTTCAAAGGAGGTAGGTTCTTCATTCGGTCGCCCTGAACAAATTGCTCTAGATTTTTTTTTTTGCAAATAATTTGCGCATGGTGACGTTGCTGTTGCCGGAGAGTAAGAGAGGGTTCGATCAAATGACAACCTCTACAATGATCCGCTATAGCCCTCGTAACTTTATACTAGTACTCGCACGGGACACCTCCAGTTTTGAAAGAATATATAAGAACAAGATAATCAATTGATCCAAGTGTCCATGCTATATCAATGCTATTTAATCCACTAAAAGCGTGTTTGGCCACTGCCTTCCTTGCATCCGTAACAAAGATACCGGACAACAAACCGTGGCGACATTTATCCCAAAAAGACGGAAAGAATGTCACTGAGGGTAATGCACCCTACAGGCCGGTCCTCACTATCGACCAACCAAGACCGGTGTCCGTGGTTGCGAACAACGCCGCTCATCAATTGACCCAGCGAGAACTTTGCCCGGCAGCTCAGCGGTTTCTTGAGACTGCCCTGGCATGTCTTCAAGTACACCAGTACAGGACGGTGTAAGTCCTCGATCCTGTTAGGGTTGATCCCGCGCAAGTCCGCCGCTGACATTTCTGCTACCAGTGCCCCATCCGAATCTAATTCAGCGAACAAATAGAAAACATCGTCGGTGTTAGTATGTCAGACGAAAATATGAGGTGGGGGCCTTGTCTCGTCACACAAAAACGCACAAGTAGAGAGAGGTGAGCTTACCGACGATGGCTACACAGGTGGCGTGGGAGGTGGACATCTTTTGAAGAGCATCCCAGGCCTGGGACTGGATGGTGATTGATACAGGTGTACGCTTGAGTTTGCTTGCTGTTGCTTCGTCAAGGTACTCCTCCGCATACTTGAGGGCATGACCTGCAAAACTGTCGGCTGAAATATCCAGAATAGGGCCCAACTCGTGGTTGTGCTCCAGAAGGTAGCGGATAACATCAGTCTGAGAGATCAAGCGACCCGCTGAGGGCTTGCGTGCCTGTTGTTCCAATTCAATGGCAGCGTTCTCCTCTGTGTCTGCCTGATCTGTGCGAACAGGAATGTCCTCCAGTACCAAAATGCGGTGCACACGGTGCTTTGTGAACAATTCGATCCTAAACAAGTGCATAGGGTCAGAAAAAAAAATGTATGTGTTTGTCAGGAATCTTTACACAGCCCACATGCGCATGCCGCATTTACACATCCGTCCAGACCCCTCTTTTCTTGTACACCCGTGAATCCGTCTCACTCCGATGTTCACTTACAATTGTGTCAAGGAGATGCTTGGCTGGCATGTCCATAGTTTGGAGGAGCTCTTGGTCATCCCCACCAAAATCGCCACGGGCATCGATAGGAACTCGGTGTTCAAGCCTTTAGCCGAACCTGACGACAACCCTTGCTCCTACATGACAAAGAGTACCAAAAATACAAAAAAAAAAAAAAAAAAAAAAAAAAAAAAAAGAGTCGGTGTGTCAATTCTCTCGCGTTGGTTGTTTGTTCCCAGTTTGCTGCAGAATGAGGGCATTAATTGCTTTCTTGTCGCCTTTTTTCGTCCATTTCCCACGGGAGGGAAAAAGGAAGGACAAAGTCCGAAATTCTCTTTTTTTTTTTCCTTTTGCCAATTACCTCAAGGGTCGAAAGAAGGTCAAAGGCGTCAATGATGGCGACATAGTCCTTTCGGTTGTTGAACTTGCGGTACACGGGCACCGAGAGGATGTCTGCTCTCCATTGGGCGTCCCGTCAAAGAGAAAATTTTCCGTGTTGTATGTTGTGTAAGTGTGTGTTCCCATGATCCAGAAACAGCCAGGTGGCGGATCCAGGCCGAATTAAAAAAAGGGTCGCAGAGAGACATAACAGGAACGTCATCCAATGTGGCCGGTTGGGACATGCGGAGAGTAGAAAAAAGGCGAAAGCAAGAGAGATAAAGACGACAGTCAGTATCAAGTTCTGGTTCTGGTTCATGTTCTGGTTCAGTTTTCCAAGTGCACCCCTCCTGTTGCCCCCTCTTCTACACAACCTACGCTGGGCTCATCCGTGAGAAAAACAACCTCCTCTCTCCCCTATAACGAAAAAATTGTATCCGGGCACGATATTTTCTTGTAAACCATGCACAAGGGTCATCCATGCGCAACCTGGTACGATGACTCTTCTATTCCTAAAAGACAACAACTTTGGCGAGCAGATTCTCTCTTCGCAACTTCAACTGTATTTATCTGTCGGGTGTTCACCGCAACGGCATCAACAAACGAAGCCTACTCTACACAAGACTAAGGATTCTTAATTACCGTTGGCGAGGAGGGTCTCAAAGACCGTTTCGACGGTGGCAGTGACCTGGATATCGATGAGATCGTGGCCCTGCTTCTTCTCGCTAAGGACGTCAGCGACGGTATGTGTTGCCAGGAACTGTGAATGCAGTGAGGTCATTTCGAGTTAAGGTTGTATGTGGGTTGTCGTAACGTGGAATGAGACTGGGTGAAGTGGTTGTTGTTTGCGTTTTTTTTGATTGCGTGCGAGGGGGAATGTAAGTGTGAGAGTGAGCAGTGAGAGTGAAGGGTAAGGGAGAGTGAGGAAGTGTGAATGCAAAGTAGAGAAAGAAGAGAAGAAGTAGAAGTAGAAGAAGTAGAAGTAGAAAGAAAGGCTGCGGGTTTGAAAGATAAAAATAAGGGTGCGTTTGTCTGTAATCCCGTCTCAGTGATATGTTGTGTTGTGTTGGGTGGCGAGAAAAAGAAAAATTGAAACAAACAAAAAAAGTTGACCCGACGAATACGAAAAGGGACAATTCGCACGCGGGTACGCACCATGACATCGTCCATTCTTTGTTTTATCTCTTTGTGTGCCTCCTTTGCTTCCCTTGCTTCTCTTGCTTCTCTTGCTTCCCTCTTTTACACTTTACAGCCCACTCAGTCCAAACACATGCAACAGTAACAACAAACAGCGACACACAGACTAAGAACGAGCAAAAGAACTACGGCCATATTACTCATGCCTCAGTTGTCCACTCCAAAAGAAACATCTCTTCTTCCTGGTTCGCAAGGTCTGAGTTTTATGGAGCAAATTAGGACCGTAGAGTTGGCTATTAAGGGAGGCACTGGGGGTATCCACTGACTGTCTACTTTTTCGAAAGACTCTTGAACGCCTGACGGACCTTCTTCATAAATCCATAAAAGTCCCTCGTCTCGTTCAAGTATCGAAGCAATGCTGGCAGTTCCGGTAGGTCGGGTGAGCAATCTGACGCTATTCATCACAAACAACAACGATTCACAAAGTACGTTAACATACTGTCGCACTATAGTCGGACACACCAAAAGAAGATAACGAGAGAACGGGCCACGAACGATACCTGAAAACTCGTGTTGAGAGACATCTAGAGTGATCGAATATTCCTGTTCCCAGTCCTGCTCACTTATCCGCGTAAAGACAAATCCAATGTGATCCACTATGCAAGGGGTGATAAACATAAAAATAGCCAGACACAGAGGGTTAGCTACTCTTCGTTCAAGACGGTGTCACGGGTAGGCAGAAATGAAGGCGAAAGTACAAAAGGGCAAGACGTTACCTTTGACCCCGACAATACGCATGGAAAGGAAGGACTCATAGCTTGCCAACTCGGGCTTGTTCTTCAAGACTTGCTCATCCAACGCCTTCTTTAGTGCAATCTTGGCTATTCATAGTGTCCAGGCACGGCAAAAAGGAGAGCATTCCGTTTGGTCAATAAGTCCTTGTGGTGCCATGTGAACAAACAAAAAATTTGCAATTTTTCATTTGTTTCTCCTGCATGCAGTGTCTCTTGTCTGTGTTCGTTCGAACGTTCCCCTCCTGGGTTTCCAGAATCAATCGTTTTTTGTTACCTTCCCGCTTGGCCTTGACTTCTTTCCTGAGGAGGTCGAGTTGTGCCTCGTGCAATGACCTTGTCTGCTTCATGTCCTCGTATGTTGCCGAGAGCTGCTGGATCGTCTTTGTCATTATCTGGGCCTCCTCCCTTTCCTTCTGTAACGCTATTATCGATAATCAAAAAAATGAAGAGCTCTGGGTTAGCTATATTGTTCTTGGTTGCCAAAGCAGAATCAGAGAACAGGTAACTTCTCCATCCCGTGACCATACTTTTGTTGAGGGCGATCTCCTGTGCAACGGCAATCTTCATTTCTTCCCGCACTTCCCGATCGTACTCTAAAACGCAAAGAAGTCGTAGAGACTAAGAGTTAGTTTACTGTATTCCTGAACTTTTAGAATCAGACACTCCCTATACAAAAAACAACCAACAGCGCGGTTGTATTCCCGTACCTCGCGCCTCGGCGGTTTCCCGGACCCACTGCTCAGTATTCTCGACGATTTTTGACTTGATCTTTTGAATGGCGCTGTTAACCTCGGTCTCGAATGTGGCCGCACGCGCCAAAAGTTCATCGCTATCGAACTGCGGTGTGGGGAGTGTAGGTGTCGAGAGGTTGGGTGTCTTTGAGGGGAGGAGGGAGAGGCGTTGGCTTCCAAAGGAGGAGCGAGGGTTGGAGTGGTCTGTCATGAGCGAGGGTCTTCCTCCTGTCCCTGTGCCTGTTCCTGTTGAGCTCCTGAGAGATGACCGTGAATGTGCTTGTGCCTCTGTGTATGCCATGTTTGCCTTTTTTTGTTGTTGTTGGTCTATGTTTGTTGTGGTGATGTCAGACGTCCTGGACGGTTGTTGTTCCTGTATCCTTGCTTGCGAGTGGATGTATTCGTGTTTGTTGTAATCGTTGACCGTGAAGCGATGGTGGCAAATAAAACGCGCTTTGCAGACAAAAATCAAGTCAGTCCCAGGAAGAGCTAAGCCACTCGACAAGACCAAATTAATTCCTGCCCTCGTTTTCGTTTGCCTTATTCACTCACTCGCACACCCGTACCCAAGCAAAGAACAGCAACACAGGAACCAGGAGGATGTCGACTCACGTTACAAGAACGCGGGTACTACTCGCACTAACCCGGATATCACGGAGCTACAGCAGCACCGCCGCCTCAACCAACACTAGCAACACGCAACAGCCAAAGACGGCTCCCCGCATCTCAAGAGGACCTACTATCCCACGCAAACCGCGGATACAGGACTTGTCCAACGACATGCCACCGCGCTCCTTCCTACTGGATCTTCCGACAAGACCAACACCCAAGAGACTATCTCCTGCAAAAAGAGAGCATGAAGCGTTGACGTCGTTTGAAAAGAAGGTCGCCAACAACCCCTATGGTATGCCACCAACCGACAGTGTGCTTTGTGAAGCAGAAATAGAATCAGAAGAACAGGAACTTTTTTCTTGTACACATTGATCTCTGATCCAAAAAAAAACTTCTTTACTGTTCTGTGTATCTCGCAGCCGCGATCCTGGCTACACCTGTCAGGCAATGCCTCTATACCCGACTCCTTCTCCCAAATGGTACGGTCTCAGGAACTCAATATCAATCGTCTTTACCGCTCTTCGGATGAAAAATCGGCTACCGAGAACTAACAAGCATCCTGATCTCTCATTTTGAAACACGTCATAGCATTCCTGACTAAGTTTATCCAAGCAGCAGGACCTAACGATCAACCCTGGATTGTACCAGAGCGGATCTTGCCCCACGCCATCACCAAAAAACCAACACCGAGTGCCTATCAGGATGACCCACGCAACGGATTCGGCAAATGGATGACTACCACATCTGCCGTCATCGATAGTGTCATCAGGGAAGGTACCCCCACCTACCTATAAGCACTCGGGAACCTGTGATTATGAGCGATAGATATAAAACACTAACGTCTCTCTTTACGTTTGACCTTTGACGGCTTAGGACGGTACAAAATGATCAACACGGCGGCGTTTATGAGACAGGACATGTCGAAACTGGTATATGCTCAGTGGTCCATTCGAGTCGCGCACGAGTTCAAGGTGCTTTACAAGACGTCTTTCACAAAAGAGACCAAAAAACAACCTACGCTTCGCCGCCCCAGATTTATCGTCATGGATGGGTCGCATGCTCACCCACCTGGAGGCAGGGAGACGAGTGAGAGTTCTGGGACTAGCGGAGTGATGGAAGGGTTGGGACCGATTCTGGGATTCAGGAGTGCGCAGAGGATTGAGGTGCCGTGTGTGTTGTATTTTGGCAAGGGTCTTCAACTGACCTCTGGGATGACCAGCAAGGATGCTTCGGCAGTGAGCAAGGAGACCAAGAAGAGCAATGAAACTAAGATGGGCAAGGATTGGGATATATCTGTGCCACGACGGATCCCAGCAACAGGACTACTAGAAGACCTCGACATTACAAAACCAAACCTCCCCGTGTTCGCCAAGGACAGGCAGCCTACACATGAGCAAATGGAGATCTGGCAATCGAGTGGACGGCGGTTCAAGTCGTCCGTGTACGACATGGAGCGGCTCTTTGAGCATCACCCACAGGGACTGGAGGTCATCAAGCAGAAATGTCTTGAATTGTTACCGACTGCTCAGGTGCCTTCTACTGACAAGGATGCGACACCTATGTGGTTGGGCGTTCGAGGATCCAGAGAGACGATCCCGATCTGTATTGGGCTCTGGAAAATGGCCTCTATTTAAATAAACCTTAATCGCCCTTTTCTCTCCGCCCAGAATCATTAACTGGGATTGAGGTTTCTTAGAGAAGGCGTTATGATTGTTACTTGACTTTTATTCCTTTCAACCATGGCTCACATTTTCATTAAAAACAATAGAGACAATCGGGACGGTAGCGAAAAGTAAGAATGGAGTAGACTAGTGCCACGGGGGACTAATCAAAAATCTTTGACTCAAAAATGACTCTTCAAAAACGCGCCAAAATTTTAAGATCTAGATTTTTTCGGGACGCGTCGCACCTCCTTTTTGTGAGGCGCGCAAATACAACGTAAGCGACAGCTTTTTGTTTCTTCAGCCATTTTCTTTCTGTCATCTTTTGTTTATTTAGCATTCACTTTTCTCGCTCGATAAAAGATGAGTTACGAAACGCCTAGGCATGGAGAGTGTTGCAGCATTTCAAACAACTTTTATTCTTGAGGAAAGTAGTCCAAGGATCAGTCAGGAGATGGAAACAGAGGGGATAATAGCGTATGATATCGCGCAGAATTTGCAATTGACTACTTTAGTACCATCCCAGCTTCTCGACTTGCATTGAAACGATCCAGGATAAGCCTCCTCTGCTTTTCTTATAGTTATCGTATATGGCATCGCAATTGCGCTCAACTTCCTCGAGATTCTCCACGTAGCCGTTAACGCATCTTTCTACGTATTTTCCCCCAGTAACTCTGCATTTTCCCGAAGCAGTTTGCGCTAGCAATATTCGCCCTAGTTTTGCAGCTACAATTGGCCACATCAAGCATAGTGGACATGCAGGCTTCCTTGACGTACTTGATAGGGTGCTTAGGGCAGGCAAAGGCCATGACGGTCGAAGTGGTCAAGGCGAGGGCGACAAAGGTGACAAACTAGATCTTCATGGTAGCTTGAGGTGAGAGTGGGGCCTCTAGTGTAGATGGCGTGGCGAATGAGTGGAGCGGTCGTTGTGGCGTTGAACCATGAAAGTCGCCTTGAATTAACAATTTCACGTTCAATAACAGCCTTACGTAGAATTGAAAGATGGCAGGATTCGAACAGAGTTGACTTTTTTCAGGGTATGGTCGAGGTGTAGAGGATAGAGAGGCTACAAATAAGAGATGAGAGCTGAATGCTGGAGAGTTATGGCCCACCTATACATATATCGCGAGGTACGATAGAGAAAATTATCTGTACTAGTAAACGCATCGAACAACTAACAGACTGTTGCATGATACTGTATCAATTTTTTATCCATGGGTCGTATTCCAAATTAACTATGAAAAGACAGCGAACCCCCAAAAAAAGCATTTCAAAAACTTCGAGATGACTCTCTCTATAATACCTTGTGTTTAATCGAGTCAATCTTGGATTTCCGCTCTTTTGTAATCTGTGAACTACTTAGCAGGTAAGGGACTGAGACTTAATGTTTGGGTAACAGGAGTGCAGGAACTCATGAAGGAACCGTGTTAGACGACTGTCAGGACGGTTGTTTGACAAGGGTAAGGGTGTTATTATTATTTCTCGCGTTTTTCTTCTCCCATTTTGTTTACTCTGCTTCTTTCTTTCCCCTTACACTTCTCATTCTTTTCTGATTCTTCTTAACGGTGACACCAAACGGCGACCACGTTGGTCCATTTCCGAAGGAACATTGTTTCTTTTTTAAATGTAGGTACACTTACTCCTGAATGTTTTTCATTTTCTTGTGTTGCATTACTGGCACAGAAAAAGGAAGAGAGAAAGGAGTAAGAGAAACCGGGGCATTTTCTCGGCATTGTTACGATGCTTGTTCCTTACGAAAGTGATGAGAGAATCTACACTCTTTTTTTCGAAATACCGCATTTTCATTATGAGAAATGCGGTATTTAACTTAAAGATATGCTCGGGGGTATTCCATCGGTTGTCGCGTCAGACGTACCTTATACCCTCGCAGAGTTTGTCTCATATCTTCATCAGCAATAGTATATCCTCATACATAGGATGATGGCTGACAACCTCGAGGAAAGATCGGCAGATGCGCAGGAGTGACAGTCCATATACCCACCAGTGGCAGAGACAGTCAAACGAAGCGACACTCTCTTCGTTTTATTGCATCAGTCTTGGACGGAGAAAGGTTCAAGTTAAAACTAGAAAAGGACCAAAAGAATGACAGGATCTGGCAGAGGAGATAAAGAAGGCGGTACGCGAGAAGCTGGCCACGAGAGAAGCTCTGTTTATGCTACGAGAACGAGAGCAAAATTCCCCATCGATTCCGGCGATTACAGCTTGTTCGAGGTCACATTCGGAGCAGAGAGCTTGGCGATTATGGTGGAGATTTGGGTTGTAAGCGACGACCCAAAGGCTCGAGCAGTTGCACGATATGCTGTCCGTAACTCCATGCAAGATTAAAAACCGATTGAGTACCTTCGAGTATATATTTTTAATTCTGTAAAAAAAAAAAAAAAAAAAAAAAAAACTGTAGATAACACACACGATGAAAAAAGTATTTTTCAAAATCATACAGCGTTTTCATTTGTGCCCATTCACAATTTTTCTTTCAGTTCCCAGGGCATGCTCTTCTTTTTTTATTGCGTGCATTGGTAAACGGCTCATAGTTATTCTAAAGAATATGTTGTGCGCACCTTGGGATTTGTCTGATGCTTCTTTGTGCAATCCAAAACATTCTTGGATTTCTCAAGTCAAAAAATTCAAGGCGCCTACATTATGGATTGGTGTTTGTAACCGAAGTATTACGAGTGAAATGTAGGTGTTACACCAAAAACAACAGCCAAAAAAAGCTACAGTTGCCCAATGAAGGTAACTAGAGATTCACTTGACCGGAACCAGATCGGTATCGCAGGATATCCCGTTTCCCACGCGACACTGTACTGAATTCATAAAGGATTTTGCCTAAGGTTGTGCCTATCTTGCAAACAAATTGACATAAATGTTTCTAAAATACGCGATATTTTCTTTCGCCTCAAAAACAACCGAGTGTATAGACGAGGGCCTCAGGGCGTAGCCAGATTGGTTTATTTTACTCATCCCGCTGCGAACAAATTATTACTCTGCCATTAGAGTGCAATGGTTTATGAGCTAGAACAATTACACGAACAGTATAATAGTCATTTGCCCCTGACTGATCCCTCGAACGGCATAGAAGTATCCCTCTTTTACCCAACGAGGATAGACGTTCAGCAAACGGTCGCTCCACTTTTCAGGCACCACACTCCCTGCTGTGATCTTGTTTTGGAAAAAAAATGAAGAGTGGGTAACGCGAAGTTGTCTTCGCTTCCTGAAAAAAGCTGCGTGGTTTGGCAAAAAATAATCGACCCATAATTGTTTAATGGTTGTACATAGTATCACTCAATGCAAGCAAATCAACAACTCTTCCCTCTGTCACTCTACGCCATGTGCACTGAAGGAGGATCAACCTCCATCTGTGAATCATCCCCAACAACGTTTAGTGCTCCAACCTCATTCCGTCCTTCCGTAGCATCAACAGTTCCAGGATGCTCATGTTCCAATGCAACAACAGTGCCCCCAGCAACAGCAACACTGGTGGTCGCTGCTGTAGGAATGGGCTGAACAACATGCTGGTACTGCTGCTCCTTCTCCTTGACAACAAGCTTCTCTTCCATCTCTTCCTCCATCTCGGCTTGGCCCTGATCCAGTCCCTTGACGACCAACTCGACCTCTGATTCCCGCTTCAAGTCGTCAGAGTCCATCATCATTGGTGCGGGGGACATGCTCTCAAAATCCTGAGGGGTATTCGCCTGTGTCTCAACGGGGGTCTCCAACGAGGGTGTAAACACCAAAGGCCGGCTCGAATCTGTATCATCCTCATCATCATCCTCTGTGCTTCCTCCAGTTGTGCTACCGCCACTATTACCGAGTCCTTTGGTCTCTTCCCGAATCAGCTTTTGTGCTAACGTCTCGGGGTGTGTGCTACTCCCAGTCAAGGCGGACGAGGCTGAGATGGAGGGACGCTTCTCCGTTTTAGAGAGTGTTGGTGATGTGGATGTATGTGTTACTGGAAGATTTGACAGTGCTGGTTTGCTAGTATTAGTTGTGATTGTGTTGGTGGTTGTGGTGCTCACAGCATCGTCCTCATCATCGTCCTCTCCTGTCTGTGCTGGTGTCGAGGCAGTGGTATCGTCTGCATCCTGAAGCGTTGGCAGTGCTGGGATCGGCGTTCCAACCTCCTATAGAGATATTTGGTCCACAAAAAAGGAAGACTACGGTCAGCGGTTTTTCCAAGGAATCGCGTGGGGCTAATCTGAAAAAGTACACGTTGAGAGGAATGAAATAGCTGCAGCTGAGTGTTACCTCCTCGACCTGACGGGGGATGGGTGCCTGCTCGATCTCCTCGTCGTCATCATCGTCATCGAAGTCGACCTGTCTATCCGCTATGAAATAACAACATCGTCCCAGAAAGGAAAAAAAAATGAGGATGTGAGTGGTGATCCTTCCTGCAGCAGTTGCGTGTATGCGATTTGTTGTTGCTGTTGTTGACATGATATCCTGAACACGGCCTAAAGGTCTAAATTTTGATCCAGCTAAGCTATCGTTGATTACATTTGACCCACTTAAACACCTGCAGCTGCTTCCCGTTCTTGGACTCTGCCCACTTCTTGTCCCTATACACGAATCGGTACAAAAAGTAAAAAAATGTCAGCATAACTCCTAGATTCCGTAACCTGCACTGTCAGGTGTTGATCTGTTTGATGCTGATGGCTGTTGTTGTGAAGTCTGTTGTGATGACAGTGAAGGGTGTTTTACCAGCACTGAACTGGCTGGAGGACGGCGCGCTTGAGCCTGTCGTGTTCTCCTCCTGCGGCATTCCTGACGCCTCTTCCCTCGCGTGGACGCGTTGAAGTCATCTTTTTGGTATGATGTGTGTGTTCCTGGTTTCGTTTGTAGAGAAGTAAAAATGCAAGTGGGCGAGTTACCACTTCTGAAAACGGAAAAGTTCAAAAAATGAAATCGTCATAGAAGTTAATTTAGTCGCATGTCCTATGTCTCCGCCAAAAATTAAATTCAGGCCGTGGGTCCTAAAAAAAAGTCTCCGAGGCAGGCAGGGTGAGTCAGACGCCACCATTTTTCAATACTTATCAATCTATTCGCTTCCATAATTGATATGAATACTTCACCAAGCAGGCAGGACCCTTTCTCCTTTCTTTCTCTCCCTTTTTTTCTCCCCTCCTCTTCCCCTCTCCACACATTACCCCCACATCACCAGCCCGACAGAAGACAGCAATGGCAGCAGTACAAAGAGTAGCAACCGTCTCCCGCAAGACCAACGAGACCGACATCCACATCACTCTCGCCATGGACCAGGCCGGAGCACAGTCCATCGACATCGACTCGGGCATCGGATTCCTTGACCATGTTCGTCCCTATTTTTACACTTCTGGAAACTGCTATCGTATTCAACTTGCAAGGACAATATCTCTGTCATGCTATCTTTGCCATCCAAATCTAACCAACATTTTATTTCGTCGCCCTTAAAAAACGAAATAGATGTACCACGCATTGGCAAAGCACTCGGGCTGGTCACTCTCACTGAAGTGCAAGGGCGACCTCCACATTGACGACCATCACACCGCCGAGGATACCGCCATTGCTCTCGGTATGGCCTTCAAGCAGGCCCTTGGCGAGCCCCGTGGTATCAAGCGTTTCGGATCTGCCTACTGCCCCCTCGACGAGGTACTTCATCGTTTCTTCTGGGTCCACCCTTTTTTTTCCTACTTCGATTTATCATCGTTTTATACTTTTTTTTACTCCGATTCCGGATGTTCCTTTTACTTTGCATGACCACAAAAATATGACTTTAATTATTCACTTCTCCTTTCCTCTCTTCACCAACGAATTGGTACTAACTCTCCGCTTCTTTGTCATTGAAACAAAAAAAAATATGATCAATAGGCATTGTCGAGGGCAGTTGTGGATATTTCAGGACGCCCATTTGCAGATATCAACTTGGGCCTGAAGCGCGAGATGATCGGGACCTTGTCCTGTGAGATGATCCCCCACGTCATGGAGTCCTTTGCTCAGGCTGGTGGTATCACCCTCCATGTCGATGTCATCAAGGGCTTCAACGATCACCACAGGTACTTTCATCATCGATCGTGAGGCGGCTGATGTGGACAAGGTAGCGCTGATGAAAGGATCTTTAAAATGGAATGAACGGTATGACTGACCTTTTTCTTGTTTTTCTTGACGATGCATAGGGCGGAGAGTGCGTTCAAGGCGTTGGCGGTAGCGTTGAAGAATGCGATCGAGAGGACTGGAACCAACGATGTTCCTAGCACAAAGGGTGTTCTGTAAACTCCTTCAATAACAACAATCAGGATCCTTCAACTCGCATCTCCCATACCATTACCTCTTCCACTCCCAACGTTAGGGGGAATAAAAAACTCAAGCCAACTGATGCAGCAGACAAGAGGGCAATGGAGTGGTGTTTTTGTAGTTCATTATGTGTATGCCTTAACTATGAAAAAGGTGCAAGGCTATCTATCGTTTTTTTCCCACGAAAGAAAAATGCTACTGGACATAGTTGGCAGGAAAAGTCCCCTCCCTACCATTCAACCGTCCTGTCCACCAATCATTCGTACTCTCCGTCTTCTTCACAACCGTAATCCGATCCCCCTTACTAAACGACAAATCTGTAGGCTGTTCACCCGTGTAATCGTACAACGCCGTCACGAATACTGGCTTTGCGCCCATTGCTGGGGATCCCGGTGACACTGGTGGAGGTGGGGCACTGCGGGAGGAAGAGAAGGAGGAGGATTTGTTGTTGGCGATACTGGTGTTCATGGGGTTTTGCTGGGCTACAGAGGAAGCGAAGGGATTGTTGTTGTCGCTTGAAGGGCGGCTGGTTCCGTGTCGAGTATTGAGACCTTCCAGAGGCTTATTGCTGAACTTGGAAACCGGGGTGGATGCGTTTGGGCTGTAACTGGGCGCAGGGTCATTAAGGTCGGAGATTAAAGACGTACTGGTGCTAGCGCGGTATTCCTTCGCAGAGTTATCTTTCTCGAGACCGACATACCCGCCCGCGTTACTGTTACTCGGACTACTGAACGCATACCCGCCCACAGAAGTATTCGTTGACGACCTGCCTCGTCCGCCCATGGACGGATTACCAGGCATCTCCTGACTATTCCCGAACCGTCCCGTATGCGCAATACTAGCGCTACGATTGAAATTTGCCGATTGCATCGGCGACCTACCATAATTCGATCCATTCGAGAACTGATACTCGTCGCCATAGAAAGAACTACTAGGAGACCCAGTATTACCGTTGTACTGCGCATTACTATTAGAGGCCTTCATATTCAAGGCACGGTAGAGGATATCTGCCTGTGGAGGAGGGGGAATGGCCCCTGAGAGGAGTTCTTGAGCTGTGACGGGGGCCCGATAGAAAGCTTCATTTGTATCCTTTCGTTCGATTATGATCGATCCTTCAATCGATACACCTATTGGAGAGTTGGTTGGGATGTTGAGAGATGAGAATCATGGTATTGGTGGTCAGTGCTCAAGTAACATTATTTGTTCTTTCTTTCAGAGGGGTGATAGTATTTTATGATGAGAATGAGACAGACATTACCTGCGAAGAGGCCCTTGGTTTTGCTGTAGGAGTAGATAGCGGCGATGGCGCCGACAGTCGCAGACGCACCGGCCTCAGCCGTCCGTCCAATCGGTCCAGCAGCCACTAATTAACAAATGTACCGATCATATAAAAAAGAGTTTGTGGAGAAGGCAAACAAGGTTAATTGTCATTAATAGTCATTTTTTTAAAAGTCATCGTACTCCTCCAAGACAACAACAACCAAAACCCAACTCTTACCAGAAAGGTTGCCTCCAAGGGTAACATTCCCTTCCTTCATAAAACTCCTCACCGCACTCCGCGTATTCAAAACAATCACAAAATCCGTAATCTCCGCCCCGATCTGTCCTCCAAACCCCATCCCGCCTGTACCAATGGCAGAAGGAGCAGACCAAGTCCCGTCTTCGAGGCGAGCAACGACGACACCAGAACCTGCGCGACCCGAGAAGAGAAATCCGGCTTTGATGACGGTGAAGATTGCAAGGCCCTTTGCGCGAGAGAGAATATTGGGCGGGATGATGTTGTCGATTCCTTTTGCCGCTATTGGGTCTATTTTTTTAGGTTTATTGTTGTGTGTGTGTGGGGGGATGGGTGGAGAAAGGTCAAGAGAGGACGTGAGTAAGGAGCAGGGAGCAAGCATTGATGTATACATTCTTGGTCCTATTGTTCAGTCCTCAATCCACTGTGCTGTCGATCCTTTCTTGACCAATTTGCTCCCAACCTTCTTTCAGATGAAGCCTTCAAAAGATAGGAAGGGGAACTCACCGATAAAGGCATTCAAGATCTTGGATGCCTTCTTGCATTCGCCTAAACAATATACGTTAAAGTTAAAGAACAACAAAACATAAGTAAACAAAGCACTGATCGTAAAAAAAAAACGCGTTTACTGAAGTTGATTACGAACGTTACCGGCAAGGTCCTTGGGCAGCGGACTGTTGATTTTGACACTTTTCTTGAGCGATGACATCTCATTGTTCTTTTATCAAGTGAAATGAAAACTTCAACGCTTGGGAAAAAAAAAAAAAAAAAAAAAAGTTGTGAATGAAAGAGTGAAGGAAAACGTGAACTCGTCCCAAATTCACGCAAACGAACGATAACAAGGAAAAAAAATGGGGGCCATTGTCTCTGGCAAAATGCGTCATGGATATTTTTTCTCGTCATCCAAGACACCACCATCCAAGGTCATTTCAGGGTAAAAAAAATTTAGTGGCGCGACTATTGTTAGGCGCACGTGCATCACTTTTGTACAAATGACCTCCTCGTCCACGAAGGTGGTGCGTACAATGGATATTTTCTTTCTCCTCGCTCTTCTTACTCGCTTTTCGATATCTGTTGTGTGACCATGTGAATAGTGCAAAGGGCATCAAGCACAAGAAAGCGAGAAGTGCCAGAGGGAAGAGAAAAGATGGGCAGAAGGAAAATAAAGAGAGCCGAGGACATGTGAAGCAAAAAAAAGAAAAAAGAGGCACCATCAAAAAAGCTTGGGCATGAAAGTGAGCAAAAAAAAGGGCAAAAGAGCAAATGCACCCTTGCAACATTCATCCATAACCTGCATATTCACCCCAAAATAGTCAACTGCAGTCCATGCTACCATTGACAGAAAACTATGAATACTCATACTTGACGTGGGTAATGTTTTTCTTTTTTATTCAGGGTAAATGGCTCTGGTATTTTTTGTAGTTTTTTTTGTTCTTGAACAGAATAAAAAGTGAAGGGGCAGCGCAATGAAGAAAGACGATGTGAGAATGAAGTGAGTTGAAATGAAGAATTAAATATGAGTAATGAAAAAAAAATGTATAAACAAAAAAATAAGTCTTCTCTACTCCGCCCGCCAAGGAAATGGATGGGATGATGGCAAAAAATGAACAAATAAGAAACAAAACAATAAATAAAAAAAAAATTAGATGCCAGAGGCAGAGGAAGAGGTACTGTTTTGACGACTGCAGCGCAACCGCTTGAGGTCCTCGTTCGTCGTGCTTGCACTGGTACTTGTCCGACGAGGACCTGGGAAGATGGCCGACGAAGACGACAATGACCCATCTGAGGACGAATGCATGTTTACTGAAGACGATCCATTGGAGGAAAACGACGAGCAGTTGGACGAGTTGACAAGATTCACACCGAGCGAGTTCTTGCGCTTAGCTGATGTCGAGTCATGAGGGTGATGTCGCTGCGGTTGCGATTGCTGTTGCGATTGTAGTTGTTGTCCTTGTACTTGCTGCTGCTGCTGTTGTTGTTGACCGTTGGTATGGATGGTCAAGAGTCCTCCCGAAGATGACGACATGGTTGTTACAGTCGAAGTAGCAGTGGTTGAAGACGACGACGACATGCTCGATGATGATCCTGCGGGAACAGAATGCGGTGGTACTCCATGACGATACAGCATCTGTCCAGAAAAGTGAGTCGTGTAGGGTGAGAGATTCTGCTGCTGGGACAATGGCCTAGAAGTAGGTTCCATGATAGGCTGCTCCGTCAACGACAAGTTCGACAACGAAGCAGAAGCAGCCATTGTCGAAGACGTCGTCGGTGAAGGCATCGGCGATGACACCGTCGAATTACAGGACAAGGTCGACGACGTTGACGAGAGCGTCAGTCCTGAAGGTCCTGCTGATGAGGTTGCAGGGGCCTTGGACATAATGGCCTCCACAGTCTGAGCCCGGCTGTGTTGGTGGTTTCCGTCAGCGTTCCTAAAACCACGACCGTTAAGTCCAGAGTGCGTACTGTCCTTGTTCTGTTGCTGTCCATGACCAAATGTCTGAAGAGGACGATATACACTCGAAGAGGTGTTTGTTTGTTCTTGCTGAAGTAAAACCAGAGGGATCGGTGCCGAGACGGAAGGGGACCTTGGTGATGTCGATGAAGAGATGCCGCAGGTCACTGCCACTGTCTCCATAGGAGTATCCAGCGGATGCATCGCCATCGCTGCATTTCCTTGTTGTACATGGCTGTCCTTCATTGTCGAAGGTGCTGGCTGTGATGATGAGGATCCTGCAGCTGATGACAGAGCGAGCACGGAAGTAGATCCTAATGCTGAAGGTGTTAGGCCAGAGGCAGTGCCGTCAGTCATGACAATGTCCATCGCGCTACCAGGCGCGCTAGTTGTAGAACCCTCTGATGGTGATCCATTCATCAGCTCCACCGAAATGGATGCGGTTGTAGCCTTCGGGTCACTCTCGAGTCCCGCCCCAGTCGCCTGGCCTGAGGAAGTCGAAAGGGTAACATCCTCGGGAGCGTCCTTGCCAGCGACTCCAGTTCCTGAAGCTGCGGCTCCCATGGCTCCTGCTGACAGTTTTTGCTTCTGGCTCAGCTCATCTTTCAACCCGCTCTCTTTCAGAAGTTTGCACTTGAATCGATGGCTTATGCCCGAAGCTGGATCCAAGCATTGAAAAAACTCTGACAACCGACAGAAGCTCCACTTGCGCGACAGCTCTTCCATAAACAGAGACTTGTTCATGTAAAAGATGGGGCTGGCGGCATACGACGACTGTTGCTGCAGCCAGTGCTGTTTTGAAGTCGAGATGTTTCCAGGCTGTGACGACTGACGAACATGGGTGGCATGAGGACCATGTGTGGTGCGAGCGATGTGGACAGGTGCTCGGTGAAGGGCTTGACGGTGATGCTGGAGTTGAGGAGAAAGAATGTGAGGTTGTGTTGGAGGATGGGGCTGATGGTGGTGAGGATGATGGGAGACGGTGCAATGGTGAGGATGGTAGCTAGCAGACTGTGGCTGAGATGGAGAGGGGTATACAGGTGCTGCAGCAGCAGCTATTGAGAGCGCGTCCGAGGCGGTGGTGGTGGAGGTAGGATTGATGACTGTGGGGGCTGAAGGATAGAGAGGTGGAATGCCTTGATGGGTATGATCCGACGACGACAACGACGACGACGATGTGCGTTGCTGCAGCAACTGGTGGCGTGGTTGGTGTTGCTGTTGACCTGGCAGCGTGGAGGAGCTTTGGCGGTGATGGTTGGACCGATAGCCACTGTTTGTTTGGGAATCGGCAGCGGATGACATTGAGGCAGGTCGTCCGGCAGTCACAGCGACCTCTTCGGCCGAGGACATGGCCATGGGGGATCCAAGTCGACGAGAAACTGCCATACGGCGGCCCTGAGTTGGCTGAGGTGTGTTGAAGGTCGAGAGTGGTTGATGACTAGAGAGGGGTGATGATGGTGTTGAGATGGGCTGAGAGAAGGTGGTGCCAGGTCGGACTGAGGTTTGTGGGGAGGGTGAGCCCCAAGTCGCGGCTGCTGAGGTCAGCGAAGGTGATGCAACGGGTGACCCTGGCAGCGACGCCATCCTCGAGTGACAAGGTGTAAAGGTGAGGAGGGTTGGTGGAGGAGATGGCGTAGCAGCACTTGTCAAAAGCGTTCCTGCCAAACGGGCGATGTACTGGATGGCCCAGTTGTCAGTCAAGGCGAGGACTAATCGGGCGCGGTTCTTTTCGCCTAATGAAAAAGGGATCAACATTGGTTCGATATGATTGTTAGCGACGTGTTTTTAGACAGTGATAGCAGCAAATGAAAATCATTGACAGGAGGAGGGAGAGAGAGAGATTTGCTTCGGGTTATTATGCAATTTCGAGCTAAATACAACCAACTATGCATGCGAGAATTGATAGTTTTTGACGTTTTACCTTGTTCACCGTGGACGTGGATCCAATCAAAAGTCACTTGCTTTACCAGGACCGCTATCGATTCGAGCCGCCAGCCGTGGACCAACCAGCAGAGTGCATGCTCGATGCGGTCGTGGTCATACTCGCCCGCAAGGCGCTGCAAATACGAAGCCGTAACAAGGACATTGTCCTCTGACTTTAGCCAAGTGTAGAAGGTGGCATCATAAAGATCGTCCATCTTGCGGACATTGTTGTGGATATCCCTCCACAACTCAGGATCTATCGAGCCATGACAGCAAGGGCAACAAAAGCGTTGGATAGGAGGGAAGAGAAAGTCGTGAGTGAGCAAGATCGAATTTTTTTTATCAAACAAAAAACGCCGACTGTTCTACGAGAGACATGCGAGACAGAGCGAATGAGGGTATTGGCCAAAGGAGAGAAAGGAGGAGGAGGGATGGTGTAAAAGGGGAAACAAAAGGGGTGCGGGCCGCAATGACTCGCAGAAAGGAGGATCGCAATCAGACAAGGAACCACATCCTCGATAACTCTCAATGCGTCTCTTGCAGGACGAAAAAAAAAAAAAAAAAAAAAAAAACGCAACGAGTGGAGGAAGAAAAAATCAAGCGGATGTACAAACATCAACACTACGAACAATAACTATTCACAAGCTTTGCATTTTTTACGCAAAGTTTAATCCGATTCACCCATTCTCCAAAGAGTGAAAGAACAGGATCATGTCACAGGGGAAGAGAGGGGAATAGCTGAGAATTTTCATCCCTGTCTGTCCTATCTGTTGACAGGCAGTGAGGATGAAGAGGTGGAGGAATACAAGAGAGAAGAAGAGGGAGAGAAGAGAAGAAGGAGAGCAACAGCTACTGTGGTAGCCGTAAAGAGATGGAATCGATCCATCATGCCCTCTTTTGCTCCCCTCCGGCGAGGAGAGAAAGGATCTAGGACTAGATGGGAGAACTCTGAAGGAGAGAGAGACCGAGGATAAACGATGCAGTGAAGGAAAGGTGGGAGGAGTTGGAGCGGGACAATTGAAAAGAAGAGCACAAAGAGTCGTGTTTGTTGTCTGTTTTGTTTGTTTGTATTGTGTTGTACATGTTTGCTGGCTACTGCATAAAAGAGAGCAAGGGCAGGGAAGACTGAGGAGAAAGGGAAAAAGAAGAGAGCAGCAGGTTGGCAATCCAATCCTGTCATGGTCCATGTCAACTGCACTCCTATTGAACCAAATAGGAGGTGGTACTGAAGTGTATGTATGTGTGTTTGTATTCATGATATTGCGCACCCAGACTGCCATCTACCCCTTCTTTGCTCTACAAAGGGACACGATGACCAGGGGGAGAAGGTTTTTCTGTCCTCCCCAGTCAGCTGGGTAGTGCAGTGAGGGAGTGGAAAGGTAAGAGAAAGGAAGGAGTAAAAAGAGGGGCAGGGTAGGGGTTCGCTCTTTCAATCCAAGCAATTGAACAGTGTAGGAGCTCAATAACACTGACTCCACGAGGGATGGGAAGAGGGCATGAAAAAAGAGAGCTGAAAGGGGTGCAGTGTAGCAGTAGTAAATGTATCAGTGTGTTTAAAAGCGTGTGGGTAAAAGAAAAGTGTTTACTCTGGTGTTGTTGGTTGCTGCAGTTGACCGACTTGTTTCTTTTTTTTCTTTTTTTCACTTTGCTGCTACTGTGGACAGGCACTCATCTGTCTGCCCTGCTTTCTCTTCAAACAGTTGCCCCGCTGAAAAAAAAGTGTGATTAGCCAAGTTGTTTGTTATGAACGAAAAAAACGTAAGGGGCAGGGGGATAGACGAGAGAGTGGGTGTCGGTGTTGTTGTTGTTGTTGTTGTTGTTGAAGGAAGGAAGGAAGGACGAGAAAAAAGCGCTTGTTTGCAAGGGGGTTGGAGAGGAAGAGGAGAGGGAGTCAGAGAGAGAGAGTGCGAGAGGTGGAGTGAAAAGAAGTGAAGTGTACAAAGAGGTAGGCGGGTGGGTGTGTTCGAGTGATTTACCTTCCTGGATCTCGGTCGAAGCTTTGGCGTTCTTGGACCGGTAGGCCCTCACCTCTGTGGTTCTGTTGGGGGGAGGGTTTGCCATGATGAACAGTGTTGGAGGGTCAAAGTGGGCACAAAGTGATGGGCTTATTTAGCCTATAGGCCAGTGCAACGACAAGGGGAAATGAAGTTGTTGGTGGGAAAAAGGGCGTTGAGTGTGAATGAGTGAGTGAGTGAGTGAGGAAGTAGCCCCGAGTCGAGTGGTGAAGGTGGACGAGGCGAATAGAATAAGGTGAAAAAGTGAAAGGAAGAGGAAGAGGAAGAGGAAGAGAGGAAAGAAGCGATGGTTCGATGTGTGCAAGGGTGGCTGGAGAAGGAAGGAAGGAAGGAAGGAAAGGAAGGAAAGGAAAAGGAAGGAGGGAAGGACAAGGGTGGCAGAGATAGAAAAGAGATATAATTGAGCGAATTGAGCGTACAAAAGAATAAGGAAAAGAAAAAAAACGGTGTGAAGTGAGAGAAAGTGGAAGAAGAGGAAGAAGAGGAAGAAGAGAAAGAAAAATAAAAAAAGATAAAAAATATAAAATAAAAAAAAAAAAAGTGTGTGAAGGAAGAAAGAGCCAGGTGAAGAGGAAAGGGAACGAGAGAAAAGCAAGGCAGGAAGGGGCAGAGGAAGAGGGAGGGCTATTTCTTCGAAAATGTATTTTTTTTTTTTATTTGAAGGGACAGGGAAACGAAGGAAGGGGGAGGAGGGTGAAGTGAGAGGAAGAGGGTACACAACGCTGGGTACAAAGGAGAAGGTAACAGAGAGAACAAAGAGAAAAAATAAAGGAGGCAATGACAGACGGGATGGGACAAACAACAAACAAGCAAGCAGTAATAATCTCCATAATAATCAAATAGGGATGAAGGGAAGAGGGATAGGGATAGGGACAGGATGGACGAGAGAGCGATGATGACAAAGAAGACTGGACGAGAAAGGCAAGAGGGCAAGAAGGCATACATAAAAAAGGGCATGGTGGTCAACTCTTACAAGAATCAAATATTAATGTGCTTTGCCGCTAACATGATGGAACTAATCCAGGTGATAAAAAACATGATAATGATATTGGTAGCGATGGTGATGATTGACTGATGGTAATGTAAAAAAAAAAAAAAAAAGTATAACATGAAAAAATAACGAAGCACAGGCGAAGGTGTCATTTTGGGATGAAAGGCTCAAGGACCCTCAACAGAGACTGAGCGGAGGCACAAATTGATTTTTTCTTTTTTTCTTTTTTTCGTTTTTTCGTTTTTTGACACTGTGAAGCTCCACTCCTCTCTCCACCTCAAATGAACGAAAAGGGGTAAAAATAACGTAGAAAGCAAATGTAAATATTATTTTAGGCATTCAACATCCGAACAAAAATATATATTCTCGTCCTATTTCTTTCTTCATCACCGATTTGATGGAGAGAAGAAAGACAAACGTCTCTTCGATCCAGATACTACTATCAACACACCGATTGTCAAAGATGGAATAAAAACTAAAAGGGCGAACCACATTTAATATCCTCCTTCTCTTATCATCTTCACTCGAGAATCAAGCCTCGATAGGGCTCGGACCTGTCCTTAGAAGATTTTTTGCTCATGCCATATCCCCTGTTTGCAACAGAAAAAATCCAGCACAAACAAAATGGCGAAACGCGTTGATTGTCACTCTTCCGCGTACTCCCATCTTTCTCAGTTACACTCTCTCATTGCAATCGCTTTTCTTGTTGCTCTGCTTATTTATATCTGCTTCCTTTGCTGCTCCTTTCCTCCTTCTTTCTGCTCCCATGCTTTATCTTCAAATGGATCTCTCTTAGTTGACAAGAAAGCTATTGTTCTTTCTTCCATTTCTACGCTCAGTTTTCAAAGTTTCCAGGTTTTTTGTTCGCCTTTGCAATGAAATTAGATCTTGATAACCCCTAACTGACAGTTTGTTTGTTCGTTTACTTCCACGTAGAAAAGCTAGTACCTATTGCAGCGTCGCATCGCGAATGCCTGCTTTATGTTGTGAGCCCTCACAATTACAACATTGGTGGAAGCCGACCCCTGAAAAAGGCACCATATTCAATCGACATACACGAGACTAAAGTGAGCGCTGGGACTAGAGTGGTCTCAACCTATCTCATGCCTATTTTTGCGGGCTACTCATGATACCTTGTTAGCTTTACACCTCCACTTTGTTGCTTTTTCACCCCTGTATTTTGGTGTGGAAGCCTGAAGGAACGAAGATTCAAAAAAAATAACACTTGACGAAAAATAGTGCAAGAGTGAACAAGGCATGGTCAAACAGCCCTCATTTTCGCACTATTTCTCAGTCCCTCTCAACTCCCTCTGACCCCCCTTTTTTCCAATTGTTGATGTTGTTGCGGCGGAGTGGGTTGTGCCATGCTCCTGACGCGTGGCAATAGGCTTGTTGACCTCATCAACAATTTTTTTCTTTGTTATTTTTTCTTTCCTCTTTCCTCTTTCCTCTTTCCTCTTTCCTCTTTTCTGCCTTTCATCTTTCTACTGCCTGCTGGTTCCAGGCTTCGCAGGAAGAGTGAGCACGTGACACATCTGGCTTTTTTTTCTCCCCTTTGCCCATTTTTCATCGAACACAGACCCAACGGACAACTAAATAATAAGACTCAACATGAAAGGTATAACTGGACCACCCATGGACGTCTCCTTGTCCAATGTTGAGTGGGTGTATGCCCAAGTGAGAGCAATGGTACGTGCTAAGATTGAAATATGTGATCAACAATAATAATAGTGATAATATGAGTCCGGCGTGGCACCACATATTGTATTTAAAAAGTCCGAGTCGGCTGCCAGCTTAATCACTGCTTGCACAGACCAATTTTTCTTTTTCGTCCTCCAGCCAGCCATATTGCCAGCCCACCCGGCCAATAATCCAGTAAGCAGAGGGGTGAGAGTAGGCGATGAACAATGAGCAGTCCCCTTCGTGGAAAGATTTTTTTTTTCTCCGCGCTCTTGATTCAAGGTGCGGATGAGGGGAACATTTGGATTTTTGCGAAGCCAGGTTTGAATTTTTGCCTGAGAGAATGACCCATGGTGCATTTTTGGTTTCTTTCTTTCCTTCAACACCATTCAACATTCATTTCATCCACCCCTCTACACACATATATACATACATACGCCTACACACGACCATCGATATATACCACCTACATCTACCTTTCGTTAGTGCCCCCCTTCCTCCTTGCTCACCGTATCCACCTTCTTCCTCTTCTTATCTTCCCCTTCGTTCGCCTCTCTCCCCCTCCCCTTTTGACCTTCCTCAACGCCCGTTCTGCTTCCTTCCTATTTTCCGTCTCTCACTAAACACAGAAAAAAAAACTTTACTTTTACAACTGGGTACCCACTCTCCACCCCGTCTTCTTGTTCTCCTTCACTCCTCAACCTTCTTCCTTCATATCTTTTCTTCATAATACCCACTACCTATAACCCAGAACACCTACATCTATACACACCCCTTTAAGCCCTATCCTCTTCTTCTTTCTTCTTTCTAGCGCTCCACTTTGTAATTCAATCCTCCACCAAATCCACACACTCACACACACATACCCAAACACAACAGCACATTACAGTTGCAAAAACAAAGAACTGTCTACAGTCAACGTAGACGACTGTGATCGGTCAACTTTTGTCCCAGCCCTGCTAAGCACTCCTCCACCCCTTGTGAGCATCAACCGTACACGCACTCATCCTCACCCAGCTACCGCCACCTCCGGGGTCAACAAACATCAACAAGCTAGTTGCACACCACCATGGGCAGACCAGTGGCGCGCAATCTCGAGGATGAGATGATGACAAAGATCAAGGTGCTTTTCGACAGGATCCTCGACACCGTCAATAAAGAGAACGTAAGCAAATAATAACAAAAAAAACTTTTGTTATTCCTACAGTGTGCTTATGGCTCTTCTCTCTGCTCTCGTTGCCGCATATTCATCTCACTTTGCTGACCGGAGGATATTTTCTTCACTCTTCTTTTTTTCGCATATTTTTTCATTTGCATACCATGCATTTGCTCAACCATTGGGGATGGATGATATGGAGGATATCTACAGCCGCAATACACGTTCGACTTTGAACAGTTTGTCGATTGCTTTGATGAGAACGATCACTTCACCAAACGAGTCTTCGAGTTCCTGGTCAAAGAGACCGCTCAGCGTTACAGGAGTGCACACCCGCAGCTTCAGCACTCGTCCCATCCTCGAACCACCATCCATCACCTTCCCGAGGGAGCACAGGACAGTCGTTCGACCACTGGCACCACCACTCCGACGTCCAACGCATTAACAGCAGGAGCAGAAACAGGAGCAGGAGGAGCAGGAGCTACGGGAGGAGAAGGAGGAGAATTGATAGGAGCTACTTCGGCGCCTTCAGCAACCGCGCTTCGACAGCATCACCATCATCATCACCACCATTCCCCCTTCCAGTCGTCCCGGCACTCGCTCCCGGCACTCGAGCGTGACTCCCTCGTCCGATCGCCGTCGACTCTTGCAGGTTTTGGGTCGATGAACGAAAATACTCAAGCAACAGCGTCTTCGACTAGCTCCTCAGGGGCTGCGCTGAGATACTTGCTGTCGAGTCAAGGATTTGGTCAAAACAGCAGACGTTCGAGGATGGCCCAGAGAATGCTGTCAAACGACCTCTTGGCCTTTCATCAAGGACAGCCCTCTTTGTTCAGCAGCCTAAGTGCACTTTCTAGCCCTGTTCTTGGACCCGACGCAATGCTTGCTTCCACCAGCAGAGGATCAAGTTCTACAACAGCCAGTAGAAGACCAGCTCAAGACCTGGAAATTTCCCTTCCAACCTCTTCAGCATCACCAATGGGATCATCATCAGGAGCAGCAGGAGGAGCGTCGTCATCTCCAGCCTTGGGCTCAGCATCGACAGCGACCTCGTCCACCTCACCCCGAGTGCGCTCACCCTTTGAACAGATGCAGGACAGACAGGATCGTCTTAGAAGAAATATGCCCCTGCGAGAGTTTTCGATGGAACTGATGCCAGAATCCTTCAGGAGCACCGACTCGAATGCCTCGGGATCCTCGTTTCACGTGTGGGATGACATGGAACCCCCAAACGACCCCACAGTGTCTCGAGCCTCGTCGTCATCGCAGAGAAGACGGGTTATTGTGGCCGAGAACATGAGACAGGCACGGGAACAACAAATTCGGCAAATGTATGCTCAGACCCTGCGTGCCCGACCACCCCTTGCACAACCTTCTTCAACCCTGACATCATCCAGCCAAGCACAGCCATCGACTTCCCAGGCGTCGTCGTCATTGTCGTCCGAGCCTACAAACTCCTTTCAACAACACTTACATCAGCAGTTACAGGAACAACGAGCTCGTCGACAATACGATCAACTAAGACAACTCGAACAGTCGCAACATGCTCATCAACAGGCACTACAGGCCCTCCAGGGCCAGAGACTTGTCGCACCAGAGGATACCCAGCAGTTATCGTCATCATCTCAGCAGGATCAACCACAGTCATCAACCCAGTCTCTTCCCCAACGATATGTTCTCCAGGACAATGGTCTGCGACTTGTCCAACCTTATCCTGGCTCACCAGGAACCCCAGTCCCACTTTCCAGTACTGCATCCGATTCTACGGCGACTGGTGGTCTGACTTCACAGTCTACTGGATCTCTTTCGTCGCTCACTTCTCAACAAGTTCTGGATGAGGCTTACCAGGAATTCAGCAGCAGCACCGAGCGGGGACGGGCTGCCATGCGTAATGCTCTTGCGGCAGATCTCCACATTGAGGAAGATCACCAGGTGCTGTTGACGGGAGAAGTGAGCAGACGCAGGAGACGACGAGTTGTCGGGAGATTCTCTAACTCGATGGGGTCACCTGATATCGGATCTGATAACTCGAGCGCTATTATCAGTCAGCAACAGCAACAGCAAGAACAGCGGGAACAAGAATCTCTCGACTCAGCAGCAGCAGCGGTAGTAGCAGTAGCAGTTGCCCCGACAGACTCAGTATCGCCTTTGCCACCAACTAGCTCAACCACAGCTCAACAACCACATAATGTGGAGCAACAACAGCAAGGAACAGTACCAGTTATCGACAGAGCATTGCCTACAGGTGCAACCATTACAACTCCCAGTGCAGCTACGATTGGTTCGACGACGACGACGGCGCCTACGGTACCAGAGGTCTCTGTAGAGATGGTTGATAGTCAAACAACCCATGACGACACAGAGCACCGTGGTAGTAGTGAAATCAGTAGCAGCAGCGGTAGCAGTGGCAGTGGCGGTCATCTTGGCTTGGGTCTGACTTCGGCGGACAGTACCAGTCATGGACAGAGCGTACCCCCAACTCCACCCTCCCCAAACCCCAACAGAAACCCGATGCCGACCTTCCAGGACCGCAGGCGATCATCAATCAACCCTGCCGATATTGAGACATTGGTTCGAGAGATGGAAGCGAATGCGCAGTCGGCAGCTTTGGGTATCAGAACAACCGGTAGCAGTAGCGTTGGCAGTAATAGACCAACGTCGACTTTGTCGACCAGAATCAGGTTCCCTCTTCATGCGCTGTCGCCTATTGTTGAGCCCAGTGGATCCGCACCCCCGGTGCCGGCGGTCCCTCCTCTGGGAATCTTGACGCCCACTTCTTCGACTTCTTCTCTGGCTGGGTCGACGGAATCAGGATCTCGTGCAACGCAGCAGCCGGTCCTGTTGTCGCCCGAGCCTGAGCATGGAGTTGAGCGGGTTGATAGACCCCATTCGCCTCCCCTGCAATAATCACATTTTTACCTTTTCTTTTTCATTTTCGTTTTTCATTTTTTTTCTTGTTGCTTTTCCATCTTCGTATCCTGTACATGTAATAAAAGGTGCCACCTGCATCACAGAGCCAACTGTGTACGCGGGTTAAGCATCCCCCCATTCTAGACTTGAAATATGCATCCTTTGATGCCGGTGAAATTTTTGGTGGCGCAAGGGACAAACAAACTTTACAATAATTTCAAACGCTATTTTTCTGAGTAAACAATCCATAGCACACATCTCTCTCGTCAAACACATCACACCGTCTTCTGAATCCCAGAACTCCCAAGAAGGACGATTTCACGGTACAACCTGAAAAAGATCTCGACATTTCGCTTTGAGATCTCGCGCGCGCTCCCAGGATGCATCCCAGTTCACAGGAGCAGCGAGCGACTCACATCCGATTCTCTCAGGACGAGGACGAGGAAGAGGGGCAGGCGCGTGACTCTACCGCTAGTGCTATCGAGATAAAAAACAGACCAACAAACGGGACAAAGGCATCACCGGCAACATCTCCCTCGTGGCTACAACAACAGCCGCGCCCACTTGGCCCAAATACCCGTCTCCCACCAGTGGCACCAGCAACGACCAAGACGCCTGCATTTCTCGTTAAAAAACCTCCTCAAAAGCCCAAGAGTATCGATGTACAGAATCACCTCAGCGCTGTTCGGCGAGCCGAGAATCCGCTCTATACCCACTCCCCTTCCATCGCCATCACTACAGCAACATATAATTATACGAAAGGACCGGAAGCAGGAGCGGCAACGATGATGGGAACGGGAAGGCCATTTTCACGCTCGTCAGCGACGACTGCAAGAACAGGACCCGTCAAGATCGCACAGCAGTCGATTTCGAATAGCTTGGGTCAAGCACGGACGATCGAGCAGGAGCGACAATCAATACGCTCACCCCCATTAGCACCAGGTGTCATTTCCTCCATCGGTCAGCACCAGAAACAGCGACACTTTGCGATCCCACCCAAGAGCCCTCGCACAGTGCCGTCTTTTGGGTCGCACTCGCCATCACCGAAGGGAGAAAAAGAGAGTGTGAAGGGGAAGGCGATCAATGTAACGCCACTGAATTCGACATCTTGGCTTGAGGAGGATCGGGCGCAAGGGACGAGGGTGAGGGATAAGGAGTGGTGGGAAGAGGATGACGAGGAGGAGGGGGATGGGGATGATGATGAAGTTGTGCAGGTTCGGATACCGCATTTCTTGCACCCCGGAGGAAGTGGAGGCGTGTCCAAAGATACGGGATCCAAACCAACAGCTATTACGACTACGACTAAGACGACAGCAACTACGATGACAGACACGATACCGACAAAGAAGCAGGTATCATTAACGGGCTGGATAAAACAGGATGTCAAGGACCTCATTAACTCCGTCGCAGACAAGTCGTCTAAGGCGTTCGTGAAGACCAAGGATGTCATGGGATGTGTTGAGAACATGGCGGCGTCTGCGTCATCCCAAGGCCATGCCAAAAAGAAGGACGAAGACGATGACGAGAATGAGGACGAGGATGGGGCTGGTTGGTTGGACGAGTCGCTTGGGGAAGAGAGTTGGAGCGAGTTTTTTTCGAAGGATTTGGATTTCGTTGAGAAGAACGATGCTTGTAGGTACTCGACACAAGAGATTGGGCAGGAACGGGAGAAGGAACAGGAGATGAAACAGGGGATGGAGCGGCAGAGGCAGAGGGAGCGTGATCAGGATCGAAGACCTCTATTCAACAAGACGGCGCAAGCAGGGAAGAATGAAAGAGAGAAGCGACGGAAACACGCGGAGAATCCAGAACTGGATTTTCCATACTCTGATGATGAGAAGCCTAGTGTTCAAGAAAAGGTGTCAATGGTGCCGGCCCCTGTCAATGAGGATACTGCCACCAAGGATTCTGCGATTAAGGGTGCTGTTAGGAAGGACGCTGTCGTCAAAGGTTGCGATCATGGGCGGGACCAAGAACTGGAACGGGAGCACGAACGGAATCAAAAACATGCTCGAGGTCGCGATGGGCAAAAGAACGGGATGTCAACAGCTGATACTTCGCCGCGGGAGAAGAAGAGTGAAGTCGAGGTCTCCAGGAGGTCATCTTTTTTGCCATCTGACATCAGCAGTGATGGTGATTATTTACCATACCGTCAACGACAGCAGCCATCAAGTGACAGGCGAGGCAGCAGGACATCTTCCTCTGGAAAAGCGTCGCAAGAAGGGATGAAGAGTGAGGCCAAGGCCTGTAAGGCATCGTCGATTTTGCCTGTTGACGAGGAGTTACCACAGAGTCATCAGCAGCGGCTGCTTCTGCAGACATTGAAACTAAGCAGGAAACCGGATTCCAAGACTCCTCTCGAGGACATACTACGGAACCGATCGTCAGCTGGACAGGATGATCGACCTTCGACTCCGACTCGGTCTATCTACAACCCCAAGAACTCCAATCTCCATAGGAGTATTGATGCCCCGGATTCGGATTCTGATCTGGATGATCCACTCTTTTCTATCGCCGCGACTCAACCACAGTCGGATCCTCCTACCCAGTCGCTGTCTTCAGCACCCTCATCTCGACCATTATCACAGACGCCGTCCGTAACCTCGGCGGACTCGTTTTCGTCGACGGCTGTCAAAATTGGCGGTTCGAAGCGGGAGCGGGACTTTGAACGGATGCCGAAGAACTCGACCAGTTTTATTGACTTGAGCGATAGCAGTCTTGAAGATGGTGATAATCCCTTCTTGGAACACAGTACATCAAAACCCAAGTTGTCAACAGGTAACAACAAGGACAAGGACGTGCCGGGAACACTTGTCCTAAAAAAACGCAAGGAGACACCCCGCACGTATATCGATACTTGTCATCATCAGGGCCAGCAACAACGGGACGAGCGCCGTCGAACTGTTCAGAGTCAGAGGGATCTGGACGATGATAGCTCCGAAGAGTCGATAGGCAGATGGAAGCAGCTTGACAGTGGTGATCATTTGCGTCCCAGCAAGCCAAAGAAGGCGGATGACGAAATCCCCAGATATCGCGGCACCAACGGCCCCGGAGATACCAGACGACCTCTAAAGTCAAATGTTCGTACAAAGACACGGATCGTGTGCGGGGGAGAAGATGATGACTCGGAGAACGCCAAATATACCAAGTCAGCACGTCCGGTAGCTGATTCCAGAGGCGACGCCTCAGCATTAACACGCGAGGTTCGACAAGTAACCTCGTCATGCGAGAATGAGAGAGTAAGGACTTTTGGTGAGCGGAGGACTACAGGGCGCGGTTATTCTCACTCGCATAAAGACGATCGAGACCGGCGGAGGGATCAAGATCGGGATTCAGATAGAGATCAAGAATCAACTAATCGGCCAAAGAAGTCGAGTGTCGAGCGGTCGCCGATGATGATGGTCAGACAGGTGCAACCACCAGACAGCCCCTTCGATGTCTTGTTGACGCCCACCAGCTCACACAGGAAAACCCCCAAAACGGATCACCTTTCGTCAAGTCAAAAACGACGGAGTCACCCCGCATCCACGAGTGACGAGGAGAGCGACTCGCCTCCTACTCGCCCTACCACTCCTGAACCCCCGAGAAGGACGGCGGTCATGCAGTACCTTGAGAAACCACCGTCGACCCCAACTAAAGATCTGAATGGGAGAAAGAGCGAGCTTGACGGTATCAAGAGTCAGGGCTTGAAGAGTCCAAAGAAGAGCCCTAGGATTGGAGACGACTTGAAGCTCCCTTCACCCAGACGCAAGAGGATCCGTGCCATTCCCGAAATGATTTCCCTCTCCGACGATGACTATCCTTCCCTAGGTAAGACTCCTGTCCTTTTGATTATTTTGATTAAGATTATTACGCTGACTATTAGGACACTAAATTGGAGCAGGTTTCCGATTATTTTTTCCACTCATTCGATAACTTCTTCTTGGGAAAAAAAAATAGGCGCAGTAAAGGAGGGAGAAGATTTGTGTCCATATTGCGGGGATGCTTTGCCAACTGAGAAGTCAGCGCGGCTAAAGTCTTCACTCGCCAAGATTCTGGCCAGACAAGAGGACCGGCTTCATGCCCAGCAGGAGCTTTTGAGGCGAGAACGGATAAAGGGTGAACATTTTGACGACGTGCTTGGGCTTGAAGCAGTAGAGGTTCTAGGTCCCTCAACCGCGACCGCCGTCGCAGTGACAACACCCAAGAAGCCATGGGTACCTCGGCCGAGGAAATTGGAGCGACTAAGGGCCGTTCCGACACAGATCGACTTGACGACTGATGCCTCTGGAACCGGTGATGAAGCGGGCAGTGCTGGCAGCGCGTTTTTTGCAGAGAAGGAAAATGAGCTGCAACAGAGACTGTTTAGCAAGATCACTGCGGTGGAGAAATTTGAGTTTTGTCGGATCCATGTGGCAGAAGAGAAAATCATCCCTGCTGGACTGGAGCGCAACTACCCGCTTTTTATTCGGTTTGATGAGTTACCGGACAGGATACGGAGAATGGAGCCTGAGCTTTTGGGGATCATTTGTGGGACAGTCGCGAGTCCGTACTTGGATCGGGCGCTTGCGAATTATCGCAAGTTGGGCCATGGTGCTCGCAACCCTCAAGCCGTCCTTGCTGGTGTTCAAATGACCCTTGTAAGTAACAATTTTTTTTATTTTTATTTTTATTTTTTTTTGTGTCATACAACTAACAATACTTCGCCTCGCTTTTTTTTTTTTTTTTTTTTTTTTTTAACTATGATCAATTTGATAAAAAAAAAAAAAAAAAAAACAGCCGGGATATTATGGCTCCAAAGGATCGAGCAAGATTGTTGAGGTCCTGGTCAAGATGTTCATCGAGACCCAGATCTTGACAAACGAGACAGCAAGACCACAGATGCCGATCGAGTATATCCAACAGGTACTTGTTCCTGAGACGGGTGTGCGGTTGATTATGGAGGATCGGCAGGGTGGTGGTGGTAGTGGTGGCCGTGAGGGCGAAGGTGTATTGACGGTGGAGGAGGCGCAAGCGATTATGTTGGATAGTGTTGAGTTTGGGAACTATGTTCATGATATCGAGCTGCCTTGGTAGTCATTCTTTGTTATTTTATTCTGCTGACTGGCTGATTTATTTAACTTGCAGATGGAGTGGGTGTTAGCAGTCGACGTAAAGCTTACAGTCGGACACGTATTTCACTCGCTTTTTTATCTTATTTCGTCAACAACATGTAAATTATTGTATACATCGATAGCCGCATTCTGGACTTTCCGTGAACCCTTCCTTTTTTTTGTATGATGACCAATATCTGACCCTTTCATTGTTGATGCGTCTCAGTCCACTATTTTTTTCTTGCATCCACGAATGGAATCCGTCTCAGGGAACCATCTGCTTTGCCTATTTCTGTTTATATGGGCGATGATGGAACAAGGTGAGCTGCTTGTCTCTTTTCCTTGATGGCGTATCTCGAACCTTCTTTTTCTTTTATCGATATTTTTTTGTGTCCGCAGGTCGGACCGACTGCGAGGTTGCTGTCCTTTTTGATTTTACGGAACTGTGAAATTGTCAAAGTAGATAAAGTGGGCGAAGATGGCTGCATTTGCCGGTGGTAATAAACCTCGTGGTATATGTTAATGGGGCGCGTGTATTTGTATGCATTCTTAGTGTCCGGATATTCAATATACGCCAACGATTTTTTGTTACACATGCGGGTGCGTATAAGCTGGCTGGATTTCGTAAGACATATATACTCAATAATGCAAGGGGAGGAGAAACAAGACGATAGCCTGTATTGGTGAGAATGTTGTTTTCAGTAGAGCCTTGAATTGAAAAAAAGAGAGCGATAGCCTTACGTCAGAATCAGTGCATTGTTGTTCGAGGTTCTTTCACTGTTAGAAGTCGCAGGACTGAATGTTCTTATCTCCGTCGTGTCTATCTTTCTGTTTGCTAGATGTGACCGATGACCACTCAGCATGGCATCTCTTTTCTTTCGCCACGCCATTGCAGTGCCATTATTTTGTTTGATGTGACCCGAAGGATGACAGATGACGCCCAGCGAGAAATACCTTTTTACTTAAGCAATCTTGGTCTCAGAAGATCCGTGGTCGCGTTTATCATGTCCTAAATCACATCTCAGCACGATGCTCTAAGCTATCATTCATACATGGTCTTTGTATTCATGGCTGGCTGTCACAGATTCATAGCGTTTGAGATGATTAGTATTTTGGATGATGCATCGACAGTCGACCTGAATACTGTTATACTGTCGTGGAAGGTCGATCATTCGGTCAAATTGGCCAGCTTACGCTTTTGATGGGTGTCAAAGCTGTGGAAAACACTCGTCCGAATTTTCGTTTTTTATATTCGCTGTAAAAGAATTGTTTCGTCATAATGCGGAGCGATAAAGAGAGCCATCTGACCAAGTTAGCAGTTTCGAGACTCGATATTCAAGTAGTAGAACAGTATCGCGTCGCTTGGTACTCGAGAATGTCTTATGTACAGCTATATATGGCCTTTGGAATGAAGTGGCAGTTAATGAATTGACTGCTAATATTTTCAGCTTCATTATTTTTCCTCATCCTCACATAAACAAGCATACAAGATACTCACGGACCGATGTTGTATGATCTTTTCACTTTTCTAGATACCCTGAGTAATTCTATCCGAGAATTCGCGGCACATTCAATACCTGCAACTTTTTTCACTAGTGCGAGGTGAGCTTCTGGGTACACAGATTTCAGAAGACATTTACTCAATACCAGGGGAACAGGAGAGTAGCAGATGGCGCTCCTAGTGTGTTGCTTTGATCAAAAGCCTTGATTGGAGAAAAGCTACCAATATACACGCATCTGCGTCCCCTTTTTCGGGATGGACAATTGTGTTGTTTTTGGGAACCCTGCTTATTATTTGGAGGGGTTATTTTGACGTAAGTGGATACAACTTTGAAAAATGATATAGAGTGAGGGACGAGATGAGAGGAAACAGGAAAGTAAGCGATGTCATTTCGCTTCGTGTGAGAAGGTAACACGAGCACCAGACAGTAGTATCGTCGTATGGACCATCGGTTCCCATCACTGTGTATCAGCTAATCATTCAAGCCGGACAAAAAACACGCGTTATAAAATAGAGTCTATGGGCTTTGCAAGCGTTCGCAAGGAACTTGCCCATCCTATTCATCGCCTTCGCCGTCAAGTGAGCGTGAGATCGGATACAAAGCAAAATTCAGAGAGGAATGCTGATCGGAAAGATGTGTTGGAATAAGATTTCAATGATAGCCTGAGTAATGTCGTTTTATATTTTTTTATGCGTGTTCATAATAAGTAGTACACTGTTTTTCTCTTTTACCAGTCTCTCTTCTACTCTTTCGCTTCTTCTTGTACCGCCATCCATTGAAGAGAGATATTCTCATAAAGAGTAATAGAATACGCTGACCATTCCCTGAAATTATTTCCAGCGTTCTCAGAAGCCTCGCCTCTCTCTCTCTCTCTTCGCTTCACTTGCTTTTCTTGCCTTGCCTCGCTTCGTTGCAATCGATTCAAAAAAATCTCACGACTTGTTTGTTTTCTGCAAACTTTAAAATTTTTGACGCGTTGTGTGACAACTATCCCTTCTGTTTTCAATTGACACAAGGCAGAATCTTTGACCCATTCTTAAACTCGTTTGCCCGACCGTGCGTGGTATGTGGTTTCTGAAGGGTTTAACCCCAATTGACTCAATTGAAAAAAAAAAAAAAAAGGTAAAAGGGGAGGGATATGCATAGCATTGGACAATAGGATGTCAACAAGGCGTGAGCACATAGAATTCTCTTGAAGCGGTCAATTGGTCAAATGGGTTGCGAGTAAATGGTGGTACATTTGTACGTCAGTGTGTCAAGCGAATGTCAACGTGAGTCAGCTCAAATGTGAGAAGGAGAAGCTCTGAACCCAGCCACCTCGTCCGCTGAATGCAATTCTGCTGACGAGAGGCTGGGACAAAATCTCCCCCTTTACTAAGGAAGCGCCCTTCCCGTCGTATTCCCAAAAAAGGAATCTCGTCCAAAAAAGGAATCTCGTCCAAAAAAGGAAGACGCAGTCACCGACCTCGGCCTCATGCCAATAAACCTCTCTTACTTTGCATCCATCAGCTTCACTCTCAAGTGATGCAACAGCATGTCAAACAAAAGGCTGCTCAGGTAAAGATGGTCGTATTCATTCCCAGGCACGCGTTCGTCAGCAGTATCTGACTATCCAAGCAGCCGACCTGGTGATCAGTTTGTCTCAACTCCTTCTCTTTGTTCTTCCTCTTCTCATACAAAAAAATAAAATAAAAAACGCTCGGGGTCTATTCCGCGATAGCGATCTCCCGCTTCTTAAAGAGACTCCGAGCACGCCAAGCAAACGAGCTTCTGGGGCTTCCAGGGTAAAGGCACAGTTTGATATTGTACCGGGGGGGGGGGGAGTCTTTGCTGTGATGTTTGTCGCGTTTCCTAATTTGCTGGTTTTCAACGCGCGGTAGCTTCAAGATATAAGCGGGTTCGGCGTCCTTGACTTCAACAAGCCTGATTTACAATCACCTGGAGGAACCAGTCAAGGCATAGGGAGATTCGGTGTCCTCGACTTCAACAAGCCTGATTTACAATCCCCTGGAGGAGCCAACCAAGTGAGTGACTGTCGGCCACTGTTGCGAGCGCGATGGTTCTTTCTCCAAACACATCTCTAATCGTCTCTTGGCTCTGGGAATTTACTCCGCATAGGATACCCCAAGAAAAGTCGCCGAGGCTCTGCTTTCGTTAGGTGGAGCCCATTCTTTCCTGGAGGGATCGACCTCCTCCTGGGTCTCCAAGGCATTCAACGCTGCACAAGACGCCGCGAAGACGCCAGCAAACCCAAATGTTTCGATACGCGAGTTCGTCCATACCCTGCCTGAAACGTTTAATTCGCCAACACCTAAGCGCGTAAGAAATCAATCCCATTCCTCGCTTTTGGGCCAGGCCAATGCATGTCTAAATATATAACTAACATGTTGTGTATACTCAGAATAGACGCGCGGTACTTGGGCAGCCGACATTAAGCAAAAGTGCTTCAGCGATCGAGGTAGTTGAACCGTGCGCATGATTTTTTTTCCACAGCCAAGATACATATTCCCGCCAAGGAAATATGTACTAACGTTCATGACATCTCAGGTACCTGATTCACCTTCAACAGAACGCTATACATCCGGGCTAAATGGACAGACGCCAACCTCGAGCCGCAAGAGGCCTGTAAGTAGACCAGCTTTACTAGCTACTTCAGCATCGATTTCTTAGCTATATTTATTAATCTTCATGTGTATATATTCAGACCACTATTCAACAGAAACTGCTTAGAGTTTTGCAATGCATCAAGGAGGAAAATATGACCCTTCCAACCTTTTTGGAAGAGTTGTTCGAGTCCGATGATCCAGATGTTGCACAGTGGACTGGGCAATTCCACGAAAACAAAGGTGCCGAGCGAATTCTCAAGGTCTGGGACGGCGAGCTGCAAGGCGGCAAGTGGGAAGAGGATTTCGTCAACAGTGCCGTTGATGTTGTCGTCAACAGGACTTTGAAGCACCTTGAGAGCACAGATGTCAGAAAAGATTGGCGGCTACCATGCACTGAGGTGACTGAGCAGAAGATCGCAGGCTTTTTGATCGACGACTTTCGATTTCTTCATCGGTACGCCGAAGGCGCCAAGTATTTGACACGGTTCTTGAAGGGTCTGCTCAAGGAAGATATTTCTGATCAGAAGCTCTCGCGCAAGTCACGCAAGCGTCGCAAGGCTCAAAGGCCTGCGTCTGTTCGGGGATGCATTGCGGCGATGCTGATATTCATGTCGTCACAAAAGGTCAACGCCTTCCAGACCGTCATGGGGCTTTTTCTCCACAGCACAGGATGCCCGAAGAGAGTAGTCGAGGTTCTCTCTGGATTAGGGCTCTCGGTCTCCTACAGCCAAGTCCAGAATGTGCTGCGATCGTTGACAAAGGACGCTCAAGAGCAAATCAAGGAAGCTGTGAAGAAGTTTGAGTGGTATGTCGTGTACGACAACATCAACATCGCTAACAAGCATCACCATCAAAGGGCCGACAAACGCGATACTTTCGACAATGGTACCGCCGCCACCCTCATTCTCTTCCCCTCCGACAAGGACCAACCTCTCGCTGCACCACCTGCTCTCTTTCGCCCGGAGGATAAGAGGCCAGAGCCCAAAGTTGAATTGTTCTTTCCCAAGGACGTCGACTTGGAGGTGTTTCAACAGGTCAGTCGATCGCACGTTTCCACTGCCATCTTGCGATCATTGCCGGAGGGATCCACTGCTGTTGCCATCCCAATTATACCTATCAAAAAGCTCGATATCCACAAGACTGCTCTTTTACCGCTGCAGACCATGAAGCTCGATGAATCCACCATTGCCGGCAATCTGGCGGTGCTGGAAAGAATCACCCAGGTCGGCCTTCAATTGCCGAAAAGTTGGTTCGCCAAGCCCAAAAACACCATCTTTGCCGGTGACCAGATGTCTGTGTCCAGGTTGCTGACTCTCAAGGTCCACCGTGTTGTCGATACCGATCCCTACCACAGCCTTGCATGGGTACACCCGACCCTCCAACTCTTCCACCTTAGCATGAACCTGTGCGGCACCATCTTCAGGACACACTATGGTATTCCGGGGTCCCCAGGTACTCTTGCCTCGATTAGTATTTTTATGGGACGCAAGCGCTTGAGCAAGGAGAAGCAGGAGTTCAAATCTGCGGACGAGTTGCTGAGGATTGTTTTTGACGCGATGGTACAGATGCTCTGCGAGTCCCTGCGGCAAGGTGGTATATCGGACGAGCTTGATATTCCGAAATTCACAGACACCATCACCAGCTCCTTCTGTGGTCAGCCTTCGCCGTCGCTCTTTGGTCTTCCCTGTACTACTGCCAACACCAACGCCCTCCTTTTCTTGCGTGATGTAGCAGTGCACATAGAGTTAACCGAGGCCACCAAAGGCGGCGACATCGGTCGCATCAGTCACCTGCTGCCGATCATTACTATGATGATGCATGGAGGAGGCAACACGAACTATGCGCTTGAACTGCTGCGTCTCCTATATGGTATTCGCCATCTGTGGACGGACGACTGGGCGACAAGGGTCCTCTCCAGCATGCTTGTTAATCCCAAAGGCGTTGATGGTGGATGGATGGCGACCGACATGCTTCAGGAGAATCACAATTATCTCCTCAAATCCATCTTTTCATCAAAAGGATCCAACATGACCTGGGAGTATCTCAGGGATTCTATTTCCACCAACATCAGGACTTTTCAAGCCATTTCGCGGATGTTTGAGCGGGAGGTCGGGGTTGGCTCCAGCAGCACTAAACACAAGAAACCATCCACTGCATCAGAGATCTCCAAGATTCAAGGGTACCTTCGAGGTTGCGGCATTTTATGCAAGTCGAAGTCCGGCCAATACAACCAAGGAATCCCAGTGCCAGTGGTCGATCTTCAGTATCTTGGTGGAGAGAAAATGATCGGGGGATCCTTTGCACGATTTATGGATAGGCACCGGATGGAGGATGCGGTGGATTTAGAGGAGACAGAGGCACTCGAAAATGTTATAAATTAATTAAAAAATTATTTGTTTTCGTTTTCTTTTGGTTTTATTGTTCATGCGGATAAAATTAAGTGGACGACTGATTCTTACAGATCGACAATCTCAATCTGTAGGAGGCGGTCGGTCGCCGAGAGGCTGTAGATCAATTACACATGCCGCCTCGAATCTGACTATAACTCCAGTAAGTCCTCACCATCGCTTCCCTCCCTATCACCGTCAGAGCCGTCCTCCAACTGGTCTAGCGCAGACGTTGCCGTCATCTGGCTACCTGATCCGCGGCGAGCATCAATCTCGTTGTTGAGCTTGTCCAGAACTTGCGCGACTTCGTCAAACCGATTATCTCCAAGAGGCGTCCATTTGCAAGAGGAAGCGATGGCCTCCACTGCTTTAGCAGTTCTGACCCCGGCGAACTTTTGCGACAGCTGCTTGGCCACATTATCCGGCAGGATCCAGGTTTCACCGCCCCACCTGAAAGGTCTGCTGCTCACCCACCTCTCGTACGCATCCCTTCTCCACTCTAGGAGTGTCTTCAAGGCAATCTGTTTCTCTTCCTCCGATCGGCTCGGCCATCTCCTTCTATTGCTCGATCTAGTGTCATGACAAACAGTGGTTAGAACGGGACGATCAAGTTTGGAGCATCCAGAACATTTGTTGTCGCAAACACGAGCTTTGTTTTCGAACAACTTGTCTATTAGGGTCCAGAGACACCTTCCCGCCAGCTGGTTCATAAGGTAATCGCGCACGTTTTTTTCTGAGGGGGACGTTTTGGTGATCGGTGGTGCGTAGAGGATTCCAAAGCCTTGGATCTTGGGATCTCGTGCTGCTCGTCCAAACCGCTGAACCAAGCTCGGTATGTCCCTTGGGAAGCTACATGATGCAAATTTATTCCAAACATTTTAGAGAATGTTATTCGGTCTCTTGTGATCGCTCTATTTTTCGTACTTTTCTTATTTTTGTGTATATCACTTACCCGTACTGAATAACTTGAACCACATCAGGTATGTCACAACCCATACCAGCAGCCTCGGTAGCTAGCAGGATATGGATGTCACCCTCCACGAACTTGGTCATGACTGCCTCCTTGTATTGGGATGTTAAGGTAGAGAAGTAAACACCTAGTCTACCCCGCAGATCGGGCCTCATCCTCGATAGATATTTAAAGACATCGATGAGAATGGAAATTTTCTCGAAGTAAATAATCGTCTTGTCTTTGCCTAATAGACGATTAAGGCCCTTCTTGGCATCCTTGGGCTGAATGTGAACCTCAAGACGAACATTTGTGGGGATCTCTTGCACACGAATAACGTTGGCCTTGGACAGGAAGAGCTTGCCCATGGTTTGAGTCAGCGCATCAGCAGTGAGTGTCGCGGTTACACCCACAAACGGCACACCAGGCGACCAAATGCGGAGTTCACCGAGGCGAGCATATTCCGGACGAAATTTGTCGCCCCATTTTTCAACGCAATGGACCTCGTCCACCACTATGGCGAGCAACTGGTTCTGCCAGTGCGTATTGCGCTAAAGTCCTTGAACTAACTTCGACGTAGGGCTGTCACCAAAGATAATCTCGGGCGACATAAAGGCTGCTCTGAATTCGCCTTCAATTATGCGTCTAATCAAGTCGCTGTTAATGGCATCAGAGTTATCTCCGGAGAGAACAATATGAGATATTTTGGCGTTGACCAGTTTCTGTACGATTAAGTGGCAAAGTACAGAGATAACAGGTGGTTAATACATAGCACCGCTGTTTTTGGCTGAATGCTGGAATCGTGGAGCTACATGAAAAGATCCAGTTATGGATTACCTGTTGCTGATCGTTCATCAAAGCTATCAGTGGCGATATGATGACAGTGATACGGTGAGGCCAGAGTACCATAGGAAGAAAGAATGCGAGTGTTTTGCCCCAGCCGCAGGGAGCGATCAACACGCAATCGATTTTTTGTGCAATGTGTTTCAAGACCTCAAGTTGTTGCTCCTTTGGAGTACAATTGAAAACTTCTCGACAAAGCTTAATGGCTTTTGACCTTGAAAAAAGTTGGAAGCCCTAAAAGATGCATAAAATTACACATGCGAAATGTGAACAAACTGACTAGATAGCGAGGCGAAAGGTATCTGAATAATTCTCAAAACACACTACCACATCGTCACTATCTTCGTTTTCTTTGTCCGGTAAAGGTATAAGTCTCTCTAGCACAGCCTGTGATGGAGATGAAAGAAAGTGCATAGGCGAGGGGAAAGGCTGAGTTGGCGTTGGGACGGAGTGTGTTGGCGTTCCGATGGATTTTTTTGGCGTGCAGGCAGACTTGGTTGGCGAGGTATCCGGCGAGAAGTCAGAATCATCAGATGAAGAGTCAGAGCGTGCCGGCGATAAGACACTCCGTGTACAAGGTGAGAGAGCTTGCGCCGCTGACTTCATAAATGATGCTGAGGGACCAGGAGATTGTTCAGGCGAGTTGATAGACTGCTTTGGAATGAATACGGAGCGAATTCGGAATGATGTCTCTTGCATTGACTGAGATGATTGCGCAGGCGACCAGAAGGAATCCGCGGCGTCTTGTGCAGCGTTGAATGCCTTGGAGACCCAGGAGGAGGTCGATCCCTCCAGGAAAGAATGGGCTCCACCTAACGAAAGCAGAGCCTCGGCGACTTTTCTTGGGGTATCCTATGCGGAGTAAATTCCCAGAGCCAAGAGACGATTAGAGATGTGTTTGGAGAAAGAACCATCGCGCTCGCAACAGTGGCCGACAGTCACTCACTTGGTTGGCTCCTCCAGGGGATTGTAAATCAGGCTTGTTGAAGTCGAGGACACCGAATCTCCCTATGCCTTGACTGGTTCCTCCAGGTGATTGTAAATCAGGCTTGTTGAAGTCAAGGACGCCGAACCCGCTTATATCTTGAAGCTACCGCGCGTTGAAAACCAGCAAATTAGGAAACGCGACAAACATCACAGCAAAGACTCCCCCCCCCCCCGGTACAATATCAAACTGTGCCTTTACCCTGGAAGCCCCAGAAGCTCGTTTGCTTGGCGTGCTCGGAGTCTCTTTAAGAAGCGGGAGATCGCTATCGCGGAATAGACCCCGAGCGTTTTTTATTTTATTTTTTTGTATGAGAAGAGGAAGAACAAAGAGAAGGAGTTGAGACAAACTGATCACCAGGTCGGCTGCTTGGATAGTCAGATACTGCTGACGAACGCGTGCCTGGGAATGAATACGACCATCTTTACCTGAGCAGCCTTTTGTTTGACATGCTGTTGCATCACTTGAGAGTGAAGCTGATGGATGCAAAGTAAGAGAGGTTTATTGGCATGAGGCCGAGGTCGGTGACTGCGTCTTCCTTTTTTGGACGAGATTCCTTTTTTGGACGAGATTCCTTTTTTGGGAATACGACGGGAAGGGCGCTTCCTTAGTAAAGGGGGAGATTTTGTCCCAGCCTCTCGTCAGCAGAATTGCATTCAGCGGACGAGGTGGCTGGGTTCAGAGCTTCTGAGAAGGAAATAACTTTTTGATGGCGGGAGGGCGAGAAGGACAAACGAAATTCAGCTTCCGCCCTTCTCAAAGCGAGCGCACGCGTGTATATATGTGTGTATACTCTCGTGTCCCACACAAACAGTAAATGATCAGACTCACTATTTCCCCCGCTCAGCACTTCTCCCACATATCGATCTCTTCTACGCTGACAACACCCATTCATACACATGCATAAAATTACTCTCATTGCCTTCGAATCCAAAGATAAACCCTATCCACTGTCGTTTCTCACATAAAAGGGTGAATCACCCCCTTCTTTTCCACCTTTCACCCATCCCTTCACCCATCCCACCCCTCATCCTTCTTTTTTTCTACATCCTCTCGCATATACCACCGCCGCTTCCCTTTCAAAAGATGACAGTGACTGAAATTTTGTCAGCACCACCATGCTTCTTTTACGGATCCTTGATGAACGAAAGAGTCCTCAACGCCGTTACCCGCCCCGGTCCTGACTCCAACACCCTCTTTGCCGTCAAAGCAACCGTCCAGGTACAACTAGCCCGCATTAAAAAGAAAAATATTAACCTTTCTCCCAAAATGAAAAAATCTTCCCATAGAAATAAATACGTCTCATTTCTCACCCACTAACCAAAAGCATTTTTTCTTTTTTCTCTGGTGAACAATCATTGATAAAGGGATACACGAGGTTCACATACCACAACCAACCCTATCCTGGAATGATCCCCTCCTCCGATCCCACCGAGACAGTCGAAGGGCTCTTAGTGTTTGGTCACACTCCCTTAGAACTCCATAGATTAGACGAATTCGAAGGTCCCGAATACCCACGCTCCACCATCCCCGTGCGCCTTTCATCCCCAGTTCCCTCCTCCTACACCCTCGATGGCCGAGTGGAAGGATACAAGGAAGGCGAGATGGTGGATGCATATGTGTACCTGTTCACGGGGCCGATGGAGCATTTGGATTTGGGACGGCCTTGGGATTATGAGAAGTTTAAGCGGGAGCATGTGAAGGAATGGATGACGGTTGATGCGACCTTTCAGTCCATGGTCCAGCGGGCTGAGAAAGCCATGATGTGAGAGCGAAGGTAGTTGATGGTAGAGAGCATATGTAGAGGGGCATAATCAATACAATTTAGTCTGGATGCACAGCCATTGTTTTTTGGTTGGCTTTTTTTTTTTGTATTTTGAAAAAAAAGGGGGAATGTACAAGGGGTGGGTAGAAAAAAGTGCAAATAACTATAATACAAACTATGAACAGAAGAGAAAGAGAGTGATTGTGCATGGTACATGAAATTTGCAACAGAAACAGATCGTGTTTGGTGCTTTTTTTTTGTGTGTGAGAAGTAGATGAACAAGAAGAGAAAGAACCAAAAGAAAAATACAAGAAATTCCTGGTGGTGACTAACAAAGTCCTTGTTGTGTTGTGAGAAAAGGAAACGTCGCATTTACTCCTCGGAGGCGGAAGGGTTGACGCTGACTTCGGGCCCGACCGCCATGGGCGTCTCGGTCACAACAGCAGCAGCTCGGCACACAGGGCACTTGTTCGCTCCCGTAGTAAGCCACTATCAAATTCGAAAGGCGAGATAACAAAATACGTTTTGCATGGGTTAGCATATTTCATTCACACGACAAAAAAAGAATGAACAATGTGATCGCTTGCTCCAAAAGAGAACATACCTTGTCGATGCACTCCTGATGGAATCCGTGGTTGCACTTGAGTGCGCGCATGTCCTCGCCTTCTTCGTATTCCGACATACAGACAAGACACTTGGAACTGTCGCCCAACGTAGTGACATTGCGCATGCCCTGGAGAGCCTGCTCGAATCGTCCGACTGCGAATCCTGCATTGTCAATGGCCTCCTGTGTCGTTGTGATAGGTCGGGCTGGTCCAATCAAGTTGGCAAGCATCCACAAATCGTCATACGTGGATCCGCCTTCGCCTTCGCCGCCTGCTCCCATCATACTGTTCAGATCTAAAATTTAATCAAGAAACGGGAGTATGCGTTAATATAATCGTTCTTTGTATGAATACCTCATCATGATCCGACAACTGCCACATTCCTGTAAAAATAACTTACATGCTCCCGAAAGGGTCAAGATAACCCATGGGGCTCGCTGGCGCGCTCGGTTTCTGGTAGCTTCGGGATCGTCGTTTCCAGAAGCAGCAGGGTCGTTCGACTCAGGCTCGTCCATACCTTCCGGTGGGCTCAAGAACATGACAAAGGTCTCATTCACTCCCTCGCCAGGAGCAGGAGGACCTGCTGGGCCTTCATGACCCTCCGTACCGGCTTGCTCCTCTCCAGTTCCTGCTGTGGCTCCTGCAGTGGCTCCTGCAGTTGCTGCTGCTCCTGCTGGACGAGGGTGCCGGACACCATGACCAAGTTGAATGAGTCGGATGGTAGTGTTGGGTCGTCTGAGGCGGGGATGAGCGCCAGCATCCGTCGATGGTTCAGCCAAAGGGTCTGCACCATGAGCAAGTCCTGTCGTCGTGGCATTAGGGTGGGCATGTTGCTGTGCACCGTCGGCACCAGCAGTAGCAGTATCAGTTGGTCGATCTGCTCCCTCAGTCTGATCCGGGTCTGCCTCGTTCGGGTTTCGAGACATCCGACTAATCTCAGCCAAGAGTTGAAGAAAGAGTGGAATCTGGTGGGCAAATCGGTCACTGGGTCTTTCAGTTCGTGGGGAAGCAGTGCCTGTCTCTGCTCCTGCATCTCCTACAGTGCCAGTCTCTGGAACAGCAGGTCGTTCCTCGTCAGTCAAGTCATTAGTGGGCTGATAGCCAAAAAGTCCACGCATGCTCGAGGACCGAAGTCGGGTCCTGCCCAAGGGGGAAGCTGCGGGTCTTCTGGCTGTTCCTGTTGACGAACCTCCATCCTGTTGACTATCCACCGAAGTATCAGTGGTATCTCCTGAAGCAGCAGCAGGAGCGGATGGCGTCAGACTTGCAGTAGCGGCAGACTCGTGAAGGGACATCATAATCTGGGCAAAGATTTCAGGTCCAGGGAAGCGTCGACCGTGTGTATGGTTGTGGGCACGGTGAGGCTGCGCTAAGGAGGGAGATGAAGAGGGTTGCTGGCCACCATCCATCGCAACATCGCGGTCCACGTCGTCATCGTCGTCCGAGTCTGGGCGTATCGGGAAAAGACTGGAGGAAATCGAGGTGCCCCCTCGAGGATTAGCGAGTCCTGAAGGGAAGGAATGGTTGTCAGAGTCCATTGCTGTTGATGTTGATATGCTCGACGCCGAGGAGGTGGGTTGTTCTTGAGAGGCCGCCGCTGTGGCTGATCTTGTGCGAGGTCCCAACTCTCTTGCTGGCGCAGCAGTAAGTGTCGTAGGAGTGGTTGTAGTAGTCTGTGCTGTTGCTGTTGTGACTAATCCAGAAGATGAGGAAGACAAAGCGGACTGGGAAAGGGCCGAGGGTCGCATGACAGGACGAGTTTGAGATTGGGGTGGTGGCTGATAGTGCTGTGCAGTGACGCCAACAGATTCGGGGTCAATATCCATGTACTCGATAGCTTGGTTTGCCGAGCTCGAAGAAGGGGAATAGACAGGTGGACTGACAGCGGCAAAACTGGACGCTCTACTCGAGCTCCGAGTGCTTCGGATCGACTGTTCGTCATACATGCGCTGAACTCGAGAGAGGCCCCGAGGGGTTCGACCAGAAGAGGAGGCGCCAGTACTGGAAGGAGGAGGAGACTGGAGAGTAGCAGGTGATCGAGTTGAGGACCGAGTAGTCATACTGGGACTTACTGCACCAGACCGAGAGGGAGGTCTCTCTGGCCAAGAGGCTGCGCTCCGAGTTGCTGTGCTGGGACTAGACGCAGAGTTGGAAGGGCCAGGCAAGCCTGTTGTACCTCCGCTGTTTCCGCTGTTTCCGCTGTTGTGGTTGTTAAGTTCGGGGCTTGCGTTTGTACTGCTGATGTTGGAGGAGGACGAGTTTCTTGAGAGGAGCGGATAAAAGTTTGAGAAGAGGTTGTTTCTGCGTCGACGTTCTGCAGTCGAGCGAAGAACTCTTGACGACGTCTGTTGCTGTTGTTGCTGCTGTTGCTGCTGTTGTTGTTGCTGCTGTTGTTGTTGCTGTGATTGCATTGGTGGCGAATGCGTGTCGTTGTTTGCGTTTTCTTGGCCCATTGTGGTGGATGAGTGTTGGTTGTTATTGTGAATGTGAGTGGATGTGGATACAGAAGCAGATGTAGAAGGGTAAGAAGAAGAAGAAGTGGGGTTGTTGTTGTTGTTGGTAGTCCGACGGTTGTTCCTCTGATTCGAGGAAGAGGAAGAAGGGGAAGAAGGGGAAGAAAGTGACTGACCCATGGTTGTGTCTGTTTGTATTTCGACTTTTATGAATGCAGAGGACGGCTATGTCCGTAGAAAAAGGGACTGGCGAATGCAAATGGAAGCAGAAGGGTGGCTGAAATGAAATGAATGAAGAGGGAGCGAGAGAGGTGTGTATGTGTGTGGTATGGTATGGCAAGCAAAGTAGGGCTGAAGGAGAAAGGGGAGAGAAGTGAAGGAAGGAGAAAGGAGGAAGGCGAAGGAATAATTTATCAAGAAATGCTCACAGATTTGTGAGATTGTATTGTCAAATCTCTGTCACCAAGGTCGTGTGTTGTGTCATGAATACAGCAAGAAAGGAAAGAAAATCGGAAGGGGTCACATGCCTCGCCCACTCGGGTTGCTTCCTTCCAGCATGCTCTATTGTATGTTTAATTCACTCAGAATGAGCCGTATTGCCCACTGGCAGCTGCATTATAGCAAGAAGCTGTTCTCCATCTCTCCAAAGTATCAACAACAAGAAAGCCCTTGTCGTGGCCTGTTCACTATCCAAGAATAAAAAAATTAGGATGTGATCTCGATACCTTCTTCAGTGCGTCCATTCTTCCCTTTCCTCCCTTTATCAAGATACAGACACCCTGCACACAAAATCGCTCTCTGTTGAGCAATTTAAAAAAAAAAAAAAAAAAAAAAAAACTGCCCGAGCAATGCCGCATTGAAAAACAGCGCAGACGGTCGAAAATAAAACGGATTGAGTCCAGGCCACAACTGTGAAGCTGCGTGATATATCAACAAAGACAAAGAATAGTCATTGTTGCGAACTCGCGAATGATAATTTTTTCTCATAGTGAGTAATGCCTCCTGGCATGGCCTCGGTCACTGGCTCTGTTCTTGAAGATCTGGTTCCTGGCGACTCTGTGATCGCGCAGGTTACTAGTTTGTCCTCTTGCTCACATATCCTACAAGCCAATGCCACCTTTCAACCAAGAGCATCTTAGGTAGCTTTCTTTTCTTTTCTGTTCCCTTCCTCATTAACCCTTTTTTTTATTACTAATAGCAGATTGGCGTTTTGGTTCCTGCGTCGAAAGAGAGAAAAAAAAAGAGTGTCTTGTCTCGTCTCCTTCCTCCTCCTTCCTTCCCCTTCCTTCCCCTTCCTCCTTTCCTCCTGAACGTTCTCTGTGGTTCCATCGACGTTTGTGCCACCGAAAAAGGGAAAATTAACGTCCAAATCAAAAACGGGCGAATGGTCATGTGACAACTTCACAGAACCAAAAGAAAAAAAACAGACTCGCCTCTCCTTGGCAAAACCTCTTTGAGACTCAATGTGGCTCAACCCAGGAGGGCCCCTTCCGTCTTTGTATTAGTAAGGGTGCTGATTCTGGAGGTACTGCTGTTGCCGGTTGTACTCGGCCTGGAACCTGGTCTGGAGATAATTGAATCCCTTCGAAATGGGATCCTGTACCCGATTCTGTCCTCCCGCGTTGTAGCAAGTCGAACCGCCCGAGGCATCACAGTCCTGAGCAGGGGAGGTGACGTTGATGATAAACCAGAGGAGGGTCGTGACGACGGTGATGATAATCGACATCTTAATGAGGTTGATGACCGAGCGGACAATCCAGGAGACAAAGCCATAGACGATACGGAAGGCGATATACGACAACACAGCGACGAGGATGTAGGTTGTCAGGGGTGTCTCAGAGTGGGTAAGCGAGGAGAATGTCGAGTTGATAGTTCCAAAAACCATGGCCAGCGTCGACATGATGGTTGACGCAAACTGGTGTCCCTGTTGTTGTCCCTGTCCCTGTCCTTGTCTCTGGTTGAAGCTTGTCTGACGGTACTGTTGCTGTTGTTGGTATGTAAACTTTTCATGAGGGGTGTGCTTGTTGAGTTGGTCTGAGGCGGTGTTGAAGGTGTGGAGGGCGAGGTTGAAGACAGCCATGACTCCTGCGACGGTATTGTTGCCGAGGACAGATGAAAGCAAGGGAATTGCGCCTTGAAAGATGTTCTGGTGGTCCATGGTTTATAGGCTCGTTTGACTTTTGTTGCTGGTTCCTGAGACTTAAAAGGATGTGTGATTGTCCTTGCTTGATGCGATGACGACGTCTTGTGAATTGTTGTATCTGGAGGGGGGATGAGAGGTGGAAGGTAAGGTAAAGGAAGAGAAGGAGAGGCGGAAAGAAAAGAACGAGAGAAGGAAAAAAGAAGGAAAGGCAGGAGTCCTTCCCGCGGTGCCCACTGTTACCTGTTATGCCTCTTTCCCGCGACTGACTCGAAGGTTTCCCGTCTGAACTCTGTCCTCCAGGAAGCCCGGGCGCTCAAAGTGCATAGCTTAAAGCAGTCTTCTGATTAAAGAAACCCTTAAGCAATCAAGATCAAGGCGCGACCTATTTCGGTTCAAACGGCAACTTCCACCCACAGCTTCCTTTTTCTTTGCTTCAGCAAACATCGCCCGCTTGCCACCATTCCAAGCAGGACACAGCAACGACAACGACACAGCCATGCGTCTCGTAAGGACAACTAACAAGGACTTAGCCTTGCTAGAGACTACATGTTACACACCAGGGCACACATGACTAATTCTCGCCCCACTTCCCTACAACATAGACATCACTGTTACCTGACGGGGAGCCCAATTGTCTGGTCCTCAAAGTCAGACAGATGCTGATCATGCTCGACTGCGGTCTCGGTCAGGAGCAACTCTACGCAATGCCAGTTCGAGAAGGAGGGCTTACTGAGGACCACAAAGACAACAACAGCAACACCACAACAACAGGATCAACAGCTGACAATTCAACAGCAGGATCAAAAAGAAAGTTTGCAGAGACCGATATCCGTCAAGACTGGGCTTCATTCTTGAAGGCGTCCTCCATTCAGTTCCCCACGAAAAAGATGGCGCGTGGATCCAACAGTCAACCGAGTCACTCTTCAAAAATCACTTCATCTACTACAGGAACAACCTCATCAGGATCAACGTCAACAGCGGACGGCACGATCCCTATTGCCCATAACAACATCCCTTCAAAGTTTATGTCGACACGCGAGTACATGTTCAAGCTACCAGACTTTTCAGGAGTCGATCTTAAGGCGATTGATGTCGTCCTTATCTCCAACTACAACCATATCCTTGCTCTTCCCTATTTGACCGAGTATACCGATTTTCAAGGGCGCATCTTTGCAACAGAACCCACCATTGAATTCGGAAGGTTCGTTTCTCATGGTTGTCTTTAGTACGCCTTTTGTTGCATCGGAACTTTTTCAGCATGAGCTAACATCAACAACTCTATTGACTTTTCTGATAGGCAATTGATGATTGAATTTGTCACCTTCTTTGGAACGAGCGTTACATCAAGTCCACATGAGATCATTGACAGGAAGGAATTGATGGCGCGAGCTGGTGCTGGACTCTACCCTGCTTACACCCACGCAGACATCAAAGCGTGCATCGACAAGATCCAGCCCGTCCGATTCCGGGAACATATCGTAAGAGTCGCTTCATGGTCGTCCAACTCACGTGCCTTTGGAAGCTTATACATACAGATGCGCTCTGAATCTTAATTTTTTCTCTTTCGTTTCTGAAATAGTCGCTTTTTGGATCATTGAAGCTGACGGCACACAGCGCAGGATACTGTCTTGGAAGTTCAAACTGGCTGATTCAAATTGGCACAGAAAACGTACGTCACATCGTGTACTTTCACGCATCAAGCTTTATATTTTGATTGAAAACTAACACGTATTTCTCTTCATCTTGAAATAGATTGCATATGTATCATCATCATCAACACAGGGGAACTTGCATCCGGATCTTTTTGACGGAACACTGATGGAAAACGCGAGCACGGTGGTGGCGACGGACCTCTGCCCACGAGGCAGCTTCACATACAATACTGGCGTCAATCTGGTCTGTCAAAGCATCGCTAGTACGATAGCCAGGAAAGGAAACGTGCTGATCCCATGCACCATCTCTGGATTTCTGTTTGATCTGTTAGAGGATGTTCATCTTCACCTAAACAGGATGGGTTTGATTGGTCAAGTCCAATACAGCTTTATCTCGCCAGTTGCCGACACAGCGCTTCAATACTCCAACATTCTCGCTGAATGGTACCGTCACACATGTAGCGGCTGCTGTTGCGATGTGTTTAGGTCACTAAAATCAATAAAACGTGCCACGTACTAACAATATTAAACTCTGTCCTTGGTGAGATAGGATGGCGCCGCGCAAGCAAGAAATGGTCTATATTCCAGAGGCGCCGTTGCTCCACGGTATTCTACTGGAAAAGGAAAAGGGTATTGCCAAGCATTACAAGAGTGTACATGGAGCATTTTCGTCAGATCTCAAGTTGCCCTGCATTGTTTTCGGAGGCCACCCAAGTTTGCGATCTGGTCCCATGGTCAACCTTTTACACATGTGGGGAAACAAGCCCACCAACACTATCGTCTTTATTGGTAAGGAAATCTATGCGGAGCAAATTCATGACTCGATATTGGGTTACATTACACAATACTAATGCATAATTGCCTTTTGCTTGAATAGAGCCTCGGATGGATGTGGTGGCAGCCATGGAGCCGTACGAGAATTTGGCTATTGCACAGCAAGCTGTTCAACTGGACATTCGACTTTCTATCGACCAGCTGGTGGAAGTGATGAACAAGTACCGGCACCCACGACATATCCTTGTGCCAATGCGGGCAATAGCATCAACACTGGCGGATGGCACGGTGGAGTTGGCAGATGCAAAGAGGACGACCTCTACGTCGTCGACCCGGTGGTCGGCGTACAAGGTCGGAGAGTCTGTGCAACTTGGCATGGGCTCCCTCTATGAGAGCGTTCTTTTGTCCGAAGAGGTAACCTTCACTCAACGCCTTATACTTTTGTATATTTGAAAGTTGTCCCAGCGATGATATTGAGAAGAGCCTTGACTGACTGTCCTTCTGTGCTGCTCATTTCTTAGCTGGCGAAGGGCATTCTGCCACAGGCTTTTGGAAACGTGTCATTTGCACCGATTGCAGGCTCGCTATCGATTTATAATAACCAGATGCAGTTGAAGCCGGCTTCTGTACAAGGTCGTCAGCTTTTGTCCCTCTACACCCAGCGACTACTTCTCGGCGTCATGAACCTACCCCATCTCCTCGCCGGTCTTACCGCCGTAAGTCATTATTTGCAACATTACCCTTGCTTTTATTATTGCATTAACACTAAAAATCTACCATATAATTAATTGTCCTTTCTTCCGTTAGATTGGAGTGACAAATATAGAAGTGTCAGAATCAGAAGGCAAGGAAGAGAAGGAGACGGGAGTACCAGAGATCAAGATCGACTTTGAGTTGCAGGGCCAGACTGCGACGATCATTTTGCGGGAGAAGGAGACGATTGTCAAGTGTGATGAGAACATTCGGTCATTGCTTCGGGAGCCTATCCTGAAGTGTTTCCAGTCCTTCTAAGAAAGGCGATGTCGACAGATGGGCCTTTTTGGGACTAAAGACTGGAAATAAAAATACGTTTTCCTCATCTTCACCAAACCTTTTTGGAAGGTGTTTTCTATTTTGCAAGTGAATTTTATTTGTCGCGAAGAAATAGATGAAGAATGGGGGGAGCGTGATGGAAAGAATAAAGCAAGGAGACTAGACAAAGTCGGAGCTGGTGCTCATCCAGAGCTCGAGGTGGTCGCGCTTGAAGGCCTCATAGTCCCAAGGACGCGACTGGTCAAGATGTGCGTGGGGGCCTGTAAACACGTAAACGTAGGATTGGATCACATCTCCTGCGGCGAGGGGTTTTTTGCCGTTCATGACGTTAAAATCTCCGGGCACTGGAGCGAGTACTTTGACGGACAGGATCTCTCTCGTGTATTCCTAGGAAATGGTTTTTGAGAGGATCGTAGGTGGTTATTGTTTTCAGCAAAAAGTAGACGTGTATGAGTGACGGGAAGCGTGGGTGTGAGTCAAGAAGTGGAGTACACGAGAGATAGAAAGGACTTACAGATCCTTCAAATTGGTCGAGGCGGAAGCGATCCATGAGGGAGTGACCAAAGACCAAGAGACCTTCGACTATGCAGCCTTCTTCCTTGGTGGCGATCATGCCGGGGTATGGCTCATTGTGGTATGAGTAGCGGACATATCCCTATTTCAGGTGATTCATCAATTTTTGGGGGTTGTTCAAGGAGAAAATGGTATATGACTATCAGTGGAGGGTAAGTGAACAAGCTAGCCTCTTAAGTGCAGGTCAATTTTTGAGGTGTATGTGGTGAGCATATGGTGGCGAGTGAAAAAGAAGGCAAGTGGAATGTACTCGGATGGCGGCGGGGACGGTGTAGAGATTAGCTTCTGGGCCAGGGCGGGTGACAGAGTTGAGGACTCGAGTGGACATGAGGGATCCGTAGAAGAAACATGGGTGTGGGTCTGTCATTGTGTGGATTATGGGTCGGGTTGGCTGAGTGAATGTGAAGAGTGGAAGTGGATTAGTCCAGAGAGGAAAAAGAAAAAAGAAGTGGGCGTGTGCCTGGGAAATAGGAAAAATTAACGGGAGGGCAACGGTTAGTTCTCAAGTAAATTTGGACGCCGCGCTAGGTTTCTAATCAATACGCGTCATTTCAGAGGATCTAGGTCGATGCGTAGGAACAGATGTAAAACTAATAGTCGTAGCCAACCTAGGAGCTACTCAAAGAAACAAACCGACAAAGAGTCTTGGTCATACGATATATCTTTCTCTTTCTTCAACCACCTTGTCCATCGACTATCCATTCCCTTCATTTGCTTCCTTTTCAGTCCTCTGTCAACGCCCATTCACAACTGTGTCAATAACGCTTAGTTACGTTTCAAAAAACCACACTTTTCAATTTCCTTCAATTCTAACGTTCTTGCACTTCCTTACATAGTCGTCCTATGGCGATCTTTCATCGAAAGAATAATGAACAGTGGCGACACACACTCTTCATTGTTAGTCATGAGCACTAATGCAAATTAGAAATACTGTGGTATAACTTCTTTTTCTTTCACAACGCCCTTCACTTCTCGGCAGAGGCTAGGCCTATGAGTCTATCCCACAATTTATCAAGGAACAAATGTTGGCCTTTTACTTTCAAAGAGGAAATGGCATGGGCGACCAGTGTCTTGACATTTTGTATAAAAAGCTAGTTCTTCTCTATTCTCTTTTTTTCGCGTCAACGTAATCTTTCGTCCCAACCACTTATCCAACATACACAAACACACGCAGCACAGCATCCAAACAAACCAGCCCCATCCCCTTTATTCTAATGACTTCGATCTCCAAGTCCTCCCATGAGGGAGCCAGTATCTCTTCTGGCCCGCCTCAAGTTGAGGCACAGGATGCCGGCACCAAGGCCACTACCAGCCAGCTAAAGAAGCAAGCTTCTTCTTCCGTCCAGAGCACCACCACATCTGAGGGGTCGCAGGAATTCGGTATGTGTAATACAATTCATGAATAAATTTCTTGTTCTGACCCTACGCCCTTTTATTTCTTGTCTATGCGGACGATGCAATGGTTAATGGATCAACCACTCAACCACACCCCTTACTCATTTTCTTTTACTTTGATCTTGCGAACAATAGTTGAGGCTAACCAGACTCCTACGATCCCCTCGGCCCAGCAACGCCAAACCGGCGAAGAGTTCATACCCAAGTCCCTCCAGGAGTCCGAAGGCATCATCGCCGCCGTCGACGTCAAGCTCATCCCCGCTCATACAGGCGACGATGGGGGCGACGAGGACGACGACGAAGATGAAGAGGGTGATGCCATTAATGTTGTCCGCCTCAAGTCTCTGGATAGGGTCATAAACAAACTTGTAGCCAAGAAGGCTGCAGAGAGTCGTGGGAAAATGAAGGATAATGGTGAAGCCGATGAAGAGAATGATGCCGGAGAGGAGGAGAGGGAAGAGCAGAATCTAGGTGACACCGACGATCAGGAAGAGGAAGGTGGCGGTCAGGGTGGCGCTGCCGAAGCTGGCGAGGAGGAGGCCCAAGTCGATGGGGAGGGTCAGAGTGGAAACGGTGCGGAAGAAGAGACTGATGAAGGGATTGTCGAGGAGGAGGAGAGAGGTGATGGCGGTGAAGAGGAGAGAGATGATGGTGGTGAAGGTCCTGTCGTTGTTCATGCAGCTCGTCCCCGTATCTCTAAGGGCTACAGGGCCAAGCCATGCTTTGTCCAGATGATAGCTGTAAGAGTCATTGTTCTTCTCTCACGCTCCCCCTTCCTCTATCTTGTCCGATCATATCCTCACATCCTACTATGCCTGTACGCCCAGCCTTGACGGATAACTGACCATTTTGTTTCGCTCATCTACTTTTTTTTTTGGTTTGTAGGAGGCATTGAACCACTACCGCCACGACTCCAAGGGAACGACACCTACATCGATCAAAGGCTGGATCGCGTACACTTATAACATTGATAACATTACCATGAAGGCTAATTTCAAGGATGCTCTTGATGTAATTTTTGTTTTTTTTTTTTTTTTTTTTTTTTTTTTTTTTTTTGTTCTTTGTCTGTGGTCTATTTTAGATGTGCTACTTTGTTCATTTCAGAGTGGACTTAGCTGATATTTTATGGTTCATTCTATCTTTTCTTATTTCACGACCATTTCGCTTTTAGTATGGCCATGGCGTCGAGAAGATCTTTAAGTACAAGAGTAAGTTCTCACCCAATACACTCGTTTTTTGCTTCCGGCTTTCCCAAGTGTTCTTCGATGCCTTGAACTTGAACTCAATGTGTGAATTATGATCCCATACTCCTTACATCTAACTTAATTATTTCGTTCCTTTTATGCCTATAGAGAGCCGCTCCCGTCTGGTCCTTGTCGACAGGTTACAACAAGACGACGAGGACAGCGACAGCGACAGTGACGACGATGGTGACGATGAGCAGCGTGGTCATCAGGGTGGTTCTGGCCAGGGACGGGTTCGGGCTACCGATAACGATGGAGCGGAGAGAGGTGCTGACCATGAGGAAGAGGAGGAGGACGAAGAGGAAGAAGGGCAGGGCGCTCAGGAGGAGGAGGAGCAGAGTCAAGGCCAAGATGGTGGCGAGGATGAAGAGAAGGATGAAGAGGAGGATGAAGAGGCGGATGAAGAGGAGGGTGATGATGAATATGAAGAAGAGGAAGAGAAAGAGGACGAGGATGAGAATGAGGGAGAGGGAGAAGAGGAGAAAGACGAAGAACAAGAGGAAGAAGAGGAAGAAGTGAAAGACGATGATGATGATGGGGAGGATGAGGCCCAACCTAAAAATAAGCGATCTGGAAGAATCACTATCGCCAAGAAGACCGCCGCTATCTCCATCAAGTCTCCTGCTGAGTCCAAGAAGGCTGGCGTTGCTGAACCCAAGAAGGGAAAGGACTTGATCAAGCTCTCCAAGGCTACCAATGCTACCAAGACCACCAAGGCCGCCGCTACCGAGGCTGAACCCAAGACTGGTACCCGCAAGTCCACCAGGAAGACTATCGCCAAGGAGACCGCCGCCGCCAATAAGGAGACCGTCAAGAAAGACACTATTTCCAGGAAGGTTGCCGCCCTCAAGCCTAAGAAGACGTACGGATACACGAACCTTGCGGCAGCACAGCCTGCTGCCGCCATTGTTTCCTCCACCATCGCCTCTGTCACAGCCAAGCCAGCCGCCAAGAGAGCCACTCGAGCCACCAAGAAGCAGGACGAGGAAAAAAAAGAAGAGGCCCCCTTGCGCACAGAGAGTGCGGTGACACGGCCGTTGAAGCGCAAGGCTGACGAGGCCACTGGTGCTGAGGAAGAGGAAAAGGCAGAGAAGAGCACTCAGAGGCTCCGTGGCAAGGATGGGCGCTTTCTTGCTGCTGCATCCGGTCCTTCCAAGGCTCGTGGGTCGTCGGGACCCTCCAAGTCTCGCAAGCGTTAAGAACACTGCTGGTTGAAGTGCGCTCTTCGCCATTAGATCTTTTTTTTGCTGTGTCTTTTCTATTTCATACTATCATATCTCTTTCTTCCGTTTTTCTACTATTCCGGGTATTGATCGGTCTGTAAATGACCTTGCGATTCCCCTTTCCCCACGTCTTGCCCTCTTATATCTTCCTGTTTTTAATTTGAACACATACTATGCTTCAACGATTTTTTGTGGATATCAAAAAAAGAAAAAAGAAAATTATGTTTTTTGATGCTAACGACTCAATGGAAGAGGTGTGGTCCTTAAGAGACCAATCACTCGCAGCCACTCGAAAGACGCGTCTTTGCCCTCAGGCAACCGTTTCGAGTCGGGTGCACGTGACACATAAAAAAGTGACGCGATGATTGACCATTGGTTGGCCCAGGGGATCAAGCGCGGAAGAAGTAAGAGGTCTCCCGAACAAACAAGAATAGTAGTAGTAGATCGAAAGAGGAGAGTCCGTACGAGTGGGTATGTCTACTTGTTCTACTCAGACTTGTTTTTGTGTTTCTTTTACCGATCGTGTGTAGTGTGGTCACAGAGAGCTATGAGCAAGAAGAAGAAGAAGGAGTCCGCTGTTTGAATCGTGATATAGTCTCGAAAGAAAAACGAATAAGAAACGCGTGTGTTTGGCTTTCGATTTGACACGACGGCAGAGCAAAGAGAAGAAGTAGATGGAGGAGAGGAAATACACCGCTCGAAAGATAAAGCCGTTCGTTGCGTGTCCGTCGTTCTATTTTATGAGCTAAAAGAGTGCAGGATGACGATGAGGACTGTGTGCGTGATGACGGCGATAACAAAGGACGAAGAGGATGGAGAGTTCTCACCACCGAGCATAGAAAGGAAAGCTCTTGTCAAAAGGATGAAGCGAAGGTTCTTTTTTTTTTTTTTTTTTTTTTTTTTTTTTTAACGCTTTCCCTTTTCCCGTTTCCCTTTTCTCATTCCTTTGCATCTCTCTTCTTCTTGATCCCTTTTCTTTTCTTTCTTTTTCCCTTTCCTTCTTCACTCACACCCACATCTTATTACCCAACTCAGTGCGTCCAAGATGGCATACTCGCAGCCACAGACGCCAACCATGCGTCCCACCGGACAGGCACCACCTCCAAGACCTGGCTTCAGACCACCTCATCCACAACAGCAACAGCATCAACAAGGACACCCGGGACAGCCAGGGCAACCATACCCGGGACAACAGCCAGGAGGACAGCAGTTCCCACCCAGACCTACTCCTCCTCATTCAGGTCAACAACAGACAAACTACAGACCCATGGGTCCCGGAAGTAACGGTCCAAGGCCCGTGCAACAACAAGGAGGAGCACCACCAAGACCCATGCAGCAGCAACAGCACAACCAGGATCCTAACCATCCTCAACAACAAAATAACAATACACTGAGACGACCATCAGCGCAGGGAGGTCAAGCACCTCCTTCACCTTCAAATCAGAGACCGCCCATGGCCACACCACCATTCGGATCACAGCACCAACAGCACCAGCCACAGCAAAGACCACCTCCAGTTATGGGTGGTGGTATCCAGCAACGCGCTGCGTCGCCCATGATCCGACCCGCCAATTTGCCACCACCCGGCTCGCCAGGCATGCCAAGGCCCTTCCAGTCGCCCCAGATCCAGAACAGACCTCCCTCAGGACAGTTTGCAAGCCAGGGACAGCAGACTGCTCCGGGTTCACCTGCTATCAACCCTATGGGATTCATGAGTGGACCCCCTAACGGACAGAACCGTTCGCAGCCGCCTACCCCAAGGATGCAGCACCAACAGCAGCAACAACATCAGGGACCACCCACTTCACAGCAGTTGCACCAGCAGCACCAGCAGCCACTCCATCAACAACAACAACAACCATTGCATCAGCAACAACATCCTTCGCAGCCACAACCACCACCACAGTTTGGTCAGCACCAGCAACAGCAACAGCCGCATCCTCCAATGGGTCAGGATCTCGGATTGATGGCTGGCCCTCCCACGCCCACACCTCAGGCAGGTGCACAAAAGTCCAAGAGATTGTACCCAGCTGGAATTAATGCCTATGCGGAGCCACCAGCTTACGAGACAGCACCTAGCAGCCATGGCTTCCAACACCCAGGAGTTCCCGCCTCTCACCAAGCAAGCGGTATGCAAATACAGCCTCCTGCCCATGGATCTCAGTTCTTTGTTCCTGGAGAGAAGCAGGCCCCTGCATTCAGACAGCCCGTTCCTGCCTACCAACAGGGCCTTCAACCCCTCCAAGGACAGCCTGTTCAGCCCAATATAAACCAGCTTGCGGGACAGATGGGTGGTATGAACCTCGGTAACGCTGGCTACGGCGGAGCTCAAGGCATTGTGGTAAGCAACTCCAGACGAGATACTGACTTTGAAAACGAGGTTTTGTGATAACTATCCATCTTGTCAATCAAAATACTAACTTTTTATACGCCATTGTTATTTGATAGCCCCTTTCAACCGTTGCTTTGATGGGTACGGCACCCAAGATCTACGACTTAGATGCACCTCCACCACCCATTCGCTTGCCAGAGACGGTACGATTCTACTTTTGAAGAACTGAAATGATTATGTCGCCAAGCAAAACATTGATACTGACTCGATATTGATGTTGTTGTTGACATATGTAGGCCTCAATTACTCAATCTCCGTTTGCCAACTGCGACCCTTCGTACAAGAGATCGACATTGAATGCAATTCCTGCAACGTCGCAGTTGTTGACAAAGTCACGCTTGCCCTTTGGACTTGTCATCACGCCCTACCGCAGTGTCAAGGAAGGCGATGTACGTGTTCAAGGATTACTGCGTCAACAGAATAAGGGAGATGAACTGGATCTTTGAAAAAAAAATTACTCGAAAGCTCACGGTATTTTTTGATTTCTTTTTTACAATATCATAGGAGCCTGTGCCGGTTGTGTCAGACTCGATTATTGCTCGTTGCCGTCGATGCAGGACATACATTAACCCTTTCGTTAAGTTTGTAGAAGGCGGTCAGCGCTGGAAGTGCAACATGTGTTACACACTCAACGAAGGTATAGCATCGATGATTTACCCAGGTGATGGATTGTACGGAAATGTTGATAACTGGTGGCCATCGACCTAACTCGATGTCATTCGTTGCTTTTTTATAATAGTGCCGTCATCGTTCGACTATGATTCTCAAACACAGCAGCCAGTGGACCGTTGGCAACGCAAGGAGTTGAACCATGCTGTCGTGGAGTACATTGCGCCCACAGAGTACATGATTCGCCCCCCTCAGCCTTTAGTCTACATGTTTGTGATTGATGTATCCTACCCTGCAGTTCAGTGCGGTATGGTAGCCACAGCAGCAACAACTATTTTGGAATCACTCGACAGGATACCCAATGACGAAGGACGCACCAAGGTCGGAATCATCACCGTGGACAGCTCCATCCACTTTTACAACCTTAAGGTAAATGTTCTAAAGTTATTTAGTAAAAATACGGCTCAAATATCTAATAACAAAGTGGCTTGACACGTAGACTAACTCTATCACCTCGTTTATTTTGAATAGGCTGCGTCAGGAGAGCCACAGATGATGGTGGTGTCGGATCTTGAGGAGGCGTTCTTGCCTCAGCCCCAGGATTTACTCTGCAACCTCAGCGAATGCCGACCTGTCTTGGAGGCATTGCTGAACAGGATGAGTGACATGTTCAAGGATACCCATAATGTCGGCAATGCATTGGGCCCCGCTTTGAACTCGGCCTACAAGCTGGTGTCGCCCATTGGAGGAAAGATCTTATGTCTGCAGGCCAGCTTGCCTAATCTTGAAACGGGGGCATTGAAGATGCGCGAGGATCCCAAGCTTCTGGGAACTGCCAAGGAATCGACTCTTCTTCAGTCAGCATCGTCCTTTTACAAGTCTCTTGCCGTTGAGTGTTCAAAGTCGCAGGTCTGCGTTGACATGTTCCTCTTTGGATCTCAATATTCGGACGTTGCCACTCTCAGTACGTATCTATGTCTCTCTCGCCTGTTGTGTTATCATTATTGTGAATCCAAGACTGACATGTAGCGTACATTTACGGGATACTTGATTAGGTTGTTTGCCCCGATTCACAGGAGGAAGCACATTCTTCTACCCGGCATTTACGGCAGCAAAGTCGGAGGATGCTCTCAAGTTTGCCCACGAATTGGCCGAGTTTTTGTCTCAGAGGATTGCGCTGGAGGCTGTGATGCGTGTGAGAGCCTCGAAGGGACTCCGCATGTCGGCCTTCTATGGAAACTTTTTTGTTCGCTCGACGGACTTGCTGTCGCTGCCCAATGTCCCTCGCGACCAGTCTTACTCGATTGAGGTCAGTTTTGACGACAATCTCTCAATTCCTGTGGTCTGCTTCCAAACCGCCCTCTTGCACACCTCTTCCTCAGGCGAGCGTCGCATTCGTGTGTTGACATTGGCATTGCCAGTAACGACGAGTCTGTCAGAATTGTATGCATCAGCAGACCAGGTGGCGATTACAACGTTGTTGGCGTGCAAGGGAGTAGAGCGTGGCATGAACGCAAAGCTGGACGATGCCCGTGATGCGTTGACCAACAAGGTTGTTGACATTCTGGGTGTATACAAGACCCATATGACAGCATCCTCCTCCGGCGCCACACCCAACCTCCAGATCTGCGATAACCTCAAGTTGCTGCCTCTGTTGACATTGGGCATGCTCAAGCATGTAAGTTATATTGCAGTTGTGATTTTACTTTTTTGCATTCGCTCTTTAACTGGCACCAATGCTTATTATTGATCTAACTCTATATTACTGTATTTATAGGTTGGTCTTCGTGGAGGGTCACAAATTCCTTCAGATCTTCGGTCATACGCAATGCACCTGCTGTCAACATTGCCTTCGCAATGCCTGATTCCTTTCCTTCACCCCCGCTTCTACTCTTTGCATGATATGCCTGAACACTGCGGAACGATTGGAGACCACGGCATTGAGATGCCTCAGCCGATGAACTTGAGCAGCGAGCGATTGTCGCGTTCAGGGTTGTTTATGCTTGAGGACGGACAAAACATCTTTTTGTGGATTGGTCGGGATGCTGTTCCTCAGCTCTGCATGGATCTCTTTGGTGTCCCTGACTACCAAAGCATTCGCGGCGGCAAGGTAAAACACTATTTCTTCGATCCGCTCGTTACTTATTTGTCGAATGTTTGTTACTTGGCAGCACTCGTCATGGTTATGAAATTGCATGTATTTTTTGCTCTGCAGCTCACAGAGACATAGCGCATATTTGACTATAATTAACACCTTTATTTTTTTCTTATAAATTAGACGACACTGCCAACATTGGAGACGGATTTCAACCAGAGAGTGAATTTGATTGTGGGCAAGGCTCGTGAGATGCGCAGGACATCGTACTATTCTCAGCTGTATATTGTCAAGGAGGATGGCGATGCGGCATTGCGTCTGTGGTTCTTGAGCCATTTGATTGAGGACCGTGCTGAACCCATTATGAGCTACTACCAATACCTTGGCTATCTTAAAGATCGGGTAAGCTATTCAGCCAGGATGCGTGCATGGCAGGGGGTTTATATTGATCTGGTGCAGTTTATGAGGTAGTAACGTTGACTAACTCAAGTCTATGCTTCTTTATTTTTATCTTCAATAGGTCAACAGCGGATCATTCTAAGTGCGCTGCACTGAAAAATACAGTCTGCCCAAGTGTTTTGAAAAAAAAAGTTTGCCGCGTAAAGAGGATGAGAAAGAGAGAAAAAAATAAAAAACATCATTTCAAATACTTGGAACATCCAATACGGTGGCTCGAAGTTTTGGGGAACTCAGACTTAAATGAACGATATGACTAAGTCCTCTTTGGTCGTGGCCAAGGTGTGATTGCAGGATAGATCTTGCAGCTCAAGGACGTTTGGAACCAGGCAACAGCCTTAAATCAGTTTCAGCTTTTCAACTCCAGATGGATATGGCGGAGCATGTGCTACAAACAACTTTGCGGGGGTTAAGAAACAACCCAGATAGCAGGATATCGACGGAGCTGTTTTTCCAGGGATTCTCGGGCTTGTAATAGGGGGGACAGGACGCAATGCTGAGGGAGGCTGAGGACTGCGGGACAAAAGAAAGGGTCATGAGTCAAACCTTGCATTGACGCTTACTGGATAGAATCGATGCCAGACATTCTTTTGGAGGAGCCTTTTTTGATCGTTTGGCGCGAGACGAGGAGGTCAGGTAGTAAGGCGTAAAAAGATGGTAGCCTTATGTGAGCGTGCTTTGATGTTTTTTTTTTTTGTAAAAACGCACTTTAAGTTTGTACTATTATCATCTACGCGCGCCGCTTAGCTATTATGCTGCCTGGTAGTAAACACACTAGCTCAACTGTTGTGCCAAGGATATGTATGAATGATCATCGGAGATATGGCGATACCAAGCGCGAAATTGTCAAACTTGACGCTACGATGTCCAGAGTGTACTTGTTCGGATGCTAAACCGACCTCTGTTTGACCATGCGACACGTTTGGATAGAAAAAAAAGAAAAAAAGGCAGGTACTGTGAGTGTGATTGTTTGCAGTTGCAACGCTACTTCCTGTTAATCATCTCGATGTACAAGCGTCGCTCGAGAGGTGCAGAGACCCAGCGCATTTTCGCGAAAAACGTCGCGTCCCGGGAATCATTGTTGAGGATCCAAAAATAGGATAGTTTGGGTTGCAAGCCCTTGTACCTAGAACGTTGGATGGTTTGACATTTTCATTGCGTACGAACAAACATCTGCTGGATGCTTTTGAGTTGAAGAAGCGGACAGCTGTTTTGCCAAATACACCACCTCCTGATCTTTCATGGGACCATGTGGTAGCGTCCTATTTTTCAAGATCTTATTTGGTTGAAATAATTCGATGTCAATGCGTCTTGTTCGTTGTTACTGGCCTTGATACGTTTCTACAGCACCAAAAAAAAGAACCTACTCCGAGCGATGATGTCTGGATATCGAAGAGTACCCTGGAGAGGTGGATGAATTGCATATATAGTCGAATCACTAAGACTTTCTACTTACACTTGGTCGGATCCGCGATCTCGTCGTTCTTTAAAGAAAAGAATACACATAGGAGATGGGGGAGGTGGGGGATTGATAACGCTCTGGGAAAAAGGCGATGGTCAATGTTAAAGCTGCGTTCTTTGTTCTCTTACTCTATTCTTTGAGTCAACACTTCAGCAATTGTCACGTTTTCATCTTGAAGGATCTTCAACATCATGTCCGAATCCCGGCCTTTGAATAAGGCCGATGAGTTCTTGTTGAGGATTAAAAAACTTGGAAGAGACAGTTACATTGATACCTTTGGCTGGTTTCTATCATGTTGGAAGCGCTACTAGTGTACACTTTTTTTTCTTCTTTTTACTGGTCCCAGTTTTCTACTGCTTTGGATATATAGCTTCGACCGCTAGGTTTTTTTTGAAGATGACCAACTTATGAATTGAGTCCGGGCGAGACGCGAGGGGATAGACGGTTTGAGAGTGAACCATCGCCCTTGGCGCGCAATTTTGGTCGTGAAGTGGATTCTTAGGGGGCAGATTTGCAAAAAAACCTTGCTGTTCATTATTGGTCGGCTGTATGCATAGCCCTTGCTTTGCATGCATTTCGCTTTAAAGGGGGATGCCCTAGGTCTGTCTCCAAACAAGTCTGTTTTATTGTGGATACTGCGCTGGAATGGTCAAAGGGCAAAAAAAAAAAAAAGAAAGGAAGCAAGAGAAGCGAATAGAGCATGGTTTTTTTTATTCCAATTTTTTATCCTCTTCTATTCGCTCTCTCCTGACCAGATGATAAGGTTCAGATCAGCATGCGCTTGACGTCAGATTCAATCGGTTTGAATTCAAGTTAGTGGTTTTTCTCGCTTGTTTTCGGAGAAAGATGGGATAGGAGGGGGGAGATGATTTGGGCGCATGGTACACATGCATAGGAGAAAGTCAAGGTTGAGATGGAGTGTGGAAATTGAAAAGGCGTGGTAGTCTAGTGGGCGTGAACATGGCATGGCATGGCAGTATTGTGCTCTCAAATATTTTGTCTGATGAACGGGACATAGAGCAAAAAATCCAAAATAAAAAAAAAGTGAGGAAAACAGAAAATAGTTGTCATGTCTCTCTGTCTATGGGATTTGTGCAAGATATGATAAATGTCTTGTGAGGACAAAGTCTTTATAAAAATGCATCCTGTTTTATGTGAGTTGTGCTGTAATTTTTTCGGCGCCTTACTCTTTGTTGTGCTCCTGTCTGCTGGCTTATGCTCTTGTGCTCCCCTCTTGTCTTGCCCAATATATCCGTTTCGGTGAGAACTTGACAATCGAGTGAGCGAGGGATAAAATGAACAGAGAGAAGAAATGAGAGCCGCCCGGAATTTTTTGCCATGGGGTTTGATGTGTGCTAGAGGAGGTGGTGGGGTGAGTGTTGGTGGGAGTGGCACGATGTTGTGCTGGGAGCGTGCTGGGAGCGTGCCAGCCTGAGTTTGAGAGAGCAATAGAAAAATGTAAAAAAAGCAAAGGCAAAAAAAAAAAAAAAAACGAAGTTAGGAGAGAGAGAGTGAGGCAGAACGATGGGAATGAGGGAAGGGAAGAGTAGAGGAAGAATTTGAAAGCTCATGTCTATAGTTACAAACAAGGCTATACTTTTGCATGGATAGGGGTGTGGCTGTTGTTTCTGTTTATTGACACTTTTTTCTCGCTTGTGTTCCTTTCGAGTAAAAAAAAAATGAGATGAGAGCAGAATAGTAGTTTGACGCCGAGATCAGTTTATACGCTCGTGGAACTGGAAGCGGGAAAGAAAAAAAAAATGCAGAGGGAAGTAGAAGACAGTCGGGTTGGACACATTTTTCTTCATGACGCGAGTTGCTGTTGTGTTTGCTCTGAAATTCAAAAAAAAAAAAAAAAAAAAAAAAACCATGAAAACCATGAAAACCATGCTTGCCTGTTTTTTTCCTAGATGACTTTGTTTGTTTTTGCATGTCCGCTATTATTGCTGTTGTTTTGTAAATGGAAAAGAAGTGACTGCATGGAGACGATAAAAAACAACTCATGGAGTGGCGAGTAGAAAAGGATTGTGGAAAACAATAACACAATAACATTGGCGGCCATGGCATAGGATACGATAGGAAAGATGAGGGTAGGGGGTGTTGGCTGTGCTTGGAAAAAAAAAGGGCAAAACAAAATGAGTCGATAATTTTTCTTGAAATCGATCCATTGGGCAAAATGGTAAATTGCAGAAGGGGTTGCGTCGGTCCGTCTGTCCGTCGGAGGTGAAGCGAAACGAAATGGGAAAAAAAAAAGAGAACGACGACGACGATAACAACAAACAAGCAACGTGAACATGTACACACAGACAGAGGAGTGAGGTTCGCTATTTGTCTGTGTCATGTATGAGGACAAGAATACATTTTGTGCTTTTTTGTTGTTGTCGCAGTTCGCAAGGAAAAGATGAGTAGGAAGAAAAGGATGGGAAGAAGAGAAACAGGGTAGCGACAGCGACAGCGAGGGAGAAAGGAAAAAAAGTGGGTAGAAGGAAGGATGCAAGGCGACATGCGGGCATTTGCTGGGCTGCGAAGAGAGAGCGAAAAAAGGGGAGGTGTGTGGTATTTTTTTTTTTTTTTTTTTGCATAGGTTGTGCAGTGTTGTGCATGGTACATGTGCAGATGTAGGAAAGGAGAGGAAGGAAGGAAAAGGAAAAAAAAAAAGAAAGGGGTTGTGTAATGGGATGATGGATGGCATAGATGATAGGTAGGTAGTCTACGCGGGTGAAGAAACTGATGGCAAGCTGGATGTAGAAAGCTGTGACATGACGAATGTGCCGGATGGCGGTGTAGGGAAAAGAGTCAGGCTATGGAAAAGACAGTCGAGAGAAAGTGTGCGAGAACAGCGAGAGGTGAGGTGAGTGGCAGTTGGAGAATCGATGGTTGTCTGTCTCCTTGAATTGAACAGTTGAGAAGAATTAGCGAGCAAGTGACAGAGAAAGGAGAAAAAAAGATCGACAGGGGTAATAGGAAAAGGAATAGCAAACATCACGAAATGAATAAGCGAACAAACGAACGAGTGGAAGCGCAATTAAGTTAATAGGGTTGAAGAAGAACGCGATTAGGATGCTGGTTGTTGGTGCCCATACCCTCGTTCTTTCTTTCTAGTGAGAAATGAAGACCATGGGATGATGGTACTACCAGACTGCAAATTGTATTACCTGAGGATAGTGGCACGATTAGATGATGATGCCGCTCGCCGTGAGACATACAGAGAGACATAGAGAGTACATCGGTAAAGGTATATGAAGGTAGAAGAATGACGATGGGCAATTGAATGTGTTCCCATAGCAGTAAAGTGATGGAGAAGGGCGCGCCACGACTGATTGGCAATGTGCCATATTCATACTCACAATTATTGTGCTCCGCTCCTTTTTTTTGTGTTTTAGGGCGTTTTTGGTTCTTTTCCGACTGACTAGCGTCTTTGGTCGGTGTAGTTGGAGTTGAACGAAGGAAGGAGGAGATGGGGTTAGAGCGGATTCATGTACTTTATGATCCAGCATCCGATGCATCATGTCTCGCTCATAGTCTTTCTTGTCCCTGGATGGCAAGAAAGAGATAGTGGGAGAGGTGTGCAGAAATAAAAGAAACCAAGAGGAGGGATTGGGAGTGATAAGGTGAGAAGTGGATATCTGATCTCTTGGTTCAAAACAAAAGCACAATTGGCAGATCTCTGTTTGACAGAAGACATATAGCTTAAAAAGAGAAGAGTCCCTTGCTTCCGGGATGAGCAGGAGTAAAGCGGCTAAGTGTAGAGAAATATAGAAAAATAACTAGGAGCAACTGGTAAGTAGTAAATGGATGAGCAATGGGCCATAGGGGAAAGAGGAGAGCGATGACGAGGAGAGAAGGAGAAAGTAAAGGTAAGGGAAGGTAAGGGAAGGGAAAAAAAAAGAAATAGAAGGAGAGAAGGGGTGGGTGTGTTTGTTAGGCTGGTTTGAAGACGCTAACTTTCTTTTCCTTTTTGATGCTCACTGCAATGCGATGCGAATGGAGACGGCACAAGACAGCAAACTGGATATATCCCTTCTTTGCACGAGGGATGTGCGAATAAAAAGAAGGATACGTGCACATCGAATGGGGTGCGAAGTGTGAATGCCTTTTCCTTCTTACTGCAATGACTTTAAGAAAGGGACAAAGGTGGTTTTCTTTTTCCTTTTTTTTTTTTTTTTTTTTTTTTCTCGTTCACATTTTTCACATTGTCCTGCGCCAGTCGTTCGATATTTATATGTAGAGAGTACCAGCATGTGGCATGTTCATCCCACTTGAATCCTTTGCTTCAAACCCGACCTTGCGCACTTTATTTTTCGTTTTCTTTCTCTTTTCTCTTTTTCCCTGGCCAATTTGTCAATTTGTCAAAGGAAAAATAAATTTTTTGTCAGTGTTTATCTTTTTCTCCTGCACAGTTACAGCACGCCTCCTCTTCCTCGTTTTTCTCTTTCGCCCTCTCTTTCCTTTTTCACTCTCTCCGTCTCTCCCTCTTCCCCTCACTCTCTCGCCCACTTCTTACTCTTTTGCTCTGCTCCTTCACTCCTCTCTCTCATCACTCACTCTTCCCCCACCCGGCCTTTGTATTTCATCTTCCTGTTCTCTAATCCTCCATTCACTTCTTCTCGATCCTAACCACTCTCATCCTTATACATATTATAACCATTCCATGCTGCACTCGATCCCATCATGATCCCGACTCCCGCTCCTACCGCCCTGCCTTCCTCTTCTTCTTCCTCCTCTTCCTCCTTGTCCACTCCTTCAGACTCTTCTCACTTTCATCACCCTCACCACCCCAACAAGAATCATCATCAACAACCTCAACAGTCAAAGAAACAGAGGAACGAGGCATGGATCACAGCTCTGTTCGAATCAAGCGCAGACCCCATCATCGTCTGTGACCTGAACGGCCTCGTCTGTGCCTGGAGCCACGGCGCCCAGACAACCTTCGATATTCACCCGAAACACTCGCTTGGCCTCAGTCTCAGGCACATCTTTTCTTCGGGATCATCATCGCCACCAACTCATTCCTCTTACACATCTGCCAGCACATCTCACAATTCAATACCCGGCAACAATGACACAAGAAGTGGTGATGATCTCGAGATCGAACTATACCCGTCGACCCCCGACCAGGTGCGAGCCCTGCAAGGGTCGTCTCTCAAGCGGGTCGTCTCCAGAGTCGTTGGAGACCAATCCCGCCATATCTTTCTCGAATCCATCTCGCCCGTTTACCAACAACCATCCGCAGCACCACTAGCACCAACACCAGTATCACACTCCTCTTCTCTACATCATCATACTTGTCCTCCCCCACCTCCACCGCCTCCCTCCAAACCGCTACCTCCTCTGCCTCCACGGCTACACAGCTCCTCCCAACAACAACAACATCATCATCATCAACATCGTCATAATGCTGCTGCTGCAGGCACAGGTGCAGGCAAGAAGAGTGCAATCAATGGCCACAGCTCCGGCAGCCACAGCCACACCGCCGACAAAGACGACCCCTCCCCTTCTATTACCACGACTACATTATTACCATTGCCACCATCATCATCATTACCCTCGTCAAAAGAGCAGCTTGAAGAGTCGACACCAGTATTATCTCCAGCATCAATGTCGACTGCCCCTGCACCTCTGATTGTCGGATACTCCGTCATCCTCACCGATCTCTCGACCCTTTCGACAGGGTCAGGGACAACCCATCACCCCTTCCTTGCACCCTATCCGCAGTCATCCATGGCATCATCTACCCTCACGTCCCCTTCTCCATCCTCCTTTACTACTTCTTCAACACGAACAACAACGTCGGCGGCACCTTCTTCTCCAATTGCAGCGAGAACGGAAGCAGCGGCTTTGTCAGCTCCTCTCTCTGCCTCAGCCGAATCAAAGGATGCAGATGTGGAACTAACAGCAGCAACAGAAGCAACAGAAGCAACAGCGTCAACGACTACCACGTTGACAGCAGCAGCAACAGCATCGTCTGCAATATCACACCAGCAAACTCAGCAGACCCACTTCCCACCCCACCAGACGCAAGTGAAAATAGTATCCGACGACGCAACAGTAAACACAAGAACATCAACAAAAGCGTCATGGAGCGCAGCCTCGCCAACTTCTGCAGCAACAACAGCAACAGCGTCAGCAGCAGGAACAGCCACAGCCGAGAATTATAATAATGACACCGACAACGACAAGGACGACGTTGACAGTACGATGACGACGGCCTCGTCGATCGTCGCCCTCAGACCCTCGACCTCGAGGGAACATTCAACCGACTCCGGCTTTGACGAGCGGTCGCCCTCGTCCAAGCCCAACAGGAACAGTATCACCACAGCGGTAATTGCCACATCTATCCAGCGAGGTCCGAGTCCGCATCATCTGATGCCCCTTCTCCACCTTCCTGGCCATAGCTCACCTTCTGCATCTTCCTCGGCAATGTCATCTGCTTCTACATCGTCTTCCACAAGAGGTAAGGAAAGAGAACATTCTTCTCGCTCTCACTCTCTCTCTCTCCACACATTATCACACACTCTCTCCACTTTTCTCCCTTTTGTCTCTCAACCCACGGACGGTAAATCAACACACACACACACGCAGACACGCATAATCATATGGTCGATCGAGCATGGGAAAAAACATCAACACAACGCAAAAGAGGAATCTATGACAGAGACAGGCAGAGAGACTGCATTGGCGCCCTCTTTTCCCTTGTTTCTTTGCAGCAAAGATGGACTGAGAAGAGGATGCCCTTTTAACCACAAACAGCCAAAAAAAAAAAAAAAAAAAAAAAAAGAGTACTCTTCGCCAATATTTTTCGATTCATATCTGCCCTTTTGAGCACTGCCCGATCGTGCGCCATTTCTCAAACTCTTCCTCCGCTCTTTTGGCTTGGATGGGATGCCGGGAGGTTGAGTGGTTTTTTTCCTTTGTGTCCCTTCGATCATCGTTTCCAACGATGTCCGTCGTAATTGTCAGAAATATTTATCGTCCGTTACACACATCGAATACATCCATCTCTGCCCTTTATACTCGACACTCTCGTATATGAAAACACACACAAAGAGTTCCTTCCATTTCTCTCTCTCTCCCCCTTTCCCTCTCTGTCTCCTTTGTGGCTCCTGCTACTCGCCTCTTCATATCATTTCTCCTTTTTTTCCTGTTTCTGTCCCTGCTCCTGACACTTCTTTTTTTATGGTATGGTCTTGTTTTTGATCGACCCTGGGCTCAACTCAAAACAAGCTAGTCATGGCTCGGGCTATTATTTTTTTTTGGGGTGCAACCCGTTCATCATCTGAAGGCTCTATTCCCTCACTCGCCGACTCTCTTCAGTCATTTTCCAAACACTCAGTAAGGAAGGTGTTGTTGGTGTTTCCTCTCCTTTTTCATTCGAATTCAAACGACTATAACACGCACCTATCCTTCCATTTGCCCAGAGCCCAGTTTACCCGTTCTTCCTTCGGCGCGCTATTTCATATATATATTACTTTCCTGTGACAGTCCCCTTTTCCCTCCTATCTGCTCTGTCATCTTTCTTCCTCCTTTTTGCCCACTCCTTTGGTTTCTATGCTAGTCTTCTTTTGACCAGGCCTATGTTGGATTTGGCTCTGGCTACTAGACCGTCCTCGCCTTTCTTTTTTCTTTTCACCTTCCCCTTGAATTGTCGTCATCGTTTGATCTTTTTTCAAATGTACACTTTATGTGCAGGCGGACAAACGGGCGGAAAAGGATGTCCCGCGATGCTTCCTCTCTTCCCTTCAAACATCGACACCCCAACAGCAACAGCATTAGCAGTAGCAGTAGAATTGTCCCATGTATCACTCCGCCATTTTCCCCCTTCCCCTCTCTCTCTCTCTTCTCGCTTCACTCTAAGCACGACTCAGCTGTTATGGTTCAACACACTTGACATTGCATACGATGCATCGTCATCGTGCGCCTCGCTAGTCTCTGTGAGCACATGGCTCTCTCTTGGCAGTAAAGAAAGGGAGATTGTCCTAGTCTACAACTACAGGGAACCGGAAAACGAAAAAGCCTTCAACCCAGACTAACCTTCTTCCCCTCGTTATTCTTTTATTATTATTATCCTACTTCTTCAATCTCCTCCCAATCGACTCCTATTCTCCAACGGCACAGCTGTTGTCCTCACCGAAATCCAGTCCGAACCGGAGGCCATCTCTCCCCACGACAAAGCATCATTGACATCTTCGCCTTCTATCGCACAACCCCAACCCCTACCACTGCCCCTGCCCCTGCCTCTGGCCATACCAATCAGTCGAAGCAATAGTATTTCACTGCCCATCCATTCTCAGGAACCATCTGTTCGCCCCTCTGCACGATCCACTTCACTAGGACATCTCCTCTCACTCTCCCCACTTTCACCTCTACCACCTGCTATCGCCAACCGAACCCGCGCCCTTTCCATTGCCGCCACCGCAATCTCTTCTACATCTACTGGCGCACAACTGTCCGTCTCTATGTCTGCGTCCGCAGACAAGAGTCGACTGGACATCCACCACAACTCCCTCGCCATCTCTACCGATACACATCACTCGAGTTCACTGCTGCCTGGAGAGACTCGTCTGGACCGAGAATGGGACGATCCATCCTTTTCCTACTTGGCGCCCATTGCAACCAACCTGTTGACCTGCCACGGCGATCACTTTTTCGACCTAGTCGTCGAAGAATTGTCGGTCAATCTTGGAGTCAAATACGCCTTCATCTCGCAACTCGTTAGCCTGGAGGAGCTCAAGGAACTGGACCCAACGGAATACATGAACCTGATTGAGCAGTTTGGAGGGCTGGTCCCTCCACTCGATGGAGTGATGCACAATATCTCGAGCTGGCCTGGAGAGTAAGTGTGTTAACCATCCAACAACGTCAATTAGCAACAACGGCAGAAAAGACAGTACCTAACCGTTATACCCTCTGCTATATAGGTCACACATCAACCCGCATGCGTTCCAAGGATATTTGGCAGATTGTACGATTCAGGACAAGGTCACATTTATCGACTCAAACTTGGCGGATCAACATCAAGATGTGGCAGAGTGTCTCATGGATCACACCATCGAGTCCTATGTCGGTATGAGACTGGAGACTGTTCAAGGCGAAATTGTCGGTGTCATTGGTATTATTCATGACCGAGCGCTCACTGAGGAAGACAGTTTGATTGTCAAGCTGGTATTGGAGCAGGTCGGGATTCGTGTCGCCAATGAACTCGATCGGCTAAAGATTGAGTCCAACTTGATCTATGCCCGCGATGTTGCCGAGTCGACCGCCAAGAATAAGACAAAGTTCTTGGCCGACATGTCACACGAGATCCGGTAAGTTAAAGTATGATTTTGACACCTTTCGGCGACGATGACAACGAACAGAGTACTAAGCGGGGCTGACTGTTTCTGCTTTTTTTTGCGTAATAGTAACCCCATGAATGCCGTTGTCGGAGTCACAGAGATTCTTCTGGACACTGCAGGACTTTCCGACGAGCAAACAGGATATATTGAAGTGATCCGCACAAGCGGACAGCATTTGTTGACTGTAAGCATTCTTTTCTGAAAACTGAACAACCCTCATACGACCACGGGCTGATGATTGAATATCCCCTCTCTTCTTGCTCTGTTTCCCCTTGTGACTCCTTACTCACTCGTCCCTTGGAACACGAAACTAACAAATATTACAATTTCGTTTCCGCTGATTTCCTCTATTAGGTGATTAACGACATTTTGGACATTTCGCGAATCGACCAGGATGTCAAATTCCTGCTTGAAAGGCGACCCCTTAGTCTGCGAAAGTGCTTGAAAGGTAAGAGGCATGGTTGCATGAATATCTTTGCCCGCGTTCAGGAAAAAATGTCATGGGAGGAGATATGCAGGCGTGGCGGAGCAAAATTTTTTCTGTTTTTTTTATGTGAGAGGGTGCTCTATACGAATGCAAATGGTCTCGAACATTGCTAACCATTTTGCTTTATTCACCCTTTTATTCTTAAACTATTAGACGCCGTCAGTCTTGCAGGACTCACGCCTTTGCATGATGTGTCGAGGTCGATCAGCGTTATTGAGTGGCCACCAGAGATGGACGACCTAGGCCCTTTTAGCGAACTGGAGGAGACCAACATCTTGCCTCTGCTCTGGAGTATCGACCACAATGTGCCAGAACACCTTCTCGGAGATATTACTCGCCTTCGACAAGTCCTCATCAACCTCTGCACCAACTCACTCAAGTTCACACAGCGCGGACGTGTTTCTGTCCATGTCTCCATTCACCAACCGACCGCACAATATCCTACCATTCGACCTAACTCTACACCTATGGTCACACGGAACACTCCCCAGGGCGGTCAGGTGTACTCTCCAAGAGCAGATGGTGGACCTTCGTCATCTTCTTCGCCCTCTTCGCCTATGTTGACTGGAAGCGACCATAGAACCCAGATGGTCTTCCAACAGCGATATGATGTGAAGACTGATTCCAGCCAGACTACACACACCAAACCTTCACCAGCATCGTCCCGTCGTCGTCAAGCAGATAAGCGTCATTTACCATTGCCAAGCCCAAACACTCAGCCGGACCAGTCTTCGACTTTTGCGCCACCTTCTTTGACCGTGGTGGCACCTACTGCCAACTCATTGGAGAGCGACAAGATGGATGAGAATACTGTTATTTTAGAGTTTGCGGTATCCGACACGGGAGTTGGTATTCCTGCCAACAAGATCACAGAGCTTTTTACGTCCTTTTCGCAGGTCGATATCTCTGTCAGTACGCGATTTGGCGGTACTGGATTAGGCCTGGCCATCAGTGCCAGCTTGGTCGAAAAGATGGGTGGAAACATCTGGGTCGAAAGCACAGAGGGGGTTGGGTAAGTCTTCTTGTACTGAACGTCTTGGCGCATAATTGAAAAAGTGTCAGAAACCATAAAGCAGGATACTTATATTTACTTTCATTGATTTTAGGTCGCGATTCACATTCACGATTCCTTTCACCATCTGCCAGTCATCCGAAACGGAATCTCATCCGTCAGCGACTGCGCCCTCTTCACCTGTCTCTACGCCCATTCGACATGAGTCTGCAGGCCGAAGCAATTTGGATACTTTCCAGTTGCCTGCTTCCAGCACATCCCAATCGCCTTTATTGTCCTCAGCTCCTGAGAGCAGTTTGATAGAGCAACCAGCAGAGCAAAGGTCGGCAACGGAGGAAGACAAACCGAGTGAGAGCAGGGCACCGCCTAGCTCGGTCGCCACCTCACCCACGGAGCTATCAAAGCCGACCGTGCCAACTTATGCCAAGATCGTCGAGTCGACCATGAAGCCATTGGCCATTGATGGTGTTCCTCTGCGCATCTTGCTCGCGGAAGACAATGTTGGTAAGATTTTTTTCTTTTTGTTTTTCGTGTACAGACAGCAATTTTCGAGCGGCGCGTTGTCATCATTTTCTGCAATCGGGCGGACATAGCTCTAGATCGTCGCTAACAACCTTACGTTTATTTCTTGTGACATATAGTTAACCAAAAGATTGCAGTAGGGGTTCTCAAGAAACTTGGATATGAGAATGTCGACATTGCTGAGAACGGCCTTGAAGTCATCCAAAAGCTGGACCAAGGGTCTATCTACGACGTTATCCTTGTAAGTCCCGTATTCCTTGCCGATTTTTTTCTTTGGCTCTCGATGGTTTCTGAACTCGTCTAATCACATCTATGCGCTATTTCTACTTTTCATAAGATGGATGTGTCGATGCCAGTTATGGACGGGATTGATGCGACAAAGACGATTGTGGACAGGCGGCTGCGCGGTTTGTTGTCACATGCTGCAGAGAGTAGCGGTTGCGACACTTCGGCACTGGAAGGACATCAGAGCAATGGAATTCACAATTCACTGGAGTCATCGTCAGAGAGAGGGTACAAGGACTACCAGAATCTCTATGTGATCGCCCTCACTGCCTCAGCAATGGGATCGGACAAGGAACGCTGCATGGAGGCTGGCATGGATGACTTTATGACCAAGCCTTTTGCCCTCTTGGAAATGAAGCGCGTCTTAAACGAGTATATTCACAAATGGGATGGCGGAGCTCTTAAGGTCAGGAACGAGACTTGTCTCTCGGCTGCTCTGGCTGCTGTCAAGAGCCGATGCAACACGCCTAATGGATCGAGTGATAGGCCATTGACACCCACAATCGGCAAGTCCCCAAGTGCCTACTCCTCAGCCGTTAGCTTAGCCGACCATGACTCGACCGACAGTCTTTGTTCGCTTGGCTGCGCCGCTGTCACGGATACTCAATGCGGAGATGGACATCACTCTGGCACCAGCAGCGCCAATGGCTCGTCTCCTCCTTCCAGTATGGGTCGTTCACGGATCGAGACGCCTCGACCTCTTCGACGCAACCTGGATGCCATTGGCTGCAGCCTCTTTTCTGCCGGCAGACGGTCGCACAGTGAGGCGGTTTTGAATGGACTTTTGGGACCAGTTGCAATGGAAGGCGGACTTTTGGCTTCCCGACGTGCGTCAGATGTGTTTTCGTTGGCGAAGCGCGAATGGCGGTCGGGACTTGGTCTGGGCAATGAGAATCTCAATGGCGTCCATGACATCCATCCATTGGACCCTCTCGTTGACGGTGCACAGGCTGAGCAGGATCGGGAGAATGGTGTGACCAGCCCAAGCAACAGTAACCTTGCCCCTAACCCTAATCATGGTGCTAATGGATTCTCGCACCCTCATTTGCGAGTCAAACGAGTCATGTCGCCCAGCAGTCTTTCAAAGGAGCAGGACTTTGGAGGATTGTACAAGCCCACGGCATCGCCCCTTTCACCGCTGAGTCTTTTAACGACCGACACCGAAGGTTCGTCTTCGGTCTCGCCTCCATTGTCGTCGTCGTCGACTGCTTCGCCCACTGAAGCCACGGCGAGGCGACCATCGAGCGGTGACGAAACGCTGCTCCTAAGTCCTCGCGAAGATCCACGCTTCTTGTCGGTTTCGGTCCCAGTCAAAGACAAACCCAGCACGGAGACAGAGCCTGCCAATGCACAGGCGAATGGTGATGTCAAAGTTAAGGAATTCAAGGACGAGCAGCAACAGCAGCAGCTTGCCGATGGACAGTGTGGGCCAGCACCGCCGCGGACCGTGTGACTCGCGAGAGGAGATAAAAAGAGGAAGTCGGTTGTTACTTTGTATTTTGCTGGAGTGATCGTCATCATTGTCGGGCTTTGGTTTGGGCTTTAAAAAGCCCATGCTCCTGCCTGTGGTTAATTTCACTTCATTTCATTATTATTACTTTTTTTTTTTTTTTTTCTTGCATTTTATGGTTCGAAATTTATTCCTTATTACTTTTCTATTTTTTCATCATCCGTCTTCATTTGCCTTCATTCACATTTTGTTGTAACTACACCCAGCCCTTTATTCTTTTTCTTTCTTTTTCTTTCTTTTCATAGTGTATCTCACCCCTACCCTTCACTCATCCTCTTCCACATTCCAAACCTTGTACTTTTTTTCATCCGACCAATAACTCGAAAACCAAGAAAAAAATTAGCTGCTCCCCCGATTTTGCCGTCTATGTGCCTGTCATGATCTGATCTGTGCTTTAGGATGTAGTGTTGTGAGTTGTTCACGTTTGCGTTTACTGATGAAAATCAAGATGAGCTTGGGCTGGTTTAAGGGTCTTGAAAATCTTGACACCACCAAGGTTGTATAAAACTCATGTACTGATATTTCAGAGATGCGTCGAGATAAAGGACGTTGTTGCAAAATAAGGTCGTGGCTAGGCAGCGGTGGCGACGCCTTAGATTAGCACATATTCTTTGTAGACATAGTATTAGTAGTGTGCCCAGCCCTCTTATCTGCTCTTTGTCCTTTTACACATCACTACTTGGACGAGAGCAGTACTGACAAGAGTTTCGTTGGCGCGCTGCAGTGTATCGTTTCGTGTGGTTCCTTAGGACACTGTTATCACTACCCCCGTACCAATTGAGGACTTAACAGCGGTCCTACAACTCTGGCCTTCGACCCTCTCTCTGAGTAACAACGTGTCAAGATAAAAAATGCGTTACGATAAGGAGTGCGTTATTTTTTAGATGATAGATGTGGCTTTGTTTTCTTAGATGATGGTAAAGTATAGATCATGCCCACACCCCAAACTTCGAGGTCTCAGTAAAACCTCACGGAGTCATTAGTATGAAAACTTCTTTTCTTGTTTTCCTCTCTCCTTCATCTTTTCGAACTCATTCTTCCGCTTTCAATCACTATATGTTCCTTCCTTACTGCAGAAACAGGGACGTTCATTCTCCTGCTGCCTTATCACTTATCTATGAACGAGGGCATTTCAAATCAGGCAGATAACTCATCTAGACGGTTTCGTTGAGATGAAATATAACACATTGGATAAATGACACAACAGAGAGGTAGAAAAAATAGAAAAATGAATAGTGTACATGCGCCCAGAAACGAAGTTGCTGCAGAAAACATTGTTGTGAATCCATTCACCTCGACCCCCCCTCCTCCCATGCCCATTTTTTACTTTTCGTATAAAAAGCATGCCATGTGGCCCTAGTGAATCCCTCGACAGTCTCTTTTTGCTTTTTGCTTTTTGCATTTATTGGTACACATGAGCAAAAATACATCTTCTTAGAAATCAAAGGAAAAAAATCAAAGTCTCTTTCAAGGGCTTGTAAACAATCACACGAAAGATCGTAGGAAGAAGTAGAGCGGATAAAAAAAGAAAACAACGACGGGACGTCGTACATGCGAATCGGTGTAGAGAAGAAACCATACTATCATCATAGTTCTCGCCCGTGTCCTCGAACTATTTGGTACTGTTGTTTTTTCTTTTTACATTATTGTTGAGACTAAAGCGGAAAGAGTTTGCCCAGTCGCGACGCGACAGCTGTGTGTGTTTCTTTAATTTTTTTGTATTGGAAACGTGGATATGCAAAAAAATCAAAGTTTTCAAATATCGATGTAAGAAATCAAGCTCTTTTTTCCAACAGGTCCCTAAAGTTCAGTGACCGATCCTAAGAAATGGAAAATGTCCTAGTGCAAAAAAGGGGTATGTCAAGTCATTTGTCATTGACATATCGCGCACGAGTTTCTTTTTCATTGCGACGACATGAGCGACCTGCCTACGACCAGCTTCATCGTGGTTGGTGCGACGTTTTCAGAACGTCAGACGGATAGAATCAAAGAAACAAAAAGGATGTGAGAGATCCAATGTCGAAATCTATCCCTCTCTATGTATTGATCTGTTTGCGTGAACAAAGCACCGATGGATTAGAGATAATGGGTAATCGGCGGCCTTCGACATGAAGACAAAGAATGGCAAAATACTTACTGAAAAAAGGCATTATAAATGTGGCTTTACCTTGTAACTGCCTATCAAAAGTTGAAGCAACCACCTGTCTGGCTCGCATCACCTTGCTGACAGATTTACATTTTTTTTTTGGACCAAAACAGTCCGTGCAATCATTTCACTTATTGATAAATGTGGACCGACTAACTACACGTCTATGCGAACCTGCTTAAGTTTGGCAATTTTTTTTTTTCTCGCAAGAATAAATATCATGGAAGCGAGTACAATGGAGATCGGCCATCAATAAGATATTGTCTTTGAATGAAAACTAGAAGATAGACACGAAAAGCGAAAAGTCTTAAACCTCTCGCGCACGAATCAAACAGCGGCAGCCGACATCGACCCCTGGCGCAGGGGAATCCCAGAAGCATCATGACGATGGTGGTATGATTGTCTACTTGGGAAATGAGAGGCGCCCAGCTTAGCAGCCTACTGAATCGATGACGTGAGGGTGCATGGATTATCCAAGGCGAGAGGTTACTCACTCAACGCATCGCTTCACATTTACTGCTAGGTTACTTGAAACAAGTTGCAGTCATATTAAAAACCATTAGGTGCCAACGGCCATGGTACCAAGAAGCGGTACTCGTCGCCAACGATTGAAGAAAAGGAGCTATTGGGAAGTGTTTACTGATCCTTGATCTTTGAAGACATATGGAGGAATTAAAGGGCTTAGTCTACCGTGATCTCATTTCACGATCTTCAAGCTGTTTTCTTAAAAGTGTGCAAGAGTCAAGTCTATCGATACATGATCGCCGATAATCAACGGAGTGTGGGAAAGGTATAGCTTGCAAGGGACAGTAATATCCTTGGCATCCATGGTTGCATTGAAAGCGAGACATAGGTCCTTGCGGTGGTCAACCTGTGCTCTTTACGCAAGTTTTCAAAATAGGCACAGGTTAGTTCCAACCTTAATCCTTTTTATCCAGAAATGATTTTTAAAAGGAAAGCATTTGGCCGGAGATATTAAAGAAAAGAATGGTTCAGTCAGTGAACTATCCTGAAAACTTTAGTTACTTATTTGAAAAGTGTGAATACATTGTGTACGCGGCCATATCTATCCACTATTTCAAAGGACGCACTAAGAGCACGAGAGGCTACCGCCGCAACGGTCGATCCATAATGCTCTAATATTTATTTCGAAACACGATAAGGCGGATCTGAAGGACAATGATCCGCTCTCTTCATATTTGTTTCAGGCTGGAATAGAAATAGCCCACCATGACCTGAATCCGCATCTTTCAAAAGAACACTCAAAACGCGTGAAAGCGTGAACCCCAAACCGAGATCGGGGATCCTAATTTTATTTTTAAGTAGGAAAAGGCTAATTGCAATAAGGCCACGCTAATCCAAGGTCTTTAAAGGATCACTCAAAATGTGTAAAGAGATAACTCACCGGGATATTGAATTCGCGTGCCCCAAGTGAGAAATAATTGAAACGTGTAAAGTGGTAGTCCACTGGGGCATCAAATTCGCGAACTTGAAATGATGCTTGAAAAACTAGAAAGACGGTGATCACCCGGTTCAGAATCCCAGGTGCCAAAAAATATCAACTGCAGGAAGGGCAAAGTGATCACAAATAGAGAGAAGTGGCTCAATGCGCTTTCGATCAAAATCGTTGTTGTTCGGCAATGCATCCGAAAGATAAAGGAAGAACGAAGTCTCCATAATGTCTATCCACGACAAGCATGTATTTGTTTCAAAAGCGTCACAAGGTCGTACATCGTGGCCGTATCCCCAATGTCGAATTTTTTAAAATGCTTAAATGGAACGCGACTACGTCTCGGCTTCATAGCCATTAGTGAAGGGGCTTCCATCCTTGCTCGTCGAACGAGCAGTCAAAAAGTGCAAAGGCGCTGCTCAAAACAGTATATCCCTAAGTCTGATTTATATTCAACGCAGACAAAGCGCGGAAGCTGGACCACCAGAGCATTAATCCGCCATTTCAAGTGCCATTTGAAACACGTAAAGACACACCATCTATCGAATATTAATCTGTCATCTTCAGCTTTATTTCAGAACACGCAAACAGTCATACATCGTCAAGATAATCATTCATCTTCAATTTCGTATTCGATATATGCATGGAGTGTGATGTAGTCCATTCGCATCTCAACCTACAATGTTCAAATGGTTACTCACAACTCCTTACGCTTTTCAAACCTGATTCCGTGCTTTTCAGCTTACCTTTCACAACGCGTGAGGGGTCACACACTACAACGTTATCCACGAGCTCGATTTTTTAATCAGATGTGTAAATAGGTGGTTTACCGGAATTTTATCTATGTTCTCCATCTGGTTGTTCGCATCAGACAAGAAATGATCGAAAGGGATGTAAAACCGTTGTATTCTCAAAAATATCGCTATAACGATATATAGACTCGTTAACAGAGGTATAGATCGTTTGCGAAGAACAGACTTTGGATTTATTTTAGTATATACCCTGTCATTCAACCCAAGTCCACCGGTCCTTTTTTGACTAAAGAATACGAACTTTTCTTTTTCAATTCAACCGCGTCTCAATGTCACGAAAAAAAAAGAAAACACTGACCTCGGCTATATATAGTTTGAGTTCGCGTTGAGGTTCCTTATCTTCACAAACTTGCTGCAGATCATTTGTCACTCCATTGCGGGAAAAGAAGGTACATATTCTTTGAGTAAACCAAAAAAATACAAAAAAAAAAAAATGAAGTTGGGAAAAGATGAGAGGTACGACTAAAAAAAAAAAAAAAAAAAAAAAAATACTTAAGCATCGGTCAATTGCCACTTCAATTTTTTTTTCGGGCATTATTTTATTCTCTCACAATAACACGGCTACTTGAATTGTCATTTAAAATCCATGACCATCATCTACTATTCTTCTCAGATTTTTTCCGACAAAGCGACTAGAACAACACCCTTGCAACTTGGCGCTTTTAGTATTCGTCGAGGCGGGAGGTGGTGATGGTGCGTCTGGGAGGCTTCGCGATGGTAGTTGTAGAGACAGTAACCGTAGGCTTGGGAGGCTTCACGATGGTAGTCGTGGAGACAGTGACCGTAGGCTTGGGAGGCTTCGCGATGGTAGTTGTAGAGACAGTAACCGTAGGCTTGGGAGGCTTCACGATGGTAGTCGTGGAGACAGTAACCGTAGGCTTGGGAGGCTTCGCGATGGTAGTTGTAGAGACAGTAACCGTAGGCTTGGGAGGCTTCACGATGGTAGTCGTGGAGACAGTAACCGTAGGCTTGGGAGGCTTCGCGATGGTAGTTGTAGAGACAGTAACCGTAGGCTTGGGAGGCTTCACGATGGTAGTCGTGGAGACAGTAACCGTAGGCTTGGGAGGCTTCGCGATGGTAGTTGTAGAGACAGTAACCGTAGGCTTGGGAGGCTTCACGATGGTAGTCGTGGAGACAGTAACCGTAGGCTTGGGAGGCTTCACAGTGGTGACTGGAGGCAAGCTAGTCTTGGGAGGCTTCACAGTGGTGACTGGAGGCAGGCTAGTCTTGGGAGGCTTCACAGTAGTGCCTGGAGGCAAGCTAGTCTTGGGAGGCTTCACAGTGGTGACTGGAGGCAGGCTAGTCTTGGGAGGCTTCACGGTGGTGACAGAGGTCAAGGTCCAGGAGGGGACAGGGACAGTGGAAGGAATGACTGCGCGAGCGAAAAAGTCGTAATCAGCCTGAGCCGCCCTCTGACGTTCAGCATCAACGACCCAATCATCCTCAACGGCAACGATGGGTTGAGGGAGAGCTTCGACACATGAGGCGATAACCAGGGTGGTGGCGACGAGGAGGGAAAGAATTTTCATGGTGGTGTTGGAATAGGGGTAAGAGGGGGAGTGGGGAAGACTATTTTCTTATGAGAGATTGTTCGACAAGGGAATAGCAATGAGGAGTGCGGTTGCGCTTTTTATACGAAAAAAGAAACACTTGGGCGTCGTCACATCCACCAAGAACTGCAGTTTTTTTTTCTTGTCATTTCGAGAAGGAAGTAGAAAGTGCTGAGGCAATGTATGCTTGGGATGCATCTGGTATTTCCGAAATCTTCATGCATGGTAATGTACAATTTCTGGTGCAAGAGAAAGGTTAGAGAGATTGTTATCCTACGCCAAGTTTTGCTATTACCTTTTTTCTTTTCTTGTTCTCTCACTTCCTACGTGATCTATTGAGTGTAAGTCTCATATCACAGCCCAATGGAGTGGAGCACGAAAATTAATTAAACAAAACAAAAAAACAAAAACAAGAAAAAACGAACGCGTAGGCGCTTAAGCACACGCGCGAGCGATTAACAAAAACCATCGAAAAAAAAACAAATGTTTGGGCGTGTGCTTCGGTTTTTTGACTCTCCGATCATCAATGGATTGTGGGCTAGGCGCAAAAGCAAGGGTTAAATGGGTTCATGCATGTGGGGACGCAAATCGACCAGTTAGGATCAAGCAAGAGTCGAAAAATATGTGCTAGGAACGCTATTATTGGTTTCTGTTATACCCTGCATGAGCTAAAATTTACCTTTTTATTCTTTGTGTTCGCCGCAATGGCGCACCATTGCAATTAAAAAATAAAAAAAAAAGAAAGCAAGCAGGTGTGATGGAGTCAGGTTCCCCGACCATGTTGGCGCCAGTCCCTTGCGTAATTGACTCAGAGGATGGGATGTTGCGCCACATGGAAATAATCTCAATTGGTCTTCTCACATACATGCACGGAAAAACTCCAATGATCCTTCTTTAGTAATGATAAGTGAAGACACAGAATGATTCTCTACGCCTACAAAAAAAATCTTAGAGAACATTTCAGGATCTCTTACTTATACGATAGCGCCGTACACCTAGCAAATGATTATGCATGGGCGCCAATTTGCAAAAATTACCGAGGGAACCATTCCCCATTTGTTCAATCTACAAATGGGCGCACAACATTCCCAACCTGCATGAACACAATTTATAGCTGTCAGCCAAAATGATCTTGTCACAAATGGTACTATGTACATGTCTATTTTATTCGATATCTCACCTCTCGTTATTACGTATTGCAACACACAAAAAAAAAAACAAGCAACAACCAACACCCTCTACTCTCTATCCACCACGCATCTCTTTGATGAGATCGCGCTGCCGGTCAAAGTCCATCTCGCCATATCCAATAACCTCCATCGCAAATTTGCCAGTACCACCAGTCAAAGCCCTCAACGCGGCATCATATCCTAACATCGACGAAAGTGGTACCTGGGCACGAATAGACCGGCGGTCCGACATGGTTCCAACGGCATCTGTTGAAGAAGAAGAGGCAGGGGAGCTGGCAGAGCCAGGTCCGGTATATGTTGAATCGGGAGGCGCGTATACCTGGAATTCGGTCTCGTCCTCTTCTTGGTGAGCGGCGCTATCGTCGTCTTGACCCAGACTCAGGACCCGTCCTCTTCTCGTTCCACTAATGTCGCCAATGACTGTGCCAACATCCTTCTCAGCCACCTCGACACGGACATCCATAATGGGTTCCAGCAGGACCGAGTTGTTGTCCGTGTCCCCGGTCGAAGGGTTGCCACCTAACCGAATGGCCTCCGTCACAGCCGCAGCCACACAGGACGAGATCGCTGCAGGAGTCGACTCTCCACCATAGAGATGCAGATCCGTCAGGCGGACCTTTAGATGCGTCTGAGCATAGCCGAGCAAAGGTCCTCGAGAGAGTGCAGAGAGGATCCCGTTCTTGATCGAAGTCCTCAAGACAGGGATGGGCAAGTCGGTTGATCCTGTTGGAATCACTGTTCCTAAGGCTGCAGCCTTTTCGGCTGCCGCAAGTGCTCCTGCCTCATCAGTACCGGGTGATTGCTCCGTAAGCGACACAATGATCTCATTGCCGTCGTACTCCTCAGGCCCCATGTGGGTGGTTGCATCGGCCTGACTCTTCTTGCCCTTCTTGCCAGCGTCAGTCTTTGAGAAGCTGTTGCCACTCTCAGATGCACGTTCGTCCTCCTGATCTTCGAACCGCTCCAGACGTTCAACAGTGACACCGACCCTAGCACGACCACGTTTGCCGAGAATCTCACGATCATACTCCCAGGCAGGAACCTCTGAAACAACACCAGCACCGCGCATCGTCTCCTTAAACGAAATCCTCATGCGACCCATCTCGGCCTTGACCTTAAAGTCGCTCACCAGCCTCTCTTTGGCAACCTCCAGATGCAACTCACCCATTCCACCCAGCAGAGTCTGGCCAGTCTCTTCATCCACCCGCATACCCAACGAGGGATCTTCTCTGATCAGTGCCTTGATCGCCTCCTCCACAGGTTTTTCATCCGAGGTCGACATGGGCTCAATGCTTGCGAAGAAAACAGGCGAGGGAACCTTGATTCCACTGAGAGCAAGTCCTTTGCGAGGGTCATGACCATCCAACAATGTATCTCCTGTCCTTGTATCCTTGAGGCCCAAAACAACGCCAATGTTGCCCTTGGTGATGTGTGGGATCTCCTCAACGTCCATGGCATACATCTGGAGAAGTTTGTTGGCTCGCTCCTTGGTATGTGTTGAGCTGTTCCAAAGCTGGGCACGTTCGTTCAATTGTCCAGCATAGACGCGAACAAAGACCATGGGTCCGCGACGAGCATCGTGCACTACTTTGAAGGCCAATGCACAGAGTCTCTCCTTGGGTCCACCGTTTCCAATCTCTACAACCTTTCCATCCGACATGCGACCCAGTGCTGCGGGCCTCTCCTCAGGCGAAGGCAAATAATCGACCACCGAATCCATGAGAGGCTGGACTCCGATATTCCTGAAACTGGCTCCGCATAGAACGGGGACGATGGTCGACGACAGAGTCAAACGACGAATGGCGGCCTGCAGGTCTTTTGCCTCGATCGCCATGTGATCCTCCAATGTCAAGAACAGCTCGATAATATTCTCGTCCAGTGCCGAGAGTTGCTCCACCAGAGCGACACGAGCCTTGATTGCCTCCTGGTAGACCTCCCGATCGGGGTAATTGGAATCCAGAAGCGATCTGACCATCTTGGCGCCTTTCGAGTCCGAGTCCCAGCGGAGGACCTCCATCGTGAGAACATCAACCACTCCATTGAATTGGGTATCGCTAGTTCCTCGAAGAGACTCCATCAATGGGATCTGAACGACCACAGGACGGCAACCCAAGCGCGTCCTCATTTCTCGCACAGTCCTGCCGAACCCAGCTCCAGCGCGGTCCATTTTGTTGACAAAGGCAATCCTCGGGATCCCTTGCCGAGCTGCCTGCTGCCACACTGTCTCTGTTTGAGCTTCAACTCCTGCAACAGCATCCAGGATAGTAACAGCTCCGTCGAGGACACGTATTGACCGCTCAACTTCAATGGTGAAATCGACGTGTCCGGGAGTGTCGATCAAGTTGATGCGGTGGTCCTTCCAGCCGAACGTGATGGCTGCAGAGGTAATAGTGATACCTCTTTCCCGCTCTTGTTTCATGTAATCCATGATGGTATCTCCACTGTCAACATCTGTTCGTAATTCAAAGTTGTTAACGTAGTTAGCATGTCGGTTATGGCGTGGGAATAATTCAGTCAGTTGTGAATAAAAGCGCGAACCAATGGTATAAGTCCATAATGGTACATACCTCCGATCCTGCGAGTGAATCCAGCATAATGAAGCATGCGTTCCGTGGTTGTCGTCTTTCCTGCGTCAATATGTGCAATAATTCCGATGTTCCTGGCGTTCTTGATCGCCTCGTCCGCCTTGTGCGCTAATTAATTTGCCGTGTTTCGCATGGTTAGTATTAATAGCGAATATATCTTCTCAAGAAAATATCGCGACTGGGGCATGCTAGTGTTTGAACATACCGTGTGAGCTGTACCATCGACTTGACTGGATGGGCATGAACGCCTTACGTGTCGCCACTGTTGCTGTTGCTGTTGTCCTGGCATGGAATCGCTGCTGGTGTTGGCATGATGTCCACCGCGAGAATGCGGTTGTGCTTTGACGGACCGCCGATCGAATGGCTCCTGCGGGGACCTGCATTGTTCGTTCTCGGTTCGGGCTGTATGAAGAGTGGATGCACTGTTGAAATGAGGCAAGGGTGCTATGTGGAAAGAAGGGAGGACGAAGACGGACAAGAGACGATTCTGTCCGAAGATGCATAGTCCTTTTTTGCCATTCGACCGAGTTCACACGGTGTGTTTGCACGCCACCAAAAAGGCAATTTTGTGACTGGAGTTTCTGCACTTTTTAGAGTTGATGCTCAATTGACGCAACAGATGTCCAATCCAGTTGCCTTTCTCCTCCACCCCTTTCAATCACGCTCGCTTGCTCCTCACCCTCTCTTGACCCACCCTCACTACTTCTACCACAATTCCGCAACAGCATAGTCCACGCAGATGGGTGTTAAGGGATTGACGGCCCTCCTCCAGCGACTGGCCCCCGACGCCGTCAGGACCCAGCATATCTCTCACTACAAAGGAAAATCCCTCGCCATCGATGTCAGTTGCTTCCTCAACCGCTTCAGTAAGTCCCGCAGCCAGTCAGACAGATTATGCATACTTTATAACTCTCAAAAGTTAACATGTATGCACGCTCTCACACAGTTTACACAGTAGACCCACACCCCGCACGAGTACAACGCGGCCTGTACCGTCTCTGCCTCTACCTCCACCTACACGACATTCGCCCCATCTTTGTCTTTGACGGACCCGGCAGGATTATCGAAAAAGAGCAAGAAGGGATCCGGAGAGAGGCTATGAAGGAGAGGGTCAAGAAATCGTTTCAGCTAGAAAAGATTCGAAAGGCGCGACTCAAGGGGCTGAAGGGTTCGGCACAGATTTTGCAGGATTTCTCGTCAGAGGAGGTTGTTTCTATTCTGGAGGATATGCGGAAACAGGAAGGTGTTGGTATGGGTAGTAGCGTTGGTGGCGGTGCTTCTGGTGGTAGGCGTGCTCCGGTGACGTCGACAGTGTCTGCAACTTCTGATGTTGGCGATGAAGGCTCTGGTTGCCAGGGCAAGGAACTCGCGCCTGCAGTAATCGTGCCAGTAGAATCATTAACGACCTCACTAGATCAGGGAACTATGACAAAAAAAACAATAGCATCAGCACCATCAAAATCCTCGACAACCGCCACAACGCCAATAGAAAAGTCTGTGATCGATAACAGCAGCAACAAGGAATCGTTATATCCACAGCAAGAGCTACATCTCGCAAAGATATACGACCTGTTGGAGGAGGATCCTATTTGGGTGGACGAAGAATCCACCTGGACTATGCCCACACTTCCTGACGAATTCTACCGGCGACTTGAGCAAGAACACGACAAACTTCTGACGTCATATGGTAGCGGCCCCTACAACAACGAAACTTCTGTCGTTGGACAGGAAGATCAGCAACTTGCAGGGTTACTTGGTGGTACAGATGAAGGAGAATTTGAAGGGTTTGACACATTTGAGCGGGAGCTGGATATGTTGGATCGCATGGAACTGGATGTTGATACTCTTGACGGGATGGATGTCATCTACGACCTCTCAGATCAAGCGACGGCAACTGTGGGTGACGAAGATGGTGTGTGGCGCTCATTACCGCTGGTACTCAAAACCGGAACCAGCATACAGAAGCTCTTCTCGCCTTCTGATCACCCTCCTACCGCCACTTCTGAGCCACCAAGTACCGAGGAAGAGGCCATCGCGATGAAAAAACGCGTCCAAGTGGCATTAGAGGAGTATATTCGGTCGGCCGAGAAGGGTTCAGGAGATGAGGAAGTAGAGGAGTTGGCTGCCGCTTCGACAAGGAAACAGCGAGTGTTGGATGAAATGGAGCAGAAACTGGTTCAGGAAATCATGGAGTACACTGGTATCGAGCCTCAAATGAATCCAGTTACAGAGGTTGAAGAGATCACGATATCTAATTCAAATGTGGCCTCTTTGTCAAAGGAAATTTTGTCCGCAGAGTCGGCACCAGCAAAGGAGGCTGTGGCGACACCAAAGGAGGAATACATAACAGCTTCGACAGCAGTAAGCGAGGAGTTGATCCCAGAGATGACACCAGCGATCGGCACAGAGCCTATTTGGTCTGTGGACCCTGACCCAAGTGACACATCAGAAGCCCTGATACAGGACGACCCAGTACTCACGATGGAAGGCGCTGATCAAGAGACCGACACGACAACACTGCCACCAACCGAAGTACCGGACCAGGACCTAAAATCAATGATCCACGGCGTCCTCTCAGCCCACCGCCAAATCTTCTCAACCCTCGAACGACGAACCCTACGGGTCACACGCTCACTCGTCCTATCCTGCCAACGACTCCTCGTTGCCATGGGCGAGCCCGTCGTCGAGGCAAAAGACGCAGAAGCAGAGTCCGTCTGTGCGCATTTGACGACTTTGGGGCTCACGGATGCGTCGGTGAGCGAGGATACGGACACGGCAGTATTTGGGAACGGGTTGTTGTTGCGTCAGGTGGGGGCTACGGGGGATCGGGACATTATTGAGATTGATCCGGTTGTGGCGCGGGAGCAGCTTGGGTTAAGTAGAGATGCGTTTCGGGATTTGTGTATTCTCTGCGGTACCGACTTTTCTGGCGTAAGCTTTTCGCATTGCCTTGCCATGTTGCGAGCCTTTGGTTTTCAACACACTTGAGGCGTACTGACTGACCTATTTAAAACCAATCATTCCTTCTGACTGATAGACAATGGAAGGAATTGGCCCAAAAAGAGCCGCAAAGCTGATCCGATACTACGGAAGCATCGAATCCATCATGGCCAATAGCGGCTACAAGCCTCGGCCAGATTTCGTCTACGACCGCGCCCGTCGCGTGTTTGACCGGGCGCCCACCGTACCCCTCGATCCAGCAGTCTACAAACGCAAGCCCGAGATCCAGCCATTGCTACTCGAGCTACTGTTGAAGTACGACATTAATCCCGAAGAGATCAAACAGGAACTGTTGAACGGACCCAAGGCCGAGGAAGGGGCGGATGGTGTTCCTGTATTTAGACAAGACACAGACTCGCAGGGTTCAGGAGGAGTATTTGGCGGTAGGAGCGGTATGGGTATTGATCCTTTCAAGGCGACGGTCATCAACCCCCCCTCGCCAGCGTAAAAATCAAATCCCTCCACACTTTCATAACAATACTCGCCACAAGCCCACCAGAAATGAAAAGCGTCGACATGAATGCAAATGTTGGATTTTTACTCATTGTAGATATCGTACAGTTCCAAAAGTGTTTCTTTGGCCTCATTGAACTCCTCGGTGTTGACGCCACCAGTAACATCCGCGTCGAATTGGGGCAGCAGGCGCAGGTTGATTTTCCTGACGGAATCCGAAAGCGACTGTAGATGCCAGCGTGTTGTAGTCGATACCGCCAGTCGCGAGATTGTTGGTACCGAGTTGACTAGAGATCATCATGTTGCGTCGTATGAAGAAATGAGAACGTTAGCGGCCAATCTACTGAACTGAAAATTTCCGAAGCAATCTCCTGGTGTGAAATGCTTACCTCTGCTTGTACCATCCTCGCGATTGTTCGGTGGCGATCGTCTAAAATTGAAAAGCAAGTACAACGAGAGCGTTAACTTCGACCTTGAAAGGCCGCATGTGATCATAGTAGTTTCAACCGCAGGTGAAAATATACTTACTCGGTATTCTGGTATCCTTCTGTGGTCAACCCTTGGAAGAATCGCGGGAAGGATGTTGGGATCGGGTACTTCAGCGGGGTATGGGTCCTATAGAGTTCAAAGTAAACACGCATATGAGCTATAGAATTCCCATACGTAACAATTACATTGATCACTTTCCTTTTTGAAACTTACTTGGAGTCGCCCAATGACTTTCCGATAGGCAAGGTGTCAAGCATCTCATCCACAACTTCACGCGGAGTCTTTTGTGTTCTGTGATTTTGAGGGGAAAAAAAAGTTGCGTTAGATCCCAGTTGACCGACTACGAATAATCTTATATTTTCAAGCGGAAATGGTGAAACTTACCCTGCCGCATATTTGCCAAACTGGTTAGTCTCCAAACCTCGCAACACAACTGACTGAGAAAACACTTGGTCATCCTAAGTGAAGAATGTCAAAGACGCCACAGTTAGTATATGCGGACGAAATTTCTGCATACTCAAAAAATCCCCTGGACATAAAGAGGTGACATACCTCGTTCGAGTTCCTTGATGATAGATCTAGAAGAGGTGAGAGCTGTCCTGTAAGGTCAGGCAGCTTGCTTCCACCGAATGGGAACGGTAGCCCTGTTGATAACGTTCCAATGGTTGTTACGTTCCTCCAGTTCAGAGCTCCAACCATGTCAGCCATGAAGATACCCCCATGGCGCAGTCTATTCACGCAATCGGATAGTTATAGTTAGCTACGTCACCGCTCAAACTTGTTAAGAATCAATGTTATAAGAATGATAAGTGTACTTGCCTACAGGGCAAAAGAGCATTGTCGATGCCTGTGGAAATAAAGGCACTTGTGTGGTATCGGTTGGAGGGCTATCGTACATAAACAATAAGAGGGGTCAGCAATATCGCATCGGATTACATGTGGAATAAATGCTACGGAACGAAGCGCAATATAAAAACTTACGTCGAATCGAATGTTCTTAGTCCATCCTTGGGGTGACAACATTGCACGCGTGGGTGCCCTGACAGGCACATAGAGCGATGAAAGTCTTGAAAGGTTGGTCATGGCCAATGTCTCATTCACAGCCATCGTCTGTCTTTCCCTCTATCAATGATAAACATTGGAGCGCCGCGCTGTTAAGACGAGTTATAATGCAAACTTCCAAAATCCGCAAGCATTAACGATGGTGAGAATAGCGCCCTACCATCGTCGAGTTCTTGCCCATCTTGTCGTCGCTCAAGCCGTATGTTACTACAGTCGCCTTAGGATAGTCCTCGCGAAGTTGTTCCAGGTAGCTGACTGCATATCCGCCCCAACCGTCCAGAACGTCCGCCATCACTTGGAAGCCCTATCGTTTAGAAAGCAAGCGTGTTAGTGCTAGGGTCGCGTTGTTCTGATCCTGCACTTGAGTTTGTACTAGACATGTGGATAGGACGTACCTGCAATTGGTCACATTCCTCTGTAAACAGTCGAAAGTTTTCGTCATAGGTTTCCTTCTCCTAGAAGGCAAATAGGAAGTCCCTGTCAGTCAAGACATGAAAAACTAAAGTCTCCATTGGCACTTGGATCAAGTTCACAACAGCCTCGCGTCGTACCTTTTCAGTCTCAATAAAGGCGGCTCTGCCGTATGAAAATACGTCAAAGGGCATAAACTCGCTGTCCATCTGGTATCCGGTCAAGGTAACCATTGATTTTGGGTGGAAGTATACGCGATTGTAGTCTGACCACGTCCGGATCTCGTTCAGTTCCACACTGTCTTCGCCTTCCTCAGTCGCCAACTAGAAACAAAGTGACATGGGCTTGTTAGTGTCTTTAATAATGATACAGTAGCCATGCTGTTGATTGAAAAGACATGTACAGCATGGACACTTACGCCCAATTCTTCGTCTTCCAGGTGCTTTTGGTATGCCGACTTTGAGTATTCCTGCTCCTGGAAGGTCTCCATCTTCGAGGGATCCCTGTTGATTCAACATCAAAACATAGATTTGTTAGATATCTGCTGATTAGCCAGGATTAGTGAGAAATCGTGGGGTGTAAACCTGCTGCCTTACCATGAGACATCGTATTGCTGTTGGTAGTGATCCTGAGCTGGTGGAGCCTCGTAGAGTTTGTACTTGTTGATAGATCCAAATCCGCCCTTGAGGTCATAGATCAGTGCTCTGGGTGTGTAGGTGTCAATACCCTTACTGGTCATCCCGATCCTGTACAGACAATCATGGTTGACCAGCTCTGGGGCTGCCTCCTCCTCATCTCCTGGTTGCTGGTAGTTGAAGTGTGCTTCCTATTTTCACGGAAGTAAAAATTTGCCATCATATTTACTTATTGTGAATTGGTATCAGCCCAAGAAGAAGACAAAGAAGGTATGTTGTTTACCTGTGTGTTCCAGAAGTGTGCTCCGACAAAGTTGGCAAAGTGACCAAACTGGAGGGTAACAATCTCGTGCATGGTCTAAGAGAGAGATGTATGATTCCTCGGGGGTGGAGGAGGAATTGAATGAAGGGCAGGAAAGGAATGAAAAAGCAAGAAAAGAGACGAACATAGAAAAAGTAAAAAAAAAAAAGGCCCAGGGGCAGAAACATTTTATACTTTTGTTCTTTTCCTTCCAACAAGTCACGTCTGCTCCTTTTTAACGCAAACGACACCATGAGCGACAACACACATTCGACGACACCCACAACCACCAATGCCAACACAACAGACACTCATGTCGCAGCCATACCAGAAGCAACAATGACAGAGGCGACGGCATCACTAGCCCAGCAGGAGAGAATTGTCACCAAGGAAACTTTGGCCACTGTAGAGCCAGTTGCTGCAGAGCTCGCACAGGAGTTCAGCATAGAGTCTCTATCTGCGCCAGCTGTCAAGGAAGCACAGGGTCAAATCCAGACTGTGGCGCTCCAAATGGATAGGATCAGAACTCAAGTCGGCCAGGTACTGCCTATCTTTGCATAATAGCCGCGGGAAGTTTGCACTGCTCTTAATTACTTCCTGGTGTACCTCGTCGCTAACCACGCGTTCTCGGACGGCATCATGTAGATCAAGGACCAATTGCCAGGACTGAACCAGCAGACAGCAGCGCTCATCGAAGGAGCAGAGACACTGGAGCAGATGTACAAACAAATTGATGCACTGGCGGTATGTGTTAGACGTCACACAAGTACTCGTTATGCTTCTATGACTTGACGGCAAATTTCAAGCAACAATACTGGATTCTTACTATATTACTCAATTGTTTGATATTAGATCATGGTTGAAAGCGTGGCAGCAACTGTTCAGGATGTCAGTGCCTCGATGGATCAGGCAGAGCGTGATTTGACCTCATCTGCATTACAGCCGCTTCAGGCCGTACTGGAGACTTTCAAAATGGTATAAACAGTTTTTACTGAAACCGTCAATCAAGTTAGGTGCCACCCTCGAAGTTTCAGGTCTTAATAGTATCCCTCTCTATCTCTCTTACTCTTTCCTAGGGACCGAAAGGATTTCGGTAGCGTGTTCGAAAATAAAAAAAAGTTTCCATTTTTCCCCATGGGTGATCAGTGCACGTGATATGGACTTGGTAACCCCTTTTTTGACCCGACAAGCTTTGTGCTCCAAGTAAGGATCAAAGAATCATCCTTCAAGTCATCACCAACACCAACTTACGCAACATCATGTCGGCAACCATTGAGCACGAGGACAAGGTCAAAGTGCTGCTCCAAACTTTGAAAGCCGGGCAGGATGTACAGCCCTCTCACATCACCGACCTCACCACCGCATTCGTCGCCGCTGTCGCCAAAGCTACAGACAACTCGACGGTCAGACAGCAGCAAAAGGACTATCTCAACCATTGCCATACCATCCTCTCAGAGCAATTGCCCACCGAGAACCCTACAGACGACGATACAAGCGCGCTTCTTAAATTGCAGGGAGCTGTACTCAAGTCCCTCCTCCGTCTTGTCATGAATGACGTCCCCTTTGTGGATGCCTTGATTGGCAGCGACGTTCTTGCTGACGTCCTCCGCTTGCCCAGCACCGTTGCGTCCCTCATTTCTACAGTGGAGCCAAGTGCCAAGTCAACACCAGCACCTACAGGCCCAAAGCCGACGCGTCCTCAGGACCTCAAGCCCATGGCAGCCATTCTCCTCTCCAAATCATTTGAAACCGCGTCAAATAAGGATCACGTTAGGGACAAGAGCACCGAGATTATTTTGACCGATATTGGATCCGACAAAGTCAAGACACGCGCTACAGGATTCCAGTCTCTTCATCTAGTCTTCCAAGCAGATATGGCGATTGGCTGTGGCATACTGGCTAAGGAAGGTCTATTGGTGGAACTCATGGACTGCATTGAGCTGGAACCTGAGGATATCCAGATCACGTTGACAGAGGCACTTTCAATGGCCTGCGCGGATGCGAAGACGAGGACTGCGATTGGTCTTCACTGCTCTGAGTTTTTAAAGTCGATCGTGATGCGTGGTGCCACCAAGAACCAGCACTTGAAGGGAGCGGCGGCCGTTGTGTTGACGAAGATCTCGTTATCAGAGTCAAGGAAGGACCCTTCTGTCGGCATGAACGGACTCGACGGTGCCTCAAAACAAGCTCCATCAAATGGATCCAACAACTCGGCCGAGGAAGAGGCTCAACTGGCAAAGCTTTTCTCGACACTGTTGAAGGACGACAAGAACGACAAGAGCAACGGGATTCAACTCAACGCCGTCGAAGGTCTCGCCTACGCCAGTATTCAGGGACCAGTCAAACAGCTGATCATCTCCGACAAGACTCTCCTCCTCTCCTTATTCCAGCTCGGCGAGGACACCAAAAACAATCCCCTCAAGTATGGTCTGATCATCATCTTCAACAACCTCACCGCCTTCCGCAAGCGCCTCAGTCCCGAACAGGAACAGATGTTGAAGCTGAAGAAAATGGCCGGAACCCTCCCCAAAAGCGAATCAGGACGCCTACAGAACCAGGACGACGACCCACTGGATGACGAGGCTGTGGTAAACCAGAGAAACATCACACTGACCAAGCTGGGCATCATGCCTACCCTTCACGCCATCGGACACCAAGCCTCAGAGAACATTCGACAGAGTCTGGCTCAGGTCTTGAGGAACCTCATCACACCTCCAGAGACACGTGGATTGCTAGTCCAACAGGGCGTCGTCCGACTTTTGATGCCCATGGCTTTACAGCAACAACAACAACAGCAACCTCCAGCCTCCGAAGCAACCAAAACCGCAGCGACTCAAGCTTTGGCCAAGTTGTCGATCACCCTCGATCCTCGCCTTACTTTCAAGAACCAGCGGATACCTGAGTTAGTCAAACCCCTGATCTGGCTGCTAGAGAGTACTGACCAGTTGTGCCAGTTCGAGAGTCTCATGGCATTGACGAACCTCGGATCTATGGGCGATGTTCAGGTGCTCAGTCTTATTGTTCAGGACGGAGGAATTGAGAAGATGGAGAACCTTCAGTTCTCAGAGCACAACCTGGTCCGTCGCGCTGCTACGGAGGCACTCTGCAACATGATCTTTTTCGAGCCCGTCTTTGAGCTGTATAGCGATCCCAAGCAAGGAAAGAACAAGATTCATCTGATGTTGGCGCTGTGTGATGCTGACGACTTTATGACACGGAGGGCAGCCTCAGGAGCATTGGCGGTGTTATCGACGAGCTCGGAGGTGTGCAAGATGATCATTGCACAGACGCGTGGATTAGAGATCTTGAGGAGCCTTATCACCCTGGGTGTTTCTGGGTCCCAAGCCGATGCAGATGAGGTAGAAGCTAAGGCAATTGAAGATGTGATGTCGGACCAGGAGGCGGCTGTGGTTGACCATGCGGTTGCAGTGGGTAGGATGGACGAATTGCGACACCGAGGAGCAGAGTGTTTCAAGAATCTGATTACAATTGGCGGCAAGGATATTAGCGAAAAGATTGCGGCGGAGGGCGGTATCCAGCAGCTTGCGCAGTTGATCCAGACGAGCCAGCACGAGGCTGTGCGGTACTGTGCTATGGAGGCATTGAAGGCCATGTCCGACCAGGGCATCCGTCTCCAACAGAAATAAATTTCGTGCGCCACCAATTCTTGAATGTATGAAACGTCACCGAATGATCTGTCGTAGTGGAGCTAAGCGTCACCGATCTGCGAGGCCAGTCTTCCTTCCTTGGAGTTCTTTTTGATTTTTCCCCCCTGAGGCGACACAGGCAGGATATCTGACAGCGAGAGGGTATTGCTTTTTCCTTTCTCTTCTTTTCCACTCAGACAGCATCTCCCCCTTCTTTTCATCTCACTTCACATCTCACATTCACAATGGTTGACGCAGCACCAACACCCAAGACCGGAGGCGGATCCTTCAAGGACAAGGACAAGCCCGTCGAGGTCAGACTCTCCAACATCATCGCCGCCAAGGGTAATACAAACCTCAAGAAAAAATAACGCTTTCTCTTTCACATCCTTTTTTACACTTCGCGTTCATTGTGCGAGGGTCTCTTGTATCTGGCTGGCGGCTGGCAAATCAGAAAAAATACGAATGCCATCTCAAGAGCGCATCGGGAATGCGCGACCCGGACGCCTCTTCGACATACGCAGCCAACAAAGGCAACTAGAAAGGAACACGACATCTCGAGCTGATCACACCAGATTCGACCATCGAACACGAGATCAGCGATCCTCCCTTTCAACGGTCTCAACTTCCCTTCCAGGAACAACGCTTATCTAAAACGACACCAACTCGAGGGGTGCTTTCTCCCTTTCAATCTACTGCGCTTTGACGACCTGTCTATCCAACAACACCTTCCTTCATCAATTATCTGGCTCTTTCGACGCGCCACTCTTGCTGGCAGTGACGGTCAGCACCGAGTTCCTGAACACAACAACTGACACTGTTTGCTCCTTACTCTTCGATCTATAGCTGTCAGTGATGCTGTCCGTACTTCTTTGGGTCCCAAGGGAATGGACAAGATGGTAAGAACGTGGTGACGTGTCTGACACGACACTTTTGAACTGCACCGTACAAACGACACAACACGCAGATCAACTCAACCACTCCTTTATTCTGATCGACTATCCTTAGATCAAGACTAGCAACGGCGAGGTTATCATCACCAACGATGGTGCCACCATCTTGAAGCACATGGCTGTCCTCCACCCCGCTGCCAAGATGGTAAGCCGACAATACATTTCTATATGTCGACTAGAACTCACGGGGTAAATGACAAGGATACATAGAAGAAGGAGTACTCACCAGAGATCATTTGATTCTTTTTCTACATAGTTGGTCGATTTGTCGGCTGCTCAGGATGTTGAGGCTGGAGACGGTACTACCTCAGTCGTTGTTTTGGCAGGATCATTGCTCGGAGCTGCCCAAAAGATGTTGAACAAGGGCATCCATCCCACCACCATTGCAGAATCTTTCCAGAAGGCATCCCACAAGGCCAACGAGTTCTTGACCGAGGTCGCCACAAAGTTGGATCTTGCCGACCGCGAGTCTCTCCTCAAGAGTGCTAGTACCTCGCTCAACTCCAAGATTGTTTCGCAGTACTCTGGATTGTTCGCTCCCATTGCCGTCGATGCCGTCTTGAGAGTCATTGAGCCCGCCACTGCCATCAACGTCGATTTGAAGGATATCCGCATTGTGAAGAAGGTCGGAGGTACCATTGATGATACCGAGTTGGTTGATGGTCTTGTTCTCGCCCAGAATGTTGTCAAGTCTGCTGGTGGCCCCACCAGAATCGAGAAGGCCAAGATTGGTTTGATCCAGTTCCAGCTCTCTCCCCCCAAGCCCGATGTAAGTTTCTGTTGATGAAAGTTTGGTGTCTCAAGTATATATGAAATGGCTAAACATGTTATTTTTAATTTTTGGCTGTGTAATAGATGGAGAACCAAATTATTGTCAACGACTACCGTCAAATGGACAAGATTTTGAAGGAGGAGCGCCAGTATTTGCTCAACATGGTCAAGAAGATCAAGAAGTCAGGATGCAATGTTCTCTTGATCCAAAAGTCGATTCTCCGTGACGCCGTCAACGACCTGTCGCTCCACTTTTTGGCAAAGTTGAAGATCATGGTTGTCAAGGATATTGAGCGTGATGAGATCGAGTTCATCTGCAAGAGCACAGGATGCAAGCCCATTGCCGATATTGATTCATTCACAGAGGACAAGCTTGGATACGCCGATCTCATTGATGAGGTCCAGGCCTCGGGCTCGCGCGTCGTCAAGGTCACTGGAGTCAAGCATGCTGGGAAGACTGTCTCGATTCTTTGCCACGGAGCCAACTCGCTTGTCTTGGAGGAGGCTGAGAGATCTCTCCATGATGCCCTGTGTGTTATCCGCTGCTTGGTCAAGAAGAAGTATTTGATTGCCGGAGGAGGAGCACCAGAGATTGAGGTTTCGTTGAGATTGCAGGAGTACGCCAAGGCACTGCGCGGTATGGAGGCCCACTGCTTCCAGGCTTTTGCTGAAGCCTTGGAGGTCATCCCCATTACCCTTGCCGAGAACGCTGGTTTGAATCCTATTGCGATTGTCACGGAATTGCGTAATCGCCACGCCCTCGGTGAGACCACCGCCGGTATCAACGTCCGCAAGGGAGCCATCACGAATATCCTGGACGAGAACGTCATCCAGCCTCTCCTGGTCTCCACGAGCGCCATCGAGCTGGCTGCTGAGACCGTCAAGATGTTGCTCAAGATCGACGATTTGGTACTTTTTTTGTTTTTTTTGCTGCTGTTGTTTTGTTGACAGTGAATCTATGCAGCGATACTTAATGAGCGACTTTTTTTTTCTAACCTGTTAATTTTTTCATCATTTGTACTTTTTAGGTCCAAACACGATAAATTTACAACATCCAACCTATCCTTTCTTTTCTAGTTTTTTACTCACATTAAACATTTGTTTCTGCATCTGGACTCGTTATTGCTGTTGGTGGTTCTATTGGTCTTTTACTGAAGGGCGTCGAGGCGTGCCTTGAGTACGTTGAGCGGATTGCTGGATGAGGCCAGTCCAAACATGGACTTCCAAAGATTTGACGACGACATTAGAGAAGAATCCCGCTGAAGGTCAGATATATCCTTCAACGCTTTTGTGATCTGTGCCCTGTCTCGCAAAAGTGTATAGGAGGGTAATTGGAGGACAAGAAGTTGAAAGGTTACACCAGCAAGCAATAGTGCAGAACTAGGCATCGAATCGGATGAAGACCCGTGGTCGATGCGTTCTAAGAGTGGAAGGAGGTGTTCGAAGAGGCGAGTCAAGAAGGCACCGTAGACACTTGGCTGAGCAGGGTCAACGTAGTTGTCATTGTCGTTGTTGACAGTGTCTTGGGGCTGGTAGGAGATCCAAGTGGACTCCTTGTGGGCTGGGAAGAGGAGGCAGAAGAGCGTGAGGCAGAGCTCTAGGTCCTCATTGAGGTCGCCGAAGGTTGGTGTTGTCGTTGCGGTTGCTGCTGATGACATGTTGGGTGAGAATCTGGGTTCACTTCTGTAGACCACGCTTGCGAGGAAAATGTCTAAGCAAGTCGCTTTTACGTCTTGAATCTATTCCACGAACGAAGCTTTAAAAGGTGAGTGTTGCCTACTCAAATACTTCAGCACTGACGACAGCGTTAGTAACATGAGCAAAGAAAATACCTTGTCTCGGGCAAGAAACGTTGGTCCAATGGCATCCTCAAGGTCTCTGCAAGCTCCCAAACTCAAGGCGGCCATCCAGAGCAGTCTTGGTAAAAAATGTCCAGGTGCGACAGGGACCGATAGAAGGAGTTGCTTCAAGCTGTCATGTAGTCTCTCGACCTTGAACACATCAATATGGTTTCCTTTTGAAGTCTTGAGTGAGTTGGATAACTGTACACTCGCACTTGTCAAGTGGAGTTGCGACTGTGCAAGGACGTCTTGGTAATCTAGATATGCAAGTAACACCTGCTCAAAAACACTGCTCACGCCATCCTTATAAAGCATCTCCGAGTCCTTAGAGAAGAAAAGGGCCTGGCTGTTGAGAACAGGTCGCACTTGCTGCTGGCCTATGAGAACATGTAGAATACCCTCTGAGAGGGTCTCAGAGGGAACAAAGTCCAGCTCAAGGAGGGAGGGTGAGATACCTATTGTACGAACAGTGTCGAGTAATAAAAGCATTTGTGGCCTGTACTCGTCCAGGTAACAGGAGACGATATAGTCGCAGTCTAGGAGTGTTGCCCAATGTGTCGTTGGCATGAACTATGACATGAATCGGTGGAAGTTTGAGTACGGGAATGAAGCCAACAAGCGCGTCTTGTCAAAAAATGTATACTGAAGAATAGCGGTACCTTGGTAATGAGTTCTGGACTGTTGTAACGCGAGGGGTCTGATATAGCATTCTCAAGATACTGGTACATCCTATTGGAAGAAGGAATACTAACCGTTTGGTATGCTACATTTTGACTGACGGTTCAACGGAGGCGCGATATCGATGTGAGGAGAGTAATAAGTGGTCGGTACCTAAACTTGAGCTGTTCTAGTGTAGATGTAGGTTGTCGTGACCCAATTTTCTTTGCGACGCGTTGGACCAATGATCTGAACTCGACATCTTCATACGAGTTTTTGAGTAGCTGCGAGAATGAGAATCAAAAAGTCATAATTATTGATAATGCTTGAATATTGGAGGCGCAACGTTCAATGGAGTTTAGGAAAGAGAGGAGAGTGAATTACCAGGATGTTAATCTTTTCAGAGAGCTGTATCCGAGTTTCCAAATGATGCAAGACGAACTCTGCAGGTCCCAGGATGAACTTGAGCATGGATGTGCGCGCATAGAGGGGAATAGATTCTTCACACGTCATTTCTATGCATATTGAGGTCGCTAGAGTCCGAAGAGGGACTAGGTTGAGGTTGCTGCGTTAGCTGTCTTATCATGTCAAGCTGGCAACTTAAGGAGACAGCATAAAGAAGTGTAACTTACAGCAGCAATCAGTGTCTTTCAGATGAATGCAAAGGGAAAGTAACCGCTCGCATTCTTGTACTTCAGCACCGTCGACAATGGCTGCAATCACTACATTGAACGCAGCGCGCGCATTGGCCTATAGTTCGGTTGAAAGAAGCCAGAAATCGTCAGTTTTGTGAAAAAGCAAGCGAACCTGAAAGTGAGAGTCTTAAATTGTGCAAAATAGAAAATACCTCAATGGAATGCTTGAAGGAGACGAGTGGTTTGCGTAGGTTGACGATCATCCAGAATAAAAAGTCTATTTTGGTGATGATGGTGAACTCTGCTTCCCAGGGCGCAGTCAGTAAGGTCGCTCTGGCCGATCGCTGTTCCTGAGCAGTGTCACCAGGTATTATGAATTGTCGAGCGAGGGAATGTTGTTGTGTGAAGGTCTGCAGTTCACGAAATAATGGCGAGAGGAAAGGACTGAAGTTAGTGATAGCAGTCGTCGATGTCTCCTTGTAGAAGAGGAGTGTGGCTGCCAGTAGTCGATCTGCCTTTTGGGTGTCGGTCTCGTCCTTGGGTGGGTTTCTGGACTGGTTGTCATGGTTTGAATGTGGAGAGGAGGAATGCAGGGGCGTGCGTTGCTGTTGCTGTTGCGAATGAAAATAGCTATGTGCTGATGTTTTAATGCGAGTCCTTGATTCGGACACTTTGTGGTTCATGATTGTATGGATGGGTGATCAAGACGAAGTGAATGTGTAGGAGGCGGTGATGTTCACGATCTCAGACAATGAAAGTTCCTTTTCTCCAGCACATAAAAAATGGTGGCGTTCGGCACCGGTCACATATAGCGGCGTTTTGGTGATCAACATTCGCCCACTCCATCTCTGCACCACTACATCAACACCCTGAATGCACTCAACAACGAAAACTCACAACCGTAATAGCATACCTCAGGATGAGAACGGGTCTGATGGTGAACAGGAAATCTTGCCAGACACTACAGTCGGAATTCTGCGTCGCATGGCAGAAGAGATCAAATGTTCCATCTGGTGAGCGATCAAGGAATGCCAGTTCTCCTCGACCTCCCCTTTTCGTGTGGGATCTTATTGTCTAGAGAACACAAGAGACGTTGTGCCCGCATTTTCAAGCGAAAAGAAAGCACTGACGCGTCTCAAACTTCTATATGATAGCTTAGGAACGATGGAGAGACCCATGTCAACAGGCTGTAACCACACCTTCTGCCACGAGTGCATCCTCCACGCGCTGAGTCTCAGTGATGGCTGTCCGCTCTGCAAGAAACATGTCCACAAGCGAGGTTTAAACAGAGTTGATCACCTTGAGCAAGTCATTGAAGCCTTTAACCAGCTCAAGGAGGCGTTTGAGCAGGAGGATGGCCACAGTAAGTTCTTTAGAGACCTCTCTGTCGGCTTTTGTTGCCACCAAAATTGCTCTTCAGTTGACAGGTCCCTGACAAAAGCGAAAAATTTATTCTATTCCTCTCGAACGCGACGTTCACTTGACAGCATTGTCCCAGGCACCTAGGCATTTCGAAACTGAGCCCCAGGAGAACTTAACACAGCTGTACCCATACCCTGAAAAGATGAACGAGTCCTCGTCAAGTACATCATCCAAACCTGTCAATTCCTCTACTATGTCATCAATCACAAAAATCCCTACTACTAATGCTGATGCTAAGCGTGCTCCAACCGCGGAACCAGCACTTTCCTTCCGTCAGCCTTCAGCTCGCATCCATGATTCCCCTTCTACACAATCAACCTTGCCCGAACAAAGCCAGCATATTGAAGAGATCAATGCGATGAGTGATATGGACTGCTTTGACGTGAATCTGGATAGTGTATCTGCAGATCAAGCGGCTCTTTTAGCCGAAAAGATGTTGGCCATGATGCTTCTCGGTCCTCCGAATGAGTTATCTACTTCGACTTCACACCTCATTTCTTCTTCTCGCAGAACCGATCATGTAGTGTCACAGAGTTGTTCGCCCACGCAGACAGTTGTAAAGCAAGAGAGCGACGTCGACTACGACGAAGATGAGCTTACTCAACCACGGCAAGATCACACACAGGTCAAAGCGGAGCCACCATCGAGTATTGACTTGTTTTTCAGTGGTCCTACTCAAGAAAGGGCGTCAGGCGAGGTCAATGTTGTTATCTGTGGGACATACCTTGCACCCCAGAAGAAGGTAAGGTTTTGCATGATTTGCACAATTTCAAATACTAGGAACGCCATTTTTAACCCTGCCTTCGTTTCCCCATTTGTGTCCTAGACGCGGATGGACAGTGTGGTCAAGAGTCTCAAAGGCAAGGCGATCAACGATCTGACGAGCAGGCCGACCCATATAGTCATGGACATAAGTAAGCCAAATGCTCACCTGCAGATGACGCGGTAGTGTTGTCATTTGGTTGTCGTAACTAACACAACGCCATTTCGCCTCCTTCGCCCTTCATCCTCAGCACCCGAACAATGTCAGAAAGGGGGCGGCAGAACCGTTAAATTTTTCATGGGCATTCTTTACGGCTCCTGGGTTGTCCGATTCGATTGTAAGTCTCATTCAAGTCCAATGTTACGCGCTCTCTAAGAAGTATTAGAGGTAATACTGACAAATTACAACAAATGCCTGGTAGGGATTCTTGCGTCGCAAGAAGCAGGATACTGGGTCGACGAGACGTCATACCAAATTGCCGATAATGAGATGAAATGCAACCCAGCAAAACTCTCCCGAGCCAGTCGCGCACGAGGGGTAAGTCCTGTAGAGACTGTCTAATCTTCTCTGTGTAAGTTGCTCTATCTTGTTCTAACACAAGTTGTCATGCCCACATTGTCAAACACCATTAGGATCCTCCACTGTTTACAAACTATGAGTTTCAACTCGCTGGCCCATTTGTGACACCGACAAGGGATGAAATGGAGCTGATGATCAAGACGGGAGGTGGGACCGTTGTTTCTAGGCTCTCACAGCGCGACCGAACTACTGCGGCCAACGGCAGCGGTGGCTTTACAAAACATGTGTTGTTGTACGATCAGACCAACGATGGAGTTATGAGTCTCAAGAAACTCAAGGCGGACATAGAATCGACTATGGCGCATGGACGTTCGATTGGGAAGGAGGTTTCTATAGTCCCTTGTAAGACTCTGTTGGATTGCATTTCTCAGTATGATATGGACAAGATGGTTGAGACCATTCCTTTGTGAGTAAATCGCCTTATTTTTCCCAGTTGTTGATCGTTCCTTGACCTCTCACGTACATAAAAAACTATCGCCCAATGCATCATATATTCCCGAGTCCTGTCCTAGATATGGAAGTAGCTCATTTGATCCGACGCGTCAAATTTGACCAATTGAAGTCCTGCGGATGCCATTGTTTTCATTCTATGATATAGTTTTTATTCCTTGTTGCGCATCGGCGTGGGGCGGGTTGTTATTGTTTGTCCATTGCGATAATCATTCCTGTAGCCTTCAGTGTGTGCGGCTCTGTCATTGTACAATGTCGCGCTTGAGAAAAGCTTTCGGATAAAACTACTGCAAGTGGGTTGATTGTTGATGTTGTGGTTGAAAGTCGAGTAGGCGGCTGTGATGGGTAATAGTGAAGGAGTGAAGAGGAGACGAGATCCAGTTGTTGATTCTCAAATTTTGGTGGCGACATTAAAATTGGTTGAACGATCGCAAAATTATGCGTCCTGGGCGAGTCTCCTCTCGCGATTGGCGAGAAGGACCTCCTTGCGCTCCTTCAACAACTCGTTTTGTCTCTGCTCAACGTTGTGAACGAAGTATCCGACGCCTCCGAGAGCAACAGCGGCAGCACCGTATCCGGCAAATCCTAATTTGGTTGTCAGTGCAAGTCATTCCAGCGTTAGCTACTGGCTCTTGGTCCGTCTGTGATCCCAATCATCCTGTTCTTCGTTCTGCCGTCCTGCGGTCCTGGTCTGCCATATGCTCCTTAAGTCTAATGAGTTTATGTCTCCTGCTAAATGCGCGACGAGATCTTGCCGGTGTAGCTCTAGTGCCTGATTCGACCAGAAGTGTCCGGATGTCCGCAAAAGAGAGAAAGAGAAGGCGACGGATTTCGCTTACCGCTGATGATGGGACGGCGCTGGATGGTAAGGGCGACGGCACGGGCAGCAACGCCAAAGGTAGCGAAACCAGTAACACTTGTAATGAGGGCCATTGTAGGAGAATGTGTAGTGTTTAAGTGAGGACAGATGGCAGAGATCTCCGGCGGTCTTTCTCCAGATCTCCGGAGAGGTAGCGAGTGCAGGGCTGAATATTTCGGTGACTTCAGTAAATTCTGAGGGGTCACGTGCTTTTCAAATGAATTCTCGAGTGGGATCGCCCACTTTTTTTTTTTTTGATTTTTTGTTCGTTTGGGATTTCTTTCCTCGGCTGCCCGCCAACCACTTCTTTCGTTCTTTCTCTTCCCTCTCTTTCTTTTCTACTTCTCTCACCCCTCTTTCTCTTTCTCTTTTCACTTATAACTCCACCAGGGATTCACATCCATTTTCCTCCTTTCCCTTCCTCACCCTCTCCTCTTCTACATTCACATTAATAGTCATCCACCATTCTTAACGGCATCAACGTCAAAGTCACGCTTTTTCTTTCCTTCGTTAACTCACTTTTTTTCACTAAACACCAAACCTCAGGGGGAAAAAATAAGGAAACAAGCGTCGCCTGTCCCTGCTTCAATTTTTACAAATACCAACTTGGCCAAAACTTCTCAACGCGTCCACTCTTGACAACAAACTACTTTCCTTCTCCTCCTTTACCACCAACAACTTCAAAGGCTCAACCTCTTCTGCTTACTATAACGCGCCACCATTTACTTCACGAGCTCCTCCTCAGGTAATATAATAACACGCAGCGTTGGTCTCAGGACGATAAATTTCAGGCGTCAGTCTCAAGTGGATTAGGATCTGACCAAATACCACCGCTATCTTTTCTCTGGCTTTTTAGACACATAACACATACACAACATGGCCGCACCTGCAGTAGTTAACTGCGAGGTCTTTGCAACACGACTCTCCGATCCAGCTTTAGGTAAGACGACAGCATTATTCGTCAAGCGCAGAGCCATATGCATTTTATAATCCCATAATCAAAATAGTAGACGGACAGTTTTTTTGATATTCTTTTTCTATTGACAATAGATGTAAAGCTGAAGGTCAAGATCGCCTCTGAGCTGAGGGATTCGGTGGAAATCTTTCAATCAGTGGAGTATGCGCGCTTCCTCTCGATCCTGATGCCAGTCTTTACAGATATTCTCATGAACGGACAACCCGTCTTTGCCAGCAACGCCCCCGAGCAGGTATGAAGTAAAAACTCGCCACCTTTGTCTTCATCTTTCCATGATCCAGCAGAAATTTTAGTCGTTCTCTCTTACTCGTTTCCAGTACGTTGCTAACATGTCATCACTCCATTCGTTTCTATAGAAATTGCGAAGCACAATTCTGGAGATTTTACATCGGTTCCCTCACAATGACTCTTTCCGCGCATACGCCCCAGAACTTTTGAAGCTGTTGATGCATCTCCTTAGGGTGGAAAATGAGGACAACGCAGTGACATGTTTGAAGACCATTATCGATCTGCATCGGTCGTACAAGCAAATTCTGGAGAGCCAAGTTCAACCTTTCATCGACATTGTGCAGGAGATGTATCGCAACATGGAACAGACCGTCAAGGATCAGTTCGACAACCCAGGAACCCCATTGGGCCAAACGGTATGAATCTTTGGCGACTGGATACTGTCGCTTGCAAGACTACGTTTTTGTCTGTTTCTGAGCCAGTTTTCTAACCTATCGCCGCTTTTGCTGGTTGTCATAGCCCGGTGGACCATCAGCCCTTACATCGCCTCGGCCGGTATCACCGGCTTCGGAACTCTCTGACCAACCCTCCAAGATCCTTGCCAAGAGTTTGTTCAGTTTTAAGGTTTTGACAGAGTGTCCGATCATCGTGGTTCTTCTCTTCCAGACCCATCGCCAATTCGTCAACCCCAACATTGCCACATTCGTCCCCTTGATCATTCAGGTAACAGCGGATTTTGTGATTATTATAACATAATGCTTTTGTGTGAATTTGATAGCCGAATCTGACCACTTTTTATACCTTTTGAAATGATAGACTCTGGGATTGCAAGCCAGTCAGCAGGCAGAAGCCCAAAGGTTGGCGAGCGCACACGGTGAAGTGTTTGTGGGAGTCAGTCCGGCGATTCGCAACAGGACAGTATACACGGAGTTCATTGTGGCACAAGTCAAGGTAAGGCGCACATCTTGGCATAATCCCAGTATTCTTGTAATAACACCAACTACGATTAAGCAGCTGTCAACTAACATGACATATTCAATTTTTAGACCATGTCTTTTCTTGCATATATCCTTCGTGGATCAGCCAACGTGTTACGGCCTCACCAGAATGCGATCCCAGACTTTGTGATTCGACTCTTGCGCGATTGTCCACCAGAAGCAGCAGCAACCCGAAAGGTACTACTTCGCATTCTCTGCAGTTCAATTTCAGGCATTTATCACAGGAAATGGAATACTAACCTCGCTTCTCACTCTTAACAATAGGAATTGCTCGTGGCAACGCGTCATATCTTGTCGATTGACTTCAGGCAGTCGTTCGTGCCAAAAATCGACATTCTGTTAAACGAGAAGGTTTTGGTCGGCACCGGTGTTACATCTCACGAAACGCTTCGACCGCTGGCTTACAGTATGCTTGCTGATCTGGTTCATCACGTCAGAGCTGAATTGACGCCAACACAGCTCGCCAAGACGGTATACATTTATTCACGGAATTTGCACGACCAGAGCCTCGCCTCTAGTATCCAGACCATGTGTGCCAAGCTTCTGTTGAATTTGGTCGATTGCATTGTGCGCATCCCTAACGGCGAAGGTATGGTCCCTGTTCTGGACATTTTTCGTTATGCCTCAACGGATCCTCTTTTTCCGACAGCACCTAATCAAATTGCATGTTGTAATTAATTAGGCAAGATTTTGTTGATCAAGATTCTGGACACGTTCACCAACAAGTTTGCGGCATTGAACTTGGCTTTTCCCGGCATCTTGAAGCAGGCAGAGCGGAAAAAGAACGGCGACGAGACGTCTGAGGACGACTTTGACTTTGAGAAGGCACGGTCGATTCATACTGCCTCAAGCTCAACAGATATTCCTGTAGATCCCGCTAAAGGTAAATTTTCTTTTTACTTGCATATGATTGACGCTCTGCCGTTTCGATTACTTATCTTCCGCACGATACTAACCTAGATTATCTTACATTCTAGATGGGCGATTCCTGTTCAAGAACTTGGTGGCAGGACTGAAGACAATTCTTATCAATCTCAAGAACTTGAACGAACCCAATACTGCAGGAATGACGAACGCAGTCGCCCGGGACTATGTTCAGGAACAGTCCGAAATATTCACGCGACTCTTCCAGGAAGGCTTGAAATGTTTCGACTATTACACGCTCGACGGTACCGACAATCCCACAGCTACACCAAAACTAGCAAACGACAAATCAAACCTGGATGCCACTCCAACAGGCCGACTCGGACCCACGTCAAAGGAGGAGAAGGAGACACTGGAACATTTTGCTCTGGTGTTCACGATAGCCGACCCAGCCATCTTCCAGGAAGTGTTCACATCGCAGATGGGCTTTTTGTTCGACCAGACTCTCCTCAACATCTCTCTCCTACAGATCCCACAATTCTTCCTCGCCAATGAGAACGTGTCCCAGAACTTTGCAGGAATCTTGTTCCGGTTCCTGGTAGATCGACTCGATAAACTCGGAGGCGAGGACCAGAACTACTCTTCAGTCATCCTCAGGCTCTTCAAACTGGCGTTCATGGCTGTCACCCTCTTCCCTGATGCCAACGAGATTGTACTCCAGCCTCACCTCGGCAACATCATCATGAACTCGATCAAACTTTCAACCAAGGCTAAGGAGCCCGTCAACTACTTTGTGCTTTTGCGGTCTCTGTTCAGGAGTATTGGTGGAGGTCGGTTTGAGTTGCTCTACAACGAGGTCAAGCCGTTGCTTCAGGTATTGCTCGAGGGACTTAACAGTCTTCTTGCTTTGGCCAACAAGCAGCATATGCGAGAACTCTTCGTCGAGCTCTGTTTGACAGTGCCCGTTCGTCTGAGTGTCTTGCTGCCCTACCTGAACTACCTCATGAACCCTCTGGTATTAGCTCTCCAGGCAAGCCCAGAACTTGTGAGCCAAGGCCTCCGGACGCTGGAGCTTTGTATCGACAACCTGACACAGGAATTCTTGGATCCTATCATGGCTCCTGTCATTACAGAATTGATGAACGCCCTCTGGAAGCACCTCAAGCCACTTCCTTACAGCCCGGTTCACAGTCATGCCGCCATGAGAATTCTCGGCAAGCTCGGTGGCAGGAACCGCAGGATGCTCAAATACCCACCCAAGCTTCAGCATCATTCGCCTGCAGATGTTGGTGTCGACATCAAGATCTACTTTGACCCAACACTGAAGCCTCACACTTTGCCTCTGGATTCTTCCTTGGCTCTCGCTGCTCAGACTTTGGAGGATTCCAACGCTAACATCTTTTACCGTGAGCATGCTTACAAGTTCCTCAAGGGCTGTGTTCCTCTCCTCATCGACACCTCGCTTGGACCTGAGAACTTGGATGAGCAGATCCAGACCCGTATCGCCATCTTTTCGCCACAGGAGGCAACGTCTCGACTCAGCATTGTCACCAACGCCATGGATGTCGACAAGGAGAGTGGCGATCTCGGAAAGTTTGAGAACAGGCGGCCCCAGGCACCTCGGTCACCTCCTTCCACTAAGAAGCTGGCTCAGGAGCGTGCGTTGAACCTTGTCTTGAGATCGCTCTTCATGGCGGCATCAATCGATGAGCTCAAGGATGACGCCTGGCCATTCCTACAGGGCCTTATTCATCATTTTGCTCTCCTTCAGGTTGGTGAGGCTTTGGACTTCAAGGAGTCCAAGTCCCTTACCTTCGACGTACACCACATCAAGGGCCAGCTTCACTTGGACACTAACATCTTTGTGGACGCTGTTGTCGACATTATGACGTCGGAAAATCTTCCCCTTCGCAAGTTGGCTGAGTCGGCCCTCCAACTCCTGCACGAGACCTGTGTCACCGTCACTTCAAGCAAGGATGTTCTCTTCCAGCTCCCCGTGTTCCATTTGTTTGCGACGCGCTTCTCCTCCAGCTGTTACAAACAGGAATGGTTCCGCAAGAGCGGTGGTTGCTTTGGTATTTCAATCATGTGCTCCCAGCTGGATATGGGCGCCAAATGGATGCTGGATCACGAACTTGAGTTTGTCAAAGCCCTGCTGTACATCCTCAAGGATATGTCGCCCGAACTTGCCACTGGAAACGTTGAGGATGCTACGCAAACGTTGTCGCACGTCCTTAAGGTCTGCAACCGTCCGGAGGACAATGTCGAGTCGGCTGATCGCCAGGCCAAGTTTAACAACCTGATTGGCCTCTTGATCTCCGAACTCTCCAACTCCAACAGCTCTGTGCGTGAGACGATCCAATCCTCCTTCCAACTACTCGCAGATTTGACTGGAAACGACGTGACTGAGCTTCTCAAGCCTGTCCGCGAGCGACTCTTGTCGCCCATCTTTGCCAAGCCCCTGCGAGCCCTTCCTTTTGCCATGCAGATCGGACATATTGATGCGATTACGTTCTGCTTGTCTCTCCGACCCCCATTTTTGGACTTTAACGATGAGCTTGTCCGTCTCCTTCACGAAGCGTTGGCGCTGGCCGATGCAGAGGACCAAGCATTGGTTCCACGGACTTCGCAGTACAAGAACGCGTCTTCGCTGATCAACCTCCGCATTGTCTGTATTAAGCTGCTCTCCGCCGCGATGGCCTGCAACGACTTTTGCTCGCCTAAGCAGAGCACCACTCGCCAGCGCATCATCTCGGTCTTCTTCAAGTCTCTTTACAGCAAATCTTCCGAGGTCGTTGAGGTTGCCAACAAGGGTTTGACGCAAGTCCTGGCGCAACAACACAAACTGCCTCGCGATCTTCTCCAGGCTGGTCTTCGTCCTATTCTTATGAACCTTTCGGACTACAAGCGCCTCACTGTTGCCGGACTCGAGGGTTTGGCACGTCTTTTGGAGCTCCTGACGAACTACTTCAAGGTTGAGATCGGAAAGAAGCTGCTGGACCATCTGCGTCAGTGGGCCGAGCCCACGATGCTTCAAGAGTGTGCTGGCAAGCCATTGAGCGAGAACCAGGAAATTCGCATCATTGTCGGAATTCTGAACGTTTTTTGCCTGCTACCCCAGGCTGCCAACGTGTTCCTGGATGAGTTGGTAACAGTGGTGCTTGACATGGAGGGACACCTTCGTCGCTCGATGTCCAGTCCCTTCAGGCATTCCCTTCTCAAATTCCTGAACCGTTACAGCGACGAATCGGTCGATTACTTCTTGGATCGCCTCACCGAGGAGCGCCACAGCCGCTTATTTGTGGATCTCCTGTCGACCGAGTTTGCAGCCCCCCTGCGCGCTGAGATTGTCAGGAACCCCGAGAAGCTGATCAAGAAGACATTTGCGGATGCGGACGCCGCCGTCCAGTTCCACGGACTCACCATTACCCGTGCTATCTCCAAATTCAACCCGGACTTTATCCCCACTAATCGATCTGTCCTCGACGCGCTTTTAGCCATGTGGCGTGCACCCGGCCGCTTGGAGCGTCTTCAGAGCGAGGATACACTGTCATTGGCGAGACTTCGCGAGTCCCAGTACTTGGTTGAGGCATTCATTCTCTACCTTGGTCAGAATAAGGATGATGTCGAAGTCATTTTCGAAATGATCAGCATCTTTACTCAGGAGACGGTCATCGACTTCAGCTTCCTTAAGATGTTTTACATCGAGGAGATCGCTATCAAGGCACCTGCCGCTAGGAAGAGGGCTATCCTGGAGCACTTCCTCGTCATGTTCCAGGACAGGGCCATCCCCCAGGGTGTAAAGATGCAATCTCTCCGCGTGATCATCAACCCCATGCTCCTGGTTGCCTTCACCCGCGGACCCTCAGACTACCAAGCTGTGATCGACCACGCCATGATCTCCGAGATCCATTCCAAGATCTGGCAGCCGCTACTAAACGAGAACTCGGACGACAATCAGTACTCGGACGACGCTTTGAGGATTGAGCTGCTTCAGATGACTTCGCTCATCCTCCAATTCGCCTCAGACCTTATCGCCGATGCACGCAAGGACATCATCATCTTTGGTTGGAATTATCTTAAGATCGACGACATCACAGGAAAGCAGGCAGCTTATGTCCTGATTGCTCGATTCATTGCAGCCTATGACACTCCAAGCAAGATTATCATCCAGATTTACGTCGCCCTTCTGCGAGCCCATCAATCGGAGGCCCGAGCCTTGGTCAAGCAGGCCCTCGACATTGTAGCTCCAGTTCTGCCAAAGCGCATTGTCATGACCGCCGATTCGCCCAAGAACCCAACTTGGGCACGTTGGACGCAGCGCGTCCTTGTAGAGGATGGCCACAGCGGATCCCAGCTGGTGAATGTTTACCAGCTCATTGTCCGTCACCCCGATCTTTTCTACGAGAGTCGCGAGCACTTTTTGCCCCAGATTGTCACGACTCTTTCTAAACTGGGTCTAGTCCAGACAGCAGGAGTCGAGAGCAGGACTTTGACCATCAACCTTGCCGAGCTGATTTTGAAGTGGGAGCGCCGCCGCATCGCGGAACTCAAGACTGCCATGGATGTTGACACTCCGGATGCCCCGGCTGTGACAACAACAGCCACCGCAGTCGGAGGATCCTACACCCCCAATCTTGGATTGCGTGAGAACGTGCTCAGCTTTTTGGTTCGATTTGCCTGCGCCTTCCCTGAGCCTTTGCAGAAGAAGGGATTGCCCTACCGTGCAGCGGAGCTTTTGAAGGAGTTCTTGGGACCTGATTACTGGCCCGAGGTCAGCATCAAGCTGACGTTCTTTGAGCGCACACTTTTACCTCCAGAGCTCACAGAGCTGAACCAAGTGGTCGCCTGCAACTCGTTGGATGTCCTCCTTATCCTTCTTAAGAACAGGCCCGGGCACTGGTTCCTCGCCAACATTTCTCAGCTCTACCGCCTTTTGGATAAGTGTCTTCTTTCCGATAACCCAAGGATCGTCAACAGTCTTCAGCCCATCATCGACCTGATCTACAAGCACATTTCCGCTTCAGTCGCCGCCTCGGCCACTCTTTCGTCCGATGTGACCTCGTTCATTGCTGCTGTCGACGCCATCATCACTGATGGACTTCACAACCTGACAAACCTCTTCTCGGTCCTCACGCTTATCCAGTCCTCCTGCCAGTACCGCCAGGACGCCATTGATGCCTTTGTCCCCGGCGTCATGAAGGTTGTGAGCAAGTTGACCAAGGATCACGTTGCTCCCGCGCAGGCAGGCACCAGTCAACCAAGCGGGCCAGACTCGCCCAGCAATCTGCTCATATTAGCTTTGAGACTCATCAAGTTGAGAATCTCTCATCTCGGTGACCAGCGCCGTTGGTACCTGACGTCGCTGATCCAGCTCATCGAAAAGTCTACGGATGTCGAGCTGTCGCGTGCTATTCTCGACATGGCGACTGAGTGGGTCACTGGCAAGACCGAGACTTTCCCGACGATCAAGGAAAAGGCCAGTTTGATGGTCAAGATGATGTGCCTTGAGAGCCGTGGTGACAAGAAGCTGGTCGAGGATTTCTTGGAGCTGGTGGTCACCATCTACAACGACCCCAGCTTTGCGCGATCTGAGCTCACCGTACGACTTGAGCAGGCGTTCTTGATGGGAACACGGAGCGATAATCCCAAGTTGAGAAACCAGTTTGCCGAGATTTTCGATCGCAGTATAGGTCGGTCCTTGTACACTCGACTGACCTATGTTATTGGTGGTCAGTCTTGGGAGTACCTTGGCGGCCAATGCTGGCTCCAGCAAGCATTGGACATTTTGTTTGGCGTTGTGATCAAGTCGAGGGTCTTGTCGCTGTCTTCCGATGGCCTTCAGACCAAGCCGATTCAGCGTGTTGGCGTTACGTTCGGTGAAAAGAAGGAGACTAGTGTGGTGCCATCCTCGCCCGAGTTGACAGCCTTCTTGACGAAGCATCGCGAGTTCTTGGCCCAGATCAACCAGTTGAGCACCAATGATGTGATACTGCCACTCAAACAACTCCAGCATCTCGATACGACTGTCACCCATCGCCTCTGGACCGACCTTTTCCCTCTCTATTGGTCTGCCACCACGACCAAGGAGAAGCAAGAATTGACCAAAATCCTAATCCCATTGCTCGCCAAGGAGTACCACAACAAGCAAATGGATGCCCGCCCCAACGTCATCCAGGCCCTCTTGGAAGGTATCTCTCGCTGCACGCCCGCCATCCGCCTCCCTCCTCATCTTGTCAAGTACCTCGGCAAGAAATTCTGTGCCTGGCACATTGCGACCAACCTCCTACAGAACTCTGTTCCCGATGGCAAGCCTAGTGATCTCGGCGGGGCCAAGGACGAGGAGAAGCTCCGCAATAGTACCTTGGATGCGCTTGCTGAGCTTTATGTTACCCTTGGAGAGGATGATATGTTCTACGGACTTTGGAGACGCCGGTGTCTTTACTCTGAAACCAACGCCGCCATCTCGTACGAACAGAACGGCATGTGGCAACAAGCGCAAATCATGTACGAGAGCGCTGTGAACAAGGCCAGGACCGGTGCGCTTCAGTTTACCGAGTCGGAGTATTCGTTGTGGGAGGATCACTGGATTACCTGTACTCAGAAGTTGCAGAGCTGGGACATCTTGACGGACCTTGCCAAGCACGAGAACAACACGGAGCTTCTGCTGGAGTCGAATTGGCGCATGTCGGACTGGACTGCTGACCGAGAGACTATGGAACAACTTGTGTACTCTATCACCGAGGCGCCCACTCCCCGACGACGTGTCTTCGAGGCCTTCTTGGCCCTGATCAAGGCTAACCAGCCCCACACCCAATCGGCCGAGACCAGTCCTGCCGAGTTTGTCAAGTTGTGTGATGAGGGTGTCCAGCTCTCCCTCTGGAAGTGGCATACTTTGCCCGAGATTGTTTCGCAGACTCACGTCCCTCTCCTGCAGGTCTTCCAGCAGTTTGTGGAGTTGACGGAGGCGAACCAGATTTACCAGAGTCTCGCCAACACGACGGCCCTCAATCTCGAGTCCAAGTCTCAGGACCTCAAGAGTACGTTGCAGACCTGGAGAGAACGATTGCCCAACACCTGGGACGACATCAACGTTTGGAGCGATCTCGTCGCCTGGCGTCAACACATCTTCTCTGCCATCAACAAGACGTATCTTCCTTTGATCCATCAGTTGCCATCAGTCACCCCAGGAGCAGGAGGATCCAACTCGAACTCGTTTGCCTACCGCGGTTACCATGAGACTGCCTGGATTATCAACCGGTTCGCCCACGTTGCCAGGAAGCACCAGCTCTCGGAGGTGTGTATCAACCAGCTCACCAAAATCTACACCTTGCCCAACATTGAGATTCAGGAGGCGTTCTTGAAGCTGCGCGAGCAGGCCAAGTGTCACTTCCAGAACGAAGCCGAGCTGACAACGGGATTGGAGGTCATCAACAACACCAACCTGATGTATTTCAGTCCCAACCAAAAGGCCGAATTCTTCACGATGAAGGGAATGTTCCTCGCGAAATTGTCGCTCCACGATGAGGCGAATATGGCGTTTGTGAGTGCAGTCCAGATCGATCTGGGTCTTGCCAAGGCCTGGGCGGCATGGGGCAACTACAACGACCAGCAGTTCAAGGAGAAGCCCAAAGAGATTACGCTGGCTAGTCACGCCGTCAGTTGTTATCTTCAGGCCGCGGGTATCTACAAGAACTCCAAGTCTCGCAAGTATCTTGTCCGCATTCAGTGGCTCATGACTCAGGACGACAGCCAAGGAACCGTCTACCGTGCCTTCGATGCCTTCAAAGGCGAGGTCCCTGTCTGGTACTGGATCACTTTCATTCCTCAACTGTTGGCTTCCTTGACGCATTTGAAGGAGGCCAAACATGCTCGCCATATCCTCATGAAAATTGCCAAGACCTATCCTCAGGCATTGCATTTCTCCTTGCGCACCTTGAAGGAGGAGTACACGTCATTGAGAAAGGGGCAGCAAGTTCAGCAACAAGCCCAGCAGCAACAACAGCAATCCTCTGCTCAGCAGGGAACTGCTGGCCAGGCTGCAACTGGCTCTGCGGCCAACACGCCTGCGACACCCACCACACCTGCGGCATCCTCGGTCAGCACCCCTACAACCCAGGCGGCTCCAACGGCGACCACGCCGACAACTCAGCCTGCGTCCGCGGCAGAATCCAGCCCATCTGCTGCCGCTACTCCCGCTGCCAGCGCTTCCAATGGACCTCAATCGCCCCAACCAGGAACTCCCAATGGAACTGCAGGACAGCCAGCTCAACCCCAGACTCCGAAGGAACAGACGCCTCAGGGACAGCAACCTACAGCTGGTCAACCAGCACAGCCTGCACAACAGGCCCAGCAGGCCCAGCAGCAAGCTCAACAACAGGCCCAGCAGCAGGCTCAGCAACAAGCCCAGCAGCAAGCCCAGCAACAACAGGCACAACAGCTGATTATGCAGGCCCAGAACCAGGTTCAGGCCACAGCACAGCTCCTCACCAAGTCTCAGGCGCAGCTTCAACTCCATGCCCAAGCTCTCGCCCATGCTCAGGCGACATTGCAGGCGTTGGTCCAACAGTCACAGGCCCCTGGACAGCAGACACCCGCCCAGGCGCAAGCGCAACAACAAGCTCAGGCCCAGGTTCAGGCACAGATGCAGATCCACGCACAGACTCAACAACAGGCGCAAAATCAAGCACAGGCCCATGCCTTAGCCCAAGCGCGACTTGCCCAGATCACGGCCCAGTTCCCCGCCGCTGCTCTCAACACTCCCGGCGTTTCGCAGATTCGCAAGCCTTGGGAGCATGTGGACGATATCATGAACATTCTGAAGACAGCCTTCCCGCTCTTGGCTTTGTCTATGGAATCGATGGTGGACCAGATCCAGCAGCGCCTTAAGCCGTCTCCCGAGGAAGATATGTACCGTCTCATTGTCGCCCTCTTGACCGACAGCTTCCAGGTACTATTTCGTTGATTATTTTTTTTTTAGCTCGCGGCTTTGAATGTGCAATGCATATGATGATAATTTGATAATTGACGTTGTCTCACTTTATTTTGTCCTGTATCTAGCAATTGTTCCAGAGGCTGATTCTCAGTAGCGAGAACGAGCAGCTGTCCGCTGTTACTGAAGCTAACTTGAACCGGTTCTCGGAGAACTTATTCCAGCCTCAGGTCAAAGCTGCGTTTGTGCACGACTTTATTACCAATAAGCCTACTCTCAGTCAGTTCGTTACGAGATTGCAGCGCTGGAGGGATAAGTTTGAGGACATTCTGGATAACAAGCCACGCCGTCAGCAGCTCGAAAACTGGAGCCACTACTTGGCCGAGTTCCAGCATCAAAAGTTTGACGACGTGGAGGTCCCTGGACAGTATCTGTTGTTGAAGGATAACAGTAATGACTTTGTCAGGATCGACCGGTTCGAGTCTGAGGTCGAGTTGTTGCGTGGGCCAGTCAACTGCAGCCGACGATTGACCATTCGTGGACATGACGGCAGCATCCACCCCTTCATTGTACAGCAGCCTGCTTCGCGTCAAGGACGCCGTGAAGAGCGCGTCATGCAGCTCTTTAGAATTCTTAATGGGTATGGTACCATTACATGTTTGACAACTGTTTCATTGCATCTTTTGCATGTCATAGAGCTTGACTAACAACTTCATTTCAATTTCAAAATGACAAATAGAATTTTGGAGAGAAAGAAAGAGAGCAGGAAGCGCAACTTGTTCTTCCATCTTCCGCTTATCATTCCATTGGCACCACAGATTCGCATCCTTCAGGATGATCCTTCGTATGCGTCGTTGCATAGCATCTACGAAGAGCACTGTAACATGATTGGCATCCACAAGGACGACCCTATCATGTACTACACCGCCAAGGTCAAGGCCGGATTGGATATGAAGAAGCAAACGGACATGCTGAACCTCAAGATGGAGATTGCGGACGAGATTGCATCCAAGATGATTCCAGACACGATCCTCACGGACTTTATGACTCGCAACATGAAGACGTACACGGATCTCTGGATGATCAGGAAGCAGTTTACGACTCAGATGGCGTCTGTTACGTTCTTGACATACATCATGAGCATTGGTCATCGTTTCCCGACCAAGTGGTTCATTTCCTTGCAGACTGGAAATGTCTGGACCTCCGATATGCTTCCAGGTACTATTATTACTTTTCTAACTTTTTCCTCATCTCGTCGTTATCATATTGTTTTAAAAGAAAGTGAATATTGACTAATTTTTTGTTCTCTCCTTTTAATATTTTTAGTGTTTTCCCCGTCGACGACGACGTTTTCGAACTCTGAGCCCGTGCCGTTCCGATTTACGCCCAACATCCAGCACTTTATTACTCCTACAGGCGTTGAGGGTGTGTTTACGAGCGCATTGATGTCGATTGCGCGCTGCCTGACAGAGCCTGAGTTTGAATTTGACCAATACTTGGGCATCTTTATCCGTGACGAGCTGGTGAGCTGGTTCGCCAACGGTATGAAGCCGCTGAACGAACAGAACCTGGGCGAGCGTGTGACATCGACGGTGGATCAGGTTTTGAAGAGGACTGCGTTGCTGTCGTGCAAGCCCGAGCGGGAGAAGGGTCGTAACAACAACATCCCTGCGAACCAGACGCTCCTTGATCTGATTTCGCAGGCCTCGAACCCTCTCAAGTATGCCCAGATGGATTGCTCCTGGCTTCAGTGGTTGTAAACTTGGAGGAAAGACGGCAATGTAGAAGAAAAGAAAGAAGAGAAAAATGCACAATAAACGGTAGAGTGAATACAGGTATGGTTGCACGAGGTGCACGAGCCATTGTGACATGGCTACATTCTTACGGACAGATGTAAGTAAGCGTGGAAAGAGAAGGTAATTGTGAGTGAAAGTAGAATAGAGAAAAAGGTGTATATATTTAGCAAAAGGTGGGGAAAGAGCAGCAAAGAAAGAGAAATAAAGATACAAAATATAGGGGATGGGGTAGCTTGAAGTATCGTAGCGTGAATAGATTCTTCATGGTCCTGTCCGTAATTATGCAAGTGCGCGTCCTATCATCTAGTACCAGAAGTGAGGCTGCTGCTGACCAAAGATGGCTTTGGCCTAAGGCTGTTGGACTGCGTTCGCTTGGATCCAGTGGGCGGGCTCTTGATGGTCCTGATGGTGATACTGACGCTGTTTCCCGAGCCTTTCCTCTCGTCGCTGTTGTTTCTCTTGCTCCTCCAGTTGACATTGACGCTTCCTTTGTTCGGCTTGGATATCCAGGATCGCCAAACGGAGACGGATCTTGTCGCGTTGTTCGATCATCCTCAGCGTCTCTTCGTGGTGCTAATATAAACATAAAATGAGTGAGAGGAAAAGCAAAGCTGTTGGTTAGCTTGTGCGTGCATTTTTGACTTTATTTTTGCGTTTTCGATGAAGAAAGAAAAAGAAAAAGAAAACAAGAAAGAAGGAACAAAAAAAAAAAGCATATGGGTTGGTATCTTACCGACTTGAGATAGGCGAGAGTCATCTTCAACTGACGAAGCGCAACAGACTGAGGTATGCGAAGGGTGTTGTCGTGTGTAGCGATGTTAGTAGTGCTGTTGTTACTAGTTCCTGGCTGACGTTCTGTAGGTTGCTTGTGTTGGTGCGAGGAAAATGGAGCACGCGATTATTGACGGTGGTGGGAGATCTGAGGTTGTTGGTATTGGTGCTCTCGATGATGGAGGTGGTTGTTGTTGTAGTCTTGGTAATCCTGGTGGTCCTACTGATTCGGACGGCGCTTTTCTTTTTTCCATACATATGTGCGTAGGTTTTTGTATGACTTTGCAAGTTAGCGAAGGTTAAGAGGAGGCGTGCTTGTGTATTTTTGATGAAGGGAGAAGGAAGAATGGAAGAAAAGGACGAACTAGATTTTCAGGTCGGATTTCTGTTGCCACCAAATTATCATGTGCAGTGTTCCCCCTCCCCTTCTTTTGTATTTTCTTCTATTGAGTCAAGGATAAAAAAATCATTCTTCGAACCTCCAAGTAAAAGCCAGCTTGGATCGTTTATTACGAAGTTTCCTTTCTGATGAATGTATGAGAAAAATATAGGTCGCAGTAAAGGAACTACAGAAACAAACAAAAAGTCATACACGTCTATAGATAAGAAAAAACTCACTCAACTACCACAAAAAGCTATTTTTCATTTCTTAGGAATGGCACTGTTGAAGGTCTGCTTGCCGCCAAAGGTAGCAACGGTGCCCGCAACAAGAGCAACAATTTGATCAGACTGCTTGTTATCAACCGAGACAGGAATCGACTGACCAGTTCTCAAACTCTCCTGCAATGCCAAATGGATATAGTACTCGGGGGTGTCCACATTTCCACGGAGGGAGACGGCGGCGTAGACCTTGTTCTTGACAACGAGCTCAATCGACGTGAATCCAGTCTTGGCAATAGTCGTACGGGCCAGTTGAATGGACGACGAAGAGACGAGGTGGGAGCATTCGTCACGGGCGGCCCAGTCCACGTACTTTTGGAAGCTCTTGCCTTGAAGGACAGTGGGCTTGGAGGTATCGACTCGCTTGGCGGGAACGACTTGGATCAGGTTCTGGACACAGCGGTGGGTGGCGACGTCGGGTGAGGAAACGATTTTGATCTTTTTGTTGACGGCTTCGTGCTTGGACAGGTCGGCTTTCAGGAGGTTCATCTCGCGAGTGGTGGCCAGCCTCCACCTGGTGCGGTAGCCCAAGTCACGGGCAGTTCCCCAGCCGTGTTTGTCACCAGCGTAGTATGGGTAGAACATCATCCGATCTGGCTTGGACGCCTGCCAGATGGTGGTTGATTCATGAGTGACGCTGACGGGATTGGTATCGCTCATAATCTTTCCAGAATAATACAAAGTCGACTCATGTTTCCAGCCATTACCACCACAGTTAGCCTGCATGGTCTGGATCAAGCTCCTATCAGGGTTCTTTGCGGATCCGATGCAGACAGGGTAGGCCGCATGGTGTTTGTCCTTCTTGGTATGGGCGGTGAAAACAAAGAGAGTGGTCCAGCCCTTGCTATCACAGGACTGTTTGTTTCTGTAGACGCGGGTGCGAGTGGGGTTGGAGGCAATGGCGACACAGAAGGGGAGAATATCCTTTGAAGCTGCAGCTTTGGCGCCGACGGCGTTGGAGCGAATAGTAGAAGAGGAGCCGTGAACGGCGTTGTTGTAATGAGCGACCAGGGCGTCGGCGGCTTTGTAGTCGTACTTAACGAGGTTTGCGAAGAGGGCTGAATCATCGGTGGATGGGGTTGTGGGGGCGGTATGGGCGGTGATGGCCAGGGAGGTGGCCAACAGGGCGGAGAGGATGGTTGGGATTTTCATGGTTGGATGTGGGAAGGGGTCGTGAGTAGTGCAAGGTAGGGATTGGTGATGAGGCTGGGGAGAAAGCGGGTTTTGGTAGGGATGGTTAATGGAAGTAGGGGGAGGTAGGTGGAAGGAGGTGGAAGGAGGCGGGAGGTGGAAGGAGGCTCGAATTGAGTGAAGAACAAACAAAAAAGTGAGCTTTTGAGGTTTATATAGATGGCTGTCTCTGAAGTTAAAAGCGAGATGAAGTCACTGAATAGAATTATTGAACCTTAGTGAAGCAGCTCAAAACTTTCGCAAGGCAGATTGCTTGAAATTGAGTGAAATAAGCACCATCTTTATTTGTTGGGCATAGAAACTGTTACCATTATGCAAACATGAAAAAACGATGCTGGTAGGTATGAGCCAGTTAACCCCAATCTAAGGGCCGATGGAATGGAGCGGGAAAAAACGAGCTGAAAAAGCGAGTGTTGATATTTCGCACTCGTCATATACCTTCTTGAAATTTTCCAACGATTGTACTGTTGGCTGCAATGTCATTTCGAGAGACCAAGGTGCATGTCAAGAGATTTGAAATTAAGGTGGATCCTAGGATATCTCTTCTTGTCCTCGCTATTTTGGACAATGAAAAAAAAAAAAAAATGAAGGACTCCCGTTTGAACTTATTATACGTATTGACAAAGTTGACAACCTCAGTATCCTAAAACGTATGAATGCTCTCGTCATGCATGAAAATGCGTCTAATGCCGAATCTCTCTTGTTGTGTTGTCTTTCTGTGTTTTATCGTCAAAGAAACAGAAGATATTACGCGCGCGGCTGCATATTTGGTCAAGATTTTGAAAATGGAAGCGCCCATGTAGAATACAGTTTTCTTTTTTTTTTTTACCTTCGCAATATTGAGAGCACACGAAACTCATGCACTGCCACATGTGAGATTGACCTTGCGTGCACCGCCTTTTCATAACTAACACAAAAAATTATGATCTCCCTCTTTGCTACCATCGCAACCATTCGTTGAACTCATCATAAACAACAAACATCAAGCATCTATCGCTCTGTTGAACTAAAGGTCATCGGAGGTAAGAAGAGTACTTGTTGATGGATATCCTGAAGAAGCTGTTCGCAACATTCAATAACTATGTACTTGACTCTTCGTTGCTTTCTTTTCCCTTCATCAAAGGAGACATTAATATTTTTTTCCGGGGTCATCAATCAGCTTTCATAAAAATGGGCAGTGCAAGCCTTGTCGGAGACCAGACTCATTCGTACAGAAAACAAAAAAAAGGCAAGGGGCGAACTAGCTGGAATGAGAAAGGTTGAAGGCGCATTTTTATCAGAGCGTGTGATTTTTCATTGGCCCGTTAGGGCTGAGCAAGGCCTGATCCTGTTCGTTAGAGTGGCAGCAGCATAAAAAGACAAGAGAGCACTCTTTTTTTTTTGTCCTTGTAGGCGTTGAGCTATATTCATAACAGAACGAACGCTGTGGTGTTTGAAGTGGGTGGCGCACATTATGCTCATCCCGTCACCAAGGAGGAGTAAAACCAGCTTTTTATTATTATTATCATTATTTTATTTGCCACCAACTTTATTTGCACCATTAATAGATACACTCCATTATTTTGTTGTTTTTTTGCATTGGATTTTATTTAATTTTCTCAGACCGTAAGTGTGCTTTTCACTCTACAACGTCGTTCTCTTCTCCACTCAGACCTTGTCACTCGTCAACTAGAAAAAAATTTTGCATGCGTCAATAATGATGATGTAGATGACGATGGTGGTGGCGATGCACCTCAGCCACGAAGTAAAACTGACGGATACAACGGGTGCGATTGAGCTGAAGTCTCGGACAAGGAGAACTGGACCTTTTTCATGGACTTGAAGGATTTGTGTCTGCAGAATTGGCTATTAGGTCGGTCTCCTAGTGAGCTTGTCGAGATGACTATCGCTGTCTAAACATGGAAACCCTGACATTCGATAATTGCATGTCCACTCGCATAGTCGACACCACGGCAATCGCTCGGACCTGCAAAGAAACAAAAGATTTGAAGTCGAAGTGCATGAGAGCGTAAAAAGGATGGACTACGCCTGCAGAAAGAACGCTGGTCTTTGTTTTTAATTCATTCGTGAGAAAACTGACATGAGATAGGTGGTGGTGGTTGTGGTTGTGCAAGGAAAATAAAGGCTATGATACAGAAAAAAGGACGCAGGCTGCGTGTAAGAACAGAAAACGTAGAAAAAAGAGAAGAGATGTCAAGTTTACTCCTTTCTCTTTTTCTTTTTGACGGGACCAGGAGTTCCGGACTCGTCGCCAGTGCCTTCCCGCTTGACGCCAAAATTGCCATCGGCATTGGATCCCAAAGAAGCACCACCCGTTGCTCCTCCAGCACCGCCAGCGGCCGAACTAGTCACAGTCGACGAAGATCCAGAAGAACCTCCACCACCCAAACTACCTCGACGCATCTTGACCACCTTCAAATCTGACTCGAGTTTGTCGGCCTGCTTCTTAATATCCAGCAGCGTCACGATGTTGCTCTGGACCTGGTCCCACTTTGCCATCACAGTTGCGGTCGGCATCGCAGGCTTGAAAGGTAATCCCAAAGTAACCAACGCGGACTGGACGCGTTGCTGCTTGGTCGAAACAATTGGGGTCATCTTCTGCGATCGAAGGTAAGCGCCTGGAGTAAGCTTCTCCTTCTTGACGGCAGGTGGTGGCAAGATCGCAGAAGCCGACGATGGTCCACCAGGGCCGTCCGATGCATTCGAAGGACGACGATTATTTGACAAAGCGCCTTTAAAAGCGTTGCCACCAGATGTCGCAGTGGTAGGTGTTGGGGGTGCAGAGTCGTCCGCCTGAACAGATCCCTTGGGTGCCTTCTTCCTCTTCTTGGGTGTTGATCCGCTTGCAGCAGCAGCAGCTGCTGGGGTAGCGGCAGCGGCACCACCCTTCCCAACCGATGGAGACAAGGGTCCATTAGCACTCGAGTGACCGCTTCCACCTGCGCCGCCTGCAGCACCTGAAGCCGAGGGGCTTGAGGAAGAAGGGATGGTGATCGAGTTGCTGGGTATAATGATTCCGGTTCCCGGTCCGCCTCCTCCCGCGACACCCACCTGTCCCGCGAGCCCTGCAGATGTCGGCCCGCCAGGTCCATAGATGTCGCGTGTATTGAGTAACCGCAGCAAGTTCTCGCGTTCCCTCGTAATCTTTTTCTCGTTCTGGTCGATCCTCCTCGCCTCCAAGTACAATGCCTCCTCTTCCTATTATTTTTTTTTCAAGCGCAATCGTAAGCGTATTAGAAAATTTTTAATTGATCAAAAAAAAAAGCAAAGAAAGCTGCACCAGAAAAAGAAATTAAAGGACCATACCTCGATTTGTTCGGGGGTGCGGGTGTTGAGGATCTCGAGGTTCTTTTTGCGCTCAATCTCACGATTCTTGTCATAGGCCATAGATGACAACAGCTGAGCCTTCTCCACAGCCTGCGAGGCGTCACTCATACGAATCTTGGTCAGAATCCTGTTAATGGCATAGTATCGATGCTTGAGGTCCTCCATTGATCGTGTTTTGGCAGGCGTAATGCTTACGACAGCCGTAGACGTTGAAGCAGTCGCAGTTGCTGCCTTGGATTCTGATGCAGTGGCGGTAACTGCGGTCCTTACTTCAGCAGTGGTAGATGTGTCGCCTCCCGGAGTCGCCTTAATAGAACTCTCACCTGATCCAGAAGCTGCTACGCTCGCATCCTTCATGGGTGTGTCCTCTCCTTCCATCTTGGTAGCATTGGGGCTGCTCTCAGAAATGACCAGATTGTTCCCGTTATAATATTGCAGCGCCAACCGATCAGCCTCTTGAGGTGGCCACTCGTACCGATCCTGAATGACAACCCACCTCAGATCAAACCTCCTGCAAAGGTCCCAAAGATAGCTTGTCTCTTCCAGTGTCCAGTCCGGATCCTGGAGATGGGATGAATATTCCTCGGGAGAGAAGCTAATGAGATTGATGGATTTGTTGAACTTGTAGAAACGATACTCCTCGTTGGGGTCGGTCCTGGTTTTTTCCCAGTGGTGCAGAATCAAATCGTCGTCTCTCGAAGGATTCACAAATGGACGCCACGTCCTATCATAATTTCCGCGGTAATAAATAAATGTATGTTAGCGCCCTGTACATTTTTCACTTGACTCAACAAAAAAAAATGCAGCCGACAGTACGTACCAGTTGACGGCTTTTTTGCTGACGTTGAGTTTTGGCTTGTATGTAGGGTTATTGAAAGCGACGGTGGAGACGTTGTTTCCGATGAGGCCGTAGAGCTCACGACTGATGCCGTCGGGCTTGCGCTCGGTCTTTTGGACCCGCCTGACCTGGTCCGATGCCTTTAGCTGAAAGATCTCGCGGACATCGTTTCCTGTCGCCATCTCTGTGTCAGTGTCTTGTTTGTCTCAGGCGCTGTTGTGAATGGATGTTCCTGTGTGTATTGGTGATTTTTGGCCGACTGTTTTATTGATTGCTTGATGAGTCGTGGTGGTGGCGTTTTAAAGGTGAAGGAATGGGTTGGAGGGAAAGAATAAAGATTGCGAAAAAAACGAAATCGACGTAGACTTGTGGGATTTAACGGAAATGGCCTATTTAATGGAAATAAAGAATACTTACGAGTGACTGATTTTTGTATCAGCGAACGTGAAGTAGTGTGAGAGTTGGCTTGAGCTAGGGTGACAGACCCCCATGCGAAAGCACTTCTTGCGCCTTTGTTCATTTACTTTTTCTTCTTCCTCTTGTTTCATTCACCCTTGTTTGCCGATCGACTTTTAACAAGCACAACAACAATCTCCAACACACAAGTACCTTCTCTACACCTGAACCCCTTTGCCCGACTCTTCAACAGATTCGTTGCTACCGCCTCACGCCACTCGAACACACACGCAATCTACAACAGACAGCAAAAAGCAGCAAGAGAAACCTACCTCAATTCACAAGCTCGAAAGCAAACGTACAAAGAATCGCATTGTTGCTGTCGTTGCTGCTTCTTCTTAGTCCTCTGGTCTCGCCACCGCTCCTCGTCGCCCTCCTCTCTTTGGCTGCTGTCTCCGTCTCTATCGTCGCTGCAAAGTCAAAGCAACGCCACTATATGGTAAGAAACCACACTACAACCAAAAAGGTCTACGCAGTTACAAACAAACGCCCGTTAACAGGTCATGGAAAATACTCACAGTCGGGACCCCAGGAGCTTATACAGGAGACAACAAAAGGAAGAGGCAAGAGAATGCATGGATGCCATGCGTATGTGTGTGCGTGGCATTCACAAAAAAAAGTCATGGCAGGACTTGCTTTTCTTTTTTTATTTCGAGCTACGGACACAACACACACCATACGCATCATATATCTCGTTCTTTAAAGTCGTACATGACATTTGGGCATCGGAAAAGATAACAAAAGGGAAAGTGGTACGCAAGGCCAATTGTTTTTGGTGTTCATAAAGTTCAGCCTTTTGGTACCCTTTATTCCTTTAATACACTATCCCCCCGTGTACGCTCGCTATCTATCCTTCGCAGCCCCTCCTTTTTCTTCTCTTCCCCTTTCACCTACTTTCCTGCTCGCTTGTTTCCTGTTTCCTTGCTTTCCCTGTTTTGCTTGGTGTCTTTGTGTCCCTTTCTTTTTCCTTCTTTTTCCCTGTCAAACTTTCCCGCGAGGCGTTGACCGTGCGAGTGAAAAGAAGAAAAAAAAGTCAAGTAGAACCCAGGGGTGGAAGCAGAAGGGGTTAGTTGACAACCAACTAAGGACAACCAAGCAGACAGACAAACAATGAAGACCCACAAAAACAACAATGAAGGAAGTCGAATGCAATGAAGGTTTAGGTTGGGAAGTCCCCTGTTCAACGTGACTTTTTTTCGTCCTCCTTTTGCTCATGAGAGGAAGAAATACCATTGGGGAGACTAACCAAACAAACGAAGAGGAGGGAACCTTTTTTTATTCTTTTGTTCATTCACTCTTCATATTCTGCACACAACAATTTTCATCAACACCAAAAACGTTTCTTTATTTTCCTCGTTATAGTCACTCTTTTCCCTCACACCTTTGCCTTCACCCCTCGCACTACAAATTCGCCCTACTCCAACACTTGACACCTTGTGGTCGTGAACACAATCTCCCACACCCCTACCCTGGTTTGGTTCTGCCAGACAGCCAGTCTCCACCTTCAATCCTTCCCTCCCAATGCCTTCATCGCCCAACATGTCCACGCCTTCCCTGCCTTCCTCCTCTTCAACAACAACATCAACAACTACTACAGTTCCTGCTCCACCTCCCTCTCGCCCTGTAACATCCAATAATGCTTCACCGTCAATATTCTCGGGAAACATCCCTCGGTTGTTGGTAGCAGGTTTGCTATGGATCACCTTAGTTGTCACAGCCGCACACCTCTTTCTCCTCTCCCATTTGGGTTTCATTGTCCTCAACTGTTTTTCGCACTTGACAGCACCGCCTCCATCCTCCTCTAATTCCAATCCCTCGACAGGATCCTCCTCACGCCGTCATAATCGTCAATCTGGCTCAACGGAAGATTCTCGCAACTCATCTAATTCATCTTCTGCGCTATCATCTTCCTTTCGACTCAACGATAATGACTCTACTCGGTCCCTTGTTAATCGGTATCAGTCCAATTCCCAGACTTCAAACCAACCTGCCAATGCCGGCGGCATGGCTAAGAAGGTTATCTCCAAAGATGAATGGAATGCCCGTCTTGCCGAGGTTCAAGTTGACCGCGAGTAAGTTTGAAGTTTATTGTTTGTTGCCTTTGTTCCATTCATCCCAATTGGTGTACAAAGAGACATGTGAGGCAGTCAGGGGGTTGGTTGGTTGGCTGTTTTTGTTGTTGCCTCGCTCTCCTCTCTCCTGAATGGACGTCCAACGCTTGTTTGATTTTATATTCTTTGACTGGTCATTGACGCTTTCTTATTCTTGTACTCGGGTCGGTGCGTTTATCTTCTTTTTTACTACTCTTCTTTAGTGACTTGAATAAGCTGATTATGAACTATCTGATCATCGAGGGATACAAAGATGCGGCAGAAAAGTTTAGTCAGGAGAGTGGGGCCAAGCCGCCTGTGAACCTGGAGTCGATTCAAAATCGCATGGTCGTACGAACTGCCATCCAACGTGGCCACATCGAAGAAGCCATTGAACGTGTCAATGACCTCAACCCAGAGGTAATCTTTTGCTTGCTTCTTCTTTTTGTCTTGTCTGTGACATGATGTGGAAATTCAGGCAAAGGACTGTGTAACTAATCGAATCATGCATTCATTCACCCTGCATACAAAACATACCTTCATGTTGTGTACTATTACGCCTTCGTCCTATCTCTGCCCTTGTTTTGTTCCCTCCCCTCCCTTCCCTTACTTTTCCACTTTACCTTTCACCATTTTCCCGTGCATGCATGTTTGTGAATCGCAACAAACCTCATTGCCTTTTCTCACTTGTAGATCTTGGATACCAACCCAAAACTATTCTTTCACCTGCAACAACAACGTTTGATCGAATACATTCGCGAGGGACGGGTCATGGAAGCGCTCGAGTTTGCGCAGGAGGAATTGGCGCCACGTGGTGAAGAGAACGTAAGTGGTTTTTTTTTATGTGCACTGTCGCTCATTTGTTCGGGGCATTTGTGGTCATTTCAATGACTAGTTTCTTGCGGTCAACAAGCCAACGAAAAATGGCCTGACATTTTTTTTTGTGTGCCCGTGATAAAATAGCCTGAGTTCCTGTCGGAATTGGAGCGTACCATGTCGTTGCTGGCGTTTGAGTTGAACAGCCCTTCACCAGTGAGCGATCTGTTAACACCTGCACAGAGACAAAAGTTGGCATCTGAACTCAACTCTGCGCTGCTACTTTCCCAATCACAAGAGAAGGATCCCAAGGTACTTTTCATGTTGATTGACATTGGCAGGACTGCTTTATGCGGAGAGTTTTTTGTATTTTTCTTGTTTGGTGTTTATTACCTCGGACAATTCGATCGAGATCAAATCGAATCGAACCAAAAGGGAACAGATATTCCCTCCCTATGGGTCTTTTCTAACAAAGTCATCTCGTTTGCTGTAACTCTTATAATAGTTACCTGCATTGTTAAAGATGTGTTGGTGGGCTCAGCAACAGCTCGATGAACGGTGCACGTACCCAAAGATCAAAGATTTCACAAAGGCGGAGCTGGTCATGGAACCTATGGGTGCTGTTGGCGGGGGCTCTCAGGGATCGAGCTCCAGTGCCGTCGCTGGAGCATAAAAAAATCTATGCTAGAGGATCGCAAGAGACGAGTCGGGGTTATTTCGTTTCTGTCAGTCGCGTTCCTTTTTTTTATTCTCTTCTTACGCCCACAGTTTTCTACAATCCGGAACCCAGATTTGGTATGGAAGCACGCAAGAATGTTTGTCCGTCCTTTCCATCTTCACACCTCTCCGCCTCGTCCTCCCTTAGTTTGTTCTACACTTTTCCCGCTTATACGAAGAAAAAATCGTTCCCGAGTGGAATGGTGCATTCATTAGTGCGACACGTACGTTATTTTTTTTTAGTTCCCGTCACGGATGCCGCATCTAGTGTGCTTTTCTTCCTCCTTTTCCTTTCACTACCCCCTTTGCTTCCTTGGTTCTTTGTACGTTTTCTTTTTTCCTTTGCTTGTAAATAAACTCATTCCTGAATTTTTCAATTGACCCATTGGCGCCTTGACACGATGATACGTGATCCGATTAAGATAGATATGGATAATGTGAACGTGCGTGAGATATTTATTGTACAGTGTTTTGAATGCGAAATGAGAAGAAAAGAAAAGAATCTACAAGAAAGGTGTATCCATGACATTATGGATAGAGCGAGAGAAAAAAAAATGCTGTGAAAGAAAGGGAACGGAAAGCAGAAAGAAGGGTATTGAAGTCTATGAAGTCATAATAAAAAAGAAAAAGGCAAGCGCGAAAGGAAGAAAAAGAAAGAAAGAAAAACAAAGCAGATGCTGTGCTAGCAAACGAAAGAGAAGAGAAGTAGCAGTCGGGAGTAGGAAGCAAGATAAGAAGCGAAGGGATGACGAATTCCCTGTTTGTTGTGTGCTCTCTCCCTCACTACCCCCCGTGTTGCTCCGAATTTTTCCATTTTCGGCCAACCCACTCATCCTGAGCAGAAAAACAGTGGTCGAGTCGAGTGAGTCGGAATTTTTGATTTCCGGGCTGAGGGCACTGGGCAGGTGAACGCACTGTGTCCAAGGAAAAAGAAATGAAAAGGGTGGTCGATGGGTGAATGCCGTTATCTGGTCATATAGAAATAATACCGATTGCTGAGTCGTATGCTGCTGGTGCTGACGACGCTCCTATTTGTATCCCGATAGTACTTGAGTTGTGTTGGTTGTCTGGGTGATCGTAGAATGGTGTTGCGTGTGCGTTGCGTACATCCTGCTTTGCCGTTGGCCGTTCCCGCAGTCAATCCATCCTCATTTAGAGAGCAGCAGCGGCAGAGGCAGTGGCCGAAGCAGCAGCCTTCTCGATCTGGGACGTAGCCTTCTCAATCTGAGACTGAGCTTTCCCCAACTGCTGCTGGGCCTCCTGTCTGGCCACCTTCAACTTTTCCAACACTGTCTCGAACCCCTTCCGGCCCACCGCAGCGTTGTCTCTAAACCTCGTCAAACAGAAATCCTCAATGTACGAAGAGAATCGGGAGAGGGAAGGTCCAGCAACGATTTCGGCCTCTTGTTTGAACATCGTGGTGGAGGCGTCAGTAGGGTTGACGGTGTAGGTGACGGTCTCGTTGATGGTAAGGACGTTGCACATAGAGAGATTTTGGGTCTTCATGGTCAGACGCTTCGTCTTGGGGTCTAGCTCTGACGTCTCGCGGACATAGGACAATGTCGATCCTCCGAGGAACTATTTATATAATGTGAAGAGTGGTAATTGATACAACTACTGTTAGCAACAATGGAACAATAATCATAGAAAAAAAAGGAGAGAAGGACGAGGTAGACATGCAGTGCCGATGTGTGTCTCAAGAGACGACTCAAGATAATTTAACAAACTGAAAATAAAGTACCTTGAGGACGAGGGCAGGGGCGTTCTGGTTGCAGGTCAAGAGTCGCTCTGTGCGGAGGACACCCGTCTCGGGGTCGACATGACGATCGAGAACATCGACGGCGATGACATGAGGGCACTGTTCGTTGGGGTACTTCATCCAGTTGCCGGCTGTGACTTGAGCCCAGTCGTGCTCGAACTTGTGGGTTGTCTGGAAGAACTTCATGTTTTGGTCGTGTGAGTTGTGTGTAGGGGGGTAGTGTGAGTGAAAGTAAAGTGAGACTTTGTGTGGCGAGGTTGTCGTGCGGGAGGGTGTGGAGGAGTGAGTGCGTTGGGTATGTGCGTGGAAGTGAAGGGAAGAGAGGAAGGTATAATCAAGGGCTAGAGAGAAGTGATCTGAAAGACAGAAAAGGGAGGGATAAGTCCTGATGGGTGGATGGGAGAGAATGAGGTTGAGGTAAAGAAGAAAAGAGAAGAGAAAGGAAGCGTCGAAGGTGGCCCGTTCCGCTCTTGTATTTTTTAATTTTTTTTTTCCTTTGTTGTTGTTTTTGCACGAGGGAGGAACAGGGAGAAGTGAATTTCCGCTCCGACTTTTCAGGCACCGTTCGCCGTGAGCGATGCGGAGAAGAGGCCGAAAGGAAACTGCCAGAAAAGCAGTCATGATGATGGTGAGTGGGTTGTTGGATGGTTTGATGCGATGAAGCGCGAGGTCGGAAGGTGAAATGAAAACATTCGTCGATCCACGTGACCTAAATGTAGCTTCACGTTCACGCCACTAAAAAATAGCGAAACAATTCATACGTGAATGTGTCGTAACAATTGCGATTGTGTTCCTTCCACTTTGGCAATTTCAACATTTTTTTTTCGAACCGTGTGAGACTCAGCCAGATCCGCTTCGAAAAAAGAACACGGGACGGGCGTGCATCCCACAGCCAACCAGTTAGTCAAGACCAACTTGACCCTTAGTTCGCCCTCGGAACAGCGAAAGGATCATGAATTTGCAGGTTTGCTCCTTAAATCTATTGCTTCTCTATGTCTCTTGACCTCCCTCTTTACTTTACTCTGTTTCCTTGAAGTCACTGTTTGTTGTTGGGCGTGACACCGAAAACTCGCAAAACAAAAAGTCATTGCCGAGTAATGGGTTCATGCTTTTGTATACTCCTCTTGTGTGTTAACAGATCCTATGATGGAAAGAACATAGAAATACGTTGTTGAGAGAAGGGTAGAAGGACATCCAGTCGCAAAAACGAAAACAAAGCTTTAATGAGTTATCTTATTTTTATCTTATCTAATCTCGACAATCTTGGGGTACAAAGAAAAGTATCATGCCCTATTCTCTGTTGCGAGAGAGCGAGAGAGCGAGAGAGCGAGAGAGAGAGAGAAAAGGAAAAATGAAGGGACGAGGTTAAATGGGAAAGTTAGCGTGATCAAGGGTAAACAAAAGAAACGAGTGCATGAGCGGATGACAGGGTGCATAAACTCACTCTCCCACGGTCATTTTGGAAATGTCATTTACACGATACTCCTCAACTGATTTTTTCACACCGCATATTGTAACTCCTTGACCTGTCTTGTCCCCTCATGCTGCAAGGGTCGTTCAGCTTCTTTTCTTTCCGAGGGCAAGGAGGAAAGAAAAAAGAAGAAGAGGAGATTGTGTTTCTTCTGGAAAAGTCTTCTTTCTCTTCTTTCTTTCTTTGATCTGTGTGCGAGATGATTTTGTTCTGACCCCGCTTGAGTTGCCCGTGGACCTGAACAGCGGAGTCTTTTTTTCAAGGAGTAACAAATAAATGTAGTACTTCTGCAGGATAGATCCCAAAGTATTTCACCGAGAAGGGACATGGCTGCATTCAAGGAGGAATACATAGCCCTAGTCTTTTTTTTTCTAACATTCACTTCAGCCAGTGTGCTCTTCCACAGACGCGGTGAAACCCTCCACTTGACTGGCCGAAACCACGGAGAGAAGAGTACATACTCTAAGATATGAAACATCTACCTTCCAACCTTATATTTTTTTCTTTCCTCTTCCTTCGTTGCTGTGAAATGTAGCTTACCTTTTCCTCACCTGCAGATGGCTTTTTTGTTGTTCAAGGTTCAAAGTTTTGAATGAAAAGGGATCATGTGGGAAAAAGAAGGTGGGATTATACCAGTGTGGTAGTACAAGATAAGAACGAGATATGATATCTTGCGTCCTTCATTGAGGCCATTGTTTGTAATGTGTTGCTCTCCTCATACCCACATTCAATCCGCGTTACTTCTTTCCTAGCTTTTGTCTCCATTTTGTTCCAAGAATGCATCCGTCCGTAGAGTAAGTTGTTCCTCTTCTCCGCCTCTGTCCTTTTGATTCTATTCAGGCACCATCAGTCACAGAACTCTGATTCGCTTAGTTTAACTCATTCCCTTTTCAAGCCAAATCAGTGGGTGACACAAACCCAGTCCTTGGTTAATCGAGTATGCTTATGGTACATGTTTGCAGGTACAGGCACGGTTCATTGCAACAACCAAAAAACTTGGGGTCCATCGGTATTCTTATCAAAGGAGCGGCTCACTCCAAACGAGTTTGAACAGCTGCACCTTACAATTGTATAAAAACCAAGCCATGCCCAGGTCCTCTTTTGTTCCCTGTCAGTCTTGATCCTCTTCTTTCACTCCTCTTCCAACTCTTCTATCTCCTCCCCTCCCTCCTCTCCTCCCTTCTTCCCTTCTTCCCTTCCTTCCTTTCAACGATACACATAACAACAATGAGTATCGCTGGAACTCTCCTTTGGCCCAGGTCATCGCCGTCGGCTTTATCTGCTTCTGCTGTCCTGGTATGTTCAACGCCTTGAACTCGGAAGTGGTGGTTAGGTCGATTCCAAGATCGGCCAGAACGCCAACGTTTCCCTCTACGCTTACTTCGCCATCTTTAGTCTCCTCGCCGGCGCTATCCACAACAAGCTTTGACCCAAGTGGACCATCTTCCTCGGCTGTGCTACCTATGTCCTCTACGCCGGATCTCTCCTCTGCTATAACCAGACCAAGGACGACGCCTTCACCATCGCTGCCGGTGGTCTCCTCGACGTCGGAGCCGATCTCCTTTGGACCGCCCAGGGCGCCATCATGATGGTCTATCCCCGTGAGCACGACAAGGGCAAGTTTATTGGATACTTCTGGGCCATCTTCGACGCCGGTGCTGTCTTGGGATGCGTCATTGCCTTTGCGATTAACAACAAAGTCGTCGTTGCCCAGTCCCTTGGAGATTCGACCTACATCGTCTTCATCTCGCTCATGGCCATCGATACTTTCATTGCCCTCTCGCTCTGCCCCTTACCTCGGTCGCCCACTCGAACGGAGGTAAGGTCCAGATCCAGGCATTCCCCACCTGGACCGGTGAGGCTGTTGCCGTCATGAAGCTCTTTCTCGACTGGCGCATGGTTGTCCTCATCCTCATGTTCTTGTCCTCCAACTGGTTCTACTCTTACCAGCTCTCGACCGCCAATGGCGCCTACTTCTCGACCCGCACCCAGTCCCCCAACAACATCTTTTACTGGTTCTCATAGATCGGAGGCTCCTGGTCCTTTGCCCGTGTCCTCGACTACCAGGGAGTCAATCGCAAGACCCGTTCCCTCTGGGCCTGATCACCATCACCGTCTGCTTCGTTGCCACTTGGGTCGGAGGCATCTTCTTCCAGAAGAGATACGCCATCTCTTCGCCCAAGGGTAGCCACGACTACACTGAGGGCGCCTCCTACGTCGGGCCCTTGTTCTTGTACATGTTCTACGGTTTGAACGATGCCGCTTGACAGACTTCCTGCTACTAATTCATGGATGCCCTCTCGAACGATGTCACCGCCTCGTCGCGTTACGCTGGTTTCTACAAATGCATCCAATCCTCGGGAGCTGCCATTACTTGGAGAGTCAACGCTGTTGGTACCTCCTATATGACCGAGTTGATCATCTGCTTTGCGCTCTTGATTGCTTCCCTCCCTGGAGCTCTCTTCTTGACTATGCGCATTGAGGATCACTCTGACGAGCCTACCTCCGAGTACGACATGCATAAGGTCGATGGCAAGCACGAGATCATCTCCTAGACGATTGTCTCTTTCTTTGTTTCTTTCTTTCCTTATCATCGTTATTAGCATTACCATCTTTTCTTTATTATGTACTTTTATTATTACAACCCCTTCATCTTGTTGAGTTTGAGTTCGAGCATCATCTCGCTCCTCGCCAAATAAAATAACCATTTTAATATATGCATCTTGTATGTCCTAGTCTCTTTGCTCACAATGTCCATGCTTCTCCTGCTTGAGCACCCACTTTTTTCTTGCTTTTCGTGTAGCTTGTGAGAGTCAATTGAGAATTGATGGAGAGAATAAGAGGCGTGCTGTGCTTACTACTTCTACATTCAATCTCAAAAATAAGCAAAAAAAAAGAAAGAGTAAGGAAATCCTACTTACACGCCCACAACTGTCTCTGTCTTGCACTCTCCTTTTCTACGTTTCTGACCCCTTGCATGCAATTGTCATTTCTCTTGTAATTTTTTATTAAGGGTGCATCCAGATCCGTGCTCAAGCCACACCCCTTCCCTTTTGCTCCCCTTTCCCACCGTTTTCCCCGGGCTTTGCCAGAACCAGAACAAGAGATCAGATTACTCGAACACCCCATACTTTTTTTCATTCGCCAGCACCTTCTTTACACACCGTATACCCACAACATACTCCTTCTACACATTCACGATGCTACTACCACGGACATACGCTTGGACATCCTCTCTCGCACACTCAGTCTCGTCATGCTCCAAAACAAGGACGTCAACATTGCTAAATGCATGCAGATCAGTTACACCGAAATCAACGACACGTTCTTCGGTTCCTGCTGCGCTGAACGTGCGCCACCGTTTTTATACCACCGAGCCGGCCCCAACACCAACACCAGCGCCAATAGTGGTAGCAAGTGATGAAGATCAGGCTACTTCTGAAAAGTTTCGCAAGGTCCTCAGGAAGGTCCCCTTCCCAGGTACGACTCCCCCCTTCACCGTCACAACGTTCAGCGACGTCCATCAACGTCACCGTCCGACAACGTCCAAAAATCTTCATTGCCGACAGAAAAAGAAAATGTCTTCTTATTCCTAACGTAAATCTCTTCCTCCTGACTTCAACTGTATGAGTACAGTTGTGGTGGTGTCAACGTGCTCGCAAGAGGACCCCACCCTCCGCCGTGGAATCACAATCTCGTCCTTCTCTTCCATCTCGCTTCAACCCATCCCTCTGGTCTCCTTCTGTGTCAAACTACCTTCAAGAGCATCTACAGTTCTGCACGAATCCGATCAGTTCGTGATCCAGTTCTTGTCTTCGGAGCAGATTGCACATTCGGTAGCATTTTCGTCGTCGGTTGCTCCTCCACCGGGCGTTAGCAAGGCGTTGCTTGGAGCTGGAAGTGGAGCTGGATCAGGGACAGGAGCTGGAGTAGTACGGGCAAAGAAGCCCGAGGACAAGGATATCGAGGAATTGGTCGCCGAGGCCAGTCGACAGACCATGCTCCCCTCTTCTGCTTCCAACAACAACGACTCCATTTCCGATACTACTATACCAACGACGCCAATAACACCATCAGGAGAACCAGACCCGTTCGAGGTACTGGGATACACCACAGACCCAGAATCCAATCTTCCTGTGCTCAAGGACACATTGGGCGCGATCCGGTGTCGGACCCACCAGGTGATGGTTGTAGGAGACCATGAGATGTGGATTGGCCATGTAGAGAAAGTGCTTCATGGACAGATCCCGGACGAAAAGGAGCCGTTGTTGTATCATGATCGGTCTTATCGCCATGTTGGGCGGCGGATACTTTGATTGTACTTTAGACTATTTTTTTTTATTTTTAAGTGGAAGGTGTCTCGTTATGCCAAGCTAAGCCAAGCTAAGCCAAGCTAAGCCAAGCCAACGCCAATGAATAAATCGGCGATAGAGAATAATTATGCAGCGATCGGTGTGGTTCGAAGTAGTTAATGCCTTATAGGCAGCAGCAGTGAAGTAAAGAGGAATGCCACTCTCTTTGTCAAAGCCACCATCATCAAGAATTTCCCAGTGGTCACGTGCATGTCGTCATTGTTTCCCCGTTTGGGTGGACAATGTTTTTTTGGCCTGTTGTCTGACCACCCCCCTTGACAGGAGACGGAGAGAAAGTAAGAGAGAAAAGAACGACATCTAGGACTCCGTCTCTCTCATTATCTCTCTTTACATTTGGGTGTCCGTTTATACCCTTCTTGCCGTCAAACCCTTGTCTTACTAATCGCGTCAAACCTATGGCCTAGGGTGCTCATACTTTCTTGACTTCTAATTCACGTACACTCGCGTACGCGCCTCATGGCCGTGATGACAGTGGCACATAGCAACATGCCACGATCCGTTGACCTATAGTCACCTTCCACGACCCTCCTTCAATGTTATCATAAGCTATGACACGCTTCGCCAATTTTGTTTCAACAACGACTACTCCGCAAGTCCAATGTCGCCATTGGCCATTCCGCCAAAAACGCCAAGACAAATTCATTCCCAACCTAGACAAAAAGGGGAGGAGGCGATGGAGTGAATGAATGACACCTTGGAGATGTTTAAAATTCGACAGACTATTCCATCGTCTTTTTTTTTTTTTTTTTTTTTTTTTTTTTTTTTTTTTTTTTTGGTCTACTTGTCCCTTGTTTACATACACCCATTCTTTCCTTTCCTTTTTCTCCTTTATGAAAAAGTGGACTAAAGGCCTACGAGAAAAAGTTGCTAGCCAGAAATGTTCATTTTTGCCAACAAGTGAACAATCGGGGGGGGGGGGGGGGGGGGGGAGGATGGGAAAGCAGGTCCCACCGACCGGAACTACTCATCGTGGCTGGGCGTCGTTTGTTTTTTTTTTTTTTTGTCTTTTGTGTTCCCTTGCCTTAATCTTACCCCTTCTTCACTAGCAGGTTTAGAAAAATGGATGGCCTCGATTGGTGTCGCGAACTTTTTCTTTTTTCTTTTCTTTTCTTCATTTTTCACGCTAGTGCTTGCTGAGTGGACATGGAGGGATGGAAGGATGGGAGAAAGAGAGACAGTGAGAGAGAGAAGGAAAGAAAGTGTGGGAGAGAGAGAGAGAGAGAGCGATCACCCGTTGCTTTGGACTGTGAAGATGGTGATGAATACGCTCTGTTTGTGTATGGGAGTGTGCAGTCTAGTGTGTGTATATGTATGTGCGTGTGTGTGAAAGTGTGAAAGCGTGAAAATGTTGTCTACGCCTTTTTTCATGTTTTGTTTGAATGTTAATAATCCTTTAAACAACAAGGCGGTTCAATAAACCTGTTGCCAGCCAGCAGACAAACGGGCAAGACCTTTCCAAGGTCTAAAACTACTCCCTAAATCGAATGAATATTTTCCATCCCTCCCTTCGTCCGTCTTCCCCGAAATAGAAAGAGTTCCTTTTAGCATCGTTTTTGATCGTCTCTTGTCGTTACTTCGTTTTCCTCCCTTCATCCCATCGTCGATTATTTGACATTTCCTTTTCACTCGTCCGCCTTTTTTTTTTTTTTTCTTTTTTCTTTTTTCTTCTATTTCTTTCTCTTCTCTTCTACTTCTTTCTCTTCTCTTTTTCTTCGTTCTCTTCTCTTTTTCTTCCTTCTCTTTTTTAGTTTCTTTCTTCCTTTTCTTCCCTTCCTCCCTCCCTCTCGCCCTCTAAATAACGAACAAACAAACAAAACAAACTTTTTTCTTTTTCAGGTCCATCCTTCCCTTTATTTATTTCATTTCTCTTCTCTCCCTCTCTCTCTCTTTGATCCATCCTCACGTTGGATTGACAAGACGAAGAAAAAGAAGGGGCGAAAAAAAAGCCAAAGATACCCTTGCGCTTATGGATCTCTCCCGGCTGCTCAATCCTCTTGGATCAGATTCCGAACAGGCTCCTTTTGAGCCCACAAGCACGCACACCGATTCATCTCATCCCAATAGCCACGACAACGCCACTTCAACATTCCACAGCCAACAGCAACAACAACAATACTATCGCGACAACAGAACCGATGAAAGAGATGCCGATCGACAAGAGTTTATCAAGCCCACTATTAAGCGTCATGACCGAACTAGCTCAGTCGAGCAACTGGGAGGATTGGCGACTCTGAACATTGAAGGTGGTCATCAGTATTATCGCAACCAACAGCCCTCGCCGCGACACGATTATCCATCCGATGCCGGTGGTGGTGGAGGAGAAAGAGGAGCTCAGCAGTATCATCACCATCACGTCACTCGGCCTGATCTTTATTCTCGGCTGTCTTGGGAGAAAGCCTACGTTTCTGCAGTGGAAGGTGACGATCGAATAGACCAAGATTATCATCATTACCAGCAGCAGCGCCAGCAACACCACCATCATCAACAGCAGCATCAACGACAAGAGCAATTGACGTCGCCGAGAACAAAACGCAAATACCTTAAAAAGTCATCCGCATCTTCATTCGCCAAACCTACTTCATCTGGATTCAACAGCTATCAGCAACAAGATTCCGATGAACTAGAGGATGGTGGGGACGATGATGAGGAAGGAGGTGGAGGAAGCAGCGGGACAAGTAACAGCAACACGACTAGCAACAGCAGCAGCACCAGCACTCGTGCATCTATGAGTACTACTGGAGGAGGAGAAGGTGGCGGTGGCATGGGCAACAGTGGCAGTAACAGTGCTGGTGCAGGTGCAGCCAAAAGACGACGTCCTTTGTTTGATCAGATTCAGGAGTCGGGCGATCTCTCTTCCCTTCGACAAAGCGGCGGTCAGCAGCGTCAACAACAGCAACAGCAACAACAGCAGAGTTTATTCAGGGACCCGGTTCAACAGACACAAACACAACAACACCAATACAGACAACAACCACAAGATCGCAGGAACAGTGGCAATAGCAGTAGCAGCAGGATTGGGGCTAACTCAACTGAGCCTGGATCTCTTGTTGCAGCAGCATCACCATTTTCACCATCATCGTCACCATCACCCGCATTGTCAGGAGCTGCAAAGACATCGACACAAACACAAGCAACGACCCCAGCAACAGGAATAAGCGTTCCATTGACATTTGAGCGAAGTGGCGACGGAAAGTAAGTTTCTCTTTCTTCGTCTTTTTTTTTTCTCACTTTCCCCACTCCCCCTCATTCCTCCCTCTCTCTCCCTCCTCTTCTGTCTCCCTCCCTTTTCCCTTCTCTCTCCCCCTTTTCTTCACAATTTCTATATATTTTTTTCCCTTTTCTTTCAGATTCCCGATCCAAATATTATAATGGTGTTTGATTGGAGAATTGAGTAGTGTGCCCGATCCCCCCGATCTCATGTAACGTCACATCCGCCCAACGCTCTCAAAAATACATTGAGTCGTGTACACAAAAGGAAAGGAAACGAATAGAAAAGGAAAGGCTTTCGTTTTCCCTTTTCTGTTTCCTTTTTTTTTTTCTTCATCTTTCTTTGGCACACTTTTTTCGAATATTATTCTGGTTATTGTTAGGTCTAATTAATAGGACAACTGGGCAATAAGAGCGGATAGAAAGGAAGAGAGATATGCTTTTCAGAGGAATATATGCGTGTAGACAACGCAAAAAGAAAAAAAAAAGAAACAAGAAAGATGCTCTAGCCTGTTTTGTTTTAGAACGGGATTTTTTTTTCTGATTTTTAACTCCCCTTTTCTGACTGGTCGAACTAAGGACAATGCGCGTCAGTCCCGTCTCCTCTCCTTCTCCTTCTCTTCTCCCCCTCTTCGCGCTAATTAAGGTTGTCGGTGTGTTGTGCGTGGTGTGTATGTGTGGCTCAACTGTTCAATGATGTCAACGACCATACAAAAAAAAAAAAGGACACTTTCATCTCTTTCATCTCATTGTTCACTTGAGCATTGATTGTGCTGCTTGTATCACCATCGACCACATCCATTTGCATACGCGACTATATCTGATGCTCCCCTTTTCTAACTTCTCTCCTTTATTTTATTTTATGATTTGATAAGGATTCGTTGCACATTCCCTCGATGTGGAAAGGAGTTCTCGAGCGAGTCAAGGTTGTCGACACACATCCGCATCCATTCGGGCAAACCTCCGTACCCGTGCGACTACCCCGGATGCACCAAAGCTTTTCACACCGTACGTTCAATTGCTTATCTTTTCGTTATTTTGCGTCGTGCATTGCTTTATTCGTCTTGTTTGTTATCGTTGTTGATTTTTTGCTTATAGTTGGTGTGCTTTGAGTTGAACGATCACCCTCTCCTTCTTGTTTATTTGTTTTCGTGTATTTGTATGCATGCGTGTCATCTTGCACCAAAAAGGAGCATCACATACGTTATGTTTATTCCCTGTTCTGTTCCTTCCTACTTTCCTTCCTTCTCACCCATCTCTTCTTCCTTTTTTACTATTTATGTGCTTATTTTTGTTTACATAGTCATCGTCGTTGTCACATCATCGCGTTGTGCACTCGGATCAAGGCCTTCGACCTTTCGTGTGTCGTCATGAGCGCTGTGGAGCGACTTATACTCAACTGGCCCGGCTCATCACCCATCAGCGCACCACTCATAGCGGCGGTACGTTTTCCCTCTTCATTCTATTTTGTGCCCCTGGATTTTTTTCACTTCTTCTGTCTTACATTGGTCCGCTACTCGTCGCTCCACTATATCTCTCCCTCCCCGCCCCCTTCGTGCCCCGATCCTTCTGTTAGCCTCACTTTATTCAGTATAGCAAACCTTACTAACTTTTTCAATTGAATCTTAATGTTTTAGATGTACGGCCTCCAGCAGCAGTAACGACAACAATCACGACGGGCAAGAACAGCAGCAGCAACAACAAAAGTAATAACAGCAACGAATCAATCGAATCAACAGCTGGTGCGACATCAACAACTGCCACGACTTACAATACTCGGACAGGAAACAAATCAACCTCCTCATTACCAGCATCATCGTCATCTACGCAACTGCAGCAGTCCGTGACCAGCCCTACTACTTCTAGTGCTAGTAGGAGCGGTAACAGGAACAGGAGCACTAGAGCGTCTGCCACCGCTGATGCCTCTGCTGCTGCCCTTGTGTCTTCTTCTCCTTCGTCTTCTCGACCTCAGCTGCCACCAACAAGAAGATCAGGGAATGAAGTGGAAGATGATGGGGATGAGAATGATGATATGAGGCAGCGTCGTGAGGCTGCTTTGACAATGGCTAGCTTCTGGGAACTCGCTGGTGACAACAAAAACAGTAGCAGTAATAACGGTAATCAAGGAAGGATGGGCGTCACTTCTCCGCCATTAGGTACACGACCGGCACCTCTCCCTCCTCCGGGACCTGTTTCTCCTCAAGTCTCGTATTTGCCTCAGGATCATCGGTTTACTTTTTCGTCTCAACCACCGCAGCAACAGGACCAGCATTACTCGTCTCGTCAGCACCAGCATTCAGGCCAATATCAGGAGGATATGTACCATTATCAACAACAGCATGATTATCCGAATCATCATCAGCAACAACAACAACAGCAGCAACGGCAGTATGAATTCGGATCGCGAAGGGGTAGCGGCACTGACATGGACTACGAATCTGACCACCATCAGTACAACCAATACCAGCATCAAGGTGGACCGCACTATCAAGAACAGGATCAAGAGACTACAAGACGCTTGTCGCGGTCTGACTATCCAGACGACAGGCCCACTCCATCTCGATACTCCGACACGCGACAATAAGATCGCAGCATTCATGAACACTCAAATTTGCACAGTATTCTTTTATCCTGTTGCTGAGCAATTTTTTTGTTCACCTTCTCTTTCATCTACCTGTAAAACACTATTTTACTCCTATGCATCCATTCTGTTTTGTTTTATTTCCCTCACTGGTTTTTTTTCCTCTTCATTCAACCTCTCCCTCCTTTCCCGTACAACACATTTAAAAAAAAATCAATCACATATAAAAAACATTATCACACCATCACCAACAATAAAACGCAAAACTAGAGTTTGTCTTTGATATCCTCCTGAACGACATAAACCCGAATTAGTGGACCTGGTTTTGATGAGAATATGCAAAATAGCAGACCAAGAGCCAGTCCTTTGGATTTTTGGTTTCAGTGAAAAAAAAATAAAATAAATAAAAATCAAGCGGGATTGGCGTCAGATCTGGGTCATCAAATCCACAAGCCAAGACTGATCGAGGAGGGTGCTCTATCTGGCTTTTTTTTTTTTTTTTTTTTTTTTTTTTTTTTTTTTTTTTTTCACATTCCTTCTCTTTACTTTCCGGTCACAAAAATCAATGTTCATATTGCCTTTCGTTTTTTAAATATTATTTCGATTTTTTTTGGGCATATAGTACAGAAAAAGAGGATAATATGAAAAGAAAGAAAAGAAGAAAGTGAATAAGAGAAGTGAAAGCTATGAAAAATATGAAAGAAAGGAAGGATGTATGAATGGTTCTGGACCTGAGAATTCAAATGAAAAGGAAACGAAAGGTAAAATAACGAAATATGAAATATGAAAGACTACAGATATAAAAAGACTACAGATTCGCACGTTGGCTGCTGATGTATGTCTAGGTGATATAGATAGTATGATTTCGTAGTAGGAGATCAATCCTGCAGACGCGCCACTACAACATCTCCTTGACTTTACTCAGCCTCCAACCAGACAATCCTGAGTGAATGAGTTGTTGCCCATGTGAGATACAAGCCATCCAAAGCGAATGTCCGATATGTCGCCCTGTTAGCCCATAATACCGAGAAATGGGTGTCCTCTTGGTAATTCCATTGTTGTTAATGTCGGATTTTTGTTGGTTTCTTGATATTTTCTTGGTAGGCTCCAGTTCAACGGACACAAAGAGAACATCGGCGAGATATTCATCCCGCTCCTGTTATCCCGCTCCAATGCTGCGCCTACTCTTCAAACTCTTACACTTCCAAGCTCGCTCACTTCTCCTCCTCCTTCCTCGCTCAGCGTCTCCTCACAAACGATCGACAACGAAAAATATCGACGAGAATTAGTCATCGTCCTCATAGCGATCGTAGGGTTTGCTCCTCCGTGAGCTGGATCCTTCCCGGTCCCGATCAGCGCCAGCGCCACGGAGTCTGCTGCTGCCACGATCCCGATCCTGCGATGCCGCCGCCTTTGCTGCCTTGGCCGAAGCGTTCACAGCCTCACAGGCGTCAATCCAGTCATGGTAAACGTCCACCGCATGGCTCAGGTCTATTTTTTTTTTTTTTTTTAGTGAGAGTTGGGTAATTAGGTCAGCGTTTGGCAATGAGATATGGCGTGGCGTGCTGTGTTGCCTGTAGTACTTGAGGTATGTGCGTATTGTGTTTGTGCGGTTTTGTGGTGTTTATGAAGACTCTTCTTAAAGATATGGGGAAGATGTTTTCCATAGAAACACAGACATGAAAAACGAGGTGTGGAGTAAAAGTAGGGAAGGACGACGAAAAAAACTTACAATTGATCGCGCAGGTATAGCTGACACCACACATTCTGCACTGCAGGACACCGATCTTCTGGTCGAAATCACTATTTCACCATCGTCAACAACCAAAAGAAAAAGATTTGTTAATCACTCCGACATCATTGTCATTCAAGGAAATCTTTCTAGATCGCCGTCAACCGAGGAGTGCGAGTAGTGAAAGGAGGACGAGGAAGAGGACGTTACAGCTTGCAAGAGATTGACTTTTCATGGAAGCATGAGACGCAGTCGAAGGTGGAGTCGAGGGTCTTCTTGACCTTTGCTTGTGGCTTTCTGCTGGACTTTCTCTTTCCCATTGTCGGATTGTTTGTCTTTGTGGTTTGTTGGATGTGTTTTCCTGTGTTCGGACGGACGACGGCAAAAGACTGGAGAGGGATATTCGAATGTGGACTGCGGAGAGAGGGCAGGAGTGGCAATGGACGGAGAGAGGAAGGGAAGGAGGGAGGGAGGAGGAAAGGAGAGAGAAGGATCGAGGTGTGAGTGGAGGAAAGGTGAAAAAGAAAGGAGCGAGGGAGCAAGAAAGAAAAAAAGAGCACCCTATTTAAACGTTCAGACGAGAAGCAGGCGGGGTGAGTCGAGTCCAGTGAGTAGGAGTGGACGGTGAACTGATGGACTGTGTGAACCGTACGAACGAAAGACACGCAAAAACAACAAGGCGGGAGGGTGACATGGTTGGATGAAAAGCGCACGTGATGTAATCTCCTCCCCTTTTTTCTATTTCCCTTTTTTGATTGATTTTTGATGGAAGATGTTTGTTGTTTTTTTGTCTTTTTTTTTTTTTTTGTTTTCCCGCCCCTACTTTTTTTCTCTTCTTTTTTCACAACCCACCCATACGACCGCCCAAACAACAACAACAAAAAAAAACGCAAACGAACCACCTGCAACAAACAGACGAACTGCAGCCACACATCCCATAAGGATCATATCGAAACAACTAGCAAGGAGATGGTCCACAGACTGGTCTCGCGCCACCCTTGGCGCCAGCACCATACCGCAGGAACAGCAACAGTGACCTCAACAGACATTTCACGCCACCATTTTTATTCCATCCTCTCCACCTCCTCTTCTTCCTCTTCTTCTAAAACAATGCGCCCCACGCGAGTCCTCCTGACCGCCTCTCTGGTCAACGCACATCACCATGCCTGTACCGCCCCCACTTCCAGTCGACTGGCATCGTATCTTCCATCTTCAGCGCGCCATTTCCGGCTACTGTCCACTCTTACAGACTCGCGTATGTTTATCACTCGATTGTTGGTGGTGTATGCCTTGACGGTTTTACATGAAACGAAAGGCACTGAATGTTAACTTTGCACTCTTTTACATGATATACCATGTAGAACTGCGAAAGAACAAGGTGGATGTACAGATGCTACACCCGGCCTTGCACAGCAAGGTGTTTCCCACCTCCAAGACGACAACATCATTACTACCCCCGTCCTCTTCCTCTCCCGTGGCAACACCACTCAACACATCGATGGAACCAACGGCAGATATGGTCAAATTCGCTATCGAACATTTAGAAAAACAAAACCTATGGGGCAAGGAAGCCATCCCAGTCCCTAACACTGCCTTCCCTGTCCCTCCGCTTCGTGGACCCACCATCGAGGATCACTTTTACAACATTGGCAAGCTCGACTCGGAGCGCTATCAGGAACTAGCGACCACCTTTGCGCAGTCGCCTGTCCATTCTCCGCCCAAGACGTGGATCCTTCAGGAGGGGTGGACTCGATATGGGAAAGATGGATCAGTAACAAGGGTGGATTTTCCTAAGGAGAAAATGTTTACGTTCGATGTTGAGACGGTTCCGAACTTGAGCAAGTACCCCGTCATGGCTTGTGCAATCTCCCCCGAGGCTTGGTATGGATGGGTTTCGCCTTGGCTCGTCAACCCTTTGACCAAAGACGGTCGGCAGAACGATTGTCATTTGATCTCCTTCGGACCTAGTCAGAATAGGAAAGGCGACGAGCGGATATTGGTCGGACATAATGTTGGATATGATCGTGCCCGGGTGTTGGAGGAGTATTGTCTAGAGCAGAACGGAATGCGGTACCTCGACACAATGAGTCTTCATATTGCCGCTTCGGGACTCTGCACACAACAACGGCCCAGCTGGCTCAAGTACTCCAAGGCACTCGAGAACTCGGACTCCGCCTATGTTGACGCCTTCAAGGACACCACCGGCAAGTACTTTGACGTCAGTGCTGTCAACAGTCTTCTCCAGGTGTCAAAGTTCCACTGCGGGATCAATATGGATAAGGCACCACGGGACCTTTTGGTCGAGGCGACTGACGTTGGACTGATTCAGGAGAATTTCCAGACTTTGATGACCTACTGTGGACAGGATGTCGTTGCCACACATGCGGTCTACCAACAAACATTCCCTAAGTACCTTGAGACTTGTCCGCATCCAGTCTCGTTTGGAGGAATGCTCCAGATGGGATCGTCGTTTTTGACGGTCAATGAGGGGTGGACGGCCTATGTCACGCGCTGCAACAAGATGTACAAGGAGATGGCTGAGAATGTCGAGTCGAAGCTGATGCTGTTGGCTGAGAACGCGCTCGACAACTTTGCAAAGGACCCAGAGTATTTTCAGAACGATCCTTGGCTCAGTCAGCTGGACTGGGATCTTCCGAAACGTAGGCAGAAGTTGGGCAAACTAAGGGTCGACGGTACAGGATATGTCAAAGGACAAGAACCAAAAGAGATCTGCCTTACCAAACTCTTGCCTGACAAGCCTCAGTGGTTCCGAGCACTTTGGAGCGCTGAGGAGAAACGCATCAAACTCACGACCCGCCAGCGAGTTGCACCCCTTTTACTCAAGTTGCAGTGGCGAGGATTTCCTCTGGTTCACTCTACACTTCACGGATGGACGTTCCGTGTGCCTCGGGAGGACACTTATACGACAAATTTGGCGGAACTTGCTTTCCCAGCCGAGGGTGAGGCTGGATTCCAGGATGGCATCAACATTACAGACTTCCGCTATTATCGACTGCCGCACAAGTCTGGAGAAGGTGTCAATGTCGGCAATCCCCTGGCCAAGGGTTACATCTCGTACTTTGAGGATAATGTCTTGAGCTCCTTTGCTGGCGAAGGAGGATCGATAGAGGACGGGAGCGGTCAGTTGGCACGACAGGCACTTGATATGAACGCCCAGTGTGCCTATTGGGTGAGTGCCAGGGAACGTATCGAGGATCAGTTTGTTGTCTGGGACAAGGGCGCCGATGGACTGGGCAAGCAGATGAAACTTCCAGAACGTGAAGGCGAGGGCAAGACCAACGGCATCATTCTGCCGCAGATCATTACTATGGGCACCGTAACACGACGCGCAGTGGAAAAGACATGGATGACGGCAAGTAACGCCAAAAAGAACCGGATCGGATCTGAGCTGAAGTCGAATGTCGAGGCGCCGGCGGGGTACAAGATTGTCGGAGCAGATGTCGATTCGGAGGAGCTGTGGATCTCGAGTCTGATGGGTGATGCGCAGTTCAGGATGCATGGCGCGACTGCTTTAGGATGGATGACTCTTCAAGGGACCAAGGCTGCCGGAACAGATCTTCACTCCAAGACGGCGAATATTCTGGGGATCTCGCGTGATCAGGCTAAGATTTTCAACTATGGACGTATATATGGTGCGGGTGTTAGGTTTGCGGCTCGACTGATGCAGCAGTTCAACTCGGCGATCGATGCGGCCGAGGCCAAACAGCGGGCGACCAACTTGTACACGGCAACGAAGGGATTGAAGCAGCAGAGGGCTTCAGAGTACGAGCTGGTTCATGATCGACCCTTCTGGCATGGAGGCTCCGAGAGTTATATGTTCAACAGTCTGGAGCGCACAGCAACTGCCGATGATCCAAGGACACCGGCGTTGGGTTGTGGGATCACGGACGCCTTGAAGCCTAAACATACGGAGAGCCAGTTCATGACTTCGCGAGTGAACTGGGTAGTCCAGTCGTCTGGAGTGGACTACTTACACATGCTTCTGGTATCGATGAACTACCTGATCAAGAAATACGACATCAAGGCACGATTCATGCTCTGTGTCCACGACGAGGTCCGGTATATGGTCAAGGAGGAGGACTCTGCGCGTGCTACCCTTGCCCTCCAGATCAGCAACCTGTGGACCCGCGCCATGTTCTCTTACAAACTGGGCATTCATGACCTTCCTCAGGTAATTTGACACTTGTTATTCATTTTGATGACTTAATGCGTTTATATGATAAAATTTCGTACAATATTTACTGACTACTGTTGCCACTAATTTGGCAATACTCATGTAGTCGGTGGCGTTTTTCTCGTCGGTGGATGTGGACCACGTCTTCCGCAAAGAAGTTAACATGGACTGTCTGACCCCAACTCAACCACACCCTATCCCCCACGGACAAAGTCTCACCATCGAGGGAGTTCTCGACTTGACGGACGGCGGAGAGCTCGGACCAGTAGCGCCCGGGTTCGAAGATGCTGCCGAGGACTCGATCCCGTTCGCGCTCTTGTCCAAGGAGCAACAACAACATATCTTGTTACAGCAGGCACAGCAGAACTCGCCTGTTATTCAGGAGATCACGGACTCACAGGAACAGGAGCAGCAGGAGCAGGTGAATGGATTGGTCAAAACGGCGGCGCAGAATGCAGAGGAGCGGAACTCAATCTTTTTGCAGGCTCAGTCGTTGGCGACGATGGGCGAGATCAAGAAGGCGATCAAGAAGCGACAGGCGGACGCTGAGGCTGCGTATCGGGCTCAAGTCGAGGCGGAGAGGAAGAGGCTTGAGGAAGCTGAGGGGGTCAGTCGGGGTGTTGGTGATGGTGATGATGGTAGTGGACAGGGTGGCGAAATCGTCAAGGCTGTGACTACGAAACGCAAGTTGACGACGACAGCGGCGCCGAAATCAAAGAAGCGTATTGTCCGTGATGCGACGCCATTCACACCCAAGCCCAAATCGACAAAGGGCTGGGGACGGGTTGTGAGCGATGAGGAGCTTCAGGAGGAGTTGGCTGAGACTCTTCAGCAGGAGCAGCAGCCGCAGCAGCAGAGTTCAGGATCCAGTGCTGTGAAGGAGATTCTGCAGGAGGCAGTTGTCGAGGCTAATGAGGTTGAGGAGGTGATCCCCTTTATCGATGATGGAACACCCGAGGATATAGGATTCGCTGCCGCTTTTGAGGATGTTGTTTCGGATGAAACCCCTATCTCCGTGAGCTTGGATGACGACTGGACTCGTCAGTCCAAGGAGTGGCTCCTGTCTTTCACCAAGGACTATACCTCTGACTCACTGTCGTTGGCCTTTGGCCATGCTTCTGTTGACTCTGGGCTTCCGTTCGAGTCGGGACACTTGCCTTATATCCCACCCTCGGCAGCTGACGTTGCGCGCGAGACGTCGACTTTGCATGACGTGCCGACCATCTTTATGGCCGACAACTTGTCGTCTTACGTTACCTCGCGTCGTGCCAGTCATGCTGGTGCTGGAGAAGCTTCAGGATCCACGAGGACCGGTTCTTCGGTAACCATAGGAGGAAGGGTCTCGAAACCCACCACCAACACGATACATGCACCAACGCCTTCTTCATACTCCAACTCGAGGTCGAACACACCCTACGAATCGCGAGCTACAGCAGCTGTCTCATCATCCGCATCCGCGCCCTCATCGACCTCGACAACGACAACGTACTCTCGGCGTAATAACACTTCTACCTACAAACCTACTGCTCGAGCTGATGTCCAGGCATATGGGCAGTTCCATGAAATTTACCAGCAGCAGAAGACTCGGGCTGCGAATATCGACACCGCGGCTATGAGAGGCAGTACTGGTAGTGGTAGTCGCAGTAGCAATGGCAGTGTCAGCATGGGCACGTTCTCCCAAAGGGAGATCATCCAGCGTGCTGCTGATGCCGACACTGCTGCAGCAACAGCTGCGGGACGAAAACATGGTAATGGCTCGAGGTGGTCGAGCTCTACTACTTCTTCTTCGCGGTCGTCGTCATCGTCGTCTTCTTCTTCGAGGACAACCTCATCTGCTCAGACTACGACGCCAAGACAGGCGTCGCAACATGATAGACTCCCCAGGTCGCGATAGTCTTCTATTTATTTTTTCTTGTCCATATTTGTTTTTTTTTGTCAGAGTTTTGCGTATTTTTTTAGTCATCTTTTTGTAGATCTTACCATTTTCTGTATATTTTTTCCTTCCTCCTTGTCACTCTGTACAATACAATGCCCATTTGCATTTTTCTTTTTTTAATATCTATAGTGAATCTGAAATTCTAAAAAAGCGCTCTGTCTATCTACAAACTACTTCAACCTTCAACTCCCATCCTAAAACTGACCCTCATTCTTAGCCTGGACAGTAGTCCGGTACTTATCCTTAAACATATCCAAATCCACATAGCACCCCTTCAAATGTCTCTTGCCCTTTGTGGGATCAAAAGCCGTCCTAGCATGCAAAACCCTCCGGTTCGCAAACACCATACACTGCCCTGGTCTCATCGTATGTCTAAATTGCAAATCCTCTCTCTCAATGTACCCTGCAAACCGCTTCAACGCCCTATAAAACGCGCCCATCTCCTCGGCAGGGAGTTCGAGAGGCCCCTGGAAGGGAGGCGCATAATTGACGGTAAGAGCGTCGTTGAGGGGGTCTCGGACGATGGTGGGGCGATTGTAGTGGAGGTGGTGAGCGTCGTTCTTGTAATGGAAGGTTGTTGGTGTTTTGAGCAGGATTTCATAGTCTTCAGGATGGTGCTCTTTGAGAAGCGAGACGGCTTTGAAAGAGTCCATGAAGATTGATGTGCCACCGGGGACGCTGTTTTCCAGACTGTGGAGGAGTTGCAGGCCTGGGGGCGCTTCCATGTAACTAAGGGGAGTTTTGGTCGTGGGAGAATAAATGGGGAGGGAAGGAGGAGGTTGCGGGGAAAAATGTGATTTGTTAGCTCCAGTTCCGTAATTTTTCAGATCTAATTGACACACACACACACACACACAGAAAAAAAAAAAAAAAAAAAAAAAGAAGAGCTTACAGGAGATCCATATGAAGCCCCAAATTCAAATTCGTATATGCAACATTCTTGGCATCAGGCACCGACTTCACATCCCAAGTACGTCCATAAAACGTATGTCTCAAATGCCCAATCCTCTCCGCCGCATTCGCGACCTCCTGATCCTCTGTGGGAACACCCTCCAAGAAGAACAATCCATAATCCTGTAGGTGCTTCAGTCCCTTCAACAATCCCTCGGGGGTATTCATGTACTCGTTATAATCCAGCCAGAGGACTTTGGATTTCATGAGCTCGGCGTCCCACAGGGTCGGCGCATGGTTCATCCTGGAATCAGCGCGATGTTCGGAAGGCGTACCGCCGTAGGAGCCTAGGACCATCTCCCAAGAATAAACAGATCGATGACCCGGTTGAGACTTCTCGGGCGCTTCCCAGTCACCGACATCTTCCAATCCCTTTGACCAAACAATCTCCAACCCCTCAGGAGTAACATTGTGCGAAGTAACCCCGAGATCGAGGGGCACTTGTGTAGAAGCATGGAGCTTTTGACGGGTCGAAGGGTGGATGCATTCGGGGCAGGGGCAGTTATCGCGCAACCAGAGAGTGTTGAGTTTTGTTGGATGGGATCGGTGGTATTTGGATCCGGGTGAGGCATGGAGCTCGAACGTGGTGTTGTCCTTTGTCAAGTTGACTGTTGGGAGGGGCTCCGTTGTTGACGAAGAAGGAGCGGCGGCGGTGGATGAGAAGTGGGTGTATGAAGTATGAATACTCCTAGTTCCTGCAATTGAAGCCGCCCTGCTGCTGTTCAAGATACCCGTCGCCAACTATCGTAGAGAATAAAAAATAAAATAAAATAAAATAAAATAAAAGAAAAGTTGTCAGTATGCAAGGGAAGGTCCATGGTCACATTCATTCCCAAGAAAAGCGGGAAAGCGAATGAATGGCAAACATGACATGCGTTGTTCGAACATACAATAGTTCTGGGAGTGAAGGTGATGCAAGAGGGAGCTGCCCGGGAAACAGTTCTGAGTGCGGTGCCAATAGTCTGCCTGAGCATGGTCGATTATCGAGTTGTTTGCGTCGGTTGGTGTTGTTGGTGTTGTTGTAAAGTGTCAAGGAAGAAAGAAAGAAGGAAGAAGAAAGAGAGAGAGAAGGGAGGAAAAGTAGACGATGAAGAAATTGTACAAAAAAGGCATGCGGGAAGAACAAAAAAAAAATGGGTCTGCCTTCTGATTGGCTAGATCATTCTTTTCTCTCATATGTCACTGTCCTAAAGACCTCCCCGCGCTTGATCATTGAAACGGAAGCGGGCGGGAAAACTGTAACAGTGTATTGCGCCGAGCGAGTGTAGGTGTAGGAGTGAAACATGGAGAAAGGAAAACAAACGAACTCACAGATGCATTTGGTGAGGGGAAGAGGGAGAAGAGAAGCTAACAGGAAGGAGAACTATTGGCAGGGCGTCATCATGGGGATTCAGGAGTACAGGTACAGATCTCCTTCCATACACCCTAGGACCAAGAGCTGGTTCATTGGCAGGATACTGATGCACGAGATCGAGGACCGGATCGCTGAACTCTTGAACTTGGACGTGTATGCTAGCGACTATTGTTTCCAAGAAAAAGTAAAATCATGTGTGAGCTGGGAAACAACATCCAGACCGTGTTCGGCTCAAGATCACAGACACAGACAGCAACAAAAGAAAACAAATGGCAACCTACATCGTCGTTGATAGGTGTAAACGAGATCGAATTGTTGTGATGCATAGTAATGATCTCGTCCTTGAAAATTTGTAGGGAGACAATCTCAGAGGTGCCCCGGATAGATTTGATGAGCGCCAACGTATGTACATTCCATATACACACCATATGGTCCGCAGGTGCCGACGTGATCAAAATATCGTTCGTGTAGAACTTCATCTGGGTGATCTCGCTGTCAGAGGCTCGCCAATTGCCAACAAGGGTTCCTGTCCTCGACTCCAGCAGTGAAACAGTACCATTAGAGAACCCCGTGGCGATCAATGTCTCTGCAGGGTTGGTCGTTACCACTTTGACAGTGATACCCAAGGAACTCGTCGCCCGCCAGTTGTGTAGACTAAGGTGCGTATGGCTGTCCAAGAAAGTAAGCGTGCTATCCACTAGTCCTGCAACAATGTAACGCGACCGATGAATAGGCACCATCGTCACCACAGGCGCCTTTCCTGTGTTGAACTGGTGCACCGTCTTCCCCGTTTCCGGTTCCCAGAGCTGTTATGAATCGCGTGCAAAAGGAGATCAGTTACGATGAAATCATGGCTTAGAAAGGAGTGTACGGCTAAATAAGATTTCCAAAATACACACTTACATGAATCTGCCCATCACAACTGGCAACAATATCCCCGGTACCAAAAGATCCACCCCCAGTAGCAAAGTGGAGATCATAGACAGCTCCACGACGATGTCCATTATAAGTCATCAAACATCCCGATCCAGCATCAGCATAGTCTGGGTTCTCAATGGTCCGATGAATGTCCAATGACCACAGCTTCACCGTCCGGTCCTTTGATCCCGTCGCCAAGATCCGCTGGTACTCGTTCGCTCCAATCACTCTGACGCCTGAGGCGTGTCCTTCAAGACCTTGGAGTTTCCAGTCATTGAATGCAAACTGCATCGACTTAGCCATTTCCTCCTGGTTCGTAGACAGAAATCGGTTCCAGTTGCTGTGTGATTAAAATCAAACAAGCATGTAAGTCATCCATCACATCAAAATTGAAACCAACAGAATACCTCAACACTGTTCAAAACATCGCACCTGAGTTGCTCGAGTCTGGCTGCAGTCTTAGCTTTGCCGGGTGATCCAAAGTTCTGGCGGTTCTTTCTTGCAGGACCAGCGCCAAGGACGGGAGACATGGATCCAACTGACAAGATTTCCGTAGGAGATTTGACAGAATCTTGGCCAGACATATAATCGCCTGCCCTGATATCACTCGATCCGTGGTGATGGGGAGAAAAGTCTTTGCCAGACATGACCAGTCCAAGCGACGGTGTCACGTTTGTCGATGATGCTGCCAAGGTGCTCGCAGATGTCGACGCAGAAACCGACGCCAAAGCCGATGTTGCAGACGGAAGCGAAGACGGTCCACTTCCAGCCGAGTTGGCTGACGGAGATCGACTCTTGGTGGAATCAAACAACGACAACGCCTTTGACATACTGGCCGAGGTTGCTGACCACAGATCCTTGGTTGAAAACGCCATCCGTTTAGCGTTGGCTAGATCCTTCGCCTGTTGATCCTTTTGCTGTTGCCAAAACGTCGATGCGGAAGACGTCAAGACAAACTTTCCTTGCGCTGTAATGCTACCTAATGATCGCAGCGGAGAATTGCCAAACTCTTTTGAATCCAGTCTCGCCGCAATGAGCCTCTCAATCGCATCACTCGCCGGGATCATACTCTGCATAGCATCCTGACCGACGCACGAGCATAACTGCCCATATGCATACATCATCTATCAGCACATGTTCATCACGCGTAAGTAAAACTGAATTTTCCCAACACTGACCTGCTCATAAAATAAAAAAAAACCCCCCATCGCTCACCTGCTCGTTTCGCTGCACATCAATAGAGGACGAAGCCTTGGTACTGGTTTCCTCGATATCGGGACCAAATCCTGAAAAGTACTTTTGCAGAATCGGAGCGATCTGTTACACAAAAGGTAGAGGGTTATTTAGAGCGCGTTGTACTCTTCACCCACATTCACAGTTGTCCTTTTTTGTTCCTAGCAAAGACTTCAACACTTACGTGCTTCTCCCAGTCGGGCCTGTTCAATGAGAAACTCAATTGCAGGATCAAGTCTAATGCCGTCCGGCTGACCGCCAGCCTTGGACTGCCTTGTGTGTCTGGTCGATTGGAGGGCTTGCGAGGACTTGGTTCGATCAATCGATAGATCAGCTCTGACCCGCCGTTCTTCAGTTCCGTCACCAGCTGTGTGTCATACATATGTGGCACCAACTATTCACAATGAAGCAAAAAAAAGATATTAGCCCTTTAGTTAAAAACTTGCCAAGTACGCATCATTATCAGCTAAAAATATGATGTCACGTACAGATCCGAGAAGCCCTAGGAGGTTCCTGAGTGTGTTGCTGGTTCTCGCAGTGAACGAAGATGACGACGAGTCGATCAGGTGCATAATGTGGCTGAACTGGACCAGCGCAAAAGTCGATCCAAACTCGTTGGCGATACCACCCAAAGTAATCTTCAGAATGGGAAGATACATTGGATCTTTGAACGCCAATCTCGAGAACGGCTTCATGACATGTTTTGAAGTCAATATAGGCCCGATTGACCGGCTTTCAACACGAAGAAGGAATCGACAACAACTACGTAAGCAAGTAATATATGGTGCATCTAATGACCAACAACGCGATGGAGATAAGGTTGGCTTACCAGATGCCAACAAAGGCCTCGCTAGCGATTCTTCCCAGCCTATGAACATATTCAACGCTCGCCTTTTTAGCAGCATCCTCGTCACCCACTGGAGCAGTGACCACTGTGTTCTCGAGTGCCGCTGTCGAAGATGTTGATGAGCTATCGTCCAATGTGGCCTCGCTCTGGGTATAATCGGCAGTCAGCGAATCGAGGTAGTAAGGAAACAACTGCTTCAGGAACGTGCTTGTACCGAACCGCCGTAAGAACTCGTTGAACACCAATGTGCTGAACATTTCAATCGGTAACACCGGCCTTGACGTCTAGATTGACAACATCAAACGAAAAGGTTAGTGATGCGTTGCATTTTATCTCTGCCTCACTGTGTTAAAATCAAAGCAATCAAGTTGATGTTACCTCAAACAAGGCAATGATGGGCTTGAGGAGGAAGGTTTTGGTCCGCTTGATGCCCAGCCGTTGTCCTAATTTTGGAAACAATCCAAGTGCTCTTACACGGGTCTCCTCGTCCGTGAACAGGTATACAAACACAGGCAGCGCAATCTCAAACGTCTCGTCTTCGAACAGACATATCCGATCGATCCATTTTGAAGCCAAATCCATTTGAGTCAATTTTGGGCTACGTCATATCCAGCAGTCCAAAGTAATTAAAAGCCAACGTAGGTCAGTAATGTCTCTTCAAAACTCATTTCAACCATCACACACGTTACATGCCATACACGTACCAGACGTAGAACATGGACAAAAAGTCGTAGATTTCGCCGATCAGCGACGGAACAAACATCTCGATAGTTGGCGACTGCGGCGAAAGCGCTGGTATAGACTTTTGTAGAATGGCATCAATCTTGGGCCGTGTTTTCCAGTCACTTTTCAGCATCGCCGTAATAGTCCCGCTTACGGCAATCGGCATCTGTGCAACATAAAAGTGGCAACAAAACTGTTTAGTCAAACCGCAGCGTAAAACTCATTATATTGCCTTTGTACGAGTTGCTGTAACGTGAAAAGCTTACCAATCGAGACTCGGTGAGATCGGCGACTGAAACATGAGGCCTGAGCGCCATAGCAATACTGTTGTTGGGGATATCTTCAGCAAGGTAGATCTGTTTGAATAAGTCTCCGAGACAGTAGACATCCCAGCTCTGCATGTACTCGAACGAATCCTGCTCCCTCGCAACGCTGTCGTCAGGCTCGCGGATGGGAGAGTCAGCCAGTATCCGAGTTTGAGCAGCGTCGTTGTTCATGAAGTGGTACTTCGATCCAAAGTGAAAGGTCTTTTCAAAATTGTCCAACTCCTCAGTGAATGCAACATCCTGGAGGTCTTTTGAGAGGTCAATGGGCTCCGATTGGATAAACTGTACCATCGCCTCGGGTCGCGTCGATGCGAGGTTGGCATCCTGTGCGATTTGATTGATCGGAGCGAGCAAGTTGTTGTTTGAGGGCGATACTATAGCCAAGGCTGTGCTTGTGACATCACGTTCATTATTACTATTGGTGATGGTCGATGTTGGTCGGGGTGCTGGTTGATGCTGGCGTAATGACTTTGAGCGAGTAGGTCCCGTTGGGCGGAAAAGTAGATCCGAGACTTTTTCCACAAACTGCGGGCGATCGTTTTGCGGTTTGTAAAAGCTGCGACGTTTTGTGATCTTGGACGCTTTCTCAAGCGCCGTCCGTGCCTTGGTCTGTGACTTGACAAACTCACTATTATCCAGACGAATGCAATGCCAGTCTTCAGAATCAACCCCACGCTGACAGAATTTGGTCCGCATACACTTGAAAAATCAAAGAGTCATCTGAAAACTTACTCTTTTGAATGGGACCAGTTGGAAGCCCGCTTGGGATGAGGATCTGTAAAGAGTTGAATGATTCCGTGCTTCATGAACTCGCTCTGGCCCGGGAACAAAGACAATGCAACATTCTTGGCCTCGATTGCACTAGGGCCGGATAGTTTGTATCCAAATGTCAAGTCGATCCACTCGTGCAGGTGATTCGAGACATAATCGCTCTCCAGCGCATCCCGATGAATCCTGATAAAGTCTTCCGGTGAGGAGGCCCATTGAGGCAGAGACATGTCCGGCATGTCCGCATGGATGGACTTAAATATTTTAGGGTCGGTATAGAATTCGGGGATACACTCGTCAGGAGTCCACTCGTACAGTCTTCGAATCGAGGAAGGGTATTCATTAGCCTCGTACTTTGATCGCACAAACTGGCACAGGACAGGGATGGGAATCTGACGAGCCATGTACACATAGTAGGTGATGTCGGACAAGATGTCGGTGATATGATGTGGGATGAGGCCATCAAAGGTCACGTCCAACTGTTCGTCGCCCTTGTTAAGACGAAATTTGGTCTTTGTAAAGTCTCTCCAGCCGTGATGAATCTCTTTTCCTGTAAAATCCGTGACCCAAGGGAAGATGGGATGAACATTTGGATCTCCTTGACGGCGTCCTGTTTTCATGAAGAAATGCGCGCAAATGCTTGTCAGTTGTCAGGGATTTCACGCAAGGTAGAGTTTGCGAGTCCTTTGCCGGAAATCAATTTGTGTAAAATAGTACCTGCAGCATGGTTGAGAATCATCAGATACGTAAAGTTGGATATCTCACCGCGCGCCCACTTCATCACTGTCGACTCCTCCTGAATGGCTAATTGTAAATGGAAGATGAACACGTCAGATGTTGGTCGAAAAAAAGCAGATACTGAAAGTCAGTCGCCATAACACTGACCTTTTGGTATGCCGACAAGAGACCTGTACTCGTTTCTCACTACCGCTGCATTGCTGGAAGCATTAGCCTGTCTATGCGGCACGGAGCATTTAATTCCCGTCAATGAGACCCAAAGATTTTCATCAATATAAATGTTGGAAGGGTTGATGTTTCCATGAATGAGCCCGTTCTCGTGCAAGCCCTTGACAGCCTTCAAAAGCTGGTACACCAAAAAGCCCTTCTTGAGCGACGTATTGAGGTTTCCTGGGTTGAATCGCAACATGTCCTGGAGCGTCGTCAGTCCTGTTGCTCCTCCTGCACGGTGTGGCGAGAGACAGTAGTGGGCATCATCCGACTCGATGATGACGGTTGCTGATGCAATGTTGGACGGTGGCCGTTGACCGTTGGTATCAGGATTTCTTTCCATCAGGACAAGGTGAGTGTTCCTGCTGCCATCTTCTTGAGTGATATGAACAACTCTGTATCGCAGAATGGTTGGGTATATGATGTCAAGAACCTGCTCAATTAATCGCTTGTTACGGGTCCGAGCATCCTGCCTGCTACCTCCGCTTGCTCGGGTTGACTCGTTGTCGGCTGTACCATCGTCGCTCTCGAGGATAGGGCAAAAGGCTTTGTAGTTGGGGTGCGCTGGAGTCGCTGTCCTTGATTCTTCGGTTTTGAACGAACTGCCATTTTCCGTGATCATGAGTTCTCGGATGTAGTCTTCAATTGTAATGTTCCAATCCTTGTTGCTCGATATCGATGTCAATGTCGTGAATGACGTTTGAAGCTGTCTGCTGAGGTCTATTGACTTTTCCTTTGACTCTGCGAACACTCGCACCCTATTATCGGCATTCAGACGAAGCGAGGTCATATTAGTCGTTATGCTGTTCGACTTTCTATAAAAACAGCAGGCGCGTGAAGAGAACTTCGACCACAGGTGCAAAAAAAGCCAATACCTGGTCCAGCTGTCCTGCTGTAATGGTTTCAACTTGGAGATAACGTTGATGAAAACATTGACTTCACCGACTCCTGTTGCTACCGTGCCGTTGCTATTAGCGCTTCCATTCCCGTTGCTTATTCCGTTGCTGTTGCTCCCATTGAATCCTTCCTTGACAGGGGTGGCCTTGCTGTCGTATAAACTTGTCGCGGTGCCGTTGTGAAGTTGGTCGAGCCACGACTTTTGCACCTGTTTTGTTCATAGAACAAAAGTAATGCAATGTTTCATACATATTAATGGCGTTTACTTCCCACTGCCTTTGTTCACTTTTGTGATAGTGATATTGTGTTGCGAAGTGTAATTGATAGGCTAATAATATGAAGTGCTGTGCTGGAAAACTTACGACGGAGCAAGCGGTGTGACCGAGGGAAGAGTCGAGAGGGAAGCAAGGGAATGCGACATGGAGTTGTAAATCGCGTTCAATGAGTTCTGCTAATTCGGTTGCGTTGAGTCCTGCGCCGAACATTGTGTGCCCTTGTTGTCCTTGGTGGTTGACTGACGAGGTAATGTGTTTTATTCTCGCTTAGGGTGTTGTTGCAAGAAGCGAGGGATAAGAAGGAGGAGGAAGAAGGACAAGATAGAGAGCAAGTATCTAATAAAAATAAAAAGAAAATGAAGCGCGTATGCAGTTTGTGCGTGCGCACTTGGACGTCTGTTCGCTTCCCACGAAGGTATGAAATCAATTTCGTCCATTTTATGCGCGTGACTGTTGCTGGCCATTCGAACCTTGAAAGAAAAAAATGCGCCTCCTTATGTCGACGATAAAAAAGCCCTCCTTCCTCACTTTAGCTTTGCATTGTCAACTCCACTAGCAAGAACACTCCGTCGATCGAGATTCTGCATCAGGAAACAGGACAAGGACAAGTTCCAAGATGAACGCTTTGGTCAACTACGGTACAGACTCTGACTCTGACTCCGACGGCGATGACATTAGTCCTGCTCACTCGAAGAAAATAATAGGCGTTCAGGCACTGACAACCACCAGCAGCAACGCAAACGAGGACGACGAGGATGACCCAATTTTGGCCGCATTAAAGGATCTCCAGGACTTTGCCGCGTCCGTCAACGAGAATGGCTCTGAGCTTTTCTCCTCAGACAGTACTACTAAGACTGCTGCTGCTGCTGGATCGGGAGAACCGATGGAACAAGATCAAGAACTCAAGTTCCTGTCGTTCCTTCAAGAAATTGACGCTATTCCCAACCCAGACGACGAACAACCACCTCCACCGCCACCGCCACCGCCACCACCACCACCACCACCACCATCAGAATCACCGCTAGACTTCGACAACGTACCACCGCCACCACCACCACCCCCTGCACCTTCATCCACCTCAATACCTGCACCATCTTCAACATCGGCATCGACAACAGAATCACAAGCAAATTCAAGAACCACAGCAGAATCAATCCACCAATCCGTCCAAATGATCTATAATCGCCTCTACCACATCTCTCTCCTCCCTTCCGCATCCTCAGTCTCTCAGGACCTAGAACGGAGGTTATTGGAATTCGCGATTCGAATAGTTGATTGGAAGAAGGGTGGCCTGGAGGAGGCGTACTTTCTGGGACAGGAGCTTGCTGATGCTTTGGCGCTGGAAGTCAATGGCAGCATTAATACTCAGAAAGACGTAATTACAGCTTTGCCAGATTTCGGCGGCATTGTGGGGTCGATGATCCAGTATATGTTTCGGCTGGAGCAAATGGCCACTCCTAATGGGTGGATGGCGGTTTGGGATACTGAGGATGAAGCCTATGGGTTCCAACACGTCAGAACTGTAAGTCTCTAGGGTTCACGTTCATGTTCACTCGCGGAGTAAAATGAATTTATTTTCGATGGTAGTTATCTTCCCTTTGTGCTAATGAATACTTTTTTGATTGTCGACGAAAATGAAATACAGGGCTTGTACTCACCGGTATACCCATCGTTGGATCTGATCACTACTCTGGACCCGCCTGTCTCTACAACACCGACACATGCACGGAAATCGCCAACAACATACAAGAGCAATGCCAGCTGGAACTACTATCCATCGGCAACAACACCTTCCGCCTCCTCCCCGTCAACACATTCATCCTCAACAATAGCTACAACCATGACAGCACCAGTATTGAACCAATGGGCAGTGTCCGCAGCAACGACTACAGCAACCTCGAGTCCTCAGTCAGCCGGATCAGATGGAATCAAGAGCCTCACTCAATCACCCAGCCTTGCCAACAACACCACCAAAATTTTATCGTCTACAGGAGAGCCAGCTTTTGGAACTGCAAAGAAGAAGAAACGGAAAATTGACGATTCGACATCAACGACAGCTTCAGGAGACGACGGCTTACTCTTTGATCAATCGATTCACCCCTCGCGTCGGGCCGCACTTGTCAAGAACGGAGGCGGTAATCCTGCTAGTACTGCCAAAGCGTCGTCGTCGTCTTCTTCTTCTTCTTCGTCGTCAAAGGTGATGCCCAAGAAGCTCGCTAGTCTATTGCAGAAGTGGAATGAAAAAGATGTTGGAATGAGTGACGACGACGAGGAAGAGGGCAACAATCCAGGGCAACAGGATCTGAGTAATAGTCGGACAGGCGCCAATAGCCAGAGTCTTGGGGGTAGCGATTGGCGTGATAGGCGGCACCACCACAAGTAACATTTTCCTTTTAGCATAGTACAAAAGAACATCCTTTAACATATGAAACTTAAGGCCTATATACTCTTCTGGACCGACACGTTGTGAATGTACGTCCACAACATGCATGTGGCCACACACACACACATATACGCACCTGCAACATATTTTTTTAACTGTCCTCAAATCTTAAGGACCATTAGCCCAACAGGGCAGTCAGGCAAAAGGCCCTCTCCGAATCTTTCCCCTCGTTCGCACTACCTAAAAAGGCATCCCTATCCACGTTCATAGTCCGACGTCCTCTCATCGACAAATAGCGTTCAAAGAAAACAGACCAAACGCACGGAACAGCCCGAACAGCATGGCGGGGTAATTCGATTGAGGAGAAAAAAAGAGATGAGCGGCTCTCATAAGATTTTTTATTTTTTTATTTCGAGAGAGGACTTGGACGAGTGAGAGAGTGAAGAATGAGAGTAAAGTAAAGAGAGAGAAGAGGAGTGTGTGTGTGTGTGTGTGTGTGTGTGTGTGTGTGAGGAAGAATAGAAGGGAGGGTTATTGAGTTTTTTTTACCCCTGTGAGCTTTCCGAAGCAAAGCCTTATGAAAAAAGACACAGACCAGCCTGAAGCCCACTCCCGTTATATAACGAAAATAAAAAAATAAAATGCAGACAAGCCCAAGGCAGAGAGGGAACAGACAGGGCGGGGCAGGGTAGGCAGGTGCAGCACGGGAGTCAGGGGCAGAATGGAGTTCTGCTCCCTTTACTCCTTACGATCCACTTGCCAGCCTTCGATTCCGTCCGTCCAAGCACGTTGGGTCCCGCAAGTCTCAAAAATAACGCAGGGCGATCTAAGATGGTGCGATTTTGTGTTCCCCACACAGACTGACAACAACTCACTAATTTACGAGAGACGTAGTGTTTTTTGTTGTTGAAAGAAAAGGAACAACCTCCAAGGCGAGACAAAAAGACGTCAAGAACGAAAAGAGAATGTAGTTGAACCATCCTTGGACTCCTTCAGCAAGAACAGACAATGGGACGAGAACTATTATTATGAATGTTTTTATTCGTGCGTCTAAGAAATGTATGTTCAATGAGAGGGGGGAGTGTAAAGAAAGGGGGGATATGTTTATGTTCAGCTTCGAAAGGCCAAGACACTTTATCCGGATCCACCGGAGTAGGCCTTGCCAAAGAAGATGACCTGGAGCTGATCGTAACCAGACAAGACACCAGCACCGGCGATGGCACGGAGAACGTTGGCACCAGCACCCTTGAAGAGGGACTTGTAGCCCTCCTTGGAGACGATCTGCTTGAAGGCATCGAAGGAAGAAGAGTACTTGACGGCCTCACCAGAGGTCATCATCATTCTTCTGCGGACAGTGTCGACGGGGTAAGAGGCGAGACCGGCCAAGTTGGTGACACCGAATCCGAGAATGAAGGAGGCGAGGAACGATCCCTGGAGCTGGGAAGGCAACAAGGGCTTGACGGAGTCGTAGAGACCGAAGTACCTGTTTGGTTGCAGGAAGGAGAGGAAGGGAAGGGGTACGTTAGTTTGATTTGTCTTTGATTGGGTAGTCGTTTGTTGTGTCCAGCCCAGGTAGTCGAAGAGATAGTCCGTTTGTTCCAAAATTAAATAACAGATAACCGATCCATTCCATTGCTCTAGTTCCCGTCATCAACAAAAGAATAAAGAAACAAGAATGCTACTTACAAACCACGGTAGATGATGATACCGAAAGCAGAGAGGGGGAAACCACGGTAGAGACCAGCAATACCGTCGGTGGCAATGGTCTTCTTGTAGACATCGATCAAACCGTTGAACTGACGAGTACCACCGTTCTTGCCCTTGGCATCGTTAGCGAGACGGGTACGGGCATAATCCAAAGAGTAGACGAAGAGCAACGAGCAGGCACCAGCAGCACCACCGGAGGCAATGTTACCGGCGAACCACTTGGCGTAACCATCACGCTCCTTCTTGAAGTTGAACATGGCCTTGAAGTAATCCTTGAAGGCAAAGTTCAAAGCCTGGGTGGGGAAGTAACGGATGACGTTGGCAGTGTTTCCGCGCCAGAGGGGCTTGATACCCTCATCGGCAATGACACGCTTGAAGCAGTCAGTGATGCCCTTGTAGGGGTGGGAGAGACGGCCGGTCTTGAGCATCTCATCCTGGTTCTGGAGGAGAAGCTTGATACGCTCAATAGGGGCAGCAGCGGTCTTGGAGACAGCGGCGGAAACTCCTCCCTATTAGTTTTGTTATCAAATAAAAGATGAAGTTGTTAGTTGCACTGTCCGAGAAAGCCTTCCTGTCCATGTCTTATCGGGTGTGTTATCAAGGAGTGTGTTGAGGTAGGCAGAGGATTATAATCGGGTGTGTATTGAGATCGAGGAAAAGTAAGGGGAGAGAGAGAGAGGGGGGGGGGGGGGGGGGGGGAGGGGGGGTGCTTATGTGTCTGAAGTGTGAAGGAATAGGAATAGTGATATGACAAGAAAGAGCCAGGCGGAAGAGACGACGACATACCATGAGGAAATCGGCGGCGAAGGCCTTGGCGTCCTTCTGCTTCTTGGGTGCGGCGGCAGACATTGTGTGAGGGGGAAGAGTGGGGAGTGGGATGAAGAAGAAAAAAAGAAAAAAAAAAAAACGCGGAGGAGGGGACCTTGGGAGTTTTATATCAATGTAGGTTGCATGGATGCTGAACGACAATTCGAAGGACGGGACTGCGATCGATTGAATGAGGGGGGACATCAAACAGGCGGAAACAAATTTCAAAACTCAGCTCAGCTAGACACCTTTCTTGAATCTCACCCAAACGGAATAAAAACTTGGTCGGAACCATATGCAAACTAGTAAGTAAACAATCACAATCGAGAACACAACCAAGAAACAATTTACTCGCTTTTCTTCGTCTTGATCTCGTTGTTCGTGCTCATATTAACTGCCTCTAAATGGGTTGTGCCAAAGAATGATCAATTTACCCCTGGTGTTCCGCACGCAGTCAGGTTAAAGAAAAACCGTTACTTTTTTCTTTTTTCCTATGACAGAAGCACAGACAGACAGGAACAAGCCAAGGACATATGATTATTTTTTTGAAACTCTTTTCTTAGCATTTGCCTGCCACTAAAATACATTTTCCTTTCTTCCATTAATTGATCCGATCTGCCTTCTTGCCTCTCTCTTGCCCATAGATCTATCTTTCCTCGCCAGCCTTTTCATCTTTCGCCTGAGGATCAAAGACAAGCTCAATAGTCAAAAGGGTGATAGGGGGAATCTTCCCTTGTTCTTCCTACTAACTCTCCAATGGTGAAAGGCAGACAACCGAACACCGTACACAAGCAGACGGAGTGGAACCAAGGACAAGACAAAAAAAGTCCACTCCAGTCCAGTCCCGTCCAGTCAAGCCCAAAGGGCGGAAAGGAAAAAAAAATAAGACGGCATCGCATTCAAGATCCGCTCATTTCTCAGCCATCCAATCATTTTCCTCCGGTGCCTGAACTTGCCATTTCTTTGAATGTCATGTGATTCATTTCGAAGGGTGATCTTTTTCTGTGTCCGCTGGGTCTGTTCTTTTTTTTGCATTTTGCTGGCTCGTTATCAAACACGCGTCTAGCTAGGGAACTCTACCTGAGACCTACGGGGAGGAATGATTGTAGAGGTGGCGGGTTAGGTTTAGAGCTCAGCGGAGGGGATCAGGGGCCCGATAGACCCATGACTCTCCCTCCTCACCTCGCTATTACCCTCCTTACCAAGACTAGCAGCAGAAGGAGAAATCGGCGACGGAATCACCGAAGCAGATACAGAAGAGGACCCGACAAACTTGGCCTTGAGCAGACTAAACGTCTCCGCCCACGTTCCCGTCTGCGGTCGACTATTATTGCTGCTATCCATCACATAGTTGTCAACACTCAGTCCTGACGGCGATCCACCTCCAACAGAACTGCCCCGACGATCACCCGCCATCCCTGATATCGGCCCATTATTACTGGTACTATAGGTTCGAGTCGTCCACAGTCCATCAAGACTTAATCCAGAAATACTCGGCGGCTTATCCTTCTTGAAGGTCACAGATCGAGGAATATACATGGGTGGTCGATGATCGGTCCCCTCTAGGTTATGGTCCAACCGGTCACTATTCTGGACACCGTCAATCTTATTATCCATGTACCCTCCTCCGCCACCGGCACCATTGCCATAGTCTGAGGCTGCGTCGTTCATATTAGACCCACTGCAGTTATTGGAGGAAGCCCAGATCCGGAAATCGATACTTGGTCGAGAAGGATGCTGTTGATGTTGATGTTGGTGGTGACCGTTATGAGCTGACTCTTTGGGATCAGGTGCGGAAATGACATAGTGAAAGGACTCGTTCACGCGCTGGTCCCGAATCACAGTTGCGAGGTGAAGAATTGGTTGGATGTCGACTGGAGGGTAGTTCTATTTTACGATTATTAGCGAATGATAATTGCGGAAAGAATAAATGCGAGTGATACGAGAGATAAGTCGCGGGGTAGAGAAAGAATGAGGGGAGAAGAAAAGAGAATGGAGAGACATAACTTTCCATGATGAAATGTACCTGCAGCAGTTTCACATTATCCGCAAAGTCGCCATTCAACAGCTCGGAACGAAGATGACTACCAGTTTCCCCAAGCGTAATGAAAAGAACATGCAAGCAAGAAGCTATCAATACTCTTTTCTCCGTGGAAGTAGTAACCGGTATTCGCACCTTTACCATCACGCATTATCCAAAGAAGACCCGTCCATTCAACTTACGAGACCATAGCACATCCAAAATCCAGCAAAAAATCATAATCCTTCTCAATACCCCCTGTATCAGCAAGCACAGAATCCCATATCCGCCAAACGTCAGGCACCTCAAACTCCTGAGTACACAACACCGTGAGCCATCGGAAACTGTAATACTCGGGTGCTATTCCCTTTTCCTCCAGATTCTGCCAGAGATCTTCGTCAAAGTGTCGTAGTCGCAGGTTCATCCTGGCGATGGTCGATCCGATCCCGCTGACTCGATCTCGATCCAAAGAACGGACAAAGTGGTCCCGGAAGTGTGCCATTAGTAGATGGAATAACCAAAATGACTCTGCTTCCGCATGCGCTATCCCAACACAACAAGTCATGAGCAGTTGGGGCGTTAATAAGAGCCTAGTAGTTGAAAGGCACAGGGTGACTTGGGATGACAATAGAGGAGAAGGTTACCTCGGCTTGCCTCGTCGGGGTCGTTGGCGAGGAGATAGTAGAGCGGGCCTAGGATCTCGTTCATACCTTGGACATACCCAACTCCCGGGTTCAACTTGGCATAGATGAACAAGATCCTCTCAATTGCCTCCCAGTGCAGATCCTGTGGCAACACATCGTCATCCTCTTCTTCATCCTTGCTCTCGTCTTCACCCTCGCTGTCGCACTTCTGAGCACTGTCATCATTCCATCGATTCTTTCGTGCTTCTTTCCTGCTGGTCTGCGGGTCCTCCATGATGGATTCAGGGGAGGACGACAATGGCACATCGATAGGTGAGGCTGCTGTGGCCATGGCTGCTGCTGCTGCCTCTGCAGTTTTGCGCCCGTTGCTAAGCATGTCCTTGCGCTTCTTGATCCAGTTCTCCTGAGATCGACCTGCCTGTAGGGAGTGCGGTTGATGTTCGCGAGATCCGAAATCTTGATTGAGATGGGCCACTCTCTTGAACAGAGATCGTCGAGTCGGGATGGGCGAAAAGAGATAGTCCGGTAACGTTGGCTTTTCGTCTTCTTCTGAATCGACCAAAATGGAAGCCATTCCTCTCAACCTGGAGGGAACAGGTGAAGAATAGCTGTTTCCGATTCCATTCATTTTGGCGGTACTGTTGATAGGCGTTCTGAAGCCATTAGCAAGTGGTGGAGTCTCGGTTCCGCCGTTTTCAGTCGTCTGATTAAGAACAGGCCAAGAGTCCAGCTCGTTGGCGGCCTTTTCAGGCTTCTTTTCAGCTCGTGGAGCCGTGAGGGTGACAGTCTGCCGTCGCTTCACTGTTGGAGTCATAGACCGTGCAATGGGCGACCCTGTTGTCCTGAGGTCGAGGTGAGAGGGTAGTCCTCCTGAAGTAATGCTTTTTCGATGAGTGAGTGCCGACTTTGGGAGTGACCTGGATAGCATGGAGATGGAATCGTGTGTATAGTAACTGGGTATGCTGTCTGGAGGTGTTCGTGTATCTAGTATCGAGGCGGATTCCAATGACCCTGCAAGCAGAGTATTGAGCCTGTTGCTGCTGCTGTCGTTGTGAGCGGCGGTAGTCGTTGCAATTGAAGTGGTGGCAGTGGAAGTGTAGGTGTCGTCGTCTGATTTAGTGGAGATATTAGTCATTAGTTGTTGTTGTTGTTGTTGTTGTTGTTGTTGTTGCTTGTGCTGCTGCTTGGGTTTCCTGATCCCCGGTTCGATACTGAGGGGACAGAGAGGTGAATAAGGGATGGGAAGCTGAAAGAACGCAAAGTCCGGTAGTGTCCTTCGAACATCCTTGTCGATCTGTTCCAGTGTCTTGTTGTCTTGCAAGAACACCGACCAATCTGAATCCTCCCTCTCGTCCTTGATAAAGTCTGCCTCGCCCAATTCAGGTTCAACTATCAAGTCCTTCACAAAGCTCTGATCGTAACAAAGTGACAGCGTGGGGTGAAAGGCATGAATAGTCAGTGAGTTGTTTTTTGTTGCTCAGACCCGTTGTATTTTATTTCCCCTTTATTGTTCATAGAGAGTAGATTGCGGGGATACAGTGAGAAGTGGGAGCACAAAAGAGAGTTTTCTTTGTCTTTGCGGTGATCTGCTAACTTACATAGTAGAGTCGTCGCTGTTCCAAGAGCACACTGTCCCATCGTGTTTTGTCCAGGGGCAAGTAGCGAAGCAGAATCTATATGCCAGATTTGAGAAGTATTATTAGTGTTAAAAACAACCAGAACAATAGTGTTGTTCCTTGCTCCATCATTCCTGTCGATTAGTGGTCGCTGCTGGTTGTCAAGGTGTCATGATGGCAATTGAGTAAGCATATTACTAAAAGGAAGAATGAAAGGGCAGAGATTGGTCACTTGCCTTCCAGCATGTCTGTCGAAGACCAGGCTTGTCAGGGATGCCTATTGTTATCATAAACAAGAGTCGCAGTGTGCAGTAGCTCATGTCAGCCCTTCTATTTATCTGTCTAATGGACAAAAATAGCTTGAAAAGGAGCAACAGGAGGTTTATTGCTTTGAATAGGTTACCTCCGAAACAGAGGTTCTTGAACTCCTTCAGGCTAATGGTCTGTCCGTCGTCTGGGTCCAGATATTTCTCGAATTGGGATATTCTATGTGATGAGATGAATGTGAGTTCTCAATTGCCTTTTGTTTATGGTTCCTGGTGGGGTGGAGGTTGAACTGGAATCCATGCTGAGGCAGGAGTGGGAAATTAGTGTGGCAAAAGACAAGGTTTACAACAACTGTATGGGCTACCTTGCAATGTAGGACTCCATGTCGTATGAAAGCGAAGAATGAATGTAGAATGAATGAATGAATAAATGTGAATGAAGGCGTGGAAAGAAAAAAGGGAAGCAGGATCAAGGTTCTCAAGTTGTGTCGAGAATAAATAAGCAAAGAAAGGCAAAGGAAAAGGAGAGAAGTGAAGAATGGTTCAAAGAGAGGAAAGAGAAGAAAGAGAGAAAAGTGAGAAGGATGTCGATAGAACAAAAAAAGGGACAAAGAGAAACAGAGAGGCTGTCCAACTCTCTCTCTTTCTTCCCTTCCCTCCTTCCTTTTCTCACTCCTCCACAGACAGGCACTCCTGTTCATATAAACACACTGACACGCACAAATAATGCATTATTCAGGCATACATTCATATCCATACCCTTCGATTCCCCTTCCCTCTCATTTCGTCCTTCTCCTTCATCTGTCTCCTTTTTTCCTCGTTTATCTCGTTTTCTGTTGTTGGGACATACATCTACTCCTCAAAAACAATTCCACGTTTCCTCTTCCTCTTTTCTCTCCTTCCCAATCCCCACTCATTCTCGCTTCAGTTCGTGCTCGAGTTTCTCCTGAAAACAAACAAATGTGCATTTTCAGTTGCAACTCTTTGTTATTTGTTTTACTGTTGTGTATCTCTTTGTCCATGAATGCCATCATTTTTGTTTCGTCTCTGCATAGCCCTCCCTTTTTAATCAATTGAGCGAAATGCGATCTATTTTTTGTTCAAGGAAAGAAGGAAGGGCAAAGCAAATGATAACATGAACGAGAGCCGACATTCGATATCGCTCTATTAGCATGTACTATTGACCATTAGTATTCGACCTGCGATTTATTTATCCGTCTCAGCCCAATATTCTTTTGAGCAATTACTCCCTCCTACTGAACGGCCAACCTCCGCCACACTGCTTTCCATATGCGATCGAGTACATTAATTCATTGACAAGCCGTCGTTGTTCAATCATGGAGGGAATCTACCTCTTGCTTTGCTTCAGTGATTGCACCTGGTAGCAGCAGTACACCTGTAAGGAGCCGCTTACTTACTTTTGACTCTCGTGTATCAGCCAGCCCTCAAACCCTGAACGCGTTTTCTCTTCCTTTAGTTCAGGCACATCATACTGTGAATAGGATCAGTGAGACAGAGTAGCCCTTAATCAAAAAATTCAAGGCTCCCTTCCATCTTTCTGTTGGTGCATTCTCGAGAAGTCCTCCTCCACAACTGACCACAGGGTTGTCGACTCGTCTCAATTCTCGACGACACGACAAACACGACAACAAAAATAAAAGAGACGCGTCCCATCCTTCTTCTCCCTCTCTTTCTTTCTCACACACAACACCATCCTTTTCTTGATTCTCACATATACCTTCATCCGGTAACAGAAACAGAAAGTCATCCCAACAAGCAGGAAGAAACCACCATTAAGGAGACGATTATTTCTCACGAAGAAACAGTAACAAACAACAAATAGCATCACCTGAAAGGAACACTGACATGGCAAGCGACATCTACACTGCCGTGTATTCGGGAGTCCCCGTCTATGAAGTTATGTGCCGCGGAATCGCCGTGATGAGGCGCAAGCAGGACTCATTCCTCAACGCAACACAAATCCTTAAGGTCGCCGGTATCGAAAAGGGACGCCGTACCAAAATCCTCGAACGCGAGGTCCTCCCAGGCGAGCACGAGAAGATTCAAGGCGGTTACGGCAAATACCAAGGCACCTGGTAAGCCGCTTTTTTCATATTTTTTCTTTTAGGAGCATGTGTGTGTGTTTTTGTGTTGCTATGGAGGGTGCATGTTATTAACTTGCCTTTTACTTCTCAATTTGAAAAGGGTCCCGTTTCAGAGGGGGAAGGATTTAGCAAAGCAGTACGAGGTCGAACCGTTTTTACGCGCGCTGTTTGAATATGACGTCCTGCAAGGCGAAGTCGACACGGTCACCCCAACAAAGGAGATGGCCCTCATGGCCCAGAAATCAAAGGATATCGCCATCGCCAAAGCAGCAGCCTCACCTCGACAAAGCCCCTCAGCCAAGCGGGTTCGGAGCTCCTCTGCCAAACCAGGCGCTGCTGGCGGCTCTCAGACATTCAGCACAGCCTCGATGACACCATCGCCCCTTCATCCATCCTTCAATGCACCCTCACCGTCTATCCCGCCATCCCCTCAATGGCCCGTTGACAACAGTACGCCGGCTCGTAAGCGGCCCAAGATTCATTCGCCTGCTCAACGATACGATCGCGACTTTACACCTGAGCAGGAACATGGTCACAACTTACTCCATCAACAATATCGCCATCAGCAATTCCGCCAGAACGGGAGCGGATCAAGTTTAGCACCACCGCCAGAAGAGATACCATTGGAGGGTGCTGAGCGATATCGATCGATTCTGATGGCAATTTTCTTGAACGACGATACGGAGGAGATCCCCTCCTTGCTGACAGACCCCACTATCCCCGAGGATCTCGATATCGACCTCGTCATTGACGATCAGGGCCATACGGCACTTCACTGGGCTGCTGCTCTGGCGCGAATTCAGGTTCTGGAACTCTTGGTTCAGAAGCATGCGGACGTTCGTCGGGTCAACCATAACGGTGAGTCGGCGCTCATCCGCGCTGTTCTGGTGACCAACAACTATGACAAACAGTCTTTCCCGCATTTGCTCAGCATCCTTCACAGAGTCATCCCAACTGTCGACCACAAGAACAGGACCATGTTGCATCATATCGCGATGATGGCTGGAGTGAGAGGTCGTGGAGCAGCGTCAAGGTATTACATGGAGTGCCTTCTGGAATGGATTGCCCGGAATGGAGGAGATTTCTCATCATTGGTTGATATCCAGGACAAGAACGGAGATACTGCTTTGACGATTGCAGCCCGTGTTGGAGATCGGTATTTGGCGAGATTCCTGATCGATGTTGGTGCTAATCGGGAGATTGAGAACAAGGTTGGCCTCCGCGCCGGCGACTTTGGTGTCGACGACCTTGAGGTATGCATCTCTTTTCACACTTGACTTTTCTATCAAATGTCTACATGAATGTGGCCTTGTTCTACATGAAGTAATGCACGAACTAACTCTTTGTCTATTTAAATCTTTTATAGCGAGGGCCAACGGAAGCACCATTTGTGCCACGAGCATTTACAACAGCACCTCCATCAAAGGAGGAGAATAGCGGGAAGCGTGGCAAGGATGTCATGCATGGTAGGCGAGCTACTATTTCACTGCAAGATTTGAGTAAGACGTTTAATATTTTGTTATATATCTAACCATACCCTTGATCCTTGTTAACATGAATAGTTGTGCAAAAGATGGTGGATGAGTTGGATGTAGAGTTTTCACAGGAGATTCTGGCGCGACAGGGCCAACTCAAGGATACTCAGTCACTTCTCAGGAACGCGACTCGAGAACTGACAGAAACGCGAAGGAGTATTATCGACTATAGAGCTCAGGCACAACAAGTTGCCGAGGCACAACAAAAGATCAAGAACCTGTCAATTTCGCTCGAGGAGGAGTCTCAACGGACACGAAGTCACAAGGGATACAACAGCAAACTGCGTGCTTCTTCGGGTGATGATATCGACGAGTTGTTTAATGTTCGGAAACCCAGCAGCAGCAGTTTTGATGGAACGACGACAACTGGAGCAGTTGAGGGTGGTGAGCAGGATCTGAAGACGCGTGAGAGGATGGCCGAGGACGATTTGGTTCTCTTGCGGTCAAGAGTGTACGCGTACCAGAAGAATGACGAAGAACTTGCATTGGAGTTGGCTGAGGCCAAATCCAAGACGTCAGCGAACGAGTTGTTGTGCAAGAAGGTGATTGCGATCTGCTGTAATATCCCGCTGGACAAGGTTGACGAGATGCTTGTGCCGTTGACGCTGGCTGTTGAGAGCGATGGTGCTAGTTTGGATCTGTCGCGTGTTGCTGGATTCATGAGTCGGGTCAAGCAACAAGAAGGGATGGGCATCACTGCTTCGACCTCTTCATCGTCTGCGGTGCCTTCTGCCTTAGGACCTTAGTTTAGTCGAGATGGTCATCCATACTTGTCTTATGTTTCTTGTATCATAGTCTTACATTTTCTTCAATAACAACACTCACAAGCTATTTATCTCAAGCCTTGGCATCTGTATCAACTTCCAAAAAAAATAACTTTGTCACTTGTTTTCTTTTTCCGTCTTCCTCCCTCAGCTACAATCTTCTCGCACACTTCGCACCCTTACTCACTTGCTCACTTACACTTACATAACCCATACCTGCCTCACACGCACTATGTCTTTCAGCACTCAAAAGATCTTTCACCCAGCAACAAACATCATGAACCGTCGCGGCGACAACAACCAGCAGCACATCCAGTCACAGAATCGACGCATCGTTATGAGCAACAGCCTTGCTACTCGCCATCACCCCTATCGCCAAAACACCAACAATATCCATGAGGACAGCTTGTAGACAGACGCAGCGTTGTTCAGGGGATGCTCACTCAGATCAAGGAGGTGCATGTCCAATATACACCAACATACACAAAAAAATAAGCTTAATTTTGTTTGTTGTTTGATTTACGCAAAACAACTCACTCACTTTTCCCGTTGTTTACGACCTGACTTTTTTAGCTGTACAAGAATGTGATCACACTGACAGATGAGCGCAACCAGCTCAAGATCGATTATGCGATCCTCCAGAAGAAGATCTCGGACCTCGAGCGACAGGTCGCCAACTTTCAGGAGCTGGCGCAACAGCGTCAGAAAGTTAAGGAAGACAAGCGGAAGGTTGCGCCTATTCAGAGAGCGATGAAGAATTTGAATCTTAACCTTGGACTCTCGCAGGAGCAGGAGCGGGAGATAAGCAAGAAGTTGTGATTTGAAACCCCTTGTCGGCGCTACCTTGGGGTTAAACAAGCCTGGCCGGTCTGTTTGCTTGTAATGACTTTTGGTGGCGTTCAAGGAGCTCTCCCTTACTTTTTCTTTTCATATTCCACTGCTTTGATATCGTTGTACTTTTATCCATTGATCCCCTTCTTTTGCTTATCCCTGTGATCAATAGACTTGGCACAACAAACAACTGTATTGGGCAGGTTGACAATAGTTTTCGGCACCTCTACAATTAAAAGCGGCACCTAAAGTGGCAGCTCTATAATGAGACACGAATCTTTTTTTTTTTTTGCTCCATTGTTACTTCCCTGTTCCCTTCACCTATCTTCAAAATGCTCAAGCAACACAGCAAAATCGACAGTACTCAACACCAAAAGATTATCCACGTCATCTTTGACGAAGGGCGAACCACAACAGAAGCAGCACGCCGCTTCGGCTATCCCCGCTCAACAGTTTACGCTATTGCCAAAGCATTTGACAACGAGGGGAGAATGGAGCAGAAACATCGAGGTGGCAATCGACCCAAGCGACTATCCTCAGGCCGCATTGAATGGCTCTCTGACCGGCTTTCAGCTCGCCCGGATACAACGATCACAATTCTCTGCCAGGAGCTGAACGATCACTTCAACTTCGATCCACCGGTTTCTGCAGCTTCAGTGTCCCGAGCCGTCTGCGGTCAAGCAGGCTATATCCTCAAGCTACTGCGACAGGAACCGGCCGATTACAATAGCCCTGAACGCATTCATGCGCGCCAAGTCTGGGCTCAAGCGTTCCTCGAGTTGGCTGCGAGTATTATGGACGTTGTGTTTGTGGACGAGGCAGGTTTCAACGTGCATATGGTCCGTCGATTTAGGAGGGCACTCCGAGGGCGAAGGCCAGTCGGAATTCGGCCAACATCGGAAGGAAAGAACCTCTCGGTGGTTGTTGCAGTGGGCAGAGAGGGTATCATTGCCTCTGAAGTGAAGTTGGGGGCTTATAACACTACATTGTTCGAAAACTTCTTTCTTGAGAAAGTGGTCCCAAACTCGCTGCTCCTCGTGTCTTTATCATGGACAATGTGGGTTGTTATGCATCGTCGTCCATCAAAGACAGCCTTGAACGCCGAGGACACACTCTACAACGACTTCCACCTTACAGCCCCCACTTGAATGCTGTCGAGCCAGTCCTCAATTCCATCAAGAGGCATATCCGGTTCCAAGACTTTGGTGACAGAGAGTCGTTGACCGGCCATATCAACAAAGGTATCCAGGATATCACCCCGGTGATGGTGGAGGGTTGGATAGGGGAGGTCAGCAGAAACTTTGCCAAAGCAAACAGAGGTGAGTCTCTGGGTCAGTATTATGATAATCATGACTTGGCCGGTGAGATGAATAAAGAACATCATTAATGATCGCCCACTCACGTCAAAGTCACGTGCGCTGATGACTTTTGTGTTTCCGCATAGCCTGACTGACCTGTATTTTCAATTACACCGGTTGCAAGAACTATTGGCGATCGTTTAAATTCAATTGTCAATTGATCAAAAGGATTTTTTAATCCAACAGACTTTTACTTCACCGCCGTTCACTCACCTTCTTTTTCTTGCTCTCTCCCACTCCTCTCACTCTCTCCCATACTTCTCACTCTCACACAACCAAGAAAAAAGAGCTCAGTCACTCTTCCTTCTATTACTCATCCACAGAACATTTCACTTGTGTTCATTCATTTCTCCCATCCTTGCTTTACCTACTCCGCTCGAACCCTGTTCTTTTCCGCACCCAAAAAAACGCCACTATTTTTTCATCTCCTTCGCTCTGCCTCCTTCACCATTCTTCAGGACCCCAGCCCACTCCTTCACTTACGCCCCCAGTATTCACCGTCACTATCACCACCGTTTCAAATGGCCTTAGCTTAACTCGCGTCCTCGCTATTCCAGAACTGGTTCACCTCGTCGCCTCTCGCCTCGTCACCAACCGCGATCTGCCCGCACTGATGAGGTCATCACATCGCCCTTATAACGCGATGGAACTGTGCTTTACCATGAGCAAGTCACTCCTAACCCGTTTCATGGTGTAGCTTTTGCGAATCTCCTGACTGAAAGCTTTGGTAAGGATAATGAATACCGTAGACTCCAACCAAGCTGCCACTGGAAACAAAAAAAAAAAAAAAAAAAAAAAAAGACAATCTGCGTCATTCTCAAACAGCAGATGCGGTCCTAACAGCAGCAATAAATTGAATTGATGTAGTTGTGCAGATTTATTATACCCAACTTTCGTGGGCCGTCTCGTCGTCCTGAGCTACTGTGATGCCTTCGCCTAGTTCTGCAGAATCGACAGCGATTTGCGGCGTTCTTGAGCACTAGGCCCCGCTTGCAAGGTATGTAGCAGCACTGGTGCATGGTCATTAGGGAAGGAAATTGGCGTCTTGGTGCAGGATCGGTCCCGTCTTTTACACGATAAAACCAGGTTCAAGATTGATGGCGTGGATATCACCGGAGTCCAGGATATATTCATCCTGCTCCAGACCATACCGAATTTCTTCGACCGGGCCATCAGCTTCTACACCCTGGAGGCCCAGACCTTCGAGTCCCAAACCTTCGGGTCATCAGCATGTTGGGAGTCCTACGGCCTTCCGGTCTCGATCATGAACTGTACGACCGCACCTTGGTGATCTGCACCAGCGCAATAGAGATCTCAATTAACAGCACAACCTGGGCTGTTCAGTCTGATATTATTCGCCGGAAGACTTAAGTCGATTACAGTGTCGATCTCAGTACTCTCTCACCTCCCATTGTCAGCCCCCTTGTTTATGCTGATGGTACAACCGTCATTAATGAGAATTTGCCTCCCGGTGTTACATTGATTACTGGGCAGATCAGAGAAAAGGAAAGAGCGCCCGTATCCCAGATCAGCCAACCTTGGTTGAGCCTCTTTCCTTCTCTATCCATTTTTTTCTTACACGCACCGCTTAATATAGCAAACTGCCTACAGTGACCAAGGAGTCCAACTCCAATTCCTCCGCACTACTTTCCCACCCATTATTAGAACACTCATATGTGACCCACATACAAGGATCAAGAACCATATCCTCGAAAACGAAAAATAAAATATGACTGGAAACTCTAATCATAAAAGAGCACGTCAGGGGGGTTTTTTTCCCCTGGGTATCTGAGTGGTTGCTAGTTGTGTGTTGCCGCCAAAACTAGGATGAGGTTATCATCAAAAAAATGGAGACAAGGAAAGTCAACCGCAAGCCAGTATAAGAACTGCTTTTTTTCCTCACTCTGTCTTCTCCCCACACACTACTCCCTACTCCAAAGTAGCCCATTTTTAATTTTTTTCACGCAACAGAACCCCTTTTTACACGCAATTCTACCTATCCTCCGTTTTTAGGCCAAATTTGACCTAAATTTTTGTAGAGAGGTTAAAGCACAACCCTCATAAATGAAAACCACCCCAAAAAATGCCTGACGGACAAAGGAATAGTGACACATATGGAGCGAACTTTTAACATTTTTTTTAAAACGGTTCTCTTATCCGAAGGCGACAGTAGCTTCTTACCTCACTTGTGTCTGTTTATTTTCTTCGTCCATTTCTTTCTCTTTGCCTTCCTTCTTTGCGCGTTTTTTCTTCGCTCTCTTTTCTAATCTAGTTCCACTTGTTATTCAACCTCGCGGCACGTACACATGGAATCGAATAAAAAAAACGAACAGGCAACCTAAAATATAAACTGAAAATATTTTGTTTATGCAATGGATATGCTCTCTATGATATGGTTATGCTAAAAAGAAATGCTAATGATGATGGTACAATGAAAGAAAGAAAAAGAAAACTAAACTATGAAAAAAATAACGAAAAAAAACACCCGCCCGACCATCGAATTTTCTTAATCGACACGACGCTTTTTGATGGTAGTTAGGCGGACCTTGTCCTTTGCAAACTCCTTGGTCTTGAGCTGGCGCTTGCGCGACTTCATCTCGTTCTTCTGGAGACGACGACGGGCACGGGCCTGGGGGTCGTTCATAGCCTGCATGACGCGCTTCTGCTTGCGCTCGCGACGGACCTCGAGCACATGCTGGCGGATCTTGTTGTAAGCCACAAAATAGTCCGTCGTGCCTGCGCGCTTTTGGACCAAGTCCAAAACCTCTGAACCCAACTTCTTGAGCTCCTCTATTCACATCAAAGTCAAAAGGAGAGAGTAGACAAATGTTAGAACCAGAAAAATTGCGAAACATAAAAACACGAAATGAAGAAATAGCAAAAACATACCGATTTCGGCGCCCTTGGCGGTCTCGTCGTTAACAATGCGGTAGATGGGCGAGATGATTGGGATCAGGTAAGGCTTGAGCTCGTCTTGATGAATGTGGGTGGTGATGGCAGCCATGCACTGGAAGATACAGGTCTGCTGGATCACAGACCGGTCGTTGTTGTTCCTCATGGCAGCGCCGCGCGACAAGAACGACAGACGCTTGACCAGCCAGTACAACATCCTCTTAACAGGCTGCTTGGCTTCGGTGGTCTTCTTGCCTTCCTCCTCCTCGTCCTCCCCACCCTCCTCATCCTCCTCATCATCATCCCCGTCGCTCTCTTCACCATCGTCCTGCTGGTCATAGGGGAGAGCGTAGAAGACCTTGGCGATAAAGAACAGGTTCTTGACAATCTGTCCACCGAGATCCTTGGACAGGAACTCACTCTTGAGCTGCTCGCACAACATCTGGGCAACAGACTTGATCATTTCGGGAGACAACACCAAATCCGAAGACGTGTCCTTGACAGGCGAACGGCTGACGGGGTCGATACCAGCAAAGAAGGTGCCAAACAAACGAGTTGCCGACAAACGAACCCAGGCGTGAGGGTGCAACATGTGCTCCCTGATCAGGGGCCACAAGGTCGTCACCTCGCTCGAGTTAATAACGTTGGGGAACTGCTTGACCAATTTGGTGAAGGTGTTAAGGGCATAGTAACCAACCTCCCACTCAGCATCAAGATCCATAGCATCCTGTTCCTGTTCCTCAAACTTGTCAGCTTCGGCGGCTTGCTCCTGGGCCTCCTGCATGATTTGCAAGCTGGACTCGAGCGCAAACTTGAGGCGAGGGACCAGAACGGGGATCTGCTTTTTGAAGGCTGCTCCAAAGGCCTCGATCGCCAAACCATAAACCTGCGAAGCCGCGCGCTGGAGACTGCGCTGCTCGGTCTGGTCGAACCACTTGGCGAGCAAGACATAGCTGTTGTCCAACTTGGGGCGGTTCATTCTCTGGAAAAGGGCCTTGATCAATGTTCCGGCCATCTCGCGGCACTTGCTCGAGTCATCGTTGACAAGCTGCATCACCAACGCCAGGAAGAAAAGCTCGACATAATCCATGAGAATCTCGTCTGCAAACTTTTGAATGATAAAATGCATCATTTCCATGACCGACTGACGACCGCTTTCAAAGACGTAGCTCAAGTTCTTGACCAAAAAGTTCATCTGGTTGCGGAGACGGCCACGACCCTGGGGATAATCCAAGAGGAACTGGAGAAGGGCACGGCGACATTCTTCACGGGCTTGGTGGCTCTGCGAGGTGACCATGATTTCCGAAATGTTCATCATGATATCGTACATCTCGGGAACCACAAACTGACGTGAGACGATGGAACGGATCAACGCAAAGGTGGTAGTCTGGCGCTCAGGCTCTTCCAAATCGGGCTTAATCATGTTGAGAAGCATCGTCAGCTGGTCTTCCTTGAGCACAATGGCCTTACTCTCGCGCATGGCAATTGCCAACATCTTGAAGCAGCTCTGTGCAATCTCCGACTTGGTTGAGCCCTGAGCCTTGAGGAGAACAAAGGTCTGCTTGATGACGACGGGCAGTCCCTTATCGAGCGAAGGCAGCTTGAGCTTGGCGAGCAGACACATGATCTTAAGCGACTGCTGGATCACGTCGGGATGCTTGGCAAAGACGCCGTTACCGACAACCTTGACAAAAGGATCCAGGAGGGCCAACTGCTCGGTCGAGCGAACATCAAACTTATTGCGGGTCAATGAGGAACGGAAAATGTGTAGACCGAAAGCCACGAATCGGTGAGCGTTAGCAGGGAAGCAGTCGGTCGACAACTGGGTAGGGCGCTTGGTGTCGACGGTGTAGTTGATCTCCATGCGAGACTTTTCCTTCTTAATCTCCTCCTTGGTCTTGGACAACTCCAGGTTCTGCGAGATCAAACCGTGGCAGAAGATAAGGGTCTCCTTGGTCTCAAAATGAGGGTTGCTGTTCAAGCCGGTGGCCAAGCGACGCATGACCTCGTCCACCTTGCGCATCACCTTGACTGCCTCCGACTCGCTCAGGAGCTCCTTGATAGGAACCATGATCAATCCCATGTTCTTGAACTCGATGATACCAGCCATCAGCTCGAACGAATGGAAGCTGAGGTTGCTCTTAGCCTCCTTCATCTTGCCAGTAATCTCCTCCGTCTCCTTCTCAATACCAGTCTCGCCAAAGATATCGTTAATCAAAACATCGACAATCTCCTTGAGACAGTAGTCGAGATCACCAACCTGCAAAGTTGGAACCAGGTGGGTCAGCATCGCGTGGACAGTGAAGCCAAGAACGTGGAGCTGGTAACCGCGGAGCAAGGCACCCTTCATCTCCTTCAGGATAAAGTTAAAGTAGCCGGCACCCAAGAACATCGTAATCTTGATGAGGGTATCGCGAGTAGTATCACGGGCCTCCTGCTGACGACTCTTGAGAATCTGGCAAACCGAAGTCAACAGACCGGGAAGGTTAGTGCGGAGAGAGACATCGGGAAGGGCCTTGAGTAGCTTGGTGATGGCCAGGGCGACAGGGACACGGATCATGACACTAGCATCGTCACGGTTGGTTAGGTAACGGTGGAGCTCGGGGAGCAGCTTTTGGATGACAGTATCGTGGATGCGTCCGGCAAGAGCAGCGGCAGCTTCGGCGGAAGAGAGCTCAACCTGCATCAACTCGTCGTTCTCATCGGCATCCTCGTCGTTCTCCTCATCCTCTTCCTCAGCCTCCTCCTCAACTTCCTCCTCAGCCTCAGCCTCGACAGCCTCCGGAGCCTCGCCAATCTGCGGCATGGGGGCTTCCTCCATATCGATATCACCTTCGGCATCACGACGACGGGGCTTGGAGCCCTCAACATCAGGCATCTCGTCGTCATCACCTTTGATCTTTCTACGATCGGTCTTGGGCTTGCTGACGCGGACACGCTTGTGAACAATGGCAACGGCCTCCTCAGGCGAAATCTCGACATGCTTGATATCAAAATGGAAGTTGTCGAGGATGGCAATGACGGTACGGACGAGGATCTTTTCCATCTCGGCCTTGCGGGGGATGAGTTTAAGATAGGTCCTCAGAAGCGAATAGTAAGAGCTCCAGGGCAACTGCGAGGCGATGACTCCCAGAGTTGCAACAGTCTCATTAACCAAATTGTGGTCCGTGCTCTTGTCTGACTCGAAAATGAAATGGGCGATCAAGGGGGCAAAGATCTGGGTCAAGGTCGATGGACGGAAGGTTCCCTTGGTGCACTCCTCCGCGAAGCGGTTGAGGGCACGGATACGACGATGAAGCTGGATATGGTAAATGTTGGTGAAGAACGAAGCCTCTTCGTCTCCACCGACCAACAGAGCCGACATGTCAGAGAACTGGACTTGATCGGGGCAACGCTTGACGGCATGGGCAAGCACAGAGACAAACTCAAATCGGACCAATTCGACAGGGGACTTGAAGCCCTTCTTCAAGCCGGGGTAGATGACGTGGGCCAAGAGTCCTCTGAAGAGCTCATGCTGAGGATCCTGAGGGTCGAGGTCGGCGCACTGGTCAATGAAACGGGTCAAAGCAAAGGTCGAGTTGCTTCGGATCGACATTTCTTCAGGGTCACGAATGTAAAACATCATGTTGTGAAGAACAGGGAGCCATTGACGGTCGTTGAGATCCTTGTAGAGTGAGTTGGTCAGCAAGTTGAAGGCGTCCATGCGGCGGTCAAAGTCAGGCATGTCAATGCGAGTAGTCGAGAACGAATTGAGATCCGCAATGAGAGACGCCGCTGCCGTAAAGGAAGAATCGATCTTGGCGAACTCGTCCATGATAGCCACCAGTAACACACGGCACTCTCTGGCCATCAAAGTCGAGAAGAGGTTGACAATGTTGTTGAAATAGGAGGTGAAGAGAGGGCTTTGAGGAGCCAACTCGGGGATGATGGGCATAAAGTTGACAATGATGCGCAAAATATCGGCCTTGGTGCGCTCAGGGACGACTCTGGGGCTCTTCTTGAGACTGGGGAGTAGGAGGTCGATCAACTTGATAGCCTGAGGACCGTTCTTGACGTATGTGGCCACCTGGGACAAGATCGAAATCTCTCTCTTGGAGAAGCTGTCCTTGCCGAACTTGGCATCGCCACTGCCCTTGGTGAGGACGATCTCGAGGTTGTCGAGGAGGCAGTCGGTGTAGGGAATCAAGGCCTGAGTGGTCAAAGGCTTATCGGCAAGATCATTTTCCTCGAAGCAATGACCCAAGATATCCTCGCAAATCTCAAGGACCATCGAGATGACGGGATCGCGAACCTTCTTGGCCGACAAGCAGCCGTAAAGCTTCACAAGAACGTCCTTGTTGTAATTGATGAGGAAAGGAACATACTCCTTGCGGCTGGCCCATGTAGAGAAAAGCTCCATGATAGCCGAGGGAGCCTGGGTGCTCTCAATATCCAAGCGACCGACACGTCTGTTCAAGAAGGACTCGAACATGGCGGGGACGTAGGGCTCAAAGTCAAATCCGGTGTTGGGCAGGCTGAAGAGCTTGGTGATACGTTTGATACCGAACTGACGAACATCCTTGAGCTGCTTGATCTGAAGAGTCTCAACCATACCCTCCTCGGCACCGAGCATCGACTGGTCGACCATGTCGAGGTTCATGCGCTCCTGGGCTTGGTTGACCATGCAGAGGACAGCGGTCAACAGCTGAGGAATAAAGGGTTTGAGGGTAGTGCCGAGCATTTTGATGACATCCTCCATGATGTTGAGGAAACCAATCTGCTTGCGAATATGACCAACCGAGCCACGTTCAGCTGAGGGATCGGCGGCAAAGACGAATCTGCCGTCAACGATTCCAGCAGTGCCCATGTCAAAGGGACTGAGCATGAGCGAGACAAAGAAGCCAAGTTCCGAGGGCTTGCATCCTCCAAGTGCGGTCAAGACAGCTTTGCGACGAGCAGACATACCGGCCTTGGCGGATCCCTTGCCCTTTCTCGAGATCATGCAACCGTAGAGCAGTCTGATGATGATAGGCATGACTTCGTCACGGTGAATCGATCCAATGCTCGAGCTCTCGTTGTCGGCAATGATGAAGGTCGACAACTCGTCCCTGAACTTGACATCGTCCAATATGTTCTTGAGGTTGTCATGGTAGGGAACCAGTGCAGGCATCTTGAAGGTGAACAAACAGTTGAGGGCGAGGGTCTGCAAGGGGGCATCTCCGATGGTCAACATGCGCAAGTAGAGCTCGCGCATGGTGGCGCTTTCGTAGGTCTGCTTGGGGTTCTTGAACTTGGTAAAAAGGGCTAGGAAGAGGTGAAGGCGCTCCTTGGTGTCCTTGGCAGTCTTAGGAAGGACTTTCAACATCTCGACTGCGTCCTCCTCCTGTTCGTCGTCATCCAAATCGCGCTCATCCTTGCGGTTCCATGCTGGCTCGTACTCCTCCTTGATGAACGTCAAAAAGACGGAGACAATCTGTCGGTTGTGAACCTCGGCGATGGAGGGGACTTCAGCCAAGGCCTTCAAGATCAAACCGTAGTAGTTCCAGTAGTCGAGACGGTCGGCACCGGGAGCATAGACCTTGATAAAGTGCATGATCAAAGCCATGTTTTGCTTGGCGACCACGGTGAGCTCAAAGGCGGTCTCGTTGGAGCGACGAACCTTACGGAAGTTGGGACAATCAAAGTTGATTCCCTTCTTCTTGGTCTCCTTGATCTCGGCGCCCAATCCGAGGCGAGCCTGCGCATTGTGATAATCGGCAATAGCCTGAGCTGACAGACCACTCTCAACCAAAAGCGCCTCGTTCTCGAACCGCTTGATCTCTCCAAACAACAGGTCCCAGAAGGCGTCAGGGTAGATCTCGGCCGTCTTGACAAGGAGCGTAGTTGCATCCGCCCAAAGGGGCTGGAAGTTGATCGTCAAGATACCTAGCAAGTTAGTGGCGCAAAATTATATTAGTCTCGTGCATATTACATTATCAGGTTTAACAACCGTTGAGACCAAATTGACAACGAAAATAAACTTACCCAAGCAAAGACGCATGGCGACGGTCTTGTAAAAGTCGTTGACCCTGCCAGATGCAACCATAGTGTGAAGCTTGCGGATTTGCATGGTCTTTTCTCTGTAGTTCTCGACAGTAACCTCGATACCCTCGATCGCCAAACACTGCCAGAGGATATCGTTCTGAGGTGCAGACTTTTGTTGAGGATCTTTGTCCTCATAGGGAATAATATCGAAGCTGGAGAGGATCTCAAGGGTGTGAAGTCTCCGCCTGTGCTGCAACGAGTTGATGTTCTTTTCGAGCTTAGGGTAGAGTTCGCGAAGAGTGTCAGTCGTGAACAGCTTGCCAGAGACATTGCTAAATCATAAAACAAAAGGTGTCGACCATTAGTTATAAGATGTTGTTGGACTACACGTGAAACTCGGCGTGAAAAAAAGAACCAAACAACTAATTACCTTTGTTTAAGGATGGTGCAATACTTGCCGACACCGCGAAGGACAACCTCGTTAGAACCGTAGTTGTAAAGGGCATCCTTGATGATAACGTCCCAGTGGCTGGCAAGGAGCTTGGCTCCGGCCTCGCCCGATCGCTCGCAGATGACAGAGAGGATCTCGATCGTCTCACCCAAGAGGATGTGCAGAGTAGCCATGGCCGATCCTTGGACGAAGGGTCGCTTCTGGAGGGTGATGGACTGGTCCTCCGTTGACAATGCCTGCAACAACGAACTGAGCAACTTCATGGTGGCGTCAGTTGTTGAGGCGAAAGGCGATGAGATATGTGGCACGATCGAAAGAGCGGCGGTCACCAATGCGATGCGGGGGATGGCACTGTTGTCCTTATCATCTTCCAAAGTAACGTTGCCCAACATGTCAGCCTCAGCCTTCCAGTCGCATGGTTCAGACAGCAATCGCAAAATTCCGTCCACGATGCGCTCAGTATCCTCTGCGGATGCCTTGGCAGTCTTCTTTGTTGCAGGTGCCTTGGCGAGAGGGAATTTGAGCAATCCGTGTTCATCGACTGTCGCGGCAATCATGCCAGGTGTCAAGGTAAGGACGTCCGAAGTGAGGAGGGTCGCCAAAAAAACAATGATCTGGCACGAGTTCTGAGCGTTCCAGTGAGCAGCGCAATACTTCACGATATGAGGGAGGAGGATCTGGGTGTAGTGGCTCCACTTTAGGTTGATCAGCGAAATCGAAAATGCCAACACAGTAGGGACATCCTGTAATTGTGAATGAAAATGTGGGAGCATACATTAGTAGAATGTTCGATATATCATTAATTACACAATGAATTAGTGTAAGTAATACACACCTCGTGCTTGTAGATCGACTCCAGCAAAAGTCCTCCAGGGAAGAGGACACTCTCCAAAGGTGAAAAGGCCAGGACGGAGCTAGATAGCTTGACTAATTCTTGAACGACAACAGTAGGTGCCTTGGCCTGGGAAGCCAAAATCAATGTCGAGACCTTGATGGCCTTTTCGTAGATCTTGACAAAGTCTATACATATTAAAAAATACGGAAGGAAGGTGGATTAGGGATCACGCGTTCGAAAGTAACGATAGATGAAAAGGTGTGGGATAAAAACCATCTTTTCAGCACAACATACCATCGATGCGGTTTCCCTTTCTGACGGAGACACACACATTCAAAAGTGCCATCGACTCTGCAATGTTGAGCCATCTCTTCTGAGCATTCTCGGCTGTTACAGCCATGTCGAGACTCGATGTCAACTCTGCCAACAGCATCTCGCAAACGCCCTTAAAATGCTCCTTGGTCGAGTAGTGAACCATGAGAACGAGGGTCTTGCAGAGTGTCCTGAAAGTTGCGTTGTCGCTCATGCCCTTTTCCGTGACCTCGACATTCTGCTCCTGCTTCAATGCCCTGATGACCTCTCTGAGAACGACATCCACGCCACGATGTTGGAACTGATTGCCGACGAGCTTGATGGTTTCGAACAACAGCTTGGCCACACCCTCGACAAAGTCTTCCGTTGGTGTTTCGCGCAAAAGGGTGAGAATGTAGGCGATGATAACTTTGAGATGGTCAACGGGCGCCTTCCTGATGAGAAACGAGAACGACTCTGCTGCAAAGTTGCGGATATATGGCTTTTGAGAGTTGTCCTCGCCGAGCAAAGGTGCCAAAAGCCTATTGTGTAAGCACGCAGTACTAGTTAATAACGCGCGACATGGCTTAATTTGCGCAAAATAATTTATCCGATAATGAATACGCCCATGATACATACTTGAGGGTAGGGCAGAGATTCGTCCGCAGTTGTTCGGAGTACTTTTTGAAGAGCGAAGCTATGCAGTTGAATGCCCACTAGAATTGAACGAAGAGAATCGATGAGTAAATAGTTATTGTTACCTTAATCCAAGAGTTAGAACGAACTCATCATTACAACAACTTGGGATGCTTACCTCGATGACCTTGACATCACGGAAGTCGACAAGGGGAAGAATGGCGGTCAAGAGTCGGTCAAAGTATGGGAAGAGCTCATCGTCCAAGTCCTTGGAGAGTTGTGTAGTCAGATCGAGGATAGGCTCCAAGGCAAGAACATTCCCGTCGTTCAAGTTCTTGATCAGCAGCTCTACTACCCGATCCTTGTGGTAGAGAAGCTGTGGGAGAGTCTGACAATAGCTCTTAACATCCAAGGCGAATCGTACGAAAGGTGCTGAGAGATTCAGCTCCTTCCATTCCTCGAGAGAGTCATTAAAGAAAGATCCTGTCTCTACTGTCGCGTTGTCCTTTTGGCCGACTTGTCGAGTGACCTTGATCTTAAGCTGGTTGACCCGGTTATTGAAGCTTTGGTACTACAATTCGTCCAGAGGAAATCGAAAAGAAAGTTAGTTTGCAGAGTCAAGTAAGGTCGACGAATGTACCAGGCACGATAAAAAAGTTCATGATGAGTTGCAGCATACTCTGTAACGGTTAGCTCCCTGACCCTCGTTGAGCTCTTTAGCCACCGCGTTGTCCTGCATCCTTGTGATATATTAAGTCTCCTTTATTCCTCCTGAGAGAGTAGTGTGTTGTTGTATGGGAGTGCAAAAATAAATATGTACGGGGCGTGTGAGAAGAGGAGTAAAAGTGTAAGTGTAGGGAAGAGGAGGAAGAAGACAATAAGACGGGGGAAGGGGTGGGATGAGGATGCAAGGAGGGAGGTGATGGAGAAAAGAGGGAGAGAAAAGAAGGGTAATGAATGAAAGAGAGGACGAGCTGCTTCCTTACTTCGTTACTTTTCTCACTTGACAGAGACTCCTAGGAACACAACTGCCAAACAGGTAAAAAAAAAAAAGAAAGCTAAGGTGACGGTGGCTTGAAAATTGTTGACATTCAAATGATGGAATAAAAAGACAGTCTAGTTTGAGTCACATGCTATTGTGCGGCATTTGGGTGTCCTAATTTCGCCTACGCAGGCCATGCGATTAACGTTCTTCTGAGGAAAAAAAACCCTAAGAAAAACCCTAAAGAATCACCTAAAAGTGCATGCCTTAGAAGCTTTCAAAGAACTCTTTGATGAGCCCTAAAGTCTTCAAAGGAAAAATGGATACTATTATTGCTACCCAGAGAGTCAATGGAGAAGTTGAAAAGCCGACTGTTTATAGTCTAATACTTCATCACTCTCCCATTATTATTGCGTCGTTCAATTGCAACATCCTTCATTCTACCTTCAACACTATGAATTCACAACCTGAGAGCATTCGTCTCAATTCCATTACACACAGGACGGACGAGGAGGATATCACGGATGAAGAGGATATCACGGATGAGGAGGATATCACGGACGAGGAAAACTGGGCTTTTCACCGGCCTTCTACGAACGCATGCTCTGCTTATGGTGCTGGCTGTGAGTGGGGAGTTGGTTCTTCTTCCTCGAGCCATATCCCACACGCTGACGATCTGTCTGCTGCGAAGCAGAAATATCGCGCACCATATAGCAGCACAGTATCGGATATGATTCTCCTCCGTGCTATACAAGAGTTTGAACCTTTGACAGCCACCGGCCGCGGCGAAAAGAGTAGGAGATGGGGGGAGGTGGCCAGAGCATGTAGAGAGAGAGAACAGGAGATGCTGGGCACGGGCGCAGGCCTCCATTGGGCATGTGCAACCGAGGAGAGCGTGCGCAAGCGATGGACTCGTCTCACTCAGAGGCTGGATGTCAGCACGAGAAGGCTGGATAAATCGACGGGCTCTACCGAGGACTTGAGCGAAGTGGAAAAGCTGGTCAAGGAAATCCTGGTTAGACCGGAGGCACAGGCTCTCAGCAAAGCGCTCCATAAGAGGACGATAGATGATCAGCGCATGTCGAACTACTTGGTCGGAAAGCGTGTGGCCGTTGCATCTATGCGTACCAATCCGAGTGGGAGACTATTGAACAGAACGGCCGGCTCACCAGTCGATTCGTTCGAAAAGGATGCTTCCGTTCCTGCATCGTCACTGAGTTCCTTTTCGTCTACATCGGCTTCACCGACATCACCTTCACGCTCTTCTGCCAGCCGTGGCTTCTCCTCTTTGCTCAACTCGGATGAGATTGTATCGAAGCTCACGGAGAGGCTCCACAGATACGATGACGAGATGACAACTGCTACTGATTGCTTCAACGCAGGCATTGGTCAGCTTCAAGACTCGCTTCGAGACTCAATCCAACAGTTGGTGGACGCCCAGAAGGAGACAATAGCAAAACAGGAAGCCTGGATGAAGCGAGACTCGCTTCAAGACTCAATCCAACAGTTGGTGAACGCCCAGAAGGAGACAACAGCAAAACAGGAAGCCTGGATGAAGCGAGACTCGCTTCAAGACTCAATCCAACAGTTGGTGAACGCCCAGAAGGAGACAACAGCAAAACAGGAAGCCTGGATGAAGCAGTTGACTGAAATGAACCTTACCCTTGCCAATATGATCTCTAACAAACAACAATAATATTACTTTTTTCTTCAATAGCACTGCTTACTTTTTTTATTGCATGCTTTAGCCAAGGAGCATGTCAATCACTATATACATTGGGGTTGAGGTATTCTTCAAGATTTGGAGGGTTAAGACCAAATTGAACAGATATGTCATTTCCGCCATGAAGAATGGTATAAATGTTTGCAAAAAGAGCCCCAAGTCGAAAGTAATGTCCTACTCGTCCATTGAGAATTCTGAGAGATCGGTACCAGGTGACTTGCTAGCATTGAGTGGTAATTTTTTTGATTGCTTGCTCCACGGTACAACGGACTGAGTGCAGACGAGCATTATGTCGTCGCATTGCAGCAGGCATGCTGGGACGCGTTACAAATGGGCGAGCAATGTGCACGCCTGCTCCATAAGCCGAGTCACCGAGAATCTTGAGCGGGCGCCCATCAGAAGCCCTTGCACATCGCTCAAGCCATGTGGGAAGGGTGGAGTCGGCAAAGATTGTTGCATCGTTGCAGGTGCCACCCTGCGGCTGACTAACATGAACGATAATACCGTCAGGGGTGACGAGAACATGGTATCGCAGAACATGGGTCTTGCCATAGCCACTGTACATGGCCCTCTGCTCATAGGTTGGCCTGCACACTTGGCGAGACGTGCCATCAATGAAGCCAAACAAATCAAGGCTTGTCATGTTGCCACCATGTCCTCGCAGTGATCGCGCATCAATTGCGTGGACAAAGGTTTGCAGCCTGTTGGGTGTAAGACGATCCTGATCCCAGTCGAGAATCCGTGACCAGTGATCGTCCAACCACTCGAGCATGCAGGAAAAGATCCTTGTCATGGCTCCTCTGTCCCGGTGAAAAGTGTTTTGCATCCGACGATAAACGACAGGACTAGTGGAGCGATAGAGCAGGATGCAGAGGCCTTCCATCCCTATGAAAAGGTCGTCACTGTGGGTCTGCATCATGTCAGGGATCCTCAACAGTGTCTGTATCCTCCTCAACTCGGGTTTTGTGAACCGTGTCTCCTCCTTGCATTGCCGTTCTGACCATTGATCGAGGGTAAACCGATTCCCTTGCCGAGGTCGCCCCATACGCTCAAGTCGTTCGAGTTGCCGTTGTTCGTATAGTGCCAAATCCAGCAGGATTCGAGTCACTAAAATACGCCTGCGATGAAGAGGTTCAAGTGGATACATGGTGCATAGAGTAGATGCAGTAAGAATAGGGGTGAGTAGGAAAGAAGAAGGTGGAGAGTGGAACGGGTGCGCCAAGCTGGCTTCAAGAGATGTTTGTTAAAAGGTTGAAAGAACGGCAGTAAAGGATATTGTAATCTTACATCATACTGTTTATTTACATAAAGAGGGCTTATGTTAACATCCATATCTGCCCAATTCTCAAGCCACAAGGTTGGCGACTAAAATTCGACTTTTCAACTTCTCCAATGGGACAAAAAACACTTAAAAATGTGTAAAAATCTTAAGAGGCTCGGAATTTATCGCATGACCTGTGTAGACAAAATAAGGGCTCTCGCGGCATTTCGAGTTGACCCTCTTATGAAAATCTGCGCCAAACCTTGTTTCTCCCGTCTCCTTTTTCCTTTCTCTTCCTTCGCACATTTCTGGAATACTATCTACTATGATTCCCTTTCTTTCAGTTCAGTCACAGTGTACCATGAAATCTAGAGGTTGAGGCGAAGCCCCCGCCAAAATTTTTGCTCGAAGAATTTAAAAAAAATGAATGTGCCCGACTCGATAGAAAGTAATGGACAACCAAGATCATGACATGGAATGCATCTCTTGGCCACTAGTGTATCGTGTTGCCTTCCTTTGTTCTTAGTTTTCTGCTTATGTGTATCCTTCCAATGGATTGACCATGATGATGACAAGAAAGCAATAAAATAATCTCCATCGCCCCTACGACTCGTTCACGCGACTCATGCAAAACCTGCGCTCGAAATATTCCATCTTGGTATCTATATTTTCTGTTAATTTTTTTCTCTTTCTCGACTCTTCTCAATTGAGCTGCACCTTTTTCTGACATCAATTTTTCTTTTCTAATTAGAAAAAAGTGATCACTGTTCAACAAAAAAAAGGCAGTTCCAAAGAGGGCACTCCAAAAGTACCTGCCAATTGCCCATGTGTATCCATATTTGTAACTAAAAAATACTGTCCATGTTTATGGCCGCACCCAAACGCGAACGCTAATCGTATGTTGGCAACGCCTCAGCTCTCATTTTCAGAAGACATCCTCAAACATAGAGATGCTAGTATAAAGACGTCTTATTTTCTACCCCTAAAACACGCAAATACATTCGTGTAAAAAGTAATTTAATATGTCTCTTCTATGAAACTGCAAGACGTTCAAGTTTAGCGACGCATCTAAGTATCTCTAAAGTACTCTTATTCATCAGCGCTGTACTCACGATCTAATGGTTGAAGAAACGAGTGCATGTATGTCGGCGCCCTTGCTAGATCCGACCTTGAAACCGTTGGTCTATGGCCGCCAACTCTAGCGCCTGCAGACACGCAGCGCAATCGAAGCATTAGCAAGAATAACAGTACGCACAGACACTTGATATGAAGATGAACAAGGATAAAAGTCAGATAAGTAATACAGGGAGATACGAATAATGCAGCGAGCGAGAGCTCGCAATACGCCAAAAATATCCGAAATAAAGAATAGCACGAATAAAGCCAATGTGCAGTCTCTGTTCGAGGAGAGATTTTTGTTCAGTCACTTTAATCCTCGTTCGTCAACAAAACAATTAACAGCGCTATCTCTTAACTCAACGTCCGATAGAGACAACCCGCTTAAATCCTTGACTATCTTTATGAGCTTTGGTTGTAAAAGGTGATAAGGTCATCATGGTACATCCTCTAACCTTAATTAAGTCTGAACATGTTATTGTAGTGATCATGATGGGCAGTTAATGGAACAGAAGAAAACATGACGCGTAAAGGTAAAGGTGGAGTACCAACTTGCTTCCGTATCGTTCAAATTAGTCGCGCATAATAAGTATACCTACACCCGAAGCTACGAATGATATCGGTGTCAGTAAAAGCAAATGGTAGAGGTGATTGAAATAAACTATCTCAGTAATAGATAAGAGAACAGTGTGGCAGTAGGGAAGATAGCTTAATCATCAAACCACAGCGCACTTGGTAATTGATCACGATAACAGGAGAGAGGTAAACGAGACGCGTCATTTGGATAGCTAACCCGTCAACAATACATTAAAATGTGCTAATGTCTATTCCATTGTCTGGCCGCAGTCACGGATAGCTATTATAAGGATAGTGACTAGATTATATTAGTCTGTGGTCGTTGCTGGTGTCGCTCAGCTAAAAGTAGCAGAAAAGGGATCCATCTATCCCCGTCGTCGTTCTCGTTGGATTCTCGCTGGCTGTTCGAGTTAGGGAGGTTGGCAACGTCTGCGAGGAAAGCCATTGAAGTGTTGTCAGTGCGGTTGTGTGCGGCGTTGTGCTCGCGGTCGTGTTGTTGGCCATAGTTGGAGTACTTGATAGCCCCTTGACCCAGGGTGGCCATTGTTTGGCACCGGCAGCACACAACACTTGTCCTAAACTTGTTAGGCCGCATCATGAGCATGTTTCTTGCTTGGACTTATTCAGTGGAGAGTGTGGAAAGAAAAAAAGTTAATAAATGAGAATGACAATATCAGTTCAAAAACAAGGATAACTACTGGTTGCTCGGGGAGGACGGGGAACGCTAAAAGCCAGGTAGAGTGCTCGTCGTGGAGGAGGAAGATGGCGAACGAGAGACGACGGGATCACTCTTTTGAGGATATAACCGCAGTTCTTGGTATTGAGGGAGGCGTAAAAATAGCACTGTTTCTGTCTTTAGTAAGTCAGCGACGCAGTCTGATTGGAGATAATCGAAGGACCCCAGAGATAACACTGCTCTGCGGTATACGCGAGTGTCAGAGAAAGTAGAAGAGGGTGCTTGTGTCAACGAGAGGGAGGCAGTAGCAGGAGCTCAGGAAGTATACTGGAAGGTACAGGAAGTGTAGGAGAGGAAACAGATCAAGTGACCTTGATCTTGATATTTTAGTTAAAGCACACAGTAAGAGGTAAAGAAAAACCACATAAAAAATCAACTAAACTATAGACGCGACCGCGCGGGCCATAGAAGGAAGAAGAAGAGAAAAATGAAAAACCTAAAACCAGCAGAATCTGAGAGGATAATATCTGCTTCACCAACGTCATGCAAAGTCATACTTCTTAAACCTTCAAACCGCATTTGCCAACATCTGTCATCCGCAATTCTGGGTTTCAGAAAGTGAAAAATTTACATTTTATTTATAAAAATCCACAGAAACGTCAGAAAAACCAGCGTCGGCTGATACATGTTTTCTACATCTAGAAAATCAGCAATTCGAGCATGGCCGTAGAGACTACAGTCGTCCTCTCACCGTTATCGACGTTGCTTGAATTCAATGAACAATGAGGGATAACCTCTCAGGACATCAGCGCTAGAGATCTAAAGTAATAGCAACAAATTTCTGAACTAGATGTCACCCAACAGGAAATAAAGGACCAAAGAGCAATGGCCTCTCACTGTATATCGGTGACAATGAAAACTTTTTTTAGTTATCATACTGAGTTGTATCCGAGAAATGCAACGTCTGACAGCTATGGCACTTTGTGAAAGAAAAGTCGAGCTGGTCCAACAGGACATATCGACTATACAAAAAAGTCAAAGGGCAGCGACAGGAATGCGTATTTCAAATCTTCCAAACACGAAATCGTCGCGCCCATTTTTTTTTTTGGTTTTTTTTAAGTTTTCATCTCATCCATTTCTGCGCCGCTCCGTCCTGTACGCCACCAAATTTTCAGCCAATCAAACCGAGGCTGCAACTGTTAACTGTTTGATGCAATTTGCTCCCACAGTCACTAGTTTGATTTCGTTTTCTTTTTGTACAAATACAATCTTGTATTCAAACACTGACCAAGTGTGAGATACATCCACGCGGATCTATACATGGATATTGACATTAACGACAGTCCCATTGCTGACAACCTGTGGGTGTGGCACATTAGGCTTACTCAAAGCAATCGCACAATTGCCTATCAACCCCCAATTCGACAAATAGACAGTGCTGCCAAATCCTTTTTTTTACTTTTGTACACAATGGTGGCTAGCGGTCTCATCGTTCCTCTATATTACAGTCCAACCATCATCTCACCCATTCCTTCCATATCCTCATACTGACTGGTCAAGAAATCCAGCTCCTCAGGGTTAGCCTGAATGGCTTGGTAAAGATGATGCGGCACTAACAGCTTGTCAGACACCTTCTTGCCATTCGATCCGGACCCTCCTGCCTTCTCAACCTCCACCTCATCCTCAGAAGCATTCAGCGAGTCCAGCTCCATCATAATCGACTCGGGTCCCTTCTCTGCTTCAGTTTCGGCACGGTGAATCTTGACCGCTTTGGACAGGATGCTTCCCAAAAAAGCCTTGGTCGCCTGGACCAATAATCCACCCACCACAGCGCGCTGGGTCATCGACTCGGGCACTCTATCCTGGCCTGGAGTATTTAGTAACCGCTCTTGCTCTTGATCTCTCTCTCTCAAACCGCTGCGGGATCCTCCAGTGCCTGCACCAGCTCCCCCATCAAGCGACAGAGTCTTCAACTTGAGCTCATCCATTACAGACAACACCCAATCAATCTCAGACCTCCGACACTTGTACACCTCCATCTTCTGGAACGCCTCCGTCAGCTGCTCGGCTTTGGTCCTCTGAGCAGGTGTGAGCGCAAGCGTAGAGTTGGGGTCGACATCCGTACCGACGTTGATGCTGTCAGGCTGAGGCCACTCACTGTCGCCGATGTCAAGATCCATTGCAGAGTCGAAAGGCTGCTGCATCTCCATGTTCATCCTGTCGAGAGCAGATATCGGCCGGCCAGTCGCGTCTACAATCCCGCAGTTCTTTAGCATATCCAGCGCAAACTTGTTCTTGGACCTACCCGTCAACAGTGAGAGCCACAACCGATCCTCCTCGTTCATCTCCTTAACTGCATGGTATCTGGGGTGGTGAGGGCAGTTAGGAATCCTCTGACCAGTCTCCTCATTCAAGAGCACCGGTTCGGAAGCTGTGCCTGCAACTCCCAAAGCGCCATCTCGATGCTGCTTCCAGAGAGAACCACACGCCTTGCAGTAAAAAAGGGTCGTCTCCTTGGCTTTGGTCCTCCTCGTCAGCCCCTCATCAATTGAGGCAGCCCTGACAGTGTCCACAATCGCACTGCCTCCACTCTGCGCTCGGGATCCACTGTCACCAGCTGCTCCTGAACGGCCCGCTCCAGGTCCTGAGAGCGTATTTTGCAATTCTTGCTCGTCCTCATCAGCACCGTCAGCCATTGCAACCTCAGCAGCCGAATTCAAAATTAAATTGTTGCGAGCGCCAGATCTCTTAAACCGAGTGGGGAACGGCACGGCAGCCAAGAATTTTGTGTTCCTATCCAGTTCCAGATCCACATGTCGTTCTCTTCCATGCACCTGCCGACCACAATGCGTTGGGTCCAGCTACGAGTAACAAAAAAACCGGCGTGAATGAGTGAACGACAAGAAGCAATTGGAAAATTAGATCAAAATCGAAATAAATGGATTGGTGAATATTTACAGCTAAACGGTGATAGACCTCGACGGGTTTGTTCCTTTCATCATGAAAGAACAGGCGCACCTTGATCTGAGTCTCGCCCCAGGCATACCGACTCAGATGGAAAGGCGCCTCAGAGACCGTGACAATATGGTTGGGCTTGTAACTCTCGTGCAGATGGAACTCGACTTTGGCAATATAGGCCGTAATGTCCTCTGGCTTGGGGGTGCCGTCCACATAGATCATCCATTTGTAGGGGAACTCTCTCAGGCGAGGGTCACGCTTCTCCTCTGGAAGATACTTGGACACGTTGCCGACCACGACGCGCCTCTTGACATAGAATCTTGATCCGACAGTATCCAGTGGAGCGGGTACTCCTCCTTGAATAGCGTTGGCTCCAAATGAAATGATTGGTGGTTGCATCTGGTGTTGCTGCGGTAGTGGTGGAGGTTGCGATGGTTGCGGAGGTTGTGAAGTAGGAGCAGGCGCGACCTGAACTGGCCTGGGCGTGACACTGACTGATGCAAGAGTGGTTGGGGCAGCTGGGATAGTAATATTCTCGCCAGGCGTCCGTCGTGCTGACGCTGATTGGATTCCTGAGGTTGTTCGTGACTCGATTGCTGTAGGCAATCCTGAAATTGGCGATGAAGGGCCTGAAACGTCATTCTCGCTCATCAATGGGTGAAGGCTGGGGCTGTTTGCGCGTGAGCTGGCGGCACTCGACATCCTACTGTCCGGCATAGTAAACGTGGCTGCCGATCCTGGTCGAATAGATGAAGCAAGCCCAGATGTGCTGATGGCTGGGGTGCGGGCTGACTGTCCTTCATTGATGATGACGGGGGAGGCTCCTTGGCTTACGCTGCCGTATTTCCTCATTGGTCCCTTGCCAGCCGTAGGTCTTTGAGGTACTTCGGTACCGCTCTCTTCATCCGAGCCATCACTGTCTGAATCATTCGCAGGTCGAGAGCCAAGCTTGCCCTTTTGTGGTCGAGCAAGACTGAGAGCAAGAGAAGACCGTCGCCGTTTGCCAGCACCCAGTCCATTTTCGCCACCAGAGGCGCCTCCCGAAGTGTCCGATTCGTCCTCGGTTCCTGCGTTGGACGAAGAGTTGATTGATGCTGCGCTGTTTTTCCGTGGTGGTTGTGGAAAATCCGTTGCAGACCGTTTGTTCCTTGCCCGCCCATCTTCTGATTCCAAATCCACATCCTCGTCGTATGTCTTGATCGTTGGCTAAATTGCAATATTGAAATGCGAATGTGAATATTTCGCCGACGCAAAAGAGGTCTGCACTCTTCTGATTTAAAGACAATGGTCCATACCTTGGGAAAGTCCTGTTGTCCATGCTGTCCATCGCCAACGCCCAAGGAACTGAAGACGACTTTAGTCCTGCAAGGGTGATCGAGGGGCACTTCACTCGAGGGCTAGTAACATCAAAATAAGTAAAATTTGATCAGAGACTACCGACACACAAACGAACATCCATGGGTGCTGTTCGTGGCGAGCCACCGGAATGTTGCCTCCTTAATACTTACAACAACGATCCCGCAGAAGCGAACGCCTTCTTCTGTATTTTTAAACACTTGCTTGTGAGAAAGACGCATATGGTTGACAAGACCCTGAATACTTCCAAAATCATATCTTTCGCACCGCGGACAGCCAAGTCTAAAAACATACGATCAAAAAATGGAAGCGAAGTGTAAAATCAGCATAAGGTCGCACTGCTCCGTATATACTTCTTGACATCGGTTGAACATAACAGCATGCAACAAGTTCAGGTGAGTTGCTGTATACCTGACAAATTGTCCGTCAGCACGAACGGCATAAAGTGCTTCAGGTTGTCGCAGATCCCGTCCATAGTAAGCTGTTGCCCTCCTTGAACTTTGTCGTTGACTGGCGTACGGGTTGTGCTGTACGTTGGGGTTCCCGAGGGTACGCGATATTGTCGAGTTTCCAAATGGTGCTCCCTGTCGTTCTATTCATATCCAAACAAGAAAATAAACATAAACTCGTCAGACGACTGATCACCGTGATGAACACTTTCACAAGAAAAAGAGTGCTCAGCAGCACCTACCACTGAGGATGGCGTGTCGAAGGTCCTCGAGCATGCGCTCTGCTTTGGCAAGTTCCTGTGCGATGGAGGCACCCTCAGCATGACGAAGGAGAATCTCGAGGTCGAATTGGTGGTCGATGATGTCGACGACCTTTTGACGCGTCGCTGCTGTCCTGGGATCAACCTGTTGATGTTGCTGATGTTGTTCTGAGAGTGGGGTGGTTACTGTTTCGGGAGTGGTCATGGTGATGTCAATAGAGGAGGACTCTGTGGGAGTAGCCACCACGATGCCATTGGTGTCGTTCCCTGCCTGCAAGGACATTCCTGGTTGCGGCGTCAAAAGTCAAAAGGGTATGAGGATACAACTGTGTGTGTTTGAGTGTGAAAAAACGAATGACCAAAAGGGCTGAAAAAAATGCAGAAAAGGGACGCCCAGGATGATTTGACATGCCTCACGTGATAATTGGAGGAGAATGGGCTTCTGCCGCCTCGCAATTTTGTTGCCTCGTTCTCGTTCACTTCACTACAACCTATTCCTGCACCCAGTACACCACTCCAAGCATTGTTTACCAACAAATGTCGATGCTCAAGGCTTTTCTCAACATAAGAGAGTCAGTCGGACAATGGCTCCCGGGTAGGTATAGGTGTTGGCAGGGGCCGAGAAACGTTGCCACCAACTCCAGCTCGTTTTCAGGGCACTCAAATTGCCTGTGACTGTCAGAACCAAGTAAACAAGCAAGCGCTTTTTTCTTTTTTCTGACCTTGCCTTCAGTTCACACACTTGTTTCTCCTTCACCCCTCTCTCCATCACAACTACCCCTTCACACAATGTCGCCACCAAAGAAGAACGCACCTCCCAAGGGAGCAAAGGGAACAAAGGGAACCAAGAAGCAGCCCCACAGTGTCACCCGCCTCAACTACTCCAAGAAGCCTGCTGCTGTCCAGGCTCAGGTCTCTAAGAAGGCAAAGTCCGCTGCTATCAAGGAGAAGGAACCTCAGGACAAGACCCAATCTTCCTCTGTTGTCGCCAAAGCCGCTCCTTCCTCCAACTGGAAGAACCTCATTAAAGTGAGTGTCATGCTGCTGGAATCAATTTGGACATGCACCGACTTAGAATTTGTAAGTGGCGAGTGTTAACCTAAGCGCCTTTAAATTGCTATTTTGTAGACGATTAAGCCTGCTCCCCGTAAAACTATACCCGTCACCAAGGCACCCGCAAAACGGTCGCATGCAGAACTTTCGAATGAGGAAGACGACGAGGAAGATGATGAGGGCGCACCTAACACAAAGACCGCCAGGCTGGATCTTGCCTCGGGAACTAAGCACGACACAACACAGCTCTGGTTCGATGATATTTCCAAGGACGATCTCGAGAAGGCATACGGGAAGGCAGGGAAGAAGCTGGACTACGACCCTACCGATACCGGGAAGCACAAGTGAGTTCAAGTCAATCTCTCTTCTCAATTGAGTGGTTTTTGCTTTTTCGGCTCGTCAAACCAAACAAACATGTGTGCTGATATCACGATTATTTTTGAACATCCCAACCTTAGGATTGGAAAGTACGTCGGAATTGATTGTGAGATGGTGGGTGTTGGACCGGAAGGAACACAATCAGCACTGGCACGAGTCTCGATCGTCAACTACTACGGAGTCACCATTCTGGATCTCTTTGTTCGCCCTTTGGAATTTGTCACAGACTTCCGTACCGCCGTCAGTGGTATCACTCCCAAACATCTCCTTAAAGCCGTCGAGTTCAAGGACGCCCAAAAGCAGGTCGCCGACATTATTGAGGACAAAATTGTGGTCGGACATGCTGTGCATAACGATTTCAAGGCCTTGATGTTGGATCACCCCCAGCGTCTGATCCGTGATACTTCCCGCTACGCACCTTTCAGAGCCTTGACCAAGGGCAACACTCCTTCGTTGAAGAGACTGGCATTGGAGATTTTGGGCATCAAGATTCAGGACGGTTCCCATTCTTCGGTGGAAGATGCACGGATAACAATTTTGTTGTACAGGAAACATAAGGAGGCTTGGGATTCTTCATTGGCGCTCAAGGCAAAGAGGCGCGTTCAGAAGGCCACCAAGGCCCAAAAGAAGGTCGTTGCCAAGAAGTAGTTCATTCCATCCTGCATTGTTTTCATAAAACCCCCATTTGCATATCCAATTTTTCACGGATGCGTTGATCAAGGTCCAGTAGTTGTGTTGCAAAAGATCTTTCTGTGTTGTTGTTTGAGGTGCAATAAGCTGCCGTATTGTTTTTAGTTTTATCGACTAAATGCCAATTATGCGATCCCTATCCTCCTAGCCATGCGCCTGTACTGGGCAGCTGCGAGTTTTCTCTTTCGCCACATCATCAAAATTCCTGAAAATAGCGCCAAGAACACATTTGAAGACTATTTGTCAACAGGTAGTAAAAAAAACAGGCACAGCGTTAGTATGTCGAAATATTAATTCAGGCCAAGGGGGTGAAGACAAAAGAAGATCCTTTCTCTAATGGAAATAAAAGGTTGTTAAGTGCATATACCAGGAAATGAGCGAACCGTCTGGCTTCGACTGCCTTGACACGCAGACAGGAATGGTAAGTTGGGAGACGAATCTTGAGTTCCTCGTTCTCGTCGTTCTTGGGATCGTCGTACTTGCACTCTATCCTCTGGCGATTATGAGTGTCTTTGCACGACTCCTCCGTTTTCTGTGTAAAAAATGAAATAAAAAACGATGCTCTTGGTCAATCAGTATTCCAGATTTGGTGGCATTCTTCCATGCATGTCCCAATGGTCCTGATAATTCTGAATGGAAGTGGATGCCTTACAACTTGAAGGGCACTACAGGCCTGACATTCTCCAATTGTGATGCAGGTGTAAGGGGGATTTGCTGTGTTTGGTGCCCCTTGCGGGTATCGTTTGGCAAGATTAGAGACCGGGAGTGGCGAGTAGGGTGTGGTAGGAGCGGGTGATAAAGTGAGGACAGTTGTTACACTAGAGGATCATGGAAGAACGCTTGTTAGCTTGAGCTGCCTTGTATTGGAAGGACTTCTTGCGAACGATTTGAGATGACAAAAAAACGGTTGAAGACAAGAGACTGTGAGATGTCGATGGTTTTCGTACAGTGAGAGTCCACAAAGAAGGGCGAGAATGAGCACGGAGATTGACGGCCATGAGCCGTTGTGTTGTATTGATGGCCGCATTGGAATGCTGGCGAGGATGGAGAGATGGGTCAGGTGAGTTGAGGTGAGATATGAACGTGGCGAAAGAAGTATATTTGCAAAAGCATGAGCACAGTGTGCTTCCAAAAGGCCAAAAAAAGGAATAGTCACGTGCAGACTCTTCAATGTTTATTTTGCACACCCGCGAAGCGATTCGCTGATCTCCACTTCTCTTCAAAACTTTACATCCTCTACATTCAACCATGTCCAAGAAGGCCCCCGCCGCTGCTGCTTCGCTCCTCCGCCTGGTCGTCCCTGCCGGAAAGGCTACCCCCTCACCCCCCATCGGACCTGCTCTCGGTCAGCGTGGAGTCAAGTCGATGGATTTCTGCAAACAGTTCAACGACAGGACCAAGAACGTCGACGTTGGAACCCCTCTCCCCGTCATTATCACCGTTAAAGGCGACCGTACTTTTACCTTTGTCACCAAATCGCCTCCTACTTCGTTCTTCCTCAAGCGTGCTGCCGGAATTGAGAAGGGGGCGACCAACATTGGCAAGGACCACCCCTTTGTCGGCAAGGTCAACCTGAAGCAGATCTATGAGATTGCAAAGATCAAGCAGGCAGACGATGGTATGGGACACTTGTCGCTCAAGGGAATCTGCGCCGGAGTCATCGGAAGTGCCAAGTCCATGGGTATCGAGGTCGTCGCATAAACGATTATGACTTTATCATCAAAGCAGGAGCCCTTATTCTTATTCGTGGATCAGGATCACACCACAGCAGCAATAGCAGCAACACTCATACACACCCATACTCACATCCAACTGTACCATAATAGACCATTTATTCTTTTTATTTTCTTTTTATTTTTCCAATACAAAACCTCACTATCCATCATCATTACTTCTATTCCATGTCGCGAGTCGCGAACACACTGTTTTTTTGCTGAACATGGGCGCAATAATAGGATACCGGATAGCATTATGTGGCTTGTGCTGTTTGTTTGATCCGTCACTAAGTGTCCATTTTCAGGGCAGCCTTCTCACTCCGTCATAGTTGTGCTAGTCCCAAAGAGCCTTGTCGACTCTTTTTTTCTTTGCGTGCTATTTGCCCTCCGCCTTTTTACTTTTCCGAGATCTCCTTTTTCTTTCCTTTCCTTCTTTTCTCCATTCCTCCGAACTTACTCACCACCAACACCCGCTCCGTCAACCCCTTCCCGGACAAGCCGAATCTCACATCAACCACTCATATAATGTCGCCAGGAAAGGATACCTCAGCTGCCAGCCCACCTCCCGGCTGCCCTATGCACCAGGCTTCTGCACCCGCACCTCCTCCCAAGCCAGCACCACCACCAGGCTGCCCTATGCACCAGGCCGCCACACCCCTCAACCCTGACAACAACATCCCAGCCCTGGCCCAGTCGCCCTTCCCTGACCAAGAGATACCCCTCCCCACCGAGCGAGTTATTTCCTCGATTCCCCGCGCAAAAACCGATGACAACTCCAAGTGGGAGTACCCCTCCCCTCAGCAGTTCTATAACGCCCTTCGTCGTAAAGGATGGGAGACTCCCGAGAATGCGATCGAGACCATGGTCGATATTCATAACTGGATGAACGAGGAGGCTTGGGCTGAGGTCATGAAGTGGGAGAAGGAACACTCTGAGTACGTATCTCTTTTTTTTTTTTTTTTTGAAGTTGTTGCGAAGTGCATGTTGAAAATGGCATTTTTTTTTTTTGCTAACCTGTTTATACTTGTTCAATTGAATGTATGAATAGTACCTGCTGCGATCCCAAGTTGCTTCGATTCCAGGGTCGCCCTCAGGAACTCAGCCCAAAGGCCAGGATCATGAGCTTTTTCGGGTACGTTTGAAGCCCTTCTTTTCGTTTCTTTCAGTGTGTTCTATGGAAGTGGACGAACAAGCGATTCATATGCGGGTGACATGAACCATTGAGAAACTAACGCACTTTTGGTGTCTCATGTGCGCATGGTCCAATATAATAGTGCTCCCAAGCCTTTTGATCGCCACGACTGGGTTATTGACCGGTGCGGCAAGGAGGTTCGCTATGTGATCGACTACTACGGAGGCGAAGACGATGTCGTCAACGATGTCCCTGTCTTCCACTTAGACGTCAGACCTGCTCTGGACTCTGTCGAGAGCGCCATGGATCGCCTCAAGTTTGGCGTCCGTGAGGCCTTTGCTCGTTTCAAGGGCGAGGATGCCCAGGCTTCCACCAAGACTGCTTAAGCGCCTGACTCTCCACCGACGCCTCTTTCTGATCCTTTTTTATCTTGTTTGTATTCAGAAAGATTCGAGGCGGAAACTTGCCAACAAATCAACAACCCTACCACCACTGTAACAATCATGTAGACTTAGAACCCTTTCATCTCAATAACAGCATTCATATTTTTTAATTGACACCGCTTCATTTGGTATATGGCGACAAGGAGATGCTTGCGAGGAGATGGTAGTATGGAAGGTCAACAAAAGCGAGGGACTTTGCAAGAAGACCCATTTTTGCCATTATAATCAATTCCACTTCATTTTTTTTTTTTTTTTTTTTTGACCAAAAATCTTCCTGTGATATGTTTATTGTCTCCTTTCCTAAAACCATTTGCAGTTTATCTTTCCTATTCCTGAAGCAATTGACGCTTTTGTTTTCCTTTTGTGCACGCTGTCAAAGAGCACAACGTACATGATGTGAACAAAGCAAAAAAAGTGCACAAGCAGTCTTAGAACGATACGTTGCAGACAGTCGGAACAAACAGGATGTGCTTTTCACGGATATATCTCTTGATTTGTAAAGGAAAGAAGGTGCTTTGCTTTGCCCGATGAAGGTTCATTCGTGGGTTTGAGTACCCCTTAATGGAGATCTAAATTACTGGGCAACAGCTGGCAAATCGGTATTTGATCACCGCTGTGGGTGCAGTTTGGTCGAATCCCTCTCAAACTTATCCCAAGAAAATGTAATTGAACGATACATGGGCGGGACACCAACTACAAGGGCAGAAACGAGAAACATCAACCAAGGGCAATAGCAAACTATCGATACATCCATCCGAACATCATAAACAACACAATCTATTCACCCGACAGAACGACGTATCCGGAACCGCTCGTTTTTTTGGTGCCATCGTTGGACAGGCATCGGCTCGTTTTCGGGACTTGGTAGTTTTTTGCCTCTCGCCTAGGGAGAGCCTTGATGGTTTGGGGCAGGACTATGGAAGAGGTGGCTAAATCCAGTCGTCCGCTAGCCCGTAGGCCTGCCTATCAACTAACGCCCCTACAGGAGGCAGGACATCAGTAGAGGAGAGAGGGGAATCCATCGTCTTTTAGACTGCGAGGATGATCTTTCCCTCTGACTGATGCCTTAAGAGCTTACACGGAAGGAACCCTTCATTAAACTAGCAACATTACAGAGGAGACCATCATCAAACACCAAAGTACACACCCGACAAACAACAACTTTCCGACAAGAGGAACTTTACTTCCCTCAAACAGACGGCAATCACGAGCCAGGAGGAACCTCTGTTACGGCTCAGCCGTAATAACAAAGCATACCAATTTATATCTAACCACCCAACTTTCGCTTCTTGTGCCTATTAGCAAAATGGGTCGCCGTCCAGCTCGCTGCTACAGATACCAGAAGAACAAGGCTTACCCCAAGTCGCGTTTCTGCCGTGGTGTCCCCGGTTAGTCTATTCCCCTTTCAAGTCCACTACCCTTTCCCTGAACAACAATAAGCGCTTACCTCAGGACTGTCGATTCAACTCAACAACAAACATAGCAGGACAGGAGCTTTTCAGTTTATAGCAGCAAGACTACGGAAACACCCATCACCTATGACAAGCAATATAACGGAGGATAGGGCGTCTACTGCAATTGAACGACGGCACGTAGTTATAGTGGAAGCATGGCAGCTGTAGGAGTTAAGAACCACCATATTAGAAGGAATAACGCTAGGAAGGCATTGAGCGGATACTATGACAGTGAAAAGGCGAAGGATCACAGCGAACGACTACGCCCAACTCTGGAGTACACCAACTTCTCTCCTCTAAGAAACATCCACTCTTTTTTGACAACACAACAACAACGACTGACCATCGCCGAAAACATACATCCCTCAATCATACATTAGACCCCAAGATCCGCATCTACGATTTGGGTCGTAAGAAGGCCGGTGTTGACGAGTTCCCCCTCTGCGTCCACTTGCTCTGCGACGAGAAGCAGCAGATCTCGTCCGAGGCTCTCGAGGCTGGTCGCATTTGCGCCAACAAGTACATCTCCAAGACCTCCGGAAAGGATTCGTTCCACATGCGTGTCCGTCTCCACCCCTTCCACGTCCTCCGTATCAACAAGATGTTGTCCTGTGCCGGTGCTGATCGTCTTCAGACCGGTATGCGTGGTGCCTACGGTAAGCCCAACGGTACCGCTGCCCGTGTCGATATCGGACAGGTCATCTTCTCGATCCGTACCAAGGATGCCAACAAGGCCGTCGTCATCGAGTCTCTCCGTCGTGCCAAGTTCAAGTTCGCTGGTCGCCAGAAGATCATTGTCTCCAAGAAGTGGGGTTTCACCAAGTTGTCGCGTGAGGACTATGTCACCGAGCGTGCTGCTGGCCGTCTTCAGCCTGATGGATGCTACGTCAAGTACTTGAACGAGAAGGGTCCCCTTGCCAACTACTTCCAGAAGACCCTCCGTACCCTTTAAATCTGTCTGATTTTTTGGATACAAAAAAAATCGTTCTTTACAGTAAAATAACAATATAACTTCCTAGTTGTTTTGCACCTCTTGTTGCTATTTGAATGTTGGTGTATGAATGAGGTTGAAGTGGGGTAACTGGACGCGCTGCAATGATCTGCTGTTGGCTCAATTACCTTGAAACATGCAGGTTGCAGGTGCAGGGCAAAGTCGATTTGATCAGGTACAGTTTCCGGCGTACCTCTTTGCACTTTGTTCATTCCAGTCCAACATAAAAAAAAAGTCCCCCGTTCCTGGTCAATTCATTCTTTTCCCGTGTGCACCCACCTACCCCACCTTTCCCCCCGTCCTCTGTGTCATCTTACAATCTTCCTCTCCGCTCGATTGAAACCAGGGCATCATTTCAATACTAAACAAAATAACCACGTAGAAACCATCAATATAACAACATCCCTTCCTTCACTCACAAATCGGCATCCATTCCATGGTTCAATTTTAATCTCTATCAGTCCCTTTTCTCGTCATGTATAAAAAAAAAAAATAAGCTCCCATGTTACTCGAGCTCCTCGGCGTTAAGTGCATCCAATTGAGACTTGAGTTCCATGATCTTGAGGCCAATCTTGCGTTGCACATCCAACTTCTGCGCATCGTCCAGATCCTTGAGGAGGACATCATAAGCGTCCAGGGTCTCTTGCACAGCCTGGCGGGCTGTCTCCTTGTCGTCGTTGTAGTATACTGATCCGCGTGCCTCTTCTGCGTATTCCAGCTGCATTATTGGTCCAAAAAAAGAGCGAAGAAAGGAAAGGAGGAGAGAAAGGTGTGTGAGAAAAACTGTCAATTGTCCTGAGGTTGATAGTGAAGTGACAGGATTTCGATCAAAGGTCTAATTGATGATGCTGGCAGCGGTTGATGTAGGTACCTCGTCGCGGGCGATCATGAAGAGATCTGTGATATTCTGAACACCCTTATCAACATCCGTGCTATCGGCCGCAAAGAGGATCCGCGAAGGTGAGACAAATGTCCTGCTCTGGTACTGCTGCTGTGCAACAACGACTGCGCGGTTGGCAAGAGTGGCGGGTGTCTGGTGTTGGCGATGGAGGAACGATGCCATGCGAGTAGTGTTGGTTGCTCCGAGACGGAAGAGTGGTGCACACCTGGTGGCGGTCTTGGTGATGAGTCCTCTGGCAGCGTGCATTGTTGATGTATATGGAATGAGTGATCTGTTTGAAGGAAAGAGACAGAACCAGGACAAAAGTGGAAAAAAAAAAAAAAAAAAAAAAAAAAAAAAAAAAAAAAAAAAAAAAAACCCCCGACAAATAAGTGTCGTTTGGGCAAATTGATCTTGAGCAGCAATTGATCAATTTACATCGACGTCACATAGGAAAGCTATTGATCTTCAGTGGTATCATGTTGTTGATTTAATCGCAGGTGCGCAAAGAAAAAAGCGTCTAAACTGTCATTGGCCCTGAACATTCTCTCAGGACAATGGCAAAAACAAGCGTGGCGGAACCTGCCGCCATTTAACGAAACGAAACCAATCCTACTGCATGATTGAGACCCAGAGCTCGTCCGAAACTTCCAGAGGGATCAATCCTGTACCGAGTCGCTCGTCGATCAGGTACAGACCCATGCAGAATTGCGCCTTATTCAGTCTTCCAGCATTATCAATATCCACCAGATCCCTACGAACATTATGAGAAAGGAAGCGCGCGAGTTAGGGCTGTGAAAGATAGAAGGGTAGCTGGGATCCCGAATGTAATAGAAAAGCAGCAGAGCACTCTTAATAACATACCAAATCTGTGCAAGAGTAGGCGAGTCCAGTCGACTTCTCACGTAGATAGCATGAACCTTGGCACCTACAGTTGTGCAAAAAATTTCGATAAAAACAATAGGTGAGTTCCAAAGATAACTTTTATCTGTGATACGCCCGGATCGCGCTCTCCAAAACGCGATTGCTTACCTTCGAGGTACTCGCCCTTGCAGACGAATCTGAAAAGCTCCTCGTAGCGGCGTCTGGCATCCCGTGAAATGCCAACCCTTTCGGTCGTATTGATGTCTGGCAAGCGAGTTGGGGGAATGGCGGCTGCTCGAGTCCCCATCGGTGGGTGCTTTATTCCAGTATGATTCTCATGCCATGTCAACGCGTCTTTAAGAATGGATGAACTTGATGCAGGTTGGTTCCACGTCTTTACATCATGGCCTGCGACCGCCTTTGCGACTTGGTGGTCCTGCTGAATCTGCGCCGAGATGTCATCTTGGCGTGCCGCGACGTCGTCTATGGGAGAAGAGAAGGGGCGTTGACCGGCATCCCTCTGAAGTTTAGCCATTGGTGACTTTTGCAATGTTACTGCCGGAGTAAAGACTGAAGGTGAAGTTGGGATGGTGTTGGATCGTGCAGGCAGAGGTGGCGGCCTGAAATCGTCCTGAGCGGATGCGACCGGTCTGGCTGCAATAGTCGGTGCAGATTGCGCAGATGGAAGATTGGGTTCGGCTGCCGCTGTTGCTGCTGTCGGCCTGGGTCCAACCGAATTCAGCTTGACGCCGAATGCCGAGCCCAAAGGCCCGTTCTGATTCCCAGCGTCCTGGTGAGCAAGATGAGCGGCTCCTGCAGATCGAACAGCGCCCGTCGTAGCAGATCTTGAGAGACCACCGACATTGTTCATTGTTACTGATGAGATATTAACTGTTGAATTCAATGCTGATCTGGAAGGTAATGGCAATGGTTGACTGTTCCTGTTGATGGCTGGGAGTGTGGGAAGATCGGCTAGAACAGCCCTGGTAGCCACAGGGCTGAATCGCACTGGACCGCTGCTATCGTTAGATCCTGGACTAGGTATTGATTGCCCCGCATTCCTGCTAGGAAGTTTTGGTGGAGTTGACATGGCCTGACGCTCGGACGCAATTTGCTTGACAACGGCAGGCGGCACAGGAGTAGCAGTCTTTTGTTCTACCGGACTGGAGGCCTTTGATGTCCTAGCAGATCGGGGTCTGGAAAACGTTGTCAGCTTTGGAACAGGTACCGCCGCATCCGGAACCTGATAGGTGTGCTTACGTTCCGTGTCTGTTTTTGATGCAGCCGGCGATAATATTGAATCCACAGAACTCGCCGTCGAGGTTCTGGGTGGGAGTGTCGGTCTGGGTACCGCTGAGAGAGGACTACGTGCTGCTTGGCTTGACATTGACAGAGCCGCCATCCGATCCCGTGCTGATAATCCCGCTCCGGGGGTCGCTACCTTTTCCTGAATAGGGCTTCCTTCATGTACGGTGTTGCTTCTCTTGGGCAATGCTGGCGGCCCTGGCTGAACTTTATCAAGATCAGAACCTTGGGTATCTGGAGACAAAGTTCCACCGTCCCTCAGAGTCCCATACATGGAGTGTGATCCAAGTCCTGGAAGACCGACTTTAGTACCTCCAGCAATAGGTCCAATCCTGTTTGTCGTGTTTACCGGTGCATCGATTGGTGGTACTGGTCTAGTTCCTGATGGCTGAGTTTGCCTGGCAGGAAGCTGAGGTTTGGATGCTTCTACTACTGGAGTGATGCCGGTAGCCTTGGATGCTGCAGATGTCCTAGAGGGAAGTTGTGGTGGGAGTTGTGGTTGGACAGATGTCTGATTGGAGCAGGTATCAGTGCAGTGTTCCTGTGGAATCAAGCCAGCGTTACTGGGTTCACAACGCACAGGTCAAGATAGGCAGGCAATTACCTCTACTCGGATGAGCTCCACATAGTTATCAGGGAAGAGGCCCTCCTCTCCTGTACGCTCCAGTCGTCCATGTAGCCATCCATCTTCTGACGTCTCCCTGACTATGATAGTTTTTCGATTGAAGGGAAAGAAAAGTCAGGGGCTGGTTGTCCAAATGTCAACATGGTGAATAAGGCGAAGTTGCATCTGCCGGGTGTGTATTGCAGGCAAGCAGAGAACTTTGCTGCTTACCATCGGTTAAAATGTCGCCTTCGAGAAAAGTCAGTTCGGACTCCTCATCGCCATTGCAGTCGAAAATGGCCTTTGCCTGAAGCACCTGCACCATGTTTGGTTGGTGTCTGCGTGATGTTTGTGTCGTTCGTATGTGGAGTGTGTGTGTGTGTTAATTCTGGGATGAAGGGTGCGAGTTGATGTCGCTTTGGCGTATTTATTGGCGAGAACTGTGCGAGTGAGAACCAGGGAACAAAAAGTGCCTTTGCGAGGGTGAGGGTGAGTATTGAAGGTGGGTTTTGAGGGCGATAGCAAGCGGTGAAGGCGAGATGGCAGGGCTGTTGTGAGAGAAAGAGGGAGATAGAGTGACGAGTGGACAGAGGCAAGATATTGAAAGAGGAAAGGAGTATATGTTATGAAGGTTAAGGGGCCTGTTCCTGCATTGTGGTATGGTCCTGTTGGAACTTGTTGCGAAAGTGCAGGAAGCACGACTCGAACAAAGCACGATCTTCGCCGATTGTCCATGTAAACTCGATCATATGAGAAGCCTGAGCGGGTGTTGCCGCGCGCTTAGAAGTGCTGGACGATTGCACCTCTGGACAGGTAGACTGGAAGGTCAAAGAGACGCGAATATCAAATTCAAGAACCACTGGCGCCAACGCACTGTCCGCCACTTCCTTCGCCGTCTTGGATCCCGATTTCTCTCCACCCTTTTCGGCGCTTTCTCTAGCGAGGGCTCTACGGGCAGCTCGTGACCACGTATTTCTCTCAGCAGTGCAGTGAAGCACTCGCACCATCGTTGAATCTGTCTCTGAGTCGGTGGCGCCTGAACGATGCTGGATCAACAGCCCATCGAGCAGATTCTCGATGCTGCGTAGAATAGTTTTTACGGTGGATCCTTTGCACTGGAACGATAGAATCGTTTTCGGTGGCGTTAACTTGATCATCTTGTTGGAAATGTGCTGCATTGATGCCTACCAAAATCGAACCGCGTTGAAAACACACGCCTTGTTAGTTGGAAAAGGTCATCGCTTATATAAACAGGAACAAAAAGCGCTGGCGGACATACCCGTGAAGCGTGCGCGTTTCCATGCGACCAAGCAATGGCCCAGCGTCTGGTCCGGCCTTGCCGAAACGTGGTTAGCGTGTAGTTGAGAATCTAGGGTCAGAATGGAGAAGAGCTAAATGTGAGTTTACTCATCAAAGTTGGTAGCTAACGACTGTACCATATGCAGGGACAATGACAGCGGCCGCTACCTTTTTCTCTTTGAGATATGCAATGACCGTGTCGACAGAACTACGTTTGCCAAGCATGCTCGTGTACCAGCTAATGAACAGGAGGATTAGTGTTAGTGTATACTTTGAGATGGTCGTCAATTTGGTGGCAAACGAGTAACAACAAGCCATGACCTTGTTTCCTTTGTACGTTCAGTCTTACCGTATTCGCTGGCCGTGAACGATGCTTTCATCCACCATTTGCTTGACGAACTGAGTCTCTCCTCCAGCAGTGATCATCTCATTGATAGTACCATTGCAGACTGCCGAAGCTTGACCCTCTTTGCCCTCAAGGCTGTCTTGAATGTCTTGCTCGTCTTTGTAGAACGGTGGATTGCACATACAGAAGTCGTATCTAGCAAATGTAACAGAAGGTGCATTAGAGACTCGTCCGTTAGGTAAACAGGCGTGTTTGAAGTTGATCGGGTGGTTCAGAATTGTTACCTCTGTTCAGGATCTTTGAACAGGAGTGCAAGAAAAATGTCAGTAGAGTTGTTCTTAATGATCCTGATGGCATTATCGAGATGGTTTCTTTTGACGTTGGAGTCAGCGAACGATATGGAGCGGTCGTCAATGTCTATTAGCATCCAGGTTGGTTGATTATCAGTTGATCGCTCGCATTAATCTCGCGGTAAGTTGATGAATGTGTAGGGAATTCTGAGGGTCTAATTTTGATGTTTACCTGTTGCCACCATTTTCCAGTGCATGTTCCTCGAGCATCCAAGTAGAGGATAGATACAGGAGGCGCCCGTGCCACTATAGGCATGAGGGTAGTGACAATAGCAGTCAGCTTTTTGCTGGAAAGAATGGATAGCATCTGGAAGTGTCTGCGAGATAGGTTTACATACATGTCGATCCCATGAATATCCTTGGTAGAGTCGATGTCGAGAAGGTCTTCGATCCAGCAGATGTAATTGAGTCTATTTGGGATCTACTTTCACAAGTAACAGTATGCATTATTAGAGGTACGGTGCTTCGTTTGGTTCTTTTTGGCTTTACCGCAACAGAACCAACTAGGCGTAATTGATTAACTTACAGGTGGACACAAAGAATCAAGAGGGATTTCCAGATCGAGCGAAAAGTCTTTCTTGAGGAGGCAGTAGGTCAACTCTCTCAGGGCGGACGGGTCTTGAAAGTTGATAATCCCTCTTGTTCCTGAACCAGAAGTTCCTTTCGACGACTCGGAGCTCTTCACTGCCACACTACGACAAAAGCAAAAGGTGAAGATGGAATTGCAAGGTCAGTTCTTGTCTTACTCATTCACTTCTTTTTTTGTGCATGAGAAAAGTGTGAATGCAAAAACCAAGAGAGGAGGTGGACTAACAAGGGTGCGAGAGAAGGATAGAGTTGTGCGAGGGCGACAAAGTCGGGTGGGTTGTTGAAGTAAGGGTTGTTGGGGTGCATTCCTGTCTCTACCAGTTTCCGTTTTGACATTGTGAATGTTTGTGAATGTGAAAAAGGGATCAGAGTTGAGTGAAGGGAGTAAAGAGGGAAGTGAAGGAGACATTTCGTCTGCCGACCAAAAAATCAGTTTTGAGACGCGTTATTGCGTGCGCGATGGAGACGACGCACGATGATGGGTATCTTCTCCTTACTCCCTGCTCTGTACACCTTAATAGCAGGCAACCAAAAGGATCCAAGGGTCTTGCGGGGGATAAGTCTTTCGTACCGCTCGACTCCTACAAAAAGTACAATGACGCCACAAGCAACATCTGGCCTTTTCCTCTACATTCCACCTTCTCCAGCCTGACAAAGAGGAGCGCCAATTTGACTCGGCTGGTCCACTTTCGATTATCTCAAACATGCCTTCTCTCCCAACGTCTCTTCCCCCCTTTAATTTTTCTCGCTTCTTTCTCTCTCTCTCTCTCTCTCTCTCTCTCTCTCTCTCTCTCTCTCTCTCTCTCTCTCTCTCTCTCTCTCTCTCTCTCTCTCTCTCTCTCTCTCTCTCTCTCTCTCTCTCTCTCTCTCTCTCTCTCTCTCTCCTTTTTGTCTCCTCTACTCTCCTATTCAAACTCATTCCCTTTCCTTTACTCCTTGCGCCATCCTCCATTCACTTCGCATTCACTCTTAATTCCAACCACCGCATTATAACCACTCTAAGCATTAAACTCGACGCCCTCATGCGTGTGTCCTTCTCATCTGCTCCGGTTGAGCCCGCCACCAACAGAAAGGAGATTTGGGCTTGGTACAGCTACGCCTTTGCCAGCGAAGCCTACGTCGTCGTATGTACTCCAACTCCTTAGCAGCCCATGCCTATTTTAAACAGCACCACTCTACCCTACAAAAACCTTCAATTGACCACACACTCCTTCTACATGGCATAGGTTGCCCTCACTAGCTTTATTCCTATCACTTTAGAAGCACTCGCATCTCAGGAGGGACATCTTTACGGAACAAACGAGCCTTGTGTCGCTAAACCTGGTAATGCTACGGCAACTGGAGCGCCTCAGAAGGACGAGCGGTTACGGTGTATGATCTCCTTTGGCCACATGGAAGTCGATACTGCTTCCTTTGTCATGTACCTCACCTCCCTGGCCGTCTTTCTTCAGGTATACAACAAGGATTGATTAGAGTAATTTTTGATGTTGATCATGGGTTAATGTGCTCGGACAATTCAGCTCAAATTCTTACCCTCTTTTTTTACACTATTCTAGGCCTTGACCGTCGTGTCGATTAGCTCCATGGCTGACCATGGATCATACCGTAAAAAACAACTCGTTGTGTTCTCAGCGCTCGGTTCGGTCGCGACAATGCTTATTGGAGCCATGCCCTATGTATGGATGGCAGGCGCCTTGAGTGTAATCGCCAACGTCTCTTTTGGTGCAGGAATCGTCTGCTTCAACGCCTACTTGCCTCTGTTGGTCCGTAATATCGAGCAATTACGATTCAAACGGGAGCAATTGATTAAGATTGAAAAGGAGATTGAGGAAGAGACTGAGCAGAGATTGGTGGACAGGAGAAATGACGAGGATACCACTGGACTGGCGCTGGCAGACCGGATAGGTGTTACAGAGGTGACTGCAGCATTGGAGGAGGAGGAGGGAAACAGGAGAAGGTCCGACGAACCACTGGTAACAGGAGAACCAGTGCCCAGCCAGAGCCTTGAGCAAAAGAAGAGGCTGTGCTCAGATATTTCAGAGCAACTGAACGAGGAGAAAGGTCAGCTCATGGGTCAGATCAGCGCTCGAGGATTTGCGAGTGGGTACTTCGGAGGAATACTGCTGCTGTTGGTCTGTCTTTACATCTCGTATCTCGACAAGTCGTCCATGTGGTCGCTCAAGTTTGGAATCTTTCTTTCAGGTCTGTGGTGGTGTATATTCGCGACCCTGGCTGGTGTCTGGTTGAAGGAGAGGCCGGGGCGAGAGCTGATTCTGAGTGACCATGACCGGAAACGGGGGTCTCTCTGGGTAGCATCTCGATATGTGGTCTACTCGTGGAACCGTGTCGGAGGCACGATTGTCCAAGCCCGCAAGCTGCCTAATGCGTTTGCGTTCCTGATTTCGTGGTTCTTTCTCTCGGATGGTTACACTAGCATTGCGAATGTCGCGCTCTTGTTTGCAAAGACCTCACTCCGACTGTCCCAGACCCTGCTGATCCTGCTGTCACTCGTGGTTCCAATTTGCGCGTTGATGGGTACCCTGGCGTTCCCTCGCCTCCAGAGGGCGCTTGGGTATGACCAGAAGCAGATGGTAATGCTGCTGTTGATCTTATTGGTTATGGTGCCGGTGTACGGCACTCTGGGGTTGATCTTGCCCTTTTGGCCCAAGCTATCGTCTGCAAAGGAGCTTTTTGCCTTGGCTTCCTACTATGGTCTCCTGATTGGAGCCGTCCAAAGGTAAGGCCATTGCTTGTCAGTTGAATCCTGTGAGGTTCTCAGTTGAGTAAGAGAAACCAGGTTTTTATTCATGGTATCTATCTTCAAACTTGAAAATTTGAACATGCAGTTTCTGTAGGTCGATGTTTGCGGATTTGGTGCCCAAGGGACGGGAGTCCGAATTTTTCGGTCTGTATGCTATTACGGACAAAGGAAGCAGTTGGCTCGGACCATTGGCGATTGCAGCGATTACGGATGCGACACAGGAAATACGGTATGCGTTTATTTTCCTGTTGGTGTTGTTGAGTCTCCCTATCCCGATCATCTACTTCGGTGTGGATATGCACCAGGGCCGACTGGATGCCGAGAAGGCGAGCCAGGAATTATTGCAGAGTCAAGAGGTGCATACTGATCATGGCAGTACGAACGAGGACGAACGAGAGCGACTTCTCTCTGCCGTTTAGAACAAATAACAACAATAATCAAAGAATAAAAACAACCGAACGAGGTATTTATACAAAGAACAAAGTTTTTGTTTTTACGAGTGCACGTTCCATGTGACCTCACATTGAAAAAAACAACAAGGAAGAATGAAGGCTGGTTCGAACAGAAAGATTTCGTGGGCCCCAGGTTTCCTTTTTTGGGTGTATCTCCGGATGACAAAGCTAGAGTAGACGACGAGGACGAAGAAGGACGATGTGTTCATTTTTCGTTATCTCGGGAAGACGGGATGAATGTGCGGGGAACATAGCACCAGAGCGAGGGAATGCCAAGGTATTTATGCATTTTTTTTTTCAGACTTTCTCCAGCAATTGTCGATTGGATTGTGAGCCAAAAAGGAAAAACCATAAGGCCTTCATGAGGGCGCAGTGCTCGTCATTCATTTTAGGTCGGTTCTTTCTTTCTTTTGTTGTTGTTTGCCTTTTTCAATTGTTGTTGTTGTTCTCCAAGAGGTACTATGCTTGTTTCGAACCCATAGTCATGGATTGTGGGACGAGGCGAGAGCAGTCACATAGCTCCTTGGGTGGTAAGAAGCGGCTATATGATCGCACCACCCACAAGGTTGCAGGTTGGACCTACTCCCTTATTCACTTTTTTCGCTTCTTTTCCTTCCTTGATTCCCGCCATACCTGCCCTATACACACACAGCTCATACACTTCATTTCACACGCAATCCATACACACTTCATACCAGTTATCGACAGTGACCCCCCCCCCCCCTCTTACCCCTGCACTTCACCAACACTCACTCTCACAGCTGACAGCCAGTCTCCAAATACCGAGTTCCCCTGCTCGCTCGCTCGCCTTTTTCTTTCATCTTTTGGCCGGGGTTCCTTTTGATTTCAAATCAACCATAAGTATTCAAACAAACAGCAACCATCCGGATCACTTCGTCCTCCTCCGCTTCGCCTTGTTCCTTGAGCTAACTTGCTTGCCCCCTTTGGTTCACATCCTCCACCTGTCGACCTTTTTTATATTTTTTCGATTTCTTTCGATCGCTTTCGATTTCCCTATTTCTTCTCCCATTTTTCCTTTATACTTCTTCTCTTCCTTCTCTTCTTCCTTCTCTTCCTTCATCCTCACTCTTCCATTACCTCACTTACTTATTCGTACTCACACACTCCTCTTCACAACGTTCCCTCTTCGTCGTACCCTTGCCCTTTTTCTATACTTTTCGTCTTTTGTTTCCCGTCACACACCTTTCTTCCCTCGATAAGCCGTCACTTTTTTTTTTTTTTTTTTGGTTCACACCCACATCCCCCCACCCCTCTCCATAAAAAAGCGACGCGCGCCAATATTTTTCTTTCGCCCCTTTGAGTTCCCATTTGTTTTTTTCTTTTCTTTTCTTTTCTTTTCTTCTTTTTTCTTCTTTTGTCAATCCCCTTACTCTCTATTGTTGTCTGGATACACACCTTACACCTTATATACAATTCACACCACCAACAACAACATCAAACAACAACAACAACAACAATAACAACAGAGATTGGACTCCACAACCACAACAGCAACAACTACACCTACTATTACACTTTACAACTACACCTACAACAACCAGGAAACAACTCGCAACCATCATGGAGGTACAGACAACTCCCGAAAAATAAAGGAAGAATCCGCACGTCATGGTCAAACAAAACAACACAGACGTCTAACTCTTAGATCTTAAATCTCGACTACCAATCACGCCCATACATATACTCTCTAATAGAGTATTCTCGACTTTAGCCGTGATCTCGATATCGGCCTCTTTGACCGTGTCGTTCAGGCCTTCTTCAGTGCCGGACCTGATGTAAGTCTCGTCTTTTCTTTTGATCAATTGCAGTGCAACTATAAGGGTGTGTGCCTTGTGACCATACAACACCGAACCCATGAGGGTTTTTTAGGGGAGCCAAATATTCGAAAAGCCAAATATTCGAAAAGCCTTACTTAGACCCTCCGCTTCCATAACGACGACAATAATAACAATAACTACAACAACAACAATATACCACCAAATGCAACTGAATCCACAGGACTTAACAAAACGTAATTCACAACCGACACGCACTCTATCCGTGGGAGATACTTCGACTGATCTTTCATTTGTCTCCTACCACGACCTCATCGAACAACAAAAGTGGCGGGCAACCACACACATGTACATATACACAGCAAAAACTGGACACAATACACATACACACAAAAAAAGCGACCTGGGTCCGCGACCAAACTGCCTCGCCTCCTTCTCTTACTTTTTCTCCTTTGTTCCCTTCGCAGTATCAAGCGTTGCGGCTCTTATTAACAAAACTGAAAAAAAAGAATGCACATGCATAATAACCATCCACCTTTTGGTTTGGACTAACTCGATTCACTTTTGCCTCTCCTTGTTTGTCTTGTCATTTAGCACAAACATGCCCAAGCCATCTTGACCGAGTTCCAGGAGAACCCCGACGCATGGAGACGTGTGGATGCCATTCTGGACAACTCGAGCGATCTCAACGCCAAGGTAACGAACGCGTGAGAGAACCTCGGCTGCTTCAGTCACAACCGGGGTGTTTCTTATTGTTCTGGAAGCAAGCAGCATACGGCGTCTGTGCAAACGTGTTTACTCTCCTGAGTCTTTACCTGACCATGCATACTCACTCACTATGCATCCTTTGTTCTACGTTTTCTGTCGAAATTTCCTCGCGGAAACCATATTTAGTTCATTGCCCTCAATGTCCTGGAGAAGCTTGTTCAGACCCGGTGGAAGATGCTTCCCCCAGAGCAATGCCAAGGTACAGAATGCGATTTTGCAGCCACAAGGAGATTCTTCATCATCAACATCATCGGAAGAAGCCATATTGGGGACGTTAGGACTGGGTGGGGATACGGGATACTGGGACCAGGATACTTTATTGCTTCAGAATCGAGACGCATGCGTTATCGTTGATCATGGATGTAGATGAGATGAAAAGAAATATCAAGTCGAAAATTGAAGATTGACCAGGCTGTTCTAACGTGTCATGTTCTTGGACATTTCTTTTGACGCGAATAGGAATTCGTAATTACACCGTGGGTTTGATCGTCAAGCTATCATCGGATGAGGTTACTCTTCAGCAACAAAAAACTCTTCTCGGCAAGCTCAACATGGTTCTGGTTCAGGTAACGTCGACGAAACAATAGTATCTGCTGTGAACTAGCGCTACGCAAACATGGCTCCAGGATATCATTGGGACCCCCCCCCGTGTTCTGACATAATATTTATCTTTTTCTTATCGTTTTATAGATCTTGAAGCAGGAATGGCCTCACGCCTGGCCCAACTTTATTCCAGAGATCGTTGTGTCAAGTAAATCCAACTTGTCCTTGTGCGAGAACAACATGGTTATTCTCAAGCTGTTGAGGTATGTTCTTTTGCCGCCAATTTTTTTTAGCTATCGACATTCAATAATGGCCTTTTCTTTGTTATATTGGAATGCATGTTCACTCTTACCTTTCAACTTGGCTATCGTACAGTGAGGAGATTTTCGACTATTCTGCGGAGCAGATGACCCAGGTCAAGACCAAGAACCTCAAGAACTCGATGTGCCACGAGTTCTCCGAGATTTTCCAGCTTTGCAGTGAAGTCTTGGAGAAGGCCAACAAGGTTTCTCTTATTAAGGCCACTCTCAACACCCTCCTCCGTTTCCTCAACTGGATCCCCCTCGGCTATATCTTTGAGACCCCTATCGTCGAGAACTTGCGCACAAGAGTAAGTGTCATATTGCCAGGAATAGTATCGGTGTACACGTTATTTCTTGGTTGTGTTGGTGCCCTTTTTCTGTAGTATGTTGCTAATCAATATTGCCTGTCATGAATGTTTATACTTGATAGTTCTTGGAGGTTCCCCAGTTCCGCAATGTCACCCTTCGCTGCTTGACCGAGATCGGAAGTTTGACTGTTGCTGCCGACTACAACGACAAGTTTGTCATCCTCTTCAACATCGTGATGACCTCTGTCGCAAAGACCATTCCCATTGGAGCGAGTAAGTATCGTGATTTTCCTGCAATGGAAGACCAGTGGCATTAGAACGTACGAAGGCAGCTACTAGCAAACGTTTAACTAACTTACTCTTCCACTTGCTCCCATTTCAATGTAGACATTGCTGAGATGTACGAAAACGCTAACGACGACGAGCAGCAGTATATCCAAAACTTGGCATTATTCTTGACCGGATTCTTGGGCGTCCACTTGAAGGTAACAAATAATTTGAATCTCGCAGTCCTTTGCGCACGTACATATGCTCGACGGCTTAATTGACACACATACACGCTTTCTTTTGTTCTACTACAACCCACTAGCTTGTCGAGAACCCTCAGAACCGCGAGGTGTTGTTGGTCGCCCACCAGTACTTGCTTAAGATCTCACAGGTCGAGGAGCGTGAAATTTTCAAGATTTGCTTGGAGTATTGGGCCAAGTTAGTGGCAGAGCTTTACGAGGAAATCCAGCAGCTTCCCGTCATGGAGTTGCCTTTGTTGAACCTCGGCGCCGGAGGAATGATGCAATCTGCTTCCGGAAACGTCTCTCTCCGCAAAAGCTTCTACACCGAGATCCTCGCTCGCCTCCGTGTCGTTATGATCGAGCGTATGGTCAAGCCCGAAGAGGTAAAGCATAAAATGTTCACATGGTGTCAGATGATGATGGCTTGTTATTGTTTTTCTTTTGCGTTTGAAACTATTCCTAAATCGACTCTTCTGTTGTGAACTTTAATAGGTCTTGATTGTTGAGAACGATGAGGGAGAGATTGTTCGCGAAGTCATGAAGGAGAGTGACACCATTACCCTGTACAAGAGCATGCGCGAGGTTCTCGTCTATCTGACTCACTTGGATTGTCAGAACACTGAGCAGATTATGTCGGACAAGTTGACCAAGCAGGTCGACGGATCAGAATGGTCTTGGGGTAACCTCAACCAGCTTTGCTGGGCCATCGGTTCCATCTCTGGTGCCATGAGTAAGTCATTGTTTTTTTCACCTGATTGGATTGTGAACTATTTTTGATATTGGTGGCACTATAGTTTCTGTTCAATTGACTAATATCCTGCCATGTTTCCTTTGTTTTATGCAGACGAGGACGCAGAAAAGAGATTCCTGGTGACTGTTATCAAGGAGCTTTTGGGACTTTGTGAGATGAAGCGCGGCAAGGATAACAAGGCTGTCGTCGCCTCCAATATCATGTACATTGTCGGACAGTACCCCCGCTTCTTGAAGGCTCACTGGAAGTTCTTGAAGACAGTCGTCAACAAGCTGTTCGAGTTCATGCACGAGACCCACGACGGAGTTCAGGATATGGCCTGCGATACCTTCATCAAGATTTCGCAAAAGTGCAGACGCCATTTCGTTTTGCAGCAATCTCAGGAGGTTATGCCCTTCATCGACGAGATCCTCAACACCCTTGACAAGATCACCAGCGACCTCTCGCCCGCTCAGATCCACACCTTCTACGAGGCCATCGGTTACATGATTTCTGCCCAGCCCAACCGTGCTGCCCAGGAGCGTCTGATTGCTAAGGCCATGCAAGCCCCCAACCAGTACTGGGATACTATCATGCAGCAGGCCAACCAGAGCTTGGAGAACCTCGACAACCCTGACAACCTGAAGGTTTTGGCCAGCGTTTTGAAGACTAACGTTGCCGCTTGCGGATCAATCGGGCCTGGCTTCTTCTCTCAGCTTGGTCGTATCTATCTCGATCTTTTGGGCGTCTACAAGGCTGTCAGTCAGCTGATCTCTGAGAGTGTCGTGAAGCAGGGACCCGTTGCCCTTCGTACCCCCCGTGTCCGTCAGATGCGCACTGTCAAGAAGGAGGTCTTGCGTTTGATCGAGACCTACGTCAACAAGGCCGATGATTTGACTGAGGTCACCCAGAAGGTCATTCCCGGTGTTCTCGAGGCCGTCTTGGGCGATTACCAGCGTAATGTCGAGCCTGCCCGTGACGCAGAAGTCCTCAGTGTCATGAGCACCATTGTCACCAAGCTTGGGGTAAGCATGACACCCTTTCTTCGTCACTATGTACTCACGAACTGGGCCATTGATATAGCAGCGCTGCAATTTTACTTGCGCCCTTGAACTCTGTTTGATTGTGATGCTAACTTTTTTTTATAAATCTTCTTTTCTTTGATAGTCGCTGTTGAACGACCGCATCCCCATTATTTTAGAGTCAGTGTTCGATGTCACATTGAATATGATCAACAAGGACTTTTCCGAGTACCCCGATCACCGTGTTGGATTCTTCAAACTTGTCCGCGCCATCTCACAGAGCTGCTTCCCAGGTAAGCACAGCTTTCCATTCTTACAAGTTGCTTTTGACGAATCGCAGCAAGGAAGATATAGTTACGAGTGCAAGATATTAATATTATTTTTATTCGAATTTCAATTCAACAGCGCTGATGAAGCTCCCTCCTGCACAGCTCAAGTTGATTATGGACAGTGTTGTCTGGGCGTTCAAGCACACGATGCGTGATATTGCCGACACTGGATTGAGCATCTGCCTGGATATGATCAACAACTTTACTGCCAGCGATCCCGCCATTGCCCAGGCCTTCTACCAAGCCTACTTCTTGAACTTGTTGAACGATGTCTTCTACGTCTTGACCGACAACAACCACAAGAGCGGTTTCAAGCTTCAGAGTCAGGTTCTCGCTCGCATGTTCTTCTTGGTCGAGACTGGAGCTGTTCAGGCACCACTGTTCACACCCGCACAGGCACAGGAGATGAACGACCCCAACCTGACCAATGCCTCATTCCTGAGAAACTATATGGTCAACCTTCTTCAGAATGCCTTCCCCCACGTGCAACCAACGCAGGTGCGGTCATTTACGATGGCCCTGTTCGAAACCAACCGGGACGCCAACAAGTTTAAGCTTCACTTGCGTGATTTCTTGATTCAGTTGACCGAGTTTGGTGCTACGGAGACTGAGCAGAACGAGTTGTACTTGGATGAGCGTGAGGCCGAGGTTGAGGCCAAGCGTAAGAGCGAGCGGGAGGCGGCCCTCAGGATTCCTGGTCTTGTCAAGCCCTCAGATTTGCCCACTATGGATGAGGACGATTAAATCAAAGATCACTGGAAGATACGACGCTGAGGACGACACGCAGCATTGCATGGAAGATACGACAAACACAAACAAAACAATGAATTTTTACAAAAATAATCACTGTCCAAGTTTTACCATTGCTCGTCGCTGTACGATCTATTCTCTATCTCTTTTATCCTTCAGTTTCTGTTCATCTGTGCCTTGGGCTATCTTTTTTCACGCCCACGAAATAACACCCGGAATTCGTGCACCTTCTCTTCACTCTACTCTTTCTTTGTCTTCTTTACTTACAACAAATAAACATACTTATCTTTTATTTTTGATTGTCATTGTTGTTGTAGTTCATGGTTGTTGGTAGGATGGGTGTGCAGTATACTTTTTTGAAGAGTTTGCCTTAGCCTTAGGGGGTGGTAGTGTCATTGCACAATGACGAAAGAAAGCAGGAGTTGCAATGAGGATAATTGAAGGACGAACAAACCACTTTTTTTTTCCTTGCCTATTACATTCTTTTCTCTCGTCACTTAACATTGGAATACTCAAGCATGCCAGAAAGATAAATTTTGAAGGTCTTTTTTCTTTTCTTTTTTCATGCAATTGCCCGAACCTGAACCAAAAGCCAAGAAAGTGGTAGTGCAAGCCTCCCATACAGCGCTTTCCTCGACTCGCGTCTTTTCGCATGTGGATAGTGCATATCGACAGTCGTAATAATGTCCAGAGCAGAGACAAGACTTTTCCAAAACGCACTTTCGCTGAATTGCTCAAATCTTGAAGTGGATGAGTCGCAATTCTCGCGAACGATGCAAGAAGTGAGGGAACGATTTTCGTTCATTTTCTTGTACTCTGTTCTCGTACAAGATTTGCCGACATTTCTCTTTTTGTGAATTACCCAATTCAATTGAACAATGGAACCTCGAGAGAGATCTACGACACCCAGTCGGACGTGGGTATAAAAGCGAGACCCTTCAATTGATGATACGCACCTTTTTCTTCATTCTCTTCTTTGTTTCCTTCTTCACTACTTCCCCTCTTTACTCTCCTTCACTTTCCGCCAATTCAAATCAATTGAAAACTCCTCTTTCTCTTCTCTCTCGTTCATACCTCACACAACAACAAACAATGGCTAGCATTAGCATGCCTCGCTTGTCGTCGTCGTCACTCCTCCGCGCCCTGACGGCCGTTCTCCTGGTCTCGACCCTGACTTCTGCCCTAGTTGTCCCTCGTGTCGAACAATATCCCTTCAGCTCCATCAGCCCCTCATCGTCGTCGGTGTCAAGGTGGACTGAGGAGCAGGTGGATCCGACGGGCAAGACGTTTCCTCGATTGAAGAACGACCTGATCTTGAGGGCTGCGAGGGGGGAGGTGACGGAGCGTGTTCCCGTATGGGTTATGCGCCAGGCTGGGCGGTACCTTCCTGGTAAGTTTGTCGTCCTTTTTATTATTTCTTTTTTTTTTAGCTAAAGTGGCCCTAATGTTGTTGTTATTGTATGTGTGTGGGAGAGAAGGCATGTCCATTAGGTGAAAAAGAGTCAGAAGAATGAGGAATGCGAGGTGAAGGAATGGAAGTTCGGACAAGCGAGATCAACCGTTGAGAAGAAAAATGAAGGTGGCAAACCGAGAACGGAGGAGGAATAAGAAAAAAAATTATTTCCCGATTCAACATCTCGAATGGTTTTTGTGCGAATGAGCGAAGGGGATACAGAAAGGTACGTCTAAGCACCACAGCATAGAAAAACATACTCACCCTCCATTTTTTAATTGAATCCCTCTATACAATAGAGTTCCGCAAGGTCAGGGAAGAGCATGACTTCTTCAAAGTCGTCCGCACCCCGGAATTGGCCACAAAAGTAACTCTCCAGCCTATCGACCGCTACGATGGTCTTCTCGACGCCGCCATCATCTTTTCCGACATTCTCGTCGTCCCCCAGGCTCTGGGACTAGTCGTCGAGATGGTCCCCGGAAAGGGACCCTCCCTTCCCAACCCATTGGCATCGCCTGAAGACATGAAAAGGTTGAAGCAAAAGGTGAATGTGCATAAAGAGCTACAATATGTATTTGATGCAGTTACGATGACGCGACATGCGCTTGAGGGGAGGGTTCCGTTGATTGGGTTCACTGGTGCTCCCTGGACCCAGATGGTACGTTGTCTTTTATTGTTGCTATTCATTTGCTGCCTTTGTTGTTCATAAGTCCTTTGTATCTACGCCTGAAAGCTAAGCGCGTTTTAATTGACAAAAAAAATGTAGGCGTATATGGTGGAGGGAGGAGGGAGCAGAACGTTCTCAAAGGCCAAGACATGGATCTTCCAATATCCCAAAGAATCCCACGAACTCTTGCAAAGAATCACTGATGTCTCGGTCGACTACCTCGTCGCCCAAGTCCACGCCGGCGCACAAATGCTCCAGATCTTTGATTCCTGGGCCGGGGAACTCGGACCTAACGAATTCGAAAAGTTCTCACTCCCTTACCTCATTCAAATTGCGCGTCGTGTCAAGGCAGAGCTTGGTTCAGAGAAGGCGGTACCAATGATAGTGTTTGCAAAGGGCGCTTGGTTCGCATTGGATAAGTTGTCCGACCCGTCATCGGGTTTTGATGTAGTCTCATTGGATTGGAGTCATACCCCTGCTGGAGCCAAAGCTGTGAGTCGCGGAAGGGTGACGTTGCAGGGTAACTTGGATCCGACTGTGCTTCTAGGTGGGGAAGATGCGATTGTTGAGGCTACCGTGAAGATGGTTCGAGGGTTCTTTGGTGGTAAGAAGTATATTGCCAACTTGGGACATGGAATCTTGCCGGATGTGTCAGTGGATGCGATGGAGGTGTTCTTGAAGACTGTTCATCGTGTGGGACGTGAGGTTGCTGCTGAAGGGTGGAGTGAGGGTGAGGGTGAGGTTGAGTGTGAGGATGATACTCGTCTGTAGAATGGAGAAAGATGGCAGCTATTGCATTTGTATATATTTCTTTTTTGTCAGACAGTTCAGCTTTTGTGTTACATGGATACCAATCATAAGTCGATTAAATAGTACATTCATATCCATACTTTTTTCTTGCTGTCCATTGTACTTGGATCGAGGCCTCATTTATGAAAGGTCAAGCATTGCCTTCTTTCTTTTATTAGCTCGAAGAACGAAGGGACGATAGGAGCGATTGCAAATTGACGATTTTGATGCAACGGGAGGTAATAATTAGGGTGTGCTAGGACCTCTTCCTTCACGCTTTGTTCTGTACGAAGGTCGGTACTTAAGAGCGGCTGGGAACTTCCTCTTGTATTAACGTTTGATGGTCATTACGACGTCTGTGAAAAACTAGGGACTGGGGTGCATACGCATCGCATGGTTTCTCTGTGAGGTGGTGACATGGAGGCTCTGTCCAGGTCTTCGACGTATGATTATGCGAGACATGGATGCGATTACTTCTACATGTCTGCTTACATGTGGGTCTATGGATGCTGGCTGTTGGTTGGACGAATACAAAAAAGGGGAGGAATAAAAACAAGAGCACAAGAGGTGAACACAACGCCACTCTTGCTCGTTTGTCGACCTTTGTCCTTGCCGTAGCAACTTTATGTGAGTGTGCGTGCTTGTCGGAAATGGGCTCTTTCAATTTTGTTGACAAGCACACCCTTGCCAATTGATCTTGACCACACAGACAGATGCTGCTCCTTAGTTGAGGCCGAGTGAGGGAACGAGAGAAGCACATGGAGGAAGATGGAAAAAGGAGAACGAGAAATGCTCTCAAAATAGGGCGTTGTCTGTCTGCGGCGGTCAAGGAGGACGAGCGAGAGAAAAACGAAAAAAGAAAGATGTCGGCGAGATAGGGACCATTTTCAGGGCGCAATGCAACGAGACAAGGCATTGTTCTCGACTCCCCTATTCGGTTCAAACTTACCGTCAGTCGGTTGTTGTCCTCATCGCTACTTCTTCTTTCGTTCGTTCGTTTTCTTCTTTCTCTTCTTTTCCCTTCCCTTCTTCTTCTTTACCGCCTCCCACTCCCCTTCGAATTTTCCCTTTCTCCTTTCTCTTCAGTTCCAACTCGGCGCTCTCCTCCGACATCGAGATAGACAATCAACAACGCCTTTTCTTGGTTGCCTCCTAAAGGCAACTTGTACATTCATCCTTATTCAATCCAAGTAACAGCCCTTCACCACTTCAAGCCCCTTCACTTGCAAGCGAAAGACTCTCTTCCCTTTCACTTCATCTACCAAGCCCACTGGCTTCTTCCCTCCTCTTCTTTTCTTTTCACTTCTTACTTCGCCCTCTCTTTCCCTTCCTCCTTACCCTCCTCCTCTTCCTTCATTTTCTCTCTTGTTTCTTCCTTTGTTCAACTCCGTCTTTCAACTTAAACGCGCATAAGAACACTCCTCTCTCTCTTTGCCCGTCTTTCTTTACTTTCTGTTTACATAATCCATCAAAGAAACGACCATTATGGCGCGAGGATATCTCGAACTCCATGACGACCCCAAGGAAGAAGAATTCAAAGGCTTCTCCACCTCTACCACCCCCACCTCTCCCTCTTCATCCTCTTCTAGTCCACCCCGCTCACGCGTCCCCTCCGGCAACAGCAATCGCGGCAACAATGGCTCAAAGGAACATGCAGGTGTCGAGATGGACGACTTATTGTTGACGCACCCACAGACCGGGCTCACACACGAACAGGCGGCTCAACGATTGAAGACTTTTGGACCTAACCAGTTGGTTGAGGTGAAGGTCAACCAGCTGTTGAAGTTTTTGAGTTATTTTGTGGGGCCGATTGCGTTCTTGATTGAGGCTGCTTGTATAGTCTCTGCCATTGTCAAGGTAAAGAAACATATCGACTTTTGTGTTTGTGCTGTTGCTTGGACACAGGGCAACACAACACGGAGAGGAATGAGGGAGTGTGAAGGGGGAGGAGGGCACAGGCAGTAGAGGAGAGTTAAAAATAACCCTCCTATTTTTTTTTGGGCGTGCACGCACACACGTACAATAGCACAAGGAAAGGCACGCACGACCCTGTTCTTTTGACTGGGCGAGTAGTTAAAAAAAGGGAGGAGCAAGGCTGAGGATGAGGGTATCTGGACTAACAAGACAAAAAACAACAAAAAAATGTGGCTATGACATGTTTGACAGTAAAGGAGAGTGTGGCAGTGGCAGAGGAGGGAAAGAAAAGAGGGAGGCGTATTGTACTGCTTGCATATATGTATGTGCTGTAGTCGCAAACAATAAGGGCTGCAGGGTTGTCTGGAGCTGAAGGAACCGACAAGTGAACGTCGTTACCATTGCGAGACACATACATGCACATGCATCGTTTTGTATCTTGTTTGCCACTTGGTCTGGACCTTTATATACTTGGTATCTTGTGCTTGTTGCTGCCTTTTTTTTTCTTGGTGTTCTTTTTTGTTTGGCAGTGCTCTCAGATGATAAGGATGAGGTGCACAACAACCACAACGATCATATTCATAACAACAGCAACAACAAAGCCGACAAAGAGACAAACAGACAAAGAAGGTTGCTGTTTGCTCGGTAACATAAGGGGGAGCCGGCGCCCTACACCGTTGGACCTTTTTTTATTTTAGTTTGATTTCTTTTTGTATCGATCGTGTGTCTGTGTTCAGCGGCTGGTGGTGGTGGTGGGCTAGTTTTACGTTGCTAGGCATGGGTCATTCATTGCCTTCTATATCATGTACTATATAGCATACACATGCTAAACCAGCAGCGAAGGATACTAAAATACAGCCCTTATCTCCACAATAATAGGACTGGTTCAACTTTTTCACGATTCTCGGCCTGTTGTTCTTGAACGCAGTCATTGGATACTTTGAAGAAGCCCGCGCAGAGTCCGCGGTCGAAGCTCTCCGTCAAACCCTGGCTCTTAAGACCCGCTGCTGGCGCGAGGGGCAACTTCAAGAAATCGACACCACCTTCTTGGTCCCCGGAGATATCATTGTCCTCCGTCTGGGAGATATTGTCCCCGCCGACGGTCGCCTTCTGGGAATCGATGCATCGGGTGCGCATACAGATGGAGATCTTTTGGTCGACCAGTCCTCATTGACGGGTGAATCCTTTGCGGTTTCCAAGAAGAAGGGCGAAGAAGTGTATTCGTCGACGGTGGTCAAGCAGGGTCAGCAAAGGGCGATTGTCACAAAGACAGGCAGTGAGACGTATATCGGCAAGGCGGCACATTTGATTGCAAACACGGCGAGCGAGGGGCATTTCCAGAAGGTCATCAATCGGATTGGAAACTTTCTGGTTCTCTTTACTTTGCTCTTGACCATCATCATCATTGTCGTCCAGTATATTACTTACCGCAACGACCCTATCCGTGGGCAAGTCCTTAACATCCTTGGACCGGTCATGATCTTGGCCATTTCCGCTATTCCCATCGGTCTCCCCTCTGTCATGGCCGTCACTATGGCTGTCGGTGCCCGTGGTTTGGCTGCCAAGCAGGTCATTGTCAAGCGTCTTGCAGCTGTCGAGGAAATGTCTGCCCTCTCGGTCCTCTGCTCCGACAAGACGGGTACCTTGACCCTCAACGAGTTGACCTTTGACGAACCTTATCTCGCTCAGGGCTATTCTCCCCAGGACCTGTTGTTGTACTCTTACCTCGCCTCGGAATTTGGCGCAAATGATCCTATCGAGTTGGCAGTCCGCCAGGCTGCTGAGTGGCAGGTTCCTATTCTCCGTAACCGCCCCGCTGGGTCTAGCAAGGTCCCCGGATACGAGATCAGCAACTTTATCCCCTTTAACCCCTCTTCCAAGTATACTCAGGCGACCGTTCGGGATGTCAACAATGGAACGACTTACAAGGTTGCCAAGGGTGCCCCCCAGGTTATTATCCAGTTGGTGGGTGGTAGCGACGCGGCTGTTAAGGCTTACACGACTATGGCTCAGCGTGGACTACGTGCTCTTGGTGTTGCCAGGACGCTGGCGGGAACTGACAAGTGGACCTTGGTCGGGTTGGCGGCGATGTTGGACCCCCCACGCCCAGACTCGGAACAGACAATCCAGCGGTGCCAGAAGATGGGTATTACGGTCAAGATGGTGACGGGAGACCAGCAGATCATTGCCAAGGAAGTCTCGCGTCGTTTGGGTCTGGGTCGTGTTATCTTGGATGCTTCTCACATGGCGGATGGCTCGCTTTCGGAAGAACAACGGTCGGATCGATTCCACCGCGCTGACGGGTTCGCAGAGGTCACACCGGAGCACAAGTTCAGAATCGTTGATGCCCTCCAACAACGCGGTCTCCTCGTCGGCATGACGGGCGATGGAGTCAATGATGCCCCCGCGCTCAAGAAGGCCAATGTCGGAATTGCGGTCCACGGATGTACAGATGCCGCACGGTCTGCGGCCGACATTGTCCTTTTGGCGCCCGGTCTATCGACGATTGTTGATGGTATTTTGGCGTCGAGGGCGATCTTCCAGCGGATGCGGTCGTATGCGTTATATCGAATCACGTCGACGGTGCATTTCTTGATGTTCTTCTTTGTGGTCATCTTGGTCTTTGACTGGACCTTGCCTGCCAAGCTGTTGATCCTCATCTGTGTCCTCAACGATCTTGCCACCCTTGTTATTGCTGTCGACAACGCCCAGGTACTTTTCATTTCCTTTTTTGAATGGTTTTGATCAGTTGCACTGAGACTCTTTAACTATTCTGATCAATTTGATCGAGTATTCTAATCACTTGTACATTTCCTCCATGGTCATAATAGATCTCAAAGATGCCAGACAAGTGGCGAGTCGGCCAACTAATCTTCCTCTCCTGCTTCCTCGGCGTCCTCCTCACGGGTCTCTCCTTCGGTCACTTCTTCTACTTCTGGAAAGTCCACGGCTACCAACCTTACCCAACTGCAGAAGTCAACTCCCCCGTGGTCGACCGATCCCTCGAATCCATCATGTACCTCCACATCTCCTCCGCACCCCATTTCCTCATCTTTTCTACTCGTCTCACGGGTTACTTCTGGGAGAGTATGCCATCCATTTGGTTCACAACTGTGATCTTGGGTACCCAGGTCGTCGCGCTATTGATGGTCATCTTTGGGTGGTTGACTCCCGCAGTCCCCGCAACTCAGGCTCTGGCAGTCTTTGGCGTCTCGCTCGTCTCCTGTGTCGTGCTTGATGTCATCAAAGTCCAGGTCTTCAAATTCTGGACTCTGGGTTCCCACTCCCTCTCATGCGCACCCTGTGGAGGAAGAAGAAAGATGCTTCAGGACAGGAAGCGAGTGGAAGGGAACCAGAAGCGGGTCTGGAAGAGTATGCACAAAGGCCCTGAGGCGATTGTTGCGAAGACAAGAGTTCTGTTGGCGATTGGTCGCGGGGGAAGTAAGATCCCACAGTCGATGATGGAGGATATTTCCTGGGATCGTCAAGGTGGCAGCTTGTAAAACGCGATGGCAGCGTTATTCACTTTTCTGACATGTCTTTGTCCATTTACTTTGTAAAAACAACCTCCCAACACTCCTGTCTTTCTTCTTTTTTGTTCATACTGTCTTCTCTGTCAAATATCCCTCTTCTCTATCCCTTTTCTATATCCACTCCTTATCCCCTGTTACTCTCTTTCTCTACACTTGGATGAATTCATCTCTAGTACTTACAACCGAAAAAATAAAACAAATATGTTCAAGGATACCATGCGGCTCAAATGAAAACCAACATTAATTCAAAAATTTTTATGAAAGGTCAAATCTATGAAGAAGGAATGGTGATGCCTTTGAGACGAGCAACCCACTTGAAGACAGTAATCTCAAGCTCTATCTGGCCAGGGATATCTTCATCTCCAATCGCCAACACCGACGGCAACACGGGCGCTCCAGGGATAACAATCGAAACCTGGTGGGGCTCCAACGACGCACCGCCGTTCGACACTGCTCCAGCATCCTGCGAAACCGACGCCGACGAATCTATTTCAGCAGCAGCGGCTGCTGCTGCAGCGACAGAGCTATCCTGCTCCTGCTGTTCCAGTTGCTGCTGCTGCATCTGCTGCAAAGCCATCAGCAATCCAGCCTCACTCATCCGTAACGCCTTGATCAACGACCGAATACTGGGCGTAGGTTCGATCGCTAAGGAACCCAAACAGGTGTCAACAAAGTATCCCAAGTCCATGCTCAGCTGGTTGGCACCAGCCTCTGAAAGTCGACTTAAGTAATGTTGCTTCTTGGTACCTGTCTGCTGCTGGTTCAGACTACCGCCAGGAGACGATGAGACGAGAGACGATGCAGCAGGACCTCCAAACCGGGGCCTCTGCTGTTGGGAGGTCATGGTGGCAGAAGAAGATGGCGTCGGTGAAGACGAAAACTCGCCGAGGTTGGGGTCATACAAGCGCTCGATAATTGTATGCATCGCGGCCCGGGAAAGCGACGTGATCCAGCGATGCATCACTGCTAAATCGTCCTCGTCCTCCAATGACTCCCCTCCTTCTTCCTCATCCTCTCCTTTCGACTTATTGTCAGCCGACCCAACTCCAAGGTCCTGATCCGCATCCTGGCTCTTCTCTCCCGAACCATCGCCACCTTCCATGTAAGTCAACTCCTGCTGATTCTGAGGCTCCAAGGGTCGATCGGCATATGGCAACAAATGAATACCGAACCGCAAACCTGGGTCTCCCTCGTAGGTTCCAAACGTCAACGGCAATGCCAACAACTGCCTCAACAGCTCTTCCATATAATCACTGGGACTCGACCGAAACTTGATCACATCCGTTCGAGTACCTCCCAGCGTAGACTGATGCACCCTCCTTGCAACTTTGTCGTTGGGTCCACCAGGCTGGTCAGCCCCCTCGGTCCAGCAAGGAAGCAACGCCAGATCTGCAAGTGGTCGCGACAGAGGAATGTAGACAGAGTCGAAAATAAACCGTTGACAGAGCTTTGTCAACTGAACCGCGCGTTGGTGACTCTGCAGGAATAGGTGGTGTGGCTTGGGGTCTAATCCAAGGTCCGTTTCCGCCGAAACTTGGTCCTTTGATGTCGCTTCGTCCTTGAGACTTGACTTTTTGACAATCTCCAGGATCTCAGACAGACGGAAGCTGTTCAGGTTGGACTGCTGAAGGAGAGCAATGGAGGCGTTGGGTGGTTGAACAGCTATGGCAGACTTGAGTCCCAACACTGAGGATCCTTGGTCGATTATAAGATGACCTCCGTCCGGGTAGTGGCTTTGATCCATGTTGACAAACTCCTCAACACCCCGAAGCGCCTTCTTGGTCTTGACATCCAGCTGCTCCAACCTCTGACAGAGCTGTTTGCAGAGCACCATCAACCGACAACCCATCTGGAAAAGCCGCTGATCCTGCTCATGTACATCCTCATCCCATCCATCCGAATCCGTATCCTCTGCAGAATCCGAGAGTTGGTTGTCGTACTTGGAGCCCTGTCGGGAATGCGACCTGTACTCGTTCTGTTTGACGGTAGCGGCGGCGGCAATCCTGTCACCATTTGCATCCATCTGCAGCCCCGATCTCTGACGGCACTCAGTCAAGATCTCAGAATAGCGGTCCATAATGTCCTTAAAGAACCCGTTGAGTCCATCCAGCAGTCCAGGGGCTCCGAAACCATGTGTCAATCTCATACACCGAGCAATCGCACCTTCAGCCAGGTTGAAGGCAAGCGCGTTGGTATTCGTCATGATCTTGACCAGGTGCGAGCTGCTCTTGGCGATTCCTCTGTTCCTTGTCACGGGATCCAGGTAAGGTGCCATCGCAGGTACCGATGTCGTCAACAACGCTCTCAAATGCGCTCCCTCCAGCTTGCCATAATTCCGTTGGTAGCCCATAAAGGGCTCATAGAGAACATATGCCCACTCGTGAGGATCTTGGAATGACTTTACGTCGAGATTTTTGTCCTGGCTGAACGACGCCCGGTTACTCTTGCCGTCCTTGGTGCCCTCAGGCACCACCAGACTTCCTGCTCTTGACCGGTTCCCGCTGTGCTCACGCTGGTTTCCGACAAGGGGCTGAGAAACAATGCGCTCCATCCTGGTACCAAACGCCTCGGTCGCCATGAAAGCCGAGATCAGAACTGGAAGTCCCCCTTCGTCACCCTGGGACTTTGCAACCTGCTGAAGTGCTGCCTGCATATTAGGGTCGATGTGTGAAAAGATATCGTGGACAAGGCTGTGGATGGTGGCTGAGGGGTCGGAGAAGATGCTGGTGATCCAGGCAAACTCGTCGTGCAGCATACTGGAGGCATCCTTGTAGAAAGTCTGGAGGGCGGTGATGAAGTCCTTAGAGTCGGTAGCAGGCGCGATTTGAGGGGTGCCTGGTCTGCCTGGTCCACTTGCTCGGAGACCAATGTTCAATGTCTGGGTTAGCCGCTTCCACTGCTCCAACAGAGGCGCGCGTCGTTGCGAGATGTAGAAATCCTGGAACTTTTCCTGACGTCCAATGAGCCCAAAGACTTTGATCAGGGTCTGACAGGCAGCGGTATCCTTCTGGTCCAGCGCCTCCTTGACCTTGCTCATGACCTGCTGCTCCAATTGGTCTTTGAGGGAGAGCAAGAGTGTCATACGATCTCCCTCGACGTTCGTGTTTTTGTAGACGACAAGCGACCGCTCGGCCTCCGAAAGTCGCGTGGCAGCTCTAGTGAAATCGCCCTTGGCTAAGATGTCCGTTGCCTCTGCCTCGAGGTTCCTCCAGTTTTCAGCCTCGCGAAGTGCAGAATGTGTGGCCTCCATGCGAGTCTTGACTAGATCCAGGTACTTAAGACGATCCAGAGCCTGGACGGTATCGTTGGAATCGACGGTATTGATGTCTCCTCTGACAAGGCGAATGCCTTCCTGAAGAGTTCTTGTCTCCTGGCGCAACTGGTCGAGCTCGTGAGTCAAGCGTGGGAGAAGCTTGACCATGTCTTGTGTTGTGGACGACAGGGCCGCTGAAGTCTGACCGGCGAGCAAGTGCAACTTTGTGAGGTGTGTTGTCGCGTGTTGGGTCAAGATTGTTGTCTGGCTTCTGGATGTTACTGATCCTACTGTTGCTCCTGTAGTTTGTTGGCTTGATGGTGGTATCGCTGAGCTGCTCGAGGAAGAGTCTTCGACTCCGTCCTTTTCGTCTATAGGGCGATCGAATATATACATACGATATGAGAAACGCGTCTCTATTACTTCTTTCAGCGGTATTGTCGCGTTGCAGGTTCACGTCAAATTACCGAGGACAGGGTCGAGTGCAGGTGTTTGAAGGAGGTCAAGCGAAGCGTCCAACGAAGCGTCACCATTGTCCACTGCCACGGAAGAAGCTACAGACTTTACACCTTTGATGCCGTTGAGTGATGGCGAAGCTGGTGTTGATGAGGTGCTTGTAGCAGCGGATGAAATTGGTTCAGACTGACGAGGGGGGACGGTGCTGAGGATGTTGTTGATCCATGCTTTGACATCAAAGTCGGGCGCGGTGAAGGCGGTGTCGACGGTGGGGAGACCTTGGATGACCTGTGCCCCTGACAGCTGTGAATGGTGGGTCTGGGGTCTTGCCGGTGCTGGCATCTTGGTATGTTGGGGTGGAGCCTGATGAGGATGTAAAGGGTTGTGGTTGATGTCGCTAGAGGGAGAAGAAAGAGGAAGAGAAAGAAAAGGAGGAGGAGGATGTAGAAGATGAGCGATAGAAGCGAGGGAAGAGGTGCGAGTATGAAAAGGGACGTGGCACGAGGCTGGCTATTAGGCTGAAGGATAGGACTGTGTCATTTAATTGAAGCCACGAATAGAAGCTGAAAAGAACAGTGAAGGATAATTTACATACTTACTTCAATAACCCAACTCACAGCAATGTCAATGGCAGCCATTGCACTGGGAGTCGCCATTGCCACTCCTCTGCTGATCAAGACGTTCACAGGATCAAAAGGACCCGCAAGGACAACTACCATCCCTCACGCAGACGAACGAGTCGTAATCATCGGGGCCAGCTCAGGAATCGGGTCCGAACTCGCTCGTATCTACGCCAATCGACACGCACATGTCGTTCTGGTCGCCCGCAGGATGGAGCTCCTTCAGCAATTGGTTCAGGAACTCTCTTCAACTGCCAGCTCAATTCATGCTATCCAGGGAGATGTCACCTTGCCCGAGGATGTCCGTAGTATCACACTCGAGTCCCTAAAGGCGCTCAACGGCAAAGTCGACACGCTCATCATTTGTGCGGGCATCATCTCTGTCCTTCCCTTTGCTGAACTCGCAGGCATCGACTCTGCCAAAACAGCGATTACATCCGAATCCGATTACACCCATCTACTGCCAACTGACGCTGACAAAGCTTTGGAGACTTCGATCAGAATTATGAACGTCAACTACCATGCACCTTTAAACCTTGCTAGCCATTTCCTCCCCGCACTCACACAAACCAGCACTGCAGGTAACATCATTGTCGTCTCGTCCATGGCAGGTAAGGTCGGTGCCCCTACTCGATCGATCTACTGTGCCAGCAAACATGCCGCTCAGGGGTTCTTTGACGCATTGGGCATGGAGGTCGAACGAACAGGGGTTCACGTCGGGATCGTCTCACCTGGGACAGTCGCCACGGATCTCCGCCAGTCTGCTGTGGATCTTCCCAAAGCAGAGGCAATATCAACAAGTTCAGCAGTCCCAGTCAAGGTGGCGGGCACCAAGAAGGGCGCGATGACGGCCAAGGCGTGTGCGGAGGGTATTGTCCGTGGATCTGATCTTCGACAGCACGAGGTCATTATGCCGTGGTTCTATCATGCCAGTCTTGTTCTTCAGATTGTGAGCCCCAGTCTGGTACGATGGCTTGCCAAGAAGAAGTACGGCTACCTGTAGATCCTTCTTCACTTCTTTTTAAACAATAAACATACTACCGACATCATTCTCATTGAAAGAAAGTAAAAAGACGTTGACGCCTGCTTCGCCCGACAGTGTGTGTGTGCTGTTGCCGTCTAATTGGGCACTGGCCTTGGTCATTTTTGAAAATGTAGAGATGAATTTCATGACTGGCAAAAAAGTCAAGGCGGGAATTTCCTTTCACTCTTCAACCATCAGCCAACCAACCTTCACTTTCATTCACCTTCGTCCTCCTTGTCATTCATTCATTCAACCCTTCGACATAAACGATGAATGCAAACCCACTCAGCGCGAAGCTGACGAAACTCCTCGCGAGCTCACTCGACGACCCAAAACTCAGGACATCCCTCACCGCCCTCTCAGAGTTCTACACTGTCAATGCCGTCAACTCGCGACACAACCTCAGGGGCGATATCGAACGACGAGGCACCGAAGTCAACTACCAGTTCCTGCGCGAACTCGAAAAAGTCAACATCGTAAAGCACGCTCTTGCCTTTCTCTCACCTTTTCGACCTGACAGAGAGAACTTTACCAAGGCGATGGGATCATCATCTCACGCGTTTGAGTAATTCATCATCTAACACTTTCTTGCTTGTTGGTCAATGAACCTTGTAGCAATTCCTGGAACTAGAGGCCGAGATGAACGAAATGAACTCGCTTTGTCAGGAAATGCAAGATCGCTTGAACTTGGCGAATGACAAGACTGTCACCTTGCTCGAGCAGACTGACGCTCTTCGGGAACAGAGGTATGATTCGCTCTTTCAGGAAGAGGCAACGTGAACACCGCTACCTTCAAGTGAACACATGAATGACCTTAACTTCCTCCTATCCTTTCAATGAACAATAGCAACATTTGTGCGGTGCGGCAGACTATCTTGGAAGCGTTTCTGGATCGGTTTACATTGTCAGAGTCAGAGATTACGATCCTGTGCTCGACCGCTATGGATGTCACGCCTGCCTTCTTTGACGCGCTGGAACATTTGGAAAACATTCACGCCGACTGCAACGCGCTTTTGATCACAGAGCACCAACGAGCGGGGTACGTCTATTGTTGGGGAATCATTTGAACGTTTACAGGGATGTTTCATAATCGTCTCCATCTAACCCACCATTATTTGTCGTTAAATTATCTTAGTTTGGAGATCATGGACTCGATGAGGACGTATCGCAGCATCTCCTATGAAAAGTTGTTCCGGTGGATGCAAAATGAATGCAGGACAATGAGTCGACCAGACGGGATGATGGAGGTTCGGGAGGTCACCAAGAAGGCGATCCAGGCACTCAAGCAGGACGATCAATTCTTCAGGTCGATTCTGGAAGAGCTTGTTCATGTGCGACGGAATGCTATCCTCAGAGCATTCATTGATGCCTTGACAAGAGGAGGGCCTGGTGGCACACCACGACCGATCGAATTGCATGCTCACGATCCCTTGCGGTATACTGGAGACATGTTGGCATGGATCCATCAGACTGTGGCGAGTGAACGTGAGTTCTTGGAGAGTGTTCTGGGCAGCGAGCGGAAGAAGCGGGACCGTGGACAGGCAGAGATCAAGTTACCCAAGGCCAGTCCATTGCGGCTTGTCGAAAGCGATGCTACAGACGCAGAGATTGTCGACTCGCTTCTGGACAAGAACCTCGAAGGCACCGCACGACCACTCAAGGTGAGTTGCAGTGCGGCAGTTTGGATATCTGGACGTAAGTCGTGGCATAGGGAAGATTTTAACGCCTATGTCGTATTTACTTTGTAGTCGCGAGTAGAGCAGGTGCTGGTGTCGCAGGCTAACGCCATCACGGCATTTAAGATCTCAAATCTCATCAAATTCTACTCTTCGACAATTGAGAAAGCGATTGGAGCAGAGGCGGCCCTTTCCAAAACTTTGCACGAGATCTCGGACGCGTCAATGCAGGTCTTCTTTGACGCGATCGGAAAGCAATCAGCGGATCTCTTACGTCGACCCGATACTCCAGGAACAGATCTTGGACCACCCCCGGCCATGAAGGAGACTGTGCTTCAACTGAAGGAGATCATGAAATCGTTCGATACATCCTTTATCCAAGTCGACGAGGGCAACAAAGACTTTGCACCTATCCTGAGCGCTGTGATCGATCCACTCTTTCAGATGTGCGAGATCGGCGCCGCTCACTTGAGTGCCTTTAACAGAGCCATTTACATGATGAACTGTCTTCACTATGTCCAGGTGCGATTTACCGGGGTTTTTGGTTTTGCTGTTGACATCAGCGTACATTGCTGAACACCCTTTACTGACTCATTTCGCTTACTTGCTTTGCAACTGATACTAGACGGTGCTCGTATACCCATTCACAAAACACAAAGTGGAAGACCTTGAGAAGCAAGTCCAAGATTATGTTGACACTATTGTCGATGAACAGGTAAACAATTGAACTAATTGCTCTGGTTACAACGTGTTGGTCTTCGATGTCTGGTTTCTGACCCTTCACTATTTTCATCGAATTTATAGCATATTGTGCTGCTTAAGCAGTCTGGTATCGCACCAATAATACAGGCCATGGAGACTAAGGATGAAAGGGTAAGGCAGTTTACAATAGTCGTTGACAATGGTTGACCTCATGTTTGCGATCAGTTGAACTTACATGAAATTTGATTATGACAATAATAGACACCATTGTCGTTGGTGCCAGGCATGGATGCAATGTCAATCTCTGCTATTTTATCGCGTCTGGACCACTTTTTGGGATCGGTGACCTTGGATTTGTCGTCGTGGCTGTCGAAGATTGTATCGTCGAGGCTGGCCAAGACGATTAGTACACAGAACGTGAAGATGTTTGTGGATGCGTACCGACGTCTGTGCCAGGCTGTTGAGGATCCCAAGAACCAGTACGAATTCCCGGCGACTATCCTAGTGCGCACAGCAGACGATGTGGAGGACCTCCTAGTCGATTAATAGAGACCCTAGACCGGCAAAAAATTAAAGAAAAAAATGTGCCTTATCAATTCCTGTGGCTGAGCGAATTTTTATGTTTTGGTTCATTTTTTGCCTCCCTGGGCTAATAAGAAGTCGCTTTGTTCTGTTTGAGGGTTTGCATTTCTCTTTCTTCTTTTCCACGACTGTTCACTTCTCGCATCAGACTCGCATTCGACTCTCAGCAATCTCAGCAAGGACAAAGGACAAGGACGAGTTTTTTTTGGTCGGGATATAACAAAGGGATCTCATCAGACCACCACCATCACACAACACCTCTTTTTTTTCTCTCCTTCACATTACATATCAATAACATGTCTCGCGGCGGAGGACGTGGAGGCGGACGCGGTGGCGGACGTGGCGGTGGACGTGGCGGAGGAGTACCAGGCATCCAGACCTTCGGACCTGATGCCATCCAAGCAACCTTCAAGAATCCTGGCGAGACCTACCCTGTAAGCCTATTGCTCGGGAAAATAACACTTCGTGTCGAACTAGATCGAACACTTGGATCAGTATTACAACCCAGAGAGGTTATGACTCACCGTTGTCATTTTTCTGTCCAAATTGTGGTAGGATATCATCTTGCCAGTCGCAAGGCCACCCACGGACGAAGAAGGAGAGATGTATATTGCCATGAAGAAGCTGCAGGAGACATTATATTCGAGCCCATATTATCTCACAGAACCCAAAAAGCCAGGCGGTAGGGAATCAGGACTCGCGAACAGTTCTTGTTTATCTTTCTGACGGCATTGGAAAAGTTCAATTGGTCAGGGAAGGGCAGGCATGAGAGTTGTGACTAATGGTTGTCATTTTTCTGTTATTATAGCCATTACAAGGTACACGGATCGGTACCATCAGGACCATGCAGCAAAGAGACCTAAACTGGACACCGTCAAATCAAGTAAGCATTCGATTTGAGTGCAAGAAGAAGGCGCTATTGGACCTGCAACAATTCGGGCTGTAGAGTCATAGTGGATGCATTTTGGATCTGACTGCGGCAGAAATTTACTGTTGGCACTGACATAAATTCTTTCCTGCTTCCCTGTGGTACCGATAGACAAATCTTTCTTCCCTGATGAACTTCATTCGATTCTGGATCCTAAGACGATCACCAGTACGTGGAACGGACTAATTTGTGTTTTCGGGATATGAGCAGGACTTGCAGGAGGCTGGGCAGCGTTGTGTTTTGCTTATACTTTATCGATTTTGACATCCTCCAAATTCTGTTTACTACAACTACTTTAGAAAAAAGAACAATCAACCAAAAGTACGACATCAGCAAGATCGACGAGAACGAGGAAGACGGTGAAGCAGAGATCGACCCCGAGACTGGCCTGCCCAAGAAGACAGTAAGTCGCTTTGTTGTGTGTTACTTTGAAGGCACCTTTGTGTGTGCTCGCTATCATGATTACTGACATGATTGCTTTTTATGACTTTATGACTTGATAGGGCGATGGTGAGGATGGACTTGAGGAGGAAGAGTACGAGGACGAGGAAGACGAGGACGACAACGATTATGGCGAGAACTACTTTGATAACGGAGAGGGAGACGATGATGATGGAGACGATGGCGATGGTGGCGATTACTAGTATGAAGAATAGTCCCGATAACATTTCTTTGACGACGCATAATACAACATTTTCCTTTCTTGCATACCAAACACCAATCAACACTGGACGTGTATAAAAAGGCTAAAAAAAATTGCCACCAAAATAATTCCGATCAATTTTTCGCCTGTGTGACTGGTTCATGCTTTTTTTTCCATTTCAGGTCCTCGTCCTCGGGTTTCCGCTGATCAACTCCCTTTCTCCTTTTCCCCACATTCCTCAAAGAAATGCTCCGCGGATGGAAAGTTGACTCATGTCTCCGCGCAGGAGTGAAGACTCGTACACTTTCAGGATGCAGTACCGCCATCTCCCCTAATAGGAGCCATGGACAAGCCCGTCAGATCCATCAACACTTCTCTCGTGCCTCATTCCTCCTTTCGCGATCCAACAACATCTCTTCACCCTCAGCTGCGGGACACACCTCGTACGCGTACGCGTATGCACAGCTTCGTTACCTTCGCCAAATGACCACCCCGGAGTTGAGGAGGGATTTTACAGAATTCTTTGTCAAGGAGCATGGACATACGTCAGTCAAGAGTTCGAGTCTGATCCCTCATAATGACAAGTCGTTGATGTTCACTAACGCAGGTACTGCTCACACACTTAAGTGACTTGAAGTGGATCTTTCCTCGTAATATGAAGAGCCAGGACAGGGCTGAAATTTGGTGAACACTAAAAACTTACACGCTGGTTTGCTTCCTATCCGTAGGTATGGTACAGTTCAAGGAGTATTTCAGGAACCCAGCAGTGGCCCCCTTCAAACAGGCGACCAGTATTCAAAAATGCATGCGCGCAGGAGGAAAGCACAACGATCTGGATAATGTCGGATACACGCCTAGGCATCACACCTTCTTTGAGATGTTGGGTAACTTTTCATTTGGAGAGTACTCTAAGAGTAAAGCTATCCAGATGGCGTGGAGGTTCTTGACAGAGGTTATCAAGTTGCCCAAGGACCGCCTTCGTGTCACGTAAGGATCTTTGTGCCGTCATTTTTATAGGACGTGAATGTACCACACATGAACAGGATATATGGTTTAATGGCCAAGAACTCATATTTCTTTTGTTTGACGGATAAATAGGGTGCTGGCGTCAGACCAGGAATCGTACGAACTGTGGAGAGATCAGGAAGGAGTGCCCGAGGACAGGATCATCCGCAGTGGTGCCAAGGACAACTTCTGGACAATGGGCGAAGGAGCAGGACCCTGTGGACCTTGTACAGAGATCTTTTGGGATACTCTGAACGATGATTTGGGTGAGGACCGGTGGCTCGAGATCTGGAACCTGGTCTTTATGCAGCACTACAGAAATGACCAAGGAGAGCTGGAGAACTTGCCGATTGTGTGTGTGGATACTGGGATGGGATTGGAGAGATTGGCGGCGGTTGTGCAGAACAAGGAGAATAACTTTGAGACGGATGTGTTTGCACCCATGTTTGAGGGACTTCATAAAATCATGACTGAGGCTGGCATTGAGGTAGGCGCCGGGACAAGAGAGCTTATGTGTTGTCATTTTTTGAGACATCCCCGCGGAACATGTGCCCTAACTCGACAATTTGCTGCTTATAGTCGTCTCGGGATATCAATGCCACACCTCATAAGAAGATCATCGTCGACCACCTCCGTGCCATGAGTTTCCTAATTGCTGACGGAGTTATCCCCAGGTAACTATCAATTCTTGTGAATCACATATGCCAGGATAGAATGCTTTGACTCATTAATTAACAACGAAACTATATCCTTTCTATCCGTGCCTAGCAATGTGGGGCGTGGATATGTACTCAGGAGGATTATCAGACGCGCACTTCGCTCAGGAAATCAACTGGGATTCACAAGTACGTCTCTCACTTGAGGTTGGCGTTATTGACGAAACTGGATCGCGTTCCCAGAACTAGGCTAACATACGAGTATGACCTTATTGCTTTTGCTTATAGAGCCATTCATGACGGAACTGTACCCATATCTTCTGGAATCGTTCAATGATGGATCGTATCCTGACATGGAGGCAAGACAGGATCCCATCAAGGACGTCATTCGGCAGGAGGAGGAGATCTTTATGAGTACATTGTCCAAGGGTCTGGCGCTCCTGGAACCAGTCTTCAAGCAGAAGGACCTCTCTGGTGCCAAGCAAGTCCCCGCTGACATCGCCTTCAAGTTGTACGACACTTTTGGATTCCCCCTGGATCTCACTGTTTTGATTGCAGAGGAGCGTGAATGGACGGTAGATCTGGTCGCTGTCGAGGCTTTGAAGCAGAAGCAGAGGGAACAAGGACGAGCTTCATGGAAGGCAGGATCTAGTTTGGTGCTTGCCAAAGCACAAGAGTGGAAAGAGCAGGGCATCTTCCCTACCTTCTCTGGATACCACCGTGACATGTTGACAGGCCAGTCTTCGACCGTCTTGGCAGCTCAGAGCACGGATGACGGCACAGGAGACATGATTCTGTCGATTGAGCCTTGTCCGTTCTATGGGCTCGGAGGTGGACAGAGCCCTGATACGGGATCAATTACTTTGGCCAATGGTAGTGAGTGGCGTGTTGTTGATGTGTTTTCACCCTATGAGCGTGGCCTCGCAATCCGCGTACAGGCTATTGCTGAGGAAACTGCGCTGGAGGAGGATCTTCTGTGTATGCACAAGGGATTCAAATTGACTACGTTTGTCGATGCGAAGCGGAGAGAGGGCGTTGCAGCTCACCATAGCGCCACCCACCTGTTGAACGCTGCTTTGAGAAAAACCCTCGGAAAAGCCATCATGCAAGCTGGTAAGAGCCTTGCCGTTTCGTGTTTTAGAGCTTTGTTGTTCATTTCGCAGTCAACGCGTACTGCTTCCTAACGATATTGGTCTCTCGTGTGAATTGTAGGTTCGCTGGTGGAACCTGAACGCCTTCGTTTCGATTTTACACATGGAAAGCCTATTGATCAGAACCAGATCAAGGAAATTGAGGATTGGATCAACTCTACTGCTCTTCAGAGCGTACAGCCCGTCATCAAAGTACGTTTTTCATCGTTGGCATATACTTGGACGAACATTTACTAAAGGAGATGGCTTAACTGACGGATATATTTTTCTTTCGGCTGTAGGAATACCCACTTCAGAAGGCAATTGACATGGGGTCAATAGCTGTGTTCTCTGAAAAGTACGGCGAGGTGGTCCGCGTTGTCGACGTAAGTGCCTTATGGGGATGAAAATGAGTTGAGTTAATTTTTTTCGTCAAGCGACATGCGCTAATGCATCATATCTTTACTTCCACTCATGTAGTTCCCTAAGGTGTCAATGGAGTTGTGCGGAGGTACTCATGTAGAGGATCTCTCCAAAATCTATCCCTTCAAGATTCTGTCAGAAGGATCCGTTGCTGCTGGTAAGTGAACCGTCAACTCTTATGGCTGAAAGTTATTGTGTGCTTATGGCTACGGGTTGTTGTCCATGACCCGAGAGAGTGAATGAGAGCTGATCTGAATACATAATTTGTATTTTGTTCCTCTGACGAATAGGCACGAGGAGAATTGAGGCGGCAGTTGGAAAGTCAGCATCACAGTTCTTGATTGAGCAGGATCGGATGGTGTCACGGCTGAACCAGGAGCTCAAGTCGTATGCCACCAGTGCAGGTAACGGCCTTGACCTCAAGGTCAACAAGATGAAAGACCATGTCTCTGACATTTCACGACAATACACCCGCCTTCTTGAGAAACTGGTCAAGATTCCTGCCGCTCCTATCTCTCAGGGCACCATTGATCTTGGCGCATCCTTGAACCCTGCAGGAAGGAGTGGGATCCCTGTGAAGGTGCACCAGTTGGATTCTGATATCCAGGACCAAGAGTTTTATTCGAAAAAGGCCAATTGGTTAAAGGAGCAGGATCCTGAGGCGATGCATGTGTTAGTCTGGGATGAGAATATATTGGTTACGCTGGATCAGAAGCTGTTTCCCAAGATGCATGCTGGTAAAGTTTTGAAGGCACTTTTGGAGCAGGTTGGGGGTGGTAAGGGAGGTGGACAGCCTCAGCTTGCGAGGGGTAAGATTATGACGACGACTAGTGGTAGTGGTGATGGTGGTGGAAGTAGTCCAGTGGATAGACTTGTAAGTCTTGTCCAGTCTTCATAGTTCATATTTTGTATTTAAAAATTCGTTTAGCATGGTATTAAGTTAACTTTTAATCGAAGGCAGGAAAAAGCAAATATTTCACTGGATGGAGATAAGATTGAAATGGAAGCACAAGAAAGAAAAAAAGGGGAACTTAGCTGCTTCTGTTATGAAAAAATTGGTGGCAACTTAAATTTTACTTCTTGAGAGCAGTAAGACGAGGCGCGTACGGAAATTGAATAGACACACTCAACGCGAAATGACATCTTTTTTTTAAATGTGGAGTGTGTTTGCATCTACACTACCATCCATATCTCTTTTGTTTTTCCCTAGCGTGAATAGATTGTTGGGAGAAAAAAAGTCGAACGTTGACTTGAGAGCATTGAAGTGAACAAGGGCAAAAAAAAAAGTTTGATTTAATGATGTAAAAAAAGTATGAAAAATAAGGACGACGCCGACAGTTTGATTTGCTGAGTTTCTTCTCCCTTGAACCCCCTCGGACTGATGGGACAGGAGGGTTGATCTTGCGAATGAGGGTTGGTCGTTTTCAACCCTCCCCCCTCCTGCCTTCAGATAGTTAGATAGAGGGGGGTATCGAGTGAGCTTTGTCCAAGGTAATCGATGGTATGTGAGGCCCAAGTGGGGCCTTTTGAGATTTTGGAAGCCAGTGTCCGGCTAGAGTAGAAAAGAAGGAAATAGAGGGCTGTGTTGATGTTAGTCCGTCTACTCTGCTACTTTTTTTTTGGTCTGAAACACGACAGGCATATATGTTTTTGGTGGGATAATTTACCAGTGAGCCAAATACTCGGTATTACCATCATCCTCCACCCATGAGTGGCAGGAAAGGTGGAGGAAAGGGGGGTAAAGCAGGGTCCATGATAGGATCCTGTTGGGGTGGGCCCATAGTAGGACCCCTTTTGGAGGAGGAGGTTGGATCCCAGGTGAGGCCCCTCTCGGTATGGATAGATAAGATGCCCGACTAAAAGTGAACAAAGGAGCAAAGTGAGAGATAGAGGAATAGACGATAATGCTGGTTACCTCCATCTTTTGGATGCAACCATGAAAAAAAAATATGTCAAACAAGAGCAGTGGATTGTGTTTCTTGAGAGTTACTTTGTCCCAGGACATCTTGAATATCCCCTCCCTTCCTTCCCACGGTATAGAGTTAAAATGGAGCTATGGGCATGTAAAGATAAAGGATTGAAAGCCCCCAGTGGGAGGTTTTGGAGGGACAGGCCCAGAGGTCAAGCCCTTCCCTGGTAGGATATTCTAAAGGTGCCCAGGGTCGGCAATGTAAAACGCAAAGTGGAGAGAAAGATATCTGAAATCTGCATTTGCTTTTTTTTCTCGTGTTTTTTTTTGTGCTTTAAAAGACTGCCAGTTCGGCCATGCATTTGTACCTTATGTCGGACACTAAGTGGTATCCTCTGTCCACCCACCTTGGTGTAGTGGTACGGGGGTATAGGAAATAGATCCAGGAGTTACAAAGCCTCGCAAAAGGTATGGGAAGGGAGAGGTCATAGTGGTGGGCCACTCCCTTGTGAGATATCTTGTAGAGAAGATTGTCCAACTACCTAGGTAGAGATATAATGGATATTAGCAGTGTATTTATCTGTGCGATGGACAAACATTCCTTTTTTGCGGATGTCACATACAAACAAGGACGGATCTGATTCTTCCTAAACTCAACAACCGCCTTAATCGTCCTTGAACCCGAAACATTTTCCGAACGAGGCCCTCGCGAACCCAATAAAAGCAATCCTAGCACGCTGCGACTTCGCCTCCCTGGCAAATTCCTGGACAACCTTCTCTACAAATCCTCATCGTCGTCGTCGTCGAAAACTCCTGGTGGCGACCGGTGTCCTCTGAACAGTAGAGATCGGAGGAGTTGATGTTGTTGCTGCTGTAGACGCTCCTGTCGCTTCCTTTCGAATTGTTGCTTGATTCGCTGTTCGAAATACTCTTGAAGTTGCTGTTGGCGATGAGCCTTGTGCAGGCGCTGAAGGTGGTTCTTACAGTTTTCCAGCTGAACGACCGCCTGCTGTTGTTGGTCGAAGAGATGCTGCAAATAGATCGCCTCTTGCTGCTGTTGCTTGACAATAGGCTCTTGTTGATGTTGCATATCCTGCTGCTGTTGTTGGTGGAGTTGATCCAGAAGAGAGATGTGGCACTCGTATTTGGCGAGTTTCTCCAGTAGAGGCTGGTCCCGGAGTTGGCGCTCAAGATAAAGGTGAAGTTGAAAGAACTCTGTGCGCTGCTGCAACAAGAGTTGGTGCTGTTGATGCTCGAGCCACTGGTTCTGCTGCTGATGGTAGATTGAGAGCGTGTATGAATGTTGCATTGTCTCTTGTTGTTGATGCTGCAATTGCTGTTGAATCCGCTGCAGGATTTGTTCCTGCTGATTGTAAGGAATTTGCGACGCCAGGAGTTGTTCGAGATGTTGCTGAAGCTCTAAGAAAGGTAGTGGCTGCTGTTGTTGCTGAAAACATTGCTGATGCTGCTGCTGAGGTTGTTGATGCTGCTTTGATGTCCTGCTGCTTTTGTAGGGACTGGCCACCCTAACATTGGTGAGAACCGGAGGGGTGGACCGAGGCATCGTTTGTTTTAAGCTGCGGAAAAAAAGGGGATGAAAGGAGAATGTCAAGTAAAATATAGTGGCGAAAAGGTGAAAAAGAGGGGGATGCTGAACGCCAGAAGCTGAGTTTTTTTTTGTGTTTTTGTGCCTCTGGGCTTTTGATTATTATTTTTTGTTTGTTATTTTGCTTTGTTTTGTTTTTTTGTCGAAGACAGACGGAAAAGAACAAGGAAGAGAAATGAGAACAAAGATAAGCGAAGGGAAGAGACGATGGAAAGAGAAAGGATGAGGGGAAAGAAAGTAGAGGAAATAGAAGAAAAGCGGAAAAGGAGGAAATAGGGATAGAAAGAGAGGCAGAGTAGGGATGGAGAGGGGGATGGAGAGGGGGACGTGGTGGTGGCAAAAATTCTATTCTTTTTTTGTATTTCTTGTCGTTGTTGTTTCTGTTAGTTTTAAAAGGGGTTTTTGTGGATTAAGAGAGAGAGGAACTGAAGGAGGGGAAAAGAGAAGGACGAAGACGAGAAGGGAAGATGAAAGAATGATGAAAAGTTGGCTGAACAAGTATGGAGAGAGGAGAAGTTGGATGATAGTTAGGAAGAGAAGAAAAAGAGGGGAAGGAAGAAAGGGAGGGGAGAGAGGAATCGATGATTTTGAGTATGAAGAGGAAGAGGAAGTGGAAGAGGAAAAGGACAGAAACGACGAGAAGAGGGACAAGAGGAGAACAAGAGGAAGAGCTAGAGGTAGAAGATAAGAAAAGAAAGGAGAGAAGAAGAAGAGAGGAAGAAGAAAGGAAGAAGAGAGGAAGAAGAGAGGAAGAAGAGAGGAAGAAGAGAGGAAGAAGAGAGGAAGAAGAGAGGAAGAAGCGAGGAAGAAGCGAGGAAGAAGAGAGGAAGAAGAAAGGAAGAACAGAGAAAGAAGAAAGGAAGAAGAGAGGAAGAACAGAGAAAGAAGAGAGGAAGAAGAGAGGAAGAAGAGAGGAAGAAGAAAGGAAGAAGAAAGGAAGAAGAGAGGAAGAAGAGAGGAAGAAGAGAGGAAGAAGAGAGGAAGAAGAGAGGAAGAAGAGAGGAAGTGAAAGAGAGTGGATGAGGGACGTTGAGTGTTGGTTTGATGATTATTTTTATAAGCTGTTTGGTTGGGCCAGACTGGATTTTTTTTGATAAACGCGAAGTGAAGAAGAATAAAAAGAAAAGAAAAGAAAAGAGCGTTTAACCCTCCTTTTTATATCCTCTCGAGAGCTTTCAAAGCCTCCCAAACTGTCTTTCTGGCTCCCCCTCTTTCACTCATGACCAATATACACACAAATTAGCCTGCTGCTGCGGTAGCATTTTTCCCCTTCCTCTCCTCCGGGAGTAAAACGAACTCGCGAACAGAACAGACAAAAAGCAGTCGGAGGGAATGAACAACAGGGCCAGCAAGCCAGTCTTCTACCCTAAACCTCATTCTCAGTAAATATGCATAATACTGCCCATCGCTAGCACCAATCCCTTTTCTGCACCACTATCAGTAAGCACATCCAAAGGTCAGTTCCTGAGACGAATAAACTCCACTGATACAGAAACATACATCAATCAACCTTTCGATCATCACAACGATTTTATATCAGTCTATTTTCTTTCGTCTACTTTCTCCTCTCTCTTTTTCTTTTCGTTCTTTGCCTTCTTCTCTCTCACCATCTTTTCTCTGGTGTGTTAGATTATGCAGGCTGTGACCGTGAGAGAGTACGAGCGATGTTTGTGTGTTCTTTGTTTGTTTGTTTATTTGAATCTACATATGGACTTGTAGCTGTTTGTCTATCGGAAGGATAAGAATTTTTGATGGCGTTAGAAAGGAAGTTCTGAAGATGTTCTGTATTGTACACATAAGACTTCTTTTTTATTTATCACCTCCGTTTGTTTACCCTTGGTTGGAGCGGGGAGGGGATAACGCCATGGAAGAGGAGGAAGGTTAAGTGGAGGGGCGAGCAGACGAAAAGAAGACCATATGCTAGAGAGGAAAGCAGAGGATCCCTTATACAACTTTTTTTCTTTTTTGCGTATATTGCTTGTTTTAGGCTTGAAGTATTTGTTTTCTCTATAAATGTTGTTTGTATATATTTTTGAACTCGGAACTACCTTTGCGTGTGTGGTGTCAGCATATGAGGACAAGGAAAAGAGTGAGTGAACCTAGGTTGGAAGTGAAATTGGGGGATGGATAAGTCTGTCTGTGGTGGTTGTTCACCTTTTTTCTGGTTTAGTCGTGTGGGTGGTGACATATGACATTCCCTTATATGTATTCCGAAACTGAGGGAGAAGGGGAAAGGAAAAATGCAAAGTGCGATACGTTCAATCGCTGTTAATCAAAACGTTAAGTTAACTTAAGTTCCATCCAACTTTCAAGGACTTATTTGATGTGTTTTTTCCCGCCAAAAATTCTTGTCCTTTTTTTTGCGTTCTGCATGTACTCAAACTATTCATTCATTTCCTTCATTAACAACACCCTTCCTTTTTTCCCCTAACAGAAAACACTCCCCTTTATAAACATTCACACTCATCCCATCTCAGCGCCGTCGAAACGCCTTGTATTTTCCTGTGACTTTGAGATCTCGCAGACGCTGTATGCAAGAAAAAAGTAAATGTTTATCACATAAACTTACGAGATAAAGGAGAAAAAACAAACAGCAGCCTTCACAAGACAAGGACTAGTTGGTATTGCGCATGAAATGCAAGAATAGGAGTATAATCTTTGTTTTGTTTCGTCTCTTTTTTAATTTTCTCCCTCGCGATAACGCAAAACGCAACAACAAAAATGATTTCCTTCTCCGCATTGGCTTTGATAATGACAAAGAGAAGGGAGGGGATAAAGAGAACAAAAGGATGCAAAAAAAAAAAAAAAAAAACAGGCGTATGAAATTACTCCTTCGCAAATGCGAACCATGGAAGGGAGGGTCCACAACTCCCATTCTATATCTCCCTACCTCTTTCCTCTCTCATAGTGTTGCGAAAACCGCGGTAATAATCAGAGAAAAGAGCAAGGACCGCATCGATTCAACGTGCTCAGTACTTAGAACTTGTTCATATTGTGTAAAAATGCTGATGGGTAGTGATCACAGTAATAAAAAAAAAAGGGGGGGAATAGTTGGTTTATATTAGTTAGAGAAACCTACTTTTTTGACAACGGGTCAATGAAACAATGCTATCCATCAATCTCCCACCCACGATTACCAAGAGCAGCTCTATTGTACTTCTACTCCACTTGACAATTGAATTAATAAGCAATAATATACATATTGCATTAGATGCTCGAGGGTGTCAATAATAATGGTGGGCAGCAAAACCCTTCACTATTTTTGTGAGCCCGCTTGTCATTGCGTGGCGAGTAGAATTATATTCTATATCAACTTTCCCTCAACTGATTACAGGTTTGATTTATTCTTTTGATGGCTATGAGAGCGTGAAGGCCGAGTACAAAAAATGTAGATGAACCCATCTAGTCGGTTCGCGTCAATCATTCAATTGATCGATGAGTTGTGCTCAACTGCGCCCCGACGAATTTTTTTTTTTTGGCTTTGGTTGATATGTTTTCAAGGACCCGTCACACACGCTGGTGATGAGTAAAAAATAAAAAGAGAGAGCAACAGCATTCAGAGTGTCTTGCGCTCAAGAATACAAAGATGGGGTGTCATGGCATCGATATGGAGGCTGGAGTTGACAGTCGCAGAGACAAAAAAGAAAGAGCGCTGTGTCAATAGCAAAAGATAACTGCGTGGTCCGGGAATCGAACCCGGGTCTACCGCGTGGCAGGCGGTAATTATACCACTAAACCAACCACGCTTTGATATCTTCTGGTATTTTTATTTATTTATAAATCATATGTTTTATTTACGGCGTTATCACGTGCTGATAGCCAAACTTGGTGGCGTTTTTTCTGGGAAAAAAAAAAAAAAAAAAAAAAAAATGGGAATGAGCTTGCAGACCAGGCGGCAAAGGAGGCTGCACAGAGCGACACAGTACCCGTAGTGGTGGATCTGGCGCAACAGACGGACATTAGGAACTTTGCATATTGTTACGGTGGGCTTGTGGAGATTGATCTTCGGCAACTGCTCAAACAACAAACGACAATTCGGCACCATCAGGCCTGGACAGCACAGAGGCGAGTCAAGAGGGCGATCCCAGACATCGAGGACGTGGAGTGGCGATCGACCCTGGCCCATGTTCATGATAGGCGAGCCGTCTTTACATTCTACAGCAACAGCAAGGACTCTCACCAACGTACACATCACATCAAGAAGCTGCATGGCATGTTGCCCACTTTGAACTCTATGCAAGCGCGCAAACCGGACCTTTATTCGACCTGCCTGTGCCGACGATGCGAGCTTGAGGAGGAGGACAACAAACATGTCTGGAATTGTCCCCTTTCTGCAGAAACCACCACTACGATCTGGAAGGAGGCCATGGATAGGATTGATGGATGGGGTGTACAGGCGACAAACAGCTACAACGCCGCCAGGAAGCGTGAATATGATCGTGCGATTGCCCATGGACGCCAGATGCCAAGGCCGGTCCCCATACACTGGCAGTCGCCCTCGGATGCGGAACATGTTCAAGGATTCTCTTCTATCGGTGGAGCTCGAGCCGTGCACAGCGGTAGTCCTGCTCCCGATCGTGATGAGAATCCCAAGTGGAGTGTCTCGGACCTCCTTCGCGGTATCACCCCCAAGAGTATGTTAACTGAATGGTCCGCGGTTTTCCGAACCCCACAGTCCATCGCCAAGACAGTTTTGCATAGGTTTGTTGGCTACCTGGAGGCGCAGGCTTCGGAGTTGATATGGAAGCCTCGGTGCTCCGCGACGATCGCGTGGGAGCAGACACAAGGCATCTCCGTCAAGAACAAGACCTCCAAGTACACAGGTCCCCGAGGTGACTGGAGTCAGGGATACGGCTACATCACCCAAGATGGTTTTTGCCCGTGTGGCGCTTCGCTAGCCACACATGAGAATGGGCGCTGCCCTGGAGCGTCCATGGATCCACGCGCGGCCGATGAGCGGTTGCTGGATAGTTTGTTGGGAAGGAGGAGATTGTCATTAATGGAGAGGATGGGAAGAATTCCTTTTCTTCGTGTTTAATTTTATTTTCTTCTATTGAAGCTGTGAGGAGCAGCGGCAATTGTTGCGCAGAGCCAGGTTGTGAACCGGACTGCGACTGGTGGATGGCTCTTGGAAGAGTTTGGTATGTAGCTCCTTTCACTATCGAATGGCTTTCTTGGGCTTTTCACTGGAGAAATAAAATTGCGTACGAAAAAAAAAAAAAAAAAAAAAAAAATGGGAAAAAAAAAAAAAAAAAAAAATCCGGATCCCACAGTCCATCGCCCGGGTGGGCGAGCCCACCAAGTTGGTAAAGCTTCCCCCTCTCAGCGCGAGGGTCGTGGGTTCAGACCTACGAAGATACGCTCAATTAGGATTTGACGGTATTGCGCTAGTCTCCCCTGTCCAAGAGGCCTGAGATGAAATAGTTCTCAGACGCACACAAGTGCATGGACAGAGTGAGTATGCCCACTATGTGGCTACGTAACTCTGGTGATGAGCCAGTCGGAATGCCGTGTGGAGCCTGCCAACAACGGCGGACCGCTTAAACCAACCTTTCAAGTGCTCAAGTACATTCTGTCGGGTAACCGGCTTCCTGCACAAGCATACTAAAAATGCCTCTGTGCAAAATAAGTACGCGCACCTAGTTAAGACTTAGATTAAAAAAATATCGTGTACTGCACAGATAGGCCATGTCAGAGGCAATTCTAGAAATAAAAAAAAAAACAGTCCATCGCCAAGACGGGTTTGCATAGGTTTGTTGGTTACCTGGAGGCGCAGGCTTCGGAGTTGATAGGGAAGCCTCGGTGCTCCGCGACGATCGCGTGGGAGCAGACACAAGGCATCTCCGTCAAGAACAAGACCTCCAAGTACACAGGTCCCCGAGGTGACTGGAGTCAGGGATACGGCTACATCACCCAAGATGGTTTTTGCCCGTGTGGCGCTTCTCTAGCCACACACGAGGATCGGACCTGCCCTGGAGCGACCAAGGAACCACGCGCAGCTGATGAGCGGCTGTTGGAGAGTCTATTGGGAAGGAGGAAGTTGTCATTGTCGGAAAGAATGGGAAGAATCTCCTTCATTCATATCTAGTTTTATTTGTCTTCCGTTTTTGCTGTGAAGAGCAGCGACAATTGTTGCGCAGAGCCAGTCTCCGGGTCGGACTGTGACTGGCGGATGGTGTACTGGGGAGTTTGGTCTGTAGTCTCCTTTAGCTCCAAATACCTCCTTTGTATTGTTTGTCAGAGAATAAAATTGTGCACATGTACGAAAAAAAACTCGACGATCCCTGGAGTTGAGAATAGCAAAGTCAGTCAATAAAAACCAATGTCGGTTACTCCTATTTATTCCATTTGTTCGTTGCCTTCATCCGAACTCTTTATGTTTAAACACATCCACATTTTCCCTTCACAAGAGTATGAATCCAAAAGTGCTTTAGATCAAGAAAAGGAAAAATAAAAGATCTTCAGGCACCATACATGAGGCGACTTTGTTACTGGGTCTTGAGTTTTTTCCTTTTCCCTTTTTTACCCCTTGTCAATCATTTGCTCTTTCGCGCCGGTAGAATGGCAACTGCATGCAAAAAGTTGACAAAGCAAATTGCAAGAGGAGCAAGAGGTATTCTAACAACATGTGAAGTCTTCGCAACAAACGAACAGCAACAACCGGAAATTCGATCATAGAAAAGGTTCACAAGAAAAAAAAATGACCATTTTTTCTGTACCATGGCATGGCCCATTTCGATTCTAGACTTCCGTCGTCTGCTCTTTCATTTCTTTCGTTTCAATTATTCCTTTTCTTTTACTTTTCTTTCTCTCACACGCATATTCTTACTCTTCTCCTGTCCCTCTCTCCCTACTTCGTCTCACTTTCTCTACCCCTTCCTTGATTCTTTCACTTTCATCGACACCCTTCCTTCAATCCCATTAACACAAAATGATCGAAACCCACCCACAAATCGCTCATGACATTGAAAATAACACCGCCCCTCAACCCCGGCAACTTCTCCCCACTTCTCGTCACCCACTCATCATTCGACCACCACTGCTTCTCCCTCCAACTGTGGCCCACAATGCTGCAATCACGAACGCACACTCGCCACAGTCTCCCACCCCTACCAACTCTACTACGATCCGCACAAATGAATCCGCCACTACGAAGATGTCGCTCGCGCCAACAACTGGACCTCAAAGATCAAACTCGACATCCTCCCTTACTATCTCCATAAAGGTTCCATCGCCCAGACCTGGTTCGACGAGAACCAAAACGCATGGGCAGTCGTTAAAAGCAACAACATTGATGATGCTCGTTTCGAGGTCTTCAAGCGGGCATTTGAGGCTAGGTTCGAGAAGGACGAGACGAGGCGAGCTGTGTTCTCGAGGGTGGTTATGCCCGCGGAGGTGATGGCGAGTTTGGATACAATTGGCTATTTTGTGATCTTGGTAGTGGTGAGCCCTCAGGATTTAGTTCATCGAGATGTAAACACGTACCACGAACAAATAAAACGATAAAAAATCATCAAAATTTTCACTTTTGGGTGTAGAGCATGAGCTGCACAGCAGATGTGAGTGAACAACATTGATGATGGACTTTTTTAGAAGACTGTTAAAAAAAAGGCCGAGATGCACTCGCCTCTTCAGCCTCTCCCTCTTTCCTAGGTAAGACCAAAAAAGTGTATCTGAATTAAAGGTCCGTAGTTCCAAAAAACTTAGTTTAAGAAAAGTACTTTTTAAAAAAAAAATCAAAGACAATTTGAGCGGTTCTTCCTTCCCTTCTTTTCTCTCTTTTCCCTGTTTTCAATTTCTCTTGAGCCCACTTCTTCCCCTTTTTCTCCCCTCTACTCAGCTTCTTTACCCTCCTCCATCTCCCATACATCAATGGCCTACCATTGCCTACAAGACCGTCACTCTACTAAAGAAGACGACACCTTCATCCTCCGCCAGCGTCCCTCAGCCTCTTCTTCATCCTCGCTACTCTCTACGCCATTGCCATCGCAAACCCAACAGGCACAGCAGCTTCAACTCCAACTCCAACCCCCAGCCCACCAGCTCCAACGATGACGACTACAGCAACGACGGCTATTGCTGTGCAACCTACTGCAAACACGAATGTCAGCTAGCATCACCTACAAGCAAGTCCTACGACTGTCTCAGCGAAACTGAAGCCGTTGAATGGATCCAGATGTACGAAGAAGTCGCCCGCGCCAACTATAGGACCTACCAGGCCATGCTCGACATCTTTCCAATATATCTTCAAGAAGGATCCAAGGCCGAGAATGGATTCGCGAGAACCAACGCCAATGGGAGAAGCGAAAAGAAGAAGGGTTCGAGGATGGTGAGGATAGGTTCGAGGTGTTCAAGGTGGCGTTTATGGAAAAGTTGTGAAGGCACAAAGAAGCAAATGCGGTAGATGAAGGAAATCGGGAGAGTGCACCAGGTAGTTTAAAATTGATTGTGATGCATTCGTTGTTCATAGGGTGCATGTTTTCTATGATGGCGCTGGCACTTTGGGCCGGTTCTCGTATATAATACCTTTGACCCGTCCGCCCATGCATTCATACAGCCCAACACGAATAAAAAAGCAAAAAAATCAAAGTAGAAGAAATTAACTATTAATGAGAGGTGAGTGTGGGCTACCCCTTGTACCTATTTTGTGCATGCTTGCTCCTTCTTGTGTGAGTGAAGTTTCCCTGACGATTTAGCTTTGAAGTCGGCAAAGTAGAAATAAATATGACGGATCGTATGTGTGCAATTGATATGCGTGAACACTCACCACAGTTAAAGCAACAGCACCGAACCTCCACTCCGCCGTCTCGTTCATGCATGAGGGCGCTCTTGGGCACAAAATAAGGTATCTTCAATCGATCCCTTCTTTTTATTGCTTCCTTTTCCCTTACCAGCTTTCAAGTTTTGAAAGGTTTGTCCCGCGAAGCATTTCATTTTGTTTTTCTTTCCTCCTTCCTGTCTTTCACTCTTTCCTATTGCCTTCACTTTTCACGTCCTCCTTTTCTCACTCACTTCTTATTTATCCCTACCTCCTTATTCCTTACTCCGTATCCTTCTTTACATATCCTACATACGTACATCCTTCCTCTCTCACTTCAGTTCCCAATCAGTCATTCACAACAAGTATGGCGTACCACTCAGAAGACGTCTAACAGGTCAAAGACAACGATGACGACACAATTCCACCCTAACAGCACCAAGGTCACGCTTCCACAACCCCCTCCACCTCATCCCCACTCCTCAAACACAATAGTAACAACAACAGACGCCGAAATGGTAAACACATCAACGAAAGCTTCCTGGCAACAGTCGCCCATCCCTACCACCCTTACTATGACCTAACCGATTGGCTCGAAATGTTTGAACAAGTCGCTCGCGCCAACAACTGGTCCCTAAGAGCAAAACTCGATATCCTCCCGGTTTACCTCCAAGAGGGGCATTCGCCCCGAACTTGGTTCCATCAGAACCGGTGCCTGTGGGAGAATGTTAATGCAGAGAAAGGGGAGTTTGAGGTGTTCCGGGAGGCGTTTTTGAGAAAGTTCGGGAGAGATAGTACAGCGCGGTTTCCAAATGTTTTGCGACGTCAACAAATTATTGTCCAGGGAATTAGCGCAACTTTTTCATTCATGTTTTTTAAACCCATATTATTTCAAGAGTGAGATTATCGCCATGGCGTGCACCTTATGGAGCCAAAGTCCCTGAATCGATGAATGGTGATAATAACGATAAAAACAAAGAATGAATGAGGTAACTTAGTCAAAGAATACATTTTCTCGGCGCTTTTCTTAAGGAATTCATGTATAATTTTTTTTATTGCTTTGGAGCCACGCTGTAAACAGAAGAGAAGCTGGAAGGAGGGGATGAAGCCGGCGTTGATGTTTTGTTGGTGGTGCTCCGTATTTTTGTCTTACTCGGTTATAGAGAGGATGTAAAAAGGGGTTGGTGTTTGGTAGGCGAGGGAAGGTAGAGGATGGAAAGAGGTAGCGCAGACGCAGACACGTTGTTTTGATCAATTACATTTTCTACGCAAAATAAAAAAAAAGTGCAGCGAAGAACGTGGCAGAACTTGATTTTTTTTTTTTTTTTTTTTTTTTTTTTTTTTTTCCAAAATATAAACCTAACTAGAATCAACGCGTTTCTTAACATGAGTTTATTTTTAGAGGGTGTTAAAATTCACTATGAATTAGCTCATTGGGAACTGGCTGGCATCAACTCGTCTCTGCGCGCCATGGGTTAACAGCGACGAGGATACACGTGATGTAACTGAGACTGTCCTTTTTTTTGTTTTAGCCCACTCATGCGTAAAAATTTTATCCAAGACGGCATCGAAGAGGTAATGGAGGGACTTTCCCAGCCTTCAGTTGACATAAGAGTACACTAAAATATTCGTAAACCAGCCCTATCAGGCATTCGCCAGTCTTCCCAAAATACAAGGACACTTTTTATTTATACAGCGAACAGCGTGCTTCCTGATTCGAGGTCTACGAGACGGGGGTGACGCATGCATCCTTGTCTATCGTGCCACCACTGCCATTCCCACTTCTACCACCAGTAGCAGCAGCAGTCCGACGATCCCGAACTTCCTTGACAATCTTACACCCCGTCACATCAGATTCCTCCGGGACAACTTTCGATCCAACCCTCTGACTAGGGCACATTGGCGTCACCGCGTCCTGGAAGTCACTCTCGTCCAGAACCTGCTCCGGAGGTCTTGCGACAGGGTGACAGTTATCAAGATGCTGGAACCAGTCACTGTTCAGGACATGAAATGCCTGCCATCGTTTCCTGGTATCGGGTTCCAAGAGGTGCTCAATCACATCCAAGATATGGTTTGGCCATGAAAGGGTGATGTGCGAGACCTGTTCCAAGGTGGTCAGGTTGATGTGATGAGGTGAATGTTGGAGTTGATGTGGTTGCAGGTAAGGTGGTGTCTGTTGCAGGTCCGAATGTGGTTGTTGGTGTGGTTGTGCTACAGGAAACTCCCCTGAAGAATGCAGGTCGCCGATGCTGAGGTAGCGGTCCCGACGGTAGAGGAATCCGTCCCAGATGGGGTCGCCGTCAGAGGCCTCATGCCACGTGTACCGTCCAAGCCTCATGCACATGTAAATAACGCCGCAGGCCCACATATCGACCTTGCTGTAAATGTGTCATCCGATTGTGAATATAAAGTGCGGAGAGAGGTCAAGAAAACAAAAAAGAAAAAGAAAAATGTGAAACAGATTAGTTACCGGGTCAAAAAACGGGGCCAAAGGATATGGGAGAAGAAAGATGCACAGAAGGACATAGGGGGGGGGGGGAGAATGTGCGTTGTTGAAAATACTACTAAAGAAAAAAAGGAGGAAAGGAAAAAGTTACCGAGCATCAAATGTCTTATTGGTAAATTCCTCGGGGGCGATAAAGGGGCCACTCCCCCGGATCGAAGTCGACGATCGGACCTTCTTCTCCCATGGCATCCGAAAGACTTCACTGTTGCCGAAATCTGCAATTTTGAGGCATCCATCCGATGTTAACAGCAGGTTCTCAGGCTTGAGGTCCCGATGCACCACACCCATCGAATGCAAAAAGGCCACGCCGTTGATAAGCTGCGAAAAGAAACAACTCGATTCAGACTCGCCCAAGGTGTTGGCTGATGCGATCAGACTGTGCATGTCGCCTCCTGCACAGTACTCCATGACTTCGCTGTAGGTGTCTCCGTGAAGTTGAAGAAGATCCATAGTCTGGATGACATTAGCGTGCTTCAATGACGAAGCAATACAAAACTCGCTTGTCAGTCGGCGCATGTACATCTTTTGGGTCTCTCCATGAGCGTATTTGAATTCCTAAGAAGTTTCAGCACATATGCAAGTCGCAAACGGAATAAAGAAAAACCATTGAAAGAACTGGCTAGTTAGTGTCTATTCGGTGTGGGGAAGCATGGAAAATAGTTGAACCTGCATATATGCTTGTGCGCTTTTGCAGGCAAACATGCTTGCAGTCTGACCGCACATGGTCAAGGGTCAACAAATAAGAAGAGGTGCCGGAAAAAAGGAAAATAGTTCTTTAACAAAGCGTTACCTTGATGGCAAAAAGGTGTTCCTCCCCGGTTTCAAGGTTTCGCTTGACGCTGATTCTGACGGTACCGAATGCACCTGTTGGCAATAAGAAAGTAGAGAGAGAGTGAAAGAAGCGGTTAGCGTGAATATATCATATGCCGACGACGCACTGCAGCCAATTTCTACTGTTTGCGCACGGTCAGACTGTTAAGGATGCCCAAAGTTGGAACTCGGAATCGGATGTCCTCATATCATTTTTCCGCGATGGAGTAACTGCCGAAATCGAAATGTGGTATTACCTTTGCCGATGATCTGCTGAAGTTCTCCGTACTTTTTCAAAAAGTCCGTCTTGACAGAGTGTCTCCTCCGATGGCTACTCGCAGGGCTTCCTGTAGGGTCAGTCTCGAGATCCTGATACTTTTCGTTGAGTAGTGACAGAGGATGCTCAAACACCTCGGGCTTGAGCTGGTGTTGACCGTGCTGTTGCTGCTGCGGTGGAGGGTTGAACGAGTGATCATCCTTTTCCCGTCTGCCGTCCAGTAACTCACGCAGCCGTCGCACCTGGTTGGCAATGAACTGTTGGCGTTTCGGGGCCGAGAGATGGTGCCGGTGACCACCATTGGGCAGCCGTTCATAGCGGACCTTCTCAGCCACAGAACCGGCAGAGGAAGGGGCAGTATCGGATGAAGCAATCGACCAGCTAGAGGGAGACGCCGAAGAGGGACCAGCAGGACCATAATAGTCAGCAGAAGACGGGATGTCAGTCATCAATTGGGACCGATGACCGCCGCTTCTGAGGCGAGAGGAGGTTGACCGCAAGGGCTGGGGCGGTGGCCTGCGCTGGCGTGATTCCAGGTCAGCCTGGTGTGTGGGTTGGGGTAGCCGCGGGGATGATGTCACGTCTGGAGTGGTGGCGGCGGTTGCCTTATTGGGCGCATGGGCGATCTGTTCCAGCGGGAGGATGGGCTGCGATTGGGAGGTCGTGATTGACGAGGGCGCATTGGCGGTAAGGAAGGTGGCTGACTGCGGAGGAGGAGAGGACCAGGATCTTGACGCTATGGGTGTTGCCTCTGGGTTGGGTTCCAACCCAGGTTGTTGTGGTGATTGTTCCTGTCCTTGTTGGTGGTGTGGTATTGTGTTGTTGTTATTTGGGAAGGCGGATAGTCCTGATGTATTTAAAGTGAGCTTGTCTATCTGAGGCAGGCTGTTGATGCTGCTGGAGTGCGAAGAGTCCATATTTGGGTTTTTGTAATCTGAATGAGCAAGGGTGCGGGAAAAAAAAACGAGAGGGAGAAGAAAAGAAAAAAAAAGGTTCAAAACGACCAAAAAAGGTAGGGTGTCAATGGTTGTGGGGTAGTGGCAGTGAAAGGAAAAAGGATCAAATGGATAAAGTCAACTGTGGCAGTGGAATGGATACAGTCGACTGTAACAGTGGAATTGAAACGCTTTAATTCGCCGAAAGGTGAGGAAAAGAGTGGCGGATAGTAGTAAAGAAGAGAGAGGGAGAGAGAGAACTGCCGGTATGGGTTGGCGTAAGTTGGAAGAAGGAGTGCAGGTAAAGAAGACGGGAAGAGGAAAACGTGTATTTAGTTTTTTTTGTGTGAGGAAGGAAGGAGGGATGAGAGGGTGTGTATGGAATCGAGACAAATGAGAGAGTGAAGTGAATGATTCAAGGGGTGAAAAATGGATGCAAATGAAGAACGGGGAATGGCGTCTTTTTTTAATAAGGTTGTGGGATTGAGTGAATGAATAAAGGAGAGAAAGAAGAAGTTGAGGTGGTGGGAGGAGGAGGAAGGAGAACCAAGTAGGAAGGAGTACCAAGTAGGAAGAAGAGGAAAAAGAAGAAGAGGAAAAAGAAGAAGAGGAAAAAGAAGAAGAGGAAAAAGAAGAAGAGGAAAAAGAAGAAGAGGAAAAAGAAGAAGAGGAAAAAGAAGGAGAAGAGGAAGGAGGAGAAGGAAAAGGAGAAGAGGAAGAAGAAGAAGAAGAAGAAGAAGAAGAAGAAGAAGAGGAGGAGGAGGAGGAGGAGGAAGAGCTAGGAGGAGGAAAAAGAAGACAAGCGGGTGAGGTGAGGGTAGAAAAATGAAAGGCGCGCGGAAAATGAAGGACAGGAGAAGGTAGACACAGGAGAGGAAAGGTGCAGAGGCATGGGAGCAATTGCAGGCGGAGAGGGAAGGAGAAACGGACAAGAAGCAGGCAGGGAAGCAAGGAGGCATGGAGGACAAACAACCAACAAGCCAACAAGAAGCATGCATATCAGAAATCAAAGGAGAGTCTTTTTTCAATGGACCCTCTCTGGTTGACAACACGCATATGCAATTAGAGAAAGCGGCGGCACTCATTGTCAAATGAAACCAATCGACGAACGACTACGCAGGAAAGACGTCAATTGACAATGACCGATAGTTATTTCTATTTTCCACCCTTCGCCCACTCCCATTATTTTCTTTCTTTTCTTTTCTTCACTTCTTCTCACCCATTAACACTTTTTTGATTTTCATTCATTCATTCATTCATTAACAGCATTTTCGTTTTGAAACATACACCTTTGACGCATACTCATATATTTTCATAAACACTCACACATTTACTTTTCACAACAACGATGGAGGAACACGACTACTCGGCTATAATGGACGACATCGAGCAGACAGAGGACTTGCAGTCACCTGCAGAAGAAGACCTAGTCGCAGAGAATCTTGACTCGTTGCTCGGTGTCGGTGTCATCGACCAGGATACCCTTGAGCGAGGCATCATCGCCAAGGTATGGTAGAAAGGCCTTGTTCATATTCTTGGTGGAGTGATATCCTTTTTGATTCATTTTAATATATTAACAGAAATATTTTAATCGTTGGCCCTTTCTAGGCGAGCAAGGCTTTGGATGCAAAGGAGAACGAGCTGGACAAGAAGCGACTAGAAAAGACTTTAAAAAACGCGAAGTAAGCAAGAAATTCAATCCAACTGCATGAATTACGACGCTTTACATAATCAAAGTATAGTTGACGGTTAGATTGACGCACATTCCTCTTGTTGCTTGACGTAGCAAAATCCGTTTGGAAATGCGGAAGCTGGAGAACAATCGCAAGAAGCTTGATCGGGGGTCATTTGCCCTGACCAACCTCGAAGAAAAACTCGCAGAGCTGGTGAGTTAGTGAAAACTATGTGCTTACTCAAGGTATTCGTTCAAGTTTGTGTCACTGGCTAACAATGGAAAATTTCACCATTGTTTCATGTAGAATGAAGAGTTGATACAGGCAGAAAGGGACGGGCAAGACATATCGGACAGGATCCGAGAACGCAAAACAGGGAAACCAGCAGAATCCTCTTCCACGCAACCGTCATCAAAAGCAATCACAGATAAAGAAGCGGGCGAAACAGAGCGCGAGTACCTTATCAGGACAGGAAAGATCACACCCTTTGCTGCCATGTCTGGATTCGAGCGTCCGAAGCATGAAAGCTCATTCACTACCTCATCATCAACAACCAGCAAAGACTCCCCCGAGTCACATATTCATTTGAGACGACCATCATGGAGTCTTGTCGGAAAGACACTTCAAGAGCGGATTCAACAGGAAGCTGTCAATAAAGGCTTGGCACCTGCAGAACGGTCCAGTATGCGGAAAGCCCGGGGTCGCATCGCATCCACAGCCAACAAAGACAGCGAGGACGAGGATGACTACAAGGAAGAGGAAGTGTCTGATGATAATGACTCTGACTTTGTGGATCAAGACGGACCCAGCACCGGAGTCAAGACAGAGGATGACATGGACTATACTGATTCTCGTGAGATCTCGGAGGACGACGATTTCAAACCAGAAGACGAGCTGCTGGAGGAAAAGACAACGCCCGGGAAGAGGGCCAAAGGTGGGGCAGCTTACAAGTTTTTGTGTGAGGACGACGGAGACGAAATGCACTATCAAAAGCGACTTGCTGAGTGGGCTCAGAAAAGACGACATCTCCGCTGGCGCGTTCAACACGTAAGTTGCTTTCACATTGACTGTGTGACTCGCAACTTCCAAGTGCAATGAACAATTGCCAATATTTATGTTTATGATTCTACATTCCGATAGCCGGACGCGTCGATGGAGACTGATCTGAAGGAGGGATGGGAGAACCCTGAGCAAAGGTTGGATCCTGCACTAGAGATTCACAATCCGCATCCAAATATACCCGACGCAGCATTGGAGGGCGGATTCCGGATACCAGGCGATATCTTTTCTAATCTCTTTGACTACCAAAAGACGTGTACCCAATGGCTCTGGGAACTGCACTGTCAAGGCGCGGGCGGCATCATTGGCGATGAAATGGTGAGTTCATTTTGTTGCATTTATTTAGTGCACGCCAGTATGGTTTAGTGTGACTAGTGCGATTTCTAACTTGCGGAACAAATTCTATTTTTGATTGCGTCAGGGTTTGGGAAAGACGATTCAGATTATCGCGTTCATTGCAGGACTCCACTACAGTGGAAAACTCGACGCACCGGTCGTTATCGTCTGTCCCGCTACACTCTTGAAGCAGTGGGTCAAAGAGTTTCATCGATGGTGGCCTCCGATCCGTGTGGCGATCTTGCACTCGAGCGGGAGTGGTATGAACGGCAGCAAGGGTGAGGATTCGCGTGACGATGACGACGACAACTCTTTCTCGGAAGACTACAACGGGACAGGGAAACGACAAAAGACTAAGAAACGCTTTGGTGGCGGCAAGCGACGAGGCAAGACTGTGAGCGATGAGAAAACTGTTGCAGACACTTTGGTGGAACGAATCAGCGCCAAGGGCCATGTCATTGTCACGACATATGCCGGTCTTCGGATACATTCTTCGCGTTTGTTGCGTCAGAACTGGTCGTACATTGTCCTGGACGAAGGTCACAATATCCGCAACCCCGATGCCGATATCACTCTGAGGTGCAAGCAGTTCAAGACGCCACATCGGATCATTCTCTCCGGAACGCCTATCCAGAACAACCTGAACGAGCTGTGGTCACTTTTTGACTTTGTCTTTCCTGGACGACTGGGTACTCTGCCGGTCTTTCAGTCCCAGTTTGCAATCCCGATCAATCTCGGGGGTTACGCGAACGCGAGCAATATTCAAGTGCAGACGGCGTACAAGTGTGCGGTTGTTCTGCGAGATCTGATTAACCCGTATCTGTTGCGCAGGATGAAGGTCGATGTCGCGTCGGATATGCCGAAAAAGTCGGAGCAGGTGTTATTTTGTAAGCTGACGCCGCCTCAGCGCCAGGCGTATGAACAGTTCCTAAAGTCGGATGAGCTCAATTCGATCATGGACGGAAAGCGACATGCCTTGTTCGGGATCGATGTCGTCCGCAAGATCTGTAACCATGCGGATATCCTCGGTCGAGAGAAACATCAGTATGACGAGGACTATGGCGATTATACCAAGAGCGGTAAGATGGTCGTGGTGAAGACGCTGTTGGAGATGTGGCAGAAAGGCAAGCACCGTGTGTTGTTGTTTTCGCAGACGCGGACCATGCTCGACATTCTTGAAAAGTTTATCAAGCGCGAGGGGTACAGCTACAGGCGCATGGATGGCACCACTCCGATCCAGCACCGGATGGGACTTGTTGACGAATTCAATGCGCGGGACGATATTTACGTGTTTTTGTTGACGACCAAGGTGGGTGGGCTTGGTGTGAACCTGACGGGAGCGGATCGTGTAATTATTTTTGACCCGGACTGGAACCCGTCGACGGATGTGCAGGCGAGAGAGCGGGCGTGGAGATTGGGTCAGACGCGGTCAGTGACTATTTATCGGCTCATGACTTCGGGGACTGTGGAAGAGAAGATTTATCATCGCCAGATCTTTAAGCAGTTCCTCACCAACAAGATCTTGAAGGATCCCAAGCAGCGGCGGTTCTTCAAGAGTCATGATATGGCAGATTTGTTTACACTCGAGGACGAGAATGCTGTCGGTACTGAGACTGGTGGTATTTTTGCTGGATCAGAGGTTGCCGTCAAGTCTCAGGGGAAGCGCAAGTCTTCGAAGCGTGGCGAGGACAGTGTTGAAGAGGTGGCCAAGATCGAAGGTGTCCGCAAGATTGAAAAGTTGTAAGTCCGTTGTAAGATAATCCGTCCTGTAGTTCAAGGTTCGTGTTTGACAGGTCATTGAACGTGCAGTTATTCTTTCTTCTCAATAGCAAAGCGCCGCGAGAATCAGGTTCGCTTCCTGGCGGTATGGCTGACGATGAGGTGGACGCGGAGATCAACTTCACCAAGAAAGATCAGCCAGCGGAGACTGACCCGCCATCGCATGAAGGTGGCGAGGCCAACATTCTGTCGAGGCTGTTTGAGAACTCTGGTGTCCATAGTGCGCTCAAGCACGACGAGATTATGGATTCTGCCAAACAGGAGAACCTTATCGTCGAGCGTGAAGGTACTTTTTTTTTTTTTTTTTTTTTTTTTTTTTTTTTTTTTTAGTTTACGTGGCAGTGAGGACGTCGACGGTGTTTATGCAGAAATTTGACTAGTATTTCTTTGATGCATGATGAATAGCTACGAGGGTCGCGGAGAGGGCGATGGCGGCATTGAGAGAGTCGAGGAAGCGGCGGAGACGTCAAGATCTGGATGTACCGACTTGGACGGGCAAGTCTGGTACGGCCGGCGCACCAAAGCTGTACTTGATGCAGCAGGAGGATAATGAGCGCAGTGCTACTCAGTCGTCGTCGACTTCGTCAGGACCCAAGCCTAGATTCGGAACTGTTAACACGTTCAACGCGAATCTCGCGTCTACATCTAGTGATGCTTCTTTACGGTTTGGACGAACAGTTACGGGAACTAGTCGACCAGTTTCAGGGATTGGGTCTTCAGCGACCATGGCAAGTGGAACTCCCAAATCGTCGTCATTGCTGGCGGGCATGTTGGAGCGCAAGCGGTTGGAGCAAGAAGGTGGTGGACACCACCGCATCAGGGCCTCGGCGTCATCCTCATCAGCATCCTCATCTCCTCGAACCTCTCCCCCTCCCGCAATCGCCTTGGGTGGTGCGGACGCATCCACGATTCTCCAAGAAGGCACACGCGAGAACCTGATCACATCTATCCGGAACTACATGCTTGACCAAGGTGGGCGCGTCCGGTCTTCGGACCTGGTCTCGCATTTCCAGAACCAGTTGGCGGATGTGGAGCAGTTGGTATTTAAGAAGATGTTGAAGGGGATTGCAGTCTTGGAAAAGTCGCCTGAGGATGGCAAAGGATGGTGGACCCTCAAGTCGGAGTATTATTGATGGTCGATTGTGCTAATTTATTAGTGTAATTAAAAGAAGTTATGATTATGATAATGACGCAGTTGGGTTCCGAGCTAGGGTACCCGCTTGACCTCACTGATTGTTAGAAGGGAGTAGGGTTACCCTGAATTGAGATCTAATAGATACGATCTGATGGATTGTCGGCTCCACTTAGAAATTGCATAATGGAAAGAACCAGGGTTCTTTGACCCATGTCAGTGCTCTTAGGGTGCTCAGTCATCATGGTGTGGTCGTTTCGTCGCTTGGTTGTGGTTTAGTCTTATTTTATTCGTTTCAGGATGTACAAATAGATAAAAAGATAAATGCTGATATATATCAGTGGTGATAGAGGAGGAGCATGAGGAGGACGTGTTTCGTTATTTTCGAATGCTCTGGTTAAAGAGATGGGTGGTTTTGGTGGTTCTTGTTGTATGATACATGGGTAGGAAGGAACTTGAAGGTCGAGCCAAAGCGGAGAAGGGTGGACTATAAAAACTACAATACTTTTACTTGGTACCGCCTCCAGTAACGCCACCCACTCCACCAGGAATGTCATTCAAGATTCTACCAATATCCCTAGGACAGTCAATAGAGACATGCTGGTTCTTAATCGTAGGAGAAATCGCAATCCCAATAATCCGTATGGTCAACTTGAGATCATAGTTAATCGCGATATTCGTAGAAGCCCCTCCAGCGAGTCCACAGCGCGTGACGATGTCTTTAATAACGGTGAGGCCGGGGTCTTGGAGGCGGTCGTAGGAGGCGCCGATAGGGAACTGAAGGTTGACGGTGGATTTTGAGGGGAAGGCGACGTCGTGAAGGGAGCCACCTCCGATTGATGGGCCGTAGGTTGGGTAGAAGGCCTATTTAGAAGAGGTATGTTAAAAAGAGAGAAGTTGTTAGGATGATTATTTACAGGGTAATTTCGATATTGGTTTCAATGCCTGAATGAGGTGATATTGATGGTGGCACTTCGGGGGAATTGTTCTTTTTAGTGTCCAGACCAGACTAAAAGAAAAAAAAAAGGCGACAGCCCTGGCCTGGGTAGAACTGTAATAGATCCACATCGCCCTCTTGCACAGACAGATATAGAATCTTTCGTTGGTTTTTTTTACGCTTTAGCGCGCATTTTTAAAAAAAGAGACAGGGCGTAGGCACATTACATACGACACATTACACGAGACACACAGCAAATTGTGTTGCGCGCTTGTGTTCTGCTTGAAGGTAGTGTGCCTGCTCCGGGTTTCAAAAAAAAATGACGAGAAGAATATTCGCAGTAATGAAATGGATAAATAAGAAAAACAAGGGGACAACGGTCTAGATGTAGAACTGCAAGTTGAGCGCGTTGCCCGATCGCATCGAAAAGTGATGGCGTTCTGTTTTGTTGTTTCCCTCCCGCCCATTTTTTTTTTTTTTTTTTTTTTGGGTCTGAACACTTCCCTCCCTCTTCCTTCCCTCCGCTTCCTTCCATCCCTTCTTTTCCACTCATCCTTACGTGCTTCCCCCTCGTGGTGTACGAATCGTCATCATGGCTGTGTCACAAATATAAATCTGGGTCGATTATTTTCCTCTTTTCCGCCCTTCTGTATGCAAAAGAGAGCACCGCCGCAAGAATCAAGCAAACAAAAGAATAAATAACAAAAAGGCAATCTCGTTATTTCATGCCTTGACTTCCTTTGGGCCAATGGTAATTGGTGCTGTTAGAGTGCAACAGCCTGCAATTTTCTTTCTGGTCAAACGAAAAAAAAAGGATGTGGCGAGGAGGTAAAGAGGAAATGAGACTCCTCCCCCACCTCTCATAGCCCCTAGCCTTATTTTTCGACTGCTCCCCTTGTTTGTTCCTCGAGACACATACACCCACTTGATTAGTAACCCCCGATCTCTCGAAAGGTGTGATCAAAAGACAAACAACAGGTCAAAGGAATGGAATGGAGAAAAAAATAGGAGAAGTATGTATAGACCAGGTGTACAATTCAATCCAAATAAGAAGGGGAACCAATTACCCTTCGTACGCACACGAGCAACCCAAACATCCACAAAAACAAAAGGAGACAAACGAAAAAAAAAGAGGCAAACAAAAAGAGAACACTTACGGTGGCGGTGATGGACTCAAAGTTGAATCCGATGGGGTTAGGGTTCTGGACCTCAATGTTGGCCGTCAAGTTGACCGCAAACGTCGAGCCACCTTGGTTATACGAGAAGGTAGGCTCGCCCTGCAGGCCCTTGAAGCTGACCTGGGGCAGCTTGAAAACCGTGAAGATGACAATGACAAGCGCAATAATACCAAGGAGCAAGATGAGACAGAAGCAGCAGGTGAAGCGACCGCAGGTCGAGCGGATACAGGGAAAGCATGGGAGGTATTTTGATTTCTCCTTGCCGTACTTTAGACGGGTCACTCCCGATTTACCGCGGGTGAGGCCGCCGGCCTCGGGGTCGTTGTAGGGTCGCATGGGGGAGGTGTCGTTGGAGAGCGAGGGGCGGTCTTCGTCGTAGCCGTTGTAATATTGCGGGTTGGCCTGGGCATAGTTGCTGCTGCTGTTGGCCGCGTTGGGGTTGTTGCTTCCAAAGGGGTATGAACCTCCTGCTCCTCCAGCGTTGCTGTTGTAAGAGTCATTCTGATTGAGATGTTGCATGGCATACGTCTGTCCACCAGCATCAGCACCACCAGCAGCAAGCGTCTTTTCCTTGAAAGAAGGCGAAAGAGCATGTTCTTGGGTAGAGTGAAGAGAGGACTGGTGGAAGCTTCCACCCTGGTACTGGTCTCCACCTAGACCTCTACTGTTGTTGCTGTTGCTAGAAGAATAGGCGGATTTGGGCATGTAGTCAGGGTTGTAAGGGTTGGAGTAAGGATCTTTCTCGGTAGAGTGGGAGGAGAGGGAGGGGTTGTAGGCCGATTGAGGGACGGGATCGTCGTCGAAGGGGGAAGCAATATAGTTGTTGTTGTTGGCGACGTAGGCGTTGGAGGCCGAGGGGCTGTAGCCTGGCTTTGTCGAGCGGTTTGCGGTGGGTGGCGAGGACGCCTGGTAATAGCTTGTCATTTTTTTTTTGTTGTTGTGTTTATATGGGGGAACGAGTAGAGTGTTTGTTGTGGGAGCGAAGAGTGTGAAGGGAGGGAGGATGGGTGGGTGAGGGAGTGAGTGAAGGAGAAAAAAGAAAGGAAAGAGAAGAGAAAAAGGTGCAAGAAACAAATTGAAAAGAATCGACTCTGTATTTATTAGCCTTGGTCAGGGCCAATGGCAGACGAGGGTGCTATCGCCCTCATCACCGTATCCCTGGACCATCCCATCCTCTAAACCCTGTTGCAAAATGGCAAATAAAAAATCTATTTCTGTCTCGCAGTGGTTGTCAACGAAAGGACACTTGGTCAGTACTTGTAGAAATCATCTGTCTGGCTTGGCTTTTTTTTTTTTTTTTTTTTTTTTGTGTCTAGTTGTGCCTGTTGTCGTGTCTCGGTTTCGTTCTTTTATCTCTTGACTTTTGCCTGCGGCGAACAGGGCGCAACTGTCTATCGTTATTGGTGTTCGTGCTCTCTATTATTGATTTGCAAGTTTTTGCTCTGCTACATGTCTTGTTGGACATCTTTAGCCCCCCTACCTTGTCGCATTGTCCAGTTGAGCACGCACACACGCACACACAACAATACGAGTATGTAGCAAAAAGCAGATGGATAAATACACCGCACTGCCTCGTCATGACGTCTGGAAATATCTCAGCATACTTGTACTTTTTTATACCTTTCCACTCCAGCTCCATCTGCATCATTGTTCATCTGTATCTATCACTACTCTTATTCTTATATCTCTTTGCGGCGTAATGCTGTTGTCAGTTTGTCGATATGCTGGTTGCCAATTTGCATACTTATGTCCGTTGTCTGTTGCATAGTTGCGCGCTGTCTCCTTTGGGGCTCAAATATCGACTATTACTTTTCTATTGCGTCTGCTCTGCTACCTTCGATCCTGCTTCTCGCTTGAGTTCATAGGTTCATCGTTTTTCCATTCTCGCAAGGCAGCAATAAGCCTGTGCGTTTGACTTTTGCTAAGCCACTGGTTTGACAAGAAAAAAAAAGATTCAGTGCACCCTTCCACCAGCCAGACTCATACACACTCAGTCAACTCGCCCTTTTTTTTTGCAACTGACAGACATGGTTCTCTATTTCACCTCCAATGGTAATCAGACTCTCCTCTTTTCTCTTCTTCTTCTACTTCATCTCATTTTCATCATTGACACATCGACACCTTTCAACCAACATCAACTCGGACAAAGGAAGAAAACAATGAACGCCGCCAACTGACAAGACACAATCAAAAACTTTTTTGTTTCGCCACCATTTTTTTTATCGCAACGAAAAATGACGATATGATAGTGGTAACTCCGTCGGCGGTGGTGTACATGGGCAAAGACAAGTTCGAGAACGAGGACCTGATCAAGCACGGACTGGAGCAGGATGTCTGGTTCCACGTCGACAAGCTCTCCAGTGCTCACGTCTACCTCCGCCTGACACCCGACATGACCTGGGACAACATCCCCCAACCCCTCCTCGACGACCTCGCCCAACTGGTTAAGGCAAACTCGATCGAGGGCAACAAAAAGAACAACCTGACCATTATCTACACTCCCTGGGGCAATCTCAAGAAATCAGGAGATATGGATGTGGGCCAGGTCTCGTTCAAGAAGAACAACCTTGTAAAAAGAGTTTATGTTGCCGAGAGGATCAACGAGATTGTCAACCGGTTGAACAAGACCAAAGTCGAACGGTTCCCGGATCTGGCACAGGAGAAGGCGGACCATGAACGGAATCAACGTCGCGTTGCGAAGCAGAAGGAGAGTGAGAGGGTTCAGGATGAGTACAAGAAGGTGCAGGATTTGAAGAAGAAGGCGGCGGATCGTGGGTATGCGTCAATCTTTGAGGATGAGGAGATGATGAAGGGATCGTCTAACTACCGTAACATGGACCATGATGGTGACGCCGAGGCCTTTGAGGAAGACTTTATGTAGATTTATCTCGTTTGTCGTGATAGTGATAGGAGAAGCGAAATCAAAAAAAAAAGAGGATTTCCGCGGCCTGTTTATCTGTTTGTGTGCCTGTGATTTCTGTGAGCGAGCCCCTTGCTATGACGTGGATTTTTGCTCACATACAGAGGGATGAGGGTCCCTTACTCCCGCACCGCTTTGATAAATCTGGAAGGTGGAGGATGGGCTGGGTCCAGGGAAAATGTAAGATGGCACAGGAGAAAAAGAAAAGAAGACCCAGGCGAGACGCGTTCACACCACATCAGTCAACTTCGTCGACTCTCAACTTGAGACTGGGCTGCGTTCTCACAGACTGTGCCGTGCCCCTCATTTTTTTTTTTTTTTTTTTTTTTTTAATATCCCTGTTGCGCCTTTGTTTTTAGTCTCTTCACCCCTTCTTTTGCCTTTTGTCTTCCTTTCTTTTTCTTTGTCTAAACTCCACTCTCATCCATTCACAAGGAAGTAAAGCGAATCACGTCCTACACACCACCTGTACATATTTTACTACAACCACCTACAACAACAAACAAGGAAGAAGACGCAAGCTCCCCTTACAGCAAAGTCGCCATCCCCAAAACAACCAACCAACCATGGACGCGACTTGGCACCGTCCTGCAACCGTCAAGGTTCATGCTCCCAGGCGACTCCTTCGCATAGCTGCCGCCCTCGCCCTCGCATCCGTTCTCGCTCCCGCAGTCGTCAACGTAACTGCTGCTCCCGCGGACCCCATCGTAAGCGAGTACCGTTTCGACGCAGCCCCTCGCAAGCTCAGTTACTTTCCTGATTCACCTGTAAGCATCTCACTCTCATGCCTCGTCGCCAAGTGCAGTGACAGCACACTTCAAAGCTGTTTTGTCCTCACACCATTCCAAATACCTTTTTTTTTAACTTGACATAGGTGGTATTGTATCATGACTCGGCGCACAACGTCTATCGGTCTCCGGACGAAGGAAAGACATGGTCAAGGATCCAGGATGTCCAACGGGAGAGGTCGTCTGTTTTGATTATGCATGCTTTCGATCCCAAAAGGGTACGTGTCATCTTTCTGTTCGTGCTTTTCTAAGCGGAGGCGTCGAGAATGCAACACAAAGGGTGCAAGCGTTTTTTGTTTTTTCTTATGATTTCTTTATTGTTGATCCTTTTCTTGGATCTATTGTTAAACAACGCTGTCAGGGTAGAGTTGGTTTCTTCACAGCCCGTCAATCACAAAAAAAGAGGAAAAAATGCCAAGCCATTTTTTTATATGATTGGTTTTTTACTCCTTTTGTCTGTCAGAATACAGGCAAAGAAAAAGGGGGTCAGAGGGCGTTCCAGCATGCCGACAGATTGACTTACCACAAAGAAATACGTGTCTTGCTATTGTCCTTCATTCTTATAGGCCTACATTCTTACCGAGGGCAAGACGCATTACAGGACAGAGGATCAGGGAGCAAACTGGACACCATTCAATACAGAGTTGTCACCGATTGGGGAGGAGGAGGAGGACCATGTTCTTTCGTTCCATGCCACACGACCCGATATGATTCTATTCGCAGGAAAATCCTGCGACGACCACGGTCGATGCCACGAAGAGGTGAGCAAAGGAAGACTTTTTGTGGTGAACTGAGACTTTTCACTACTTGACCAGTGAGATAGAAAACAGTGAGTAGTATTGGTCACTAATCAATGGCACCGCAATCGTTGTACTTCTTTAGACATACTATACCAGGGACGGTTTCAGAACAAGCCCAAAGCTGCTTTTGGCATACACACACAAGTGTGAGTGGGCAGTATCAAGCCCCAACTTTGACGAGGCACCCACAGAGCTGATTCATTGTCTGGAGTATAAGTCCAGGAGCGACGGCTCGACGACCCTGGATGATGTACATATGGTTAAGAGTCAAGACTATTTTGCTAGCAAGGAAACAGTCGTCTTTGGCAGTCTCGACCGATCTGCTATTGTCAACTTTGTTACAAAGGAGACATTCATGTTGGCAGCTGAGGTAGGACTTCTCTTCTGTTCTCCGTGTACTCAGGATGTTTGTTTGCTCTTTACTATCTGAATATTGCCTTTCAGATTGGAACAGCAACTCATTGCATGCGAATTGAAATTTCTTTGGGATCATAGAAACATATCACTACTGGCGACATGTCACTCTATGTATCGACGGATGCCAAGGTTTGGGCCAAAGCCAACTTTCCCGAACCTACGAACCTTCGCCAAAACGTAAGAATGCCGTTCTATCTCATCATATTCAGGTGTATGTCGATTGAACAGTGCTCAAACAAAACCAATCTAACAAAATTTCTTGCGTTGTGTCCCTATAGTCGTACACAATCTTAGAATCGACTGCATATAGTTTGATTGTGGATGTCAAGGCATCTCAGGGGGATTCGTTCGGAAGTTTGATGCTCAGCAACTCTAACGGCACTTACTTTGTCCGATCAAGACAATACACCAACCGCAACCGGGACGACACTGTCGACTTTGAAAAGATCCAGAACATCGACGGCGTCTACATTATCAACATTGTCGATAACCACGACGCTTCGCCGCGCGACGATGAAAAGCGATTACGTACCCAAATTTCATTCGAAGCTGGTTCCAGCTGGCAGTACATTATGCCTCCAGAGACCAAGGTCGACGGACGAAGCCATGGCTGCCTTCCTAACAATGTAGGTGCTACCTACAACACACACATCTGCATATGTTCACATCTACTGCCATTAATCCTAGTCACTGACGGACGATCATTGTTGCATGGTTAATAATAGGATGGATCGTGCAGTCTTCACTTGCACTCGGTGACATCGGCCAAGGTGGCCCCTCCTGTTTTCAGTTCAAAGGCGGCTCCGGGAGTTATCATGGGCGTTGGAAACGTTGGATCTTACCTGTTGCCTTGGTACGAGTGCGATACCTACTTGTCTGAGGACGGAGGTCTTACCTGGAAGGCGGTTTTGGAGCACCCTCACAAGTACGAGTTTGGTGATATGGGTGGTCTGATTGTCGCTGTCAGAGATGACGACACCCCTGTATCTCACTTCCAGTACAGTGCAGACCGTGGTCAGACATGGTAAGTGATACGATGGCTCGGTGTCAATTGAATGAATCACAGAGTGAATGAAGGCCATTTAGTGGATGGTATCCTGACGCTTTGCGATGTTGCCGTTTTATCTATAGGAGAAAGTATGACTTTGGTGACAATGTTCGCCCTGTAGCATTGATTTCGGACCCCGAATCGACTTCTCAAAAGTTCATGCTGTTTGTCCGCGCGGGCAATAATTTTGTGGAGTATCATCTGGACCTGTCCAACGTCTATAATCGGAAGTGTGAGCTCGACGCCGACAACGTCGGTCGCTCCGACTTTGAAAAGTGGTATGCCCGCAACCTCCGCAACCAACCCGACTGCTTGATGGGCGTTAAGTCCTGGTACTGGCGTAGAAAAGCCAATGCCGAGTGTATGGTGCGCGAGTCCTTCAAGGACCCTCAAAAGACGGATGAGGTTTGCCCTTGCACCGACGAGGACTTCGAATGCGACTTCAATTATGTTCTTACGAACGGCGAGTGTGTGCTGGCCGGCAAGGAGTTGATGCCTGAGGGCTCGTGCAAGAAGGAGGGCGACACCTACCTCGGCTCTTCGGGATATCGCAAGGTTCCTGGCAACAGCTGTGACTCTGAACGTGGCCTCAAGAAGGACGAGCCTAAGACCAAGACTTGCTCGGCCCAGGCAGTCCCAACCGATATTACGCACTCTGTCACCAAGTTTGATGCCCCAATGCAGGGTGGATTCCAGTACTTCCCCGACACGTCTGTGAGCATGTTCTTGTCCGAGTCCAAGCAGGTCTGGCGCAGTACTGACGATGGTTCGACCTGGAAGCAAGTTTTGCCTGATGCCGGACGCTTTGTCGGCATCTTTATTCACGACGTGAACAACAAGTTGGCTTACCTCTTCACGATCAAAGAGATGTATGTCACTCACAACGCCGGCGAATCTTTCGAAAAGCGTGACTTGCCCATGCCTCCCAACAAATTTGGCTTCCCTCTCATCGACTTTCACCCCGACACCGACAAGAATGACTGGATGCTGTACCTTGGCCAGGGCGAAAACGATTGCTTCACGAGTCTCTACCGGACTCAAAACGCAGGAAAGAACTGGGCTCTGGTCGACACCTGGGTTGACAAGGCTGTCTACGCTAGTCATAGAAAGCTGGACATGCCCGACCATGGAATCTTCTCGATGTCGTGGAAGAAACCCATGCCTGAGAAAGCCTGCCAGGACGAGGTCTACTCGAACGACGCCAACCCTCTGCAGATGATCTATAGACTGGATGCCGACAAGCAGCAGCGTGTTCTGTTCAGTAACGTTGTTCAGTTCTATGTCATCGAAAACTTCTTGGCCGTCGCTGTAGTAAGTCAACTCGACAAGTCCATTTGCATGAGTTTTGTGAATATGTAATATGCCAGCTAACAATAACACTCACATCTTAATGATGATTTAGGAGGAGTCCAGAGATTTTATTCTTCATGTGTCAACGAACGGTTACAACTTTGCACAGGCACGCTTTCCTCCTAACATCAGAGTGGACAAGAACGGCTTCACTGTCTTACAATCGACCACCGGCGCGCTTATGGTCGATGTGGCAAAGTCGAGTGCTGTCAACCGTGAGCACGGACGTCTTTTCAAGTCAAACAGCAACGGCACTTTCTTTTCCTTGCAACTTGACAACACCAACCGCAACGAACGCCAGCTTGTTGACTGGGAGAAAATCGGAGGCATCGACGGCGTTGTTTTGGCCAATCAGCTCGCGAACCCTGGAACAATGGCCAAGGACGGCAAGAAGTACATCCGCTCTTTGATCTCGTTCAACGATGGCGCTGTCTGGAATCCACTTCGTGCGCCTCAGGGTGACTGTAACGACAATGACTGCAGTTTGCATTTGCACAGTGTCACAGACTACGATGGCCCTGGCGCCGTTTTCAGTGCCCCCTCATCGGTCGGCTTAGTTTTGGGAGTTGGAAACACTGGCAAATACCTGCTTCCTCTCGAAAACGCCGCAACGTATCTCAGTCGCGATGCCGGCAAGACTTGGAGGAAAGTGAGCGATACCCGCACACTCTACGAGTTTGGTGATGAAGGCGGAGTGATTGTTATGGCCGATCCTACCACTCCTACTCAAGAGATCTTGTTTTCGTATGATTTCGGGTCCACATGGCAAAAGGCTACCTTTGCAGATGCACCTGTTATGATCCATACCCTGACGACCGAGCCAACCTCGCACACCTCCAAGATCTCGATCACTGGTACCTTTGCCAACGGTGACCGCCAGCCCATCATTTCAACCCTGGACTTTAGCGGTCGCCGCGAGTGTGTCATGGACAAGAGCAACAAGGACAAGAGCGATTTTGAAAAGTGGTCACCCTTCGAAGGCGAAGAGGACAGCTGCATTCTTGGCCAAGATGTAAGAAACAGTGCAATGGCACACGTTCTCGTTAATTCATTCTGCTCTTATTGTCATTAGTTTACGCTGTTAATGTTATTTTTGTGCTTGTTCTCTAGATCGTGTACTGGCGTCGCAAGGCGGACAGACCCTGTCGTGTAAACGACAACGATGGCGTGCCTGATATGGAACAGACCAACTGCAAGTGTACAAAGAAAGATTTCGAGTGCGACTTTGGCTTCTTCAGAGACGAGACTGGTAACTGCCAATTGTTTGAGCATGATCCTGAAAAGCCCAAAAACTGTGAGGGTACCTATAAGAGCCGTTCTGGATTCCGCAAGATTGAGGCGAGCAAGTGCAGAGACGGCGTTGACTTGGCTAGCGAGAAGGTTGAGAGACAGTGCGGCGCTAAAAAGGATGTCGAAGCCAAGATGACCACCTTTGACATTGCATTCAGCTACGACCGCGACACTGTCTTCTACTTCCCTGATTCCGATGTAAGTTATATTGCTCGTTCTGTTTTCATGCTTGTAGATTATTTGGAGGAGAGAGATACACTGACAAAGTTGCGCGTTAATTTGTTACTGTGATAGGTTGTGATGTTGAAGTTGGAGTCGCGCGTGTACATCAGCAACGACGAGGGCAAGGTCTGGAAGGAAGTCGAGCTTGATGGAACTATCACTGGTTTGCAGCGCCACCCTTACGACAAGGCGACCGCCATAATTGGAATGTCGGGTCGGAAGCATTTTATCACACGCGATCGCGGCCAAAACTGGGATGCCATTGAACCACCATTGAATTCGGCGACTACTCTTCAGCTGAACCCTTGGTCCTTCCACCCAACAGAGCCAGAATGGTTGATCTATATGGGCGAGAGTGGCTGCAACTTTGACAGAGATGAGCACTGCCACGGTGAAGCGTTTTACTCGAATGACGCAGGACGTACATGGTCGGCTCTGGCATCCTGGGTCCGATCCTGCTCCTGGGCTCAGGACACTGACTTCAAGATTGTGGACCCCTACGGTATCTACTGCGAGCAGTACGATGACCGCTCGAGATCTCAGCGGATCTTGATGAGCACCAACGCTCCCGTCAAGTTCGTTTACACGCCTGATTTGATGCACTCCTCCAAGGTGCTGTTTGATCAGATTGTTGGTTATGCCGTTTACTCGAACTACTTGATTGTGGCCGAGTTTGTTCCTAGCCAGCGCGCCCTCCGCGTTGCCGTGACCACGGACGGCACCAACTTTTCGCCTGCCCACTACCCCGCCAACATTGATGTCGTCAACCCCGTAAGTACCAGCGTGCGGTGATTTGTTTTTCAATGTGGTGTTTTTGTCGACAGCATGCTAACAGGGCTCGCTGTACTCATCTCGAACAATAGGCATACACTGTTTTGGACTCTACTACTCGATCTATCTTTATGGCTATTAACTCTATTAATCGGCCGGGTTCCAAGGTCGGCAATCTGTTCACGTCCAACTCGAACGGCACGTACTTTTCCCTGTCCAAAAAGCACGTCAGCGAGTCGGACTGGGGCAACGTTGACTTTGAGAAGATGCAGGGAGTTGAGGGTGTTGCTCTTTTGAACGAGGTCACCAACCCCAACGATGTCAACCAAGGCAAAAAGAAGATTCTCCGATCCCTGATCACCGTCGACAATGGTGAGCAACTTTTCTATTTCCTGATGCTGGAAAGGTAAAAAGCGTGACAACCATTACTAAAACCTCGTCGTGCTAATATCTGCTAGGTAACTCATGGAACCCTGTGAAGCCCCCTCAGTCGGATGTCGACAACAAGCCATACACGGACTGCCAGGTAAGAATGTCGTTTGTCGTGCATATACGATCGGAAGAGGAAGTGTTAATAGGGTGTTAAAGTACAGAAGCGACAAAAATAAGAGTACTAATTTATTTTCGTCATTTATCTTGGAACCATTTTTATGGTAATAGTCGACGGAATGCAGCTTGCATTTGCACAACTATTTGGATCGCAAGCACGTGGAGGATCTGTTCAGTTCTTCGTCGATCCCTGGTATGGTTATTGGAGTCGGAAACGTTGGCAGCTCTCTTGGTGAATACCTGGAGGGCAACACATTCTTGACGCGTGACGGGGGCCATTCCTGGAAGGAGATTTTGCACGGACCTCATCAGTACGATTTTGGTGATCACGGAAGCATTATTTTGTTGGTCAAGGATGACGAGCGCCCCACAGATCACGTCATTTACTCCCTGGACCACGGCATCACGTTCAAGCAGTTTGAGTTCTCAAAGGAGAAGGTGCTTGTCAAGGATATTGTCACAAAGTCCAATGGCGTTGGCAAGTCGTTCTTATTGTTTGCTGTGTCTCGGACGAACTTCAAGCAGATGATCTTCCAGATTGATTTCGAGGGTCTGGACTTCCCCAAGTGTCGCCTGGATCTGAATGATGAGAAAAATGATGATTTCGAGCGGTGGGATCTGGCGGATTTGCGTGGCGAGAAGTGCATGTTTGGACGCAAGGTCGAGTACTTCCGTAGGATTGAGGAGAGGATGTGCTGGGTTGGAGAGCTCCAAGTCAACCCACGCAAGATTGAAAACAACTGCCAGTGCACCGCCAACGACTTTGAGTGCGACTTCAACTACGAGCCCGATGGTACTGGCAAGTGTGTGTTGATTAAGGAGGCCAAGCCGGTGGTTCAAGATGAGAAGGATGTCTGTGCCCATTTGCCCGATGGTGTTGATTACTACTATGAGTCAATTGGATACCGTAAGATGGCGTTCTCGAGCTGTGTGGGCGACCACGAGCTGATGGGCATCAAGAAGTACTGTCCTGGACGCGGCGGACGTGGCTTCTTCGGATGGCTCGGCATTCTGTTGGCGTCTGGTGGTGGAGCCTTTGGTGTGATGTGGATGTTGAACCGGTACAAGGGCCATTTCGGACGTCGCGGATCGTTTATTCGTCTGAGCAACGATGTCTATGACCAGCTGCCTCGGTCGTCGTCTCTGCCTACGATGAACATGCCCTCGGTGCGGATGCCTCGTTCGTTTTCTCGCTCGTTCAGTCGCTTCCATGTCCCTGATTTCGCGTATCAGGCGTGGGACAAGATTGCAGGAGCAACGGCTGCGTTCCTGCCCAACCGCCTCCGTGGATATTTCCGCCCTCGGGGTGGATACCGGTACCAGAACCTGAGCCAGGAACCTGGGGAGGTGATTATGGATGACTACTTTGATCATTATCTAGATGATGATGATGAGGGTGGCGCCATTGCTGTTGGACGGTCGGATGGACTGTTGAGCCATGGTGATGGACTCCAGGATGCGCAGGAGCGGTTCCGGGATGACTCTGATGATTCTGATGATGGTGATGAGGACCTTGATGGTATGGTTTAGTTTTCGAGGGATTTGTTTTCTTAGATAAGCACAGTAGGCGTTCTTTTTTTTTTTTATTTCTGGGCGAAGTATAACTTGGTTGATCACTTTTATTCAAGTCTCGTCCCGGTCGACGATACATTTAAAAAAATAATGAAGATTTACATTTTTTTCGAACGATTGTTTATTGGTTTCAACTTGTGGAAGAGGCATTTGCATGGTTGCATGGTTGCATGGTTGACTATCTGAATAACTGAATAGCTGCAAGGCGATACACGATGCCAAAAGGTGTTTGCTTTACTTCTCTTTGGTGAGGGGAGGAGGAACGATGCCGCCAGTCAAGTTACCCTTACGATCGTTCAACTTGACAGACGCGGCGCGGGGTTGAACAGGGGCGGCACGGCTAGAGCGGAGGCTCTTGTAGAGCTCAGTTTCTCGCCAGGCTTTGATCTTGGGGTCCTCATCGATGGCTGCTTTCACCTTGAGGAGTGCGGGAGCCGATTCTGGGTTAATCAGTGTTGCGCCTGGAGGGAAACGCAGGATCATGTCCACCAGCATTGCGGATTTCAGGTCTGCCAACGTGATCTTTTTTGTTAGGGATGGTTTTTTGAGGTTAGATCAAGCATGGTACAGGAAGCAAGGGGGATATTTTTTTTTGTTAGTAAGGTATTTCGGGAGGAGTCAAAGGACCGTGAGAATTTGATGATTAGCGAAAACAGAAAAGATAACAAAAAAAAAAAAAAAAGAGGGAAGAAAACTTACAGAATCGCCAACGTAATGGCCATTGGACCCATTAGCCCTCAAATGTTCCTCATGGATACGAATCCAGTTAGGAACTTTTTTTGCCAAATACGTCACCATCTGCTCGTGCTTGACCTCGGGAGAGGCTTGGAGGTTGATGACGGTGCCGAGGAAGTTGTCGATGAGGGCAGTGGTCGAGGAGTTGAAGGCCTGAATCTGGGCACGTTCGTAGGTGTCACGGCCCAGACGCCCAAAGCGGGCTGCGAGGTAGTCTTCGATCGCCTTAGATTCTGCGATCGGAACCGTCTTTTGAAGGTAATTGGTAATGGAGGATGAAGGAGGAGGAGAAAGGAGGTAGGTGTTAGTTAGTGATACAGAAACAAAACATCCGTCCCTACATAAATCAACAGCTAACAAAACGACCTGTTCGTACCTGAGAGCCATCCTGAGAATGGACATAAAGGACAGGAAGGACTTCAAAAGGTGTAGACTGCTTATCGGCAAGATCCTCATTCTCCCACTCCTGCGGGTACAACTGAGTCCATTGGGCGTCTCCCAGAACCAGGAGGTTGCGCATGGGGCTACAGATCCCTTGGGTGTCAAAGTAGAGAAGGGAGAATGTGCTTGTGGGCGAGTCGAGAACTTGAGTTGCCGTGGTCGATTTTGGGAATGTTGCTACCATGGTGGCTAGTGTTGTGTGATGGAAAGGTTGAAGTTGAGGAAGGGAGAAGTGGAGAAGAGAAAGAGGTAAAGAAGTGAAAAAGTGACGAGGAGTAGAGATCAAAAGAAAAAAAGAAATGAGAAAATAGTGCCAGAAAACCGTCCTATTTAACCATCTGAGGAGCTCATTTCCTTCCCATCTATCCCATTCATCCTATTGCCGCCACTTATAAGACCTCCGCAAAAGGTTCCTGGAAAGGCTCCTTTTGCCAAGAAGGAAAAGCAAAGCAGATATCCGGTTGCGCCAATTCAGGAAAGAAGAAAGCGAGGAACAATTGGCTGAAAAGCGATCAAGGAAAAAAAGAGGCTGTGCCCCCCTTTGTTTCCACCCGCCGCATTGCATGCCGCACTGCAATCCGCACCCTGCGCCGCTCCTTTGAATTGCAACCAATGAAGAAGAGATATGCGGGATAAGCTTGCTTGTATTATTCATCAACTGATGCGAGCATCACACGGACCCGCCGTGCCGTGCTTTGAGATTTATCCGTTTCATGCAAAATAACATAAACCCCGACGGACTAAAAACAACACGAAACGAAAACTTGCTGCCGGGAAGTCAATTGCTCCCAAACTCTTTTTTTTTTTTTTATGCTTGTTTTTTTATTTTTTTATAACCCGTTTTGTGTTTGGTCATTTGGGCCGTCACTATTGGACGCAACCCACTACTGCCCACATCTTCTTTCCTGAATGTCGTCGCTATGTTCTTTATCATCACTATGCTTCTTTCTCCAAAACTGTCCACCTCATGCTGCGCTTTTCCTTCCACTTTTGACTCTCCTTCCTACCGGGTCATATGTTACCCCCAGAAAATAAAAGTCTACTCGTCATTTACATGGATAGACTCAAGGATAGGAATGATCTGGTCCCACAGTGCGGCGCCCTTCTCAAAGAACTCGACCCGACCAGACGAATAGTCCAAGAGACACTGGCGCAAGTCCTTGGTCTTTTGCAACTGGAAGATCTCATACTCCTTGACCGTCTCGTTTGAAACCGCGACAGAAATATCATTGCTCTTTTCAACCGCGTCTTGGAGCTATTTCCGACAGAAGGAAAGATGACGAGTAATGAGATGATTGAGCAAAAATCCAAGATAAACCATCAATCAACAACCCGGCAATGTCAAAAAAGGATGCGATCCATGTTATGAAAAGTTTTCGATTTTGGTTGTTTTTGTCATGGGGACAAGAAAAAAAAGAGCGGGAAAGATAAAGAAAAAAAAGTTGGATTTGTCAGGATGATGAACGGGTCCTCCTTGATTTTTGGTTCGGGGAACCAGGACTCATCATCCAAAAATGAAAATATAGTGCTTCTGAGCACCTCACCAAGAACTTCCTCCATTCCTACTATTTTTCTTTTCCATTTCCAACCAACCATGCGCATAAAACAAGCATAATAGATATCCCGAAGAAGAAAAAAAACAAGCAAAACAAAAACACAAACACTACAGCAAATACTAACCTCGTGGATCTTCTCGGCAACACGCTTTAGTTTGTCCTGCTTGGCACGTTCCTGGTCAACACCCTTGATCTCATCCATCTTTTGTTGAAAGAATCCTCCGATCGTTGCTGATCCTCCCAAACGTCCATTGCTCATCAGGCGGTCCCGCTCTGCCACCTGCTGCTGCAAAAAGTCGGATAGCTCCTCGAAATCCAGCTGCTTTTGATCTCTCAGCTTCAATACACTCTATATTCCATGCAATGGAAATTGGAAAAAGTGTGAGTTTCTTGCATGATGTGAATACATTGAAAGCAATAATCAAACGACGGAAATTCCAATTGCACCAATGATCCTGTACCTTGACGCTGTTGCAGTAGGCCAAACATTCATGGAGCTGAGACAAAAACTCAGCATCCTCCCGCGTTGACTAGAATGAGACGGAGTAAGGAAAAGTAAATATTGTGAATTATCACCACGACTTCTCCATACAGCAGCATATTCACAAAGTACTCCAAACGCCAAAGAAAACGTACGAGCTCGTTCATGATGGTGGCGTAGCTGGCAACAGTGTGGGCAAAGCGGTGGAGAGGTTCGGTCAATCCAGTCTCGAGGTTACCGAGTCCTGCGACGGCACCACCGAATTCACGGTAATCGGCCTCGAGTTCCTCCTGTCGCTTCAAGATCCTCTGCTCCAGCTTTTCCAACCCTTGGAGGTTCTCTTCCAGTTTATCGACCTCATCTCGCATGATTACAAACTTTTCCTCGGGCTTCTTGATCTTCGCAAAGGCGTTCAAGAGCGCATCCCCAATGGTATCAAGACGTCCCTCATCTTGTCGCTTCTTGTTTTGCTCTGCTAGATCCGAATTCCAATCGCGCGACTCCAAAAAGATCCGGAGAGACTCTGCTCGCTGCAACACTGGGTGCACCGCCAACTTTTTCAAAAATCGTTCCAGACTCGCCCTTCTCTTTTCAACAAAGTCCGGATTGAATCTGTCTCCACGCACGTATCCTATATTGATAAAATGCAAACGTACATCATTAGCAAGAAAATAAGCAAAATCAAACATATCACTGAAGGTAGAGACATCAATTGATAAGAATATAACTTACGGATGCGGTGCTTGTCGGGAAGGGGAGGGAGGACGGCAGCAGGGTAGAGGCGACCGAGAACGTTATGGAGCCAGACAAAGTCCTGGAAACGACGACGCACTGTAACATTCGGACTAGAAAACTCTTGAAGAGATGTCTATCAGACAGGAAGCAAGTAACCGAGGAGGAGTGAGTAATGTGTCACCGCCGCGTGATGTTCATGGGTGGATCTAACTAAGAGCAGAAATAATGTGCGAAAAAAGGCACACCGCACTTTCGCCCGTGCTTGGCATTTTTAAGACGCCAGTCAACAATCGCTACGTTGACCCACCGACCAAAACAAACAAATAAGTTTCACGAATTACCTTGGTATTGATCTGGTATGAGACGTAGCTGTCGGTCGAGCCTTCTTTTTCCTTGTGTGTTTCCTTGATAGTGATTGCCATGGGCACCAAACTGGCCAGTTGTGATGCTGCGGTTGTTGACATTGACAGCTCTGACAGCGAGCGACCCGTATCGCGTTTCACTGCCTTTCCTGGAGCATGCGACTATTGTTGTTGGAAAGTAGATGCGTATTAATATTAAAAGTGTGTAATAAGCTTATTATGTTGAAACTCACTCCCTTCTTTCTTCATGAAGTCTCTTCTTTCTGACAAGGGGTCTCTTCTTTTTTCACACGAAGTCTCTTGTCCCTTCCATAAAGTCTCTTCCCATTTGCGTATGAAGTAGCTTTTTTCTACAGGAAGTTTCTTCTCGTTTCTGTATAACGCCTCTTATCTTCATTATGCTCCTCTGTAATACGTCCTAGTTTCCATTGTCCTGAGGGTATCTTCTAGTCCTACTACCTAAAGTAATCTCGTTCCTCTTTTTGACACAACGTCACTTCTTCAGCTCCTTTTGTTTCTCCTTCATGCAGCATACTCTTCTTCCTCAGCATACTAAAAAGAAGCTTACTTACCCTATGAACCTGCTGACTGGCACGTCCATCCTCCTCGTCAACATCATCATAGGAGTGATTGTGTCTGATATCCGAGTCAATATGGATACTACGTCCATTAGTACTGTTGCTGCTTCCGTTGCTCGCCCTTGCTGTGCTATAAGGATTACTACTGGCTCCTCCTACTCCTCCGTTATGATGACCGTTGGTCGAGTGAATGTCGATGACTTCATTGTCCAGGGGCTCGTCAGCCCAGGCAGAGGCCTCTGCGGGGAGGATGGAGGATGAGGCAGCGGCAGTGATGTCAGCCAGGTCGTCGTCGTCGAGGTTGTTGTGGTTATCGTGGTGATGGTTGTCTTCTTCGTCTGAGGAGGCGAAGAGGGACGAGTGGAGAGTGTTTGAGCTCTGGAGCCTGTTCTTGTCACTGTTGTTTCCAGCATGGTGGTGGTGTGAGTCGTCGTCGGGGGAGTAGGTGTCCCATGCGACTGAGGAGTAGCCGACGTCGTCGCTGTTGTCCATTGTGTGCTCGTTGACTGCTGTGGCTGTGAGTTGGAATTCCCCTGTGGTTGGATATTTGGTGGCGGAAGAGGGAGAGAGAGCGTATAGATGTGTCTTCTTCCTGACGTGCGAGCGAGTGAGTTTGTGAAAGAGAAAAAGAAACAGAAAATAAGAAAGGAAAAAGAATAGAACAAGAGCAGGCAAAAAAGGTAAGGGAAGGAGGAGAATAAACAAGAAGTGAGCGTACGAGACAAGCGCAGTGTGGGTGATGTATGTCTGTTCCACACACACGCCCAGTAAGCTGCACTTGCACACACACGCTCTCACGTCTCGCTTCCCCCTTTTGCAACGGAAAGTCACGTTTCTTGATTTTTTAGAGAAGAGGAGGAGAAAGAGGGAACGTGCCAAGGGCCAAGTCCATTAAAAAATCTTGCCCACAGATGGATGATTACCTCTGCGGCTGCAGGGGGGTCGTGACGACAACAACGACAGCAAATTACATACACAAACTACATCAATACTCGATCCAGGCGGGTATCCCATTTCATTCCATGAGGTGGGCTGAAAGAGACAGAGTGAGCAGAGTGACAAAAGGGGGCGCCGATGTACTCTTTGTCTCACTTTCAGCAGGTCGGATACACTATGGCTCTCATTCTCATGTCGAGTACATGGCCACGCAGCTCAACATGTCTTCAGCTCTTTCTTTTTTTCTTGCTTCTCTTTCCCTTTTCGCTCCATATCCAGAGTCATTCAATCACAGTCGGCTTGTTTGTTTTTGTTTGTTTGTTGATTTGTGCTTGCGCTTATAGCCCTTACCCTTACTCACAACACGGAAGCAGGACAAATGCACTGCTGCCGAAAAATGACAAGGGCATGTCATTTTGAATTTTTTCTTTTTTTTGTCGCATGGTTGTGTGTGTGTCTGTTTGCTTACACGAGCCAACAGCTCGTCGACACTCGTCATCTCTACTACTACCCGCTTCTCTCTCTCTCTCTTCACTGTCAGTGCAGCACTGCCTTGAGGTACACACCTCTCCTCCATCGGAAGGCTGCGTTCCTGGTGCGTTCCAATGGACGGGAGGTTAGTGCGCGATATCCATTGGCCAGCTGTTTGACTCAGTAGCACTCAGATCGTCTCCCGTTTTTTTTCTTTCATTTCTTGGTGATGTTTCGCTTGTGAGTGTATTACTGTTATTCCTTGGCGACCTAGCCTGGCTGGTCTTGCTGGTTGGCTTTTCTGTTTTGGCTGACTAGTCCCTAATAACAAAAACACCAAGGGGGTCAGTGTGTTCTGGGCACCATCACCCCCCCGTCTCCTTTGTCGACTACTAAAGGAGAAAAAAAAACAAGGGGTTGCCAGCCTGACACAATAATATGCAAGTAGCAAGCAAGCAGGGAACCCAATTGACAGTGTCAGTGAGAGAGTGGGTGTGAGAGTGTAATTGAGAGATACAACAGGCAAACCCCCGCCTGTGTTCTTGCTACTGCTCTTCTTCCCGTTCATTTTGCGCGTTTTCGTTTTTAGTCCCTTTGGAGATTGGAGACACAAAAAGGCGAGTCTCTCCCCCAACCTCATTCAACCCCTGTCTCAGCCGCATATGAACTTCTCTCTTTCTTGAACTCTCTTCTCTTTTTCTTCTTTCCCTCCCTTTTTTTTTCGCTTTCCTCTCTTCCCTCTCACTCAACTTTCTTCTCTCTCTTCCTCCTCTCTCGCTCTCTTTTTTTTCTTCTTCTTCTTCTTCACTCACTCACTCACTCTCTTTGTATTCCTTTTTCCTTTCTCTTCCTCGCTCCCCCACCCTCGGTTCATCCACTCTCACCTCTTTGAGTCTCTTTTTTTTTTGATCAAGTCTAATCACTTTTCTCTTCACTTCCTTTTCCCCTTTCTTTTTTCTTTTCCCTTCACTGTCTCTCTCCCTCTCTCTCTCTGTAGTTGAGTGTGCTATCCGGCCAGTCAACAGTCAACACTTCTCACTCCTACCCTAACCTTTTTTTTTTCTTTATTTCCTTCCTCTCCCTTTTCTCTTCTTCCCTTCATTCTCTCTCACAGTTGCTCATTCATAACTCACTCACTCACAAGGAAACACATCAGGAATCACTTGGACACTCACTCACTCTCTCGCTCACTTTCTCGCTCACTCATTCTTACCTACTTGTCCGACACCTTCTTTCACATATCCTTTACCAGAGGATAGTCAGCTCCTTCTTTTCAACAACAACCACTGAGAAGAAAGAAAGACAGAATCCAATCCAATCCATATGACAGCACCGTCTCAGGCACCAGGCGCTACTGCCCATGCCCTCGAGACCTCTGTGCAAGTCGGTATGTTTATTTGTCTGTCCTTCTTGTGTTTAGTATTCATTATCAAGACACACACAAATACCCATCATCTTTCTCGCCGTTCAATCACCTTTATCACTTATAAAAATATCAGAAACATGCCCACTCAACACCCAATCCCTTCCCTTCCAACCGCCGGACAGGCACCATCAGTTCCTCTCCATCTATCCCTCCTCTTTCCCTTCATTCTCTCCTCTTATCACTTACTGTCAATCCATTTGTCGCCAAGTCGTACCACATCAGCAGCTGTAGTCACTTGTCGACTTCCTTGCGCGCCTCTCTCTCTCTCCACTTGCGATTCCATCGTCATCCATCCTCTTCTCGTCATTATATCATCCGTCTCCTCTTACTTCTTTCTCTCATCCTTCTCTCGGATATTCGCTCTCGTCGTAATGGTCGACGAGCTAGTTTGACATATGTCCGTAGAAGAAGCTGTCCGGTGGTGCAAAAACGAGAGTGCGTGTTGTGGTCAGTCGGTTTACAGGAGCATATCATATTGATCAAAGAGAAAAAAGAAGAAAACAGCAAAAAAATAAGAGAGCACTTCAATATTGCATAGGCATTTAAAAAATCCATTATCCCAATCCATCTCTTCTCATAAACATAACAAACCCAAAGGTCGACCCAGCGAAAAAAAAAAAACCAGGTCCATTTGCTCTCAGCAATGCTCTCACCTTTTTTTTTTTTGTTTTCCACTTCCTCTTACTCAATTCAAGAGTCAAGTGTGTGTCTCTCTTGGTTGTTATTGTTTCCGTTCGTATTGCCTAATACAGGTGCACGTCCGTCCCAATGCTGCTCCCATGCCGCGCATCTACATCTCACTCTACTCCACTCCACTTTCCCTTCTACTCCGCAACCGCACCGCCCGACCCTGCTTTCGCCCTGCCCCTTCCCTTTCCCCTTTCCCCTTTCCCCCTTCCCCCTTCACATCATCTAAACTAATCCTCTGTTTCATTATACGATACAGCCCTTCGTATTAGACCACTCGTCACAGATGTTAGGTCACTGAACAGAGGGCGGCTACGACCCGAGACTGAGGTTTTGTCGTTAATTGAGCGATCGGCTACACCTTCCTCCGTCTCGGGATCGTCAACACCTATGGAAGCACCTCAACAGGTCGTTGTCGTACCGCTTCAGCGACACTTCACGTTCGACCATATTTTCGGTACCGATGCTGCCCAAGAAGAAATCTATCAAGGATGTGTGAAGCGTATGGTGGACAAGTTCATGGAAGGTAAGCCTAACCATAGTCCTTTTTTATTCTCCCCCTCTTCCCACTTGTCCCGTGCGGTACATCACAATTACGTTATTTTATTTTGTCGACTGCCCTATCTATTCCATTTGACCTATGTTATGCTAGTTGAAAAGGAGCAAACCACATCCCAAAAACAAACAGAGCTACGCGTTGTCCTCTCGAACCACCGCATAATTCACGCCTTCGTTGACTTCACCCACACCTTCTTCCCCACTTATCGCTGTACCTCTTTGTTGACACTCCTTTCATTCCTACGAAACTTACCGACCCCTAATAGGTTACAATGTTACGATCATGGCGTATGGACAGACATCCTCAGGAAAGACATATACCATGGGCACGGGAGCACCTTCAGCTGAAGATCGAGGAAGCACATCAGAAGGTAAAAGCAGCATGCATGCATTAGCTGTGCAAATGAAGGGGGTAGAGGAGAAAAAAGAAGAAATAAGTTTCCCGGAGGATCCAAGTGTGCTAAACTCCCGTCGTTATTTTCTCCCTCTGCCTCTCCCTTCCCTTTTCTTTCTTCCCATCTCGTCTCATCTGTCGCATTTCATCACCACCTACTCCCTACATTTCCGTAACCCAACAAACGAACAATCGACATGTGCTATTCAATTTAAAATCGACCAGGTATTATTCCAAGAGCCATGAGTCAGCTCTTCCATGAGGCAAGACGGCCACCGCCCGTCTATCCTGGATACAGAGTGCCTGCATTAAAAACGACCTTCCGTGTGTCCTTTGTCGAGATATACAATGAAGACTTGATCGACTTGTTGGTCAAGGGCGATTTCAGACCTCCCGTATCTATCCGCGAGGACGCCAAAGGAAACATCTATTGGACTGGTGTTCAGGAGATTGTTGTCTCTTCCGTAGAGGAAGTCATCCAGTAAGCGATCGATCGTCTTAACTGCAATAAGCAATGTAAACTGAATGATTTCTGAAGGCACTACTGTTCCTAACGTCGTATTGTCGCTTCTTCAATTTGCCCAACAGCTTGCTGTGGTTTGGATCTCAAAACCGTCAGACTCATTCGACAGAGATGAACGAAAAGTCTTCTAGATCTCATGCCATCTTCAGTATTACACTCCGTCAGGAAAAATTTATCCCAACACATCCACCACCACCTCAGCCCGCATCATCCGACAGCCAAAACAACTCTCCCACCTTTAGACGCGCTCATGCCAAAACCCCCAGTATAAGCAACACCCCTCCGCCAACAAGCAGCAATGGCGGCGGCAGTGCAAGTAATCTTCTTAATGGGCGTCCAGGAACACCTACAACGGGAGGATCCAGTATACCAGCACCGTTCACTAGCGGAATTGTTGCTCCAGGATCAAAACTGAAACGACAGAGCGCCATCCCAGAATCCATTTCTTCTATGTCATTGGCGTCCCAGGTAGCCAATGATGATCCAGAAGTAGAGGGCGAGTGGGTAACCTTGAACAGCAAGTTCCATTTTGTGGATCTGGCTGGTTCTGAGCGTTTGAAGCGGACATCGGCTATCGGCGACCGTGCCAAGGAGGGTATCAGCATCAATGCAGGACTGCACGCGCTTGGAAACGTTATTTCTGCACTTGGAGATCCCAGCAAAAAGGCCAGCCACGTCCCCTATAGAGATTCCAAGTTGACTCGCCTCTTGCAGGATTCCTTGGGAGGCAATGCCCTTGCACTGATGATTGCTTGTGTCAGTCCCAGTGAAGTCAACCTTGGCGAAACTCTTGTAAGTTTGCGAATAATTTGTTGATTTGTTTTGTATCCCGCTTTTTGTACACACACGGAAGGAAGGTTTATTGCATGATTTGATTAATTAACTTTGGGACCATGGGGGGAATGTACAAAAATAGAATACGCTAAAGTACGCGAATCGTGCAAGGAACATCAAGAATTCTTCTTCGCTCAACCAGGAGATCAACATGGACAATCCTGAATACCTCCGGTCGATCATCCAAAAGCTCAAGATGGAAATCAAGGTTCTCAAGGCAGCCTCGCTCAACTCGGCAACATCAACCCCTCGACCTGGAATCACTACCGATGCAGCAGGAACACCAACTGCCGAACAGCCAAAGCTACCTCTCGCCAATCGAGTTTCAACCTCATCGTCCGTCTCTACCCCCGCCCCTGGATCGCTCTCCAGTGTCGATGATATCCATAACGAGGACCGCGCCTTGTCACCATCCCCTTCTCGGCGCCTTTCACATTATCAGAGTCGGGACTCGATATCAACGGATATCAGCCATGGCTATTTGGATGCTGTTCAGGAGGAGGATGATGGATTTTCTGACGCCTCATCATCAGCCAGGACGACGATCGTGGGCATGCCAACGCCCAAAGCCCCAGGCGACCCAACCACAGCAGCAGCAGCAAGGCACAATCTTCCGCCTCTCACCATCCCACCCTCACTCGACTCTAAATCTTTCGAGGCCTTTGTCGAGCCTGTGATTGAAGAGTACGAGAAGGTGATTTCGGGACTCGAGACGCATTTGGCAATGACCCAGGCTGCCTTGAACCACTCGGAGCTGATCTTGGAAGAACAGCAGGGGCGTTTGGATGTGATCGAGGACGAGAACAGGACACTGTTGCAGAAGCAGACGAGTCTTATCCGAGAGGCTTCTACTCCATCACCACAACAACAGCAACTTCAACTGGAGCTGGAACAAGCTCTGAAGAAGGTCCAGGCACAATTGGATGATGCCGAGGCTCGACGTGCAGAGAGCGAACGGGCTATCCAGGAGCTGGAGTCCAAGTTGGCGGCCGAACAGGCCAGGGCTCAGGAACAGATCCAGCAACTGCAGCAAGAGAAAGAGCAGCAACGCGCTCAATCAACTACTCCCACACCCTTGCTTCCAGGACTCTCCCCAGCTGCCCAGGAGAAGGAGAGAGAGCTCAAGGCCCAGGCAGACAAGATTCGTCAACTGGAGGACCAGGTCCGTATCCTGGAAGACCAGGTCGAGGCGGAAGCGGATGCCTTGAGAGCCGCCAAGACTGCCAGAGAGGTATCTGTAGTCGACGGACAGGATGGGGACGAGACCGAGGAGACCAAGCGTGAGGAGGAACTCATCGAGAAGCTTCAGTCTAAAGCCTCGATGGAACTGGAACTTGAGATGGAAAAGGCTCGCCACGAGTCACTTGAAGCCGAGGTCAAGGCCGCTCGGAAGGCATCCCAGCAGAGCACCAACGGTAGCCTTTCTGACCATGAGGTGTCATCATCTCAATCTGTTGTGGTCGGTGAGGGGGAAGATGTGGTTCGTCAGCTCGATGTGGCCACTCACCTTTCGACCACTGACCTTTCCAGCGCTCCTGCTATTGCTGTCGCTGCTTCTGCTGGTGATGAACAGATAAAGAGGGATCTCGAGGAACAACTCGCTGCAGCTCGCGAGTCGGAGCGTCAGCTCAAGGAGGAGACTGTCGCCCTGACCGAGAAGCTTGAGAAGCTCCAAAAGGACCACGCCGCCGCTTTGGAAATGGAGGAGATGCTCCACTTGGCCGTCTCAGATCTTGAGGGACGACTGCAGACCTCCAAGGAGACCGAGACCAAGCAACAGCAGGAGCTTGAGCAGCACTTGGCACGTATTCAGGATCTCGAGACACGTTCCACAAAGGCCGAACAGGAAGCGCTCCAGGTTGTCGAGGAGCTCAAGACCAAGCTGGCAGAGGCTAAAGTGGCCTCAGACGAGCGACTGGCGGATGAGCTGCTCGAGTTATTGGAGAAGATGGAGCAGGAGCGTTCCAAGGTCGAGGCGCTTCAGACCCAAGTCGAAAATCAGCTCGTTGAGCTTGCGGCGGAAAAGTCACGGGTGGCCGAGATTGAGGCTGACCGGGCGGCGATCCAGGCTCAGTGGGAGACGGACAAGGAGCGGATCAGTGTTCTGGAGAAGAACATTGAGGAGCATTCGAGCCATGTCCTCGAGAAGACTGCGCTGATTGCTACTCTGGAGGCGCGCCTAGTCACTCTAGAGGGATCTTTGTCGGAGAAGGAGTTGCTGCACCAGGAGCTAAGCCAGAAAGTAGCCGACCACGATTTGGTTATGGGATCTAAGAGCACCACCATCCAAGAGCTGGAAGATCAAATTTTGAGTCTCAAGTCTGAGCTGGAGGTTTCTGACAAGACGACCAAGGACCAAGTTGCAGCTGTGCAGAGCGAACTCAACGTTGCACAGGCTCAATTGGTCGACAGCCAGACTCGTGTTCAGGAGCAGGAGCAGGAGCTTTTGGCATTGCGGGAAAAGACAGCGACTCTGGAATCTGCAGCAGCCACTGCTGCCGAGACTCTTGCATCCCAGGGAGCCGAGCATGCTGAAGCTGTCAAAGCCCTCGAGTCCAAGGTCAAGCTGGCAGAAGCTGATCGGGATGAAGCTGAGACACGTTTGGAGGAGGTTGAGAGGCGCCACAATGTTGTCGATGAGCAGATCAAGACTCTTCAAAATGATGTTGACCTCCACTTGGCAACGATTGAGATTCTGCATGGCAAGCTAGCCCAGGCCAACAGCGGCTCTCCACCTTCCTCTCGCCCCGTCTCCTTGTCGTCATCGTCCACGGCTCTTGCTGCCGGTGAGGATCCTGCGCCGATTATCCAGAAACTGGAGAAGGAAAAGGCGCGGTACCGTGCTCTGGTCCGCGAGAACGAGAAGGAGATTGAGCGTCTGAGTGAAGATCTCGAGTCACTCGCGTCCGAGTTTTCAAACGCCGCCACTGCCTTTGAGGATGCAGAGGAGGAGATGAAGGCACGGATCACGGAACTGGAGGCCATTGTTGAAGGCCGGAAACCCGCCGCGGGCCTTGGCGCCAGTCTGAACAACAACCTGTCGACAACCTCTCTTGCGTCGTCAATCGCCTCGTCATTCTCTGCCCGTCACCGCGAAGGAGCAACAACCAACTCTGCATTACACCCAACTTCGGCCGCCGCTAAGGCGCAGGTTGCAGCTCTCAAGGCCGAACGTGACCAGGCCCTGCAGTCGTCTGAGGAACTGTCATTAATCGTCGCAGACCTGAACGAGAAGAACCACCATCTCCAGGAACGACTCCTCAACCTCGAGCGGGATCAAGAATCTGATAAACTGAACCATGTCCTCGAACGGCAAGCCCAGCAGGAAGAGATCCGGATGCTTCGGGAACGTGCCGAGCGGCTGGACCGCAACGCAACCCCCAGCCCTGTCGGCAGCCACCACCACGACGACGACCTGCGGAGTAGCAGCGGTGTTCTTCACGACCGGATCTTGCGCCATAAGACGTCGACCTCTTCGGATGCTTTCGGAGGTGCTGGTCTGCGTGGGGAGGATTCTTTGGCGACGCCTCGACAAAGTTGGAGCACTGTTGCTAGTCAACAACAACAGCAGCAAGGCCCACCTGGTTCGCAGCTCCGTGCTGGACGCCACGAGTCGACCTTGATCCAGCAGGCCAAACATATCAAGTTGCTTGAGGAGCGGATTGCAGAGCTGCAGGGCAGCGGTGGATCCCCCTCGCTTCTTGCTGACAGCCGTCGCGGTTCTCTGTCCTCCCCTGCGATCGCACAAACAGCCGGTGTCGGTTTGGGCATTCAGCACAAGAGTTCCGACGCTGACATGACTCGGTCTGTCTCATCTCCTATGTTGAAGCGTGCCAGTACCGAAAAGATGTCGCCCGCTCTCCGTGCGCTCTCGACCATGGGTGGTCCCTCGGCTGCATTGCCACCAACACCACCACCCACCGCTCCCCTTCCCCCACCACCTACTGGAGGAAAGTCCACGCCCGCACATCTAACCGGAAGTGCACCCTCTTCGCCTCGTATTGGTGGTGTCTTTACATTGGAGACAGCCTCGCCTGGCAACTCGCCATCGATGCGTCCTTCAAGGACGGGATCTGTCGGCCGTGTCAGCAACTCTCTCCGTCGTGAGCGGGACTCGACCTCGTCCAACTTGTCTGACGCCAACGGACCTACTACGGCCAATAACAACGGAGGGATGAGTCCTACCGGAAGTACTACCAGCACCACCACAAAAGACAATAACAGTGCCATTTCTTCAGCAACCGCTCAAGCCCTTCAGGGCGTAGAAGCGAACGAGCTACGTGGCGTCGTCGACACACTCGCCCACCAGGTCCAAGCCCTCAAGGTCGAACAAACCATGCAGCAGGGCAAGATCCACCGTCTCGAGGCCGCTCTCGCCGACGCAGAAGAGAAGTTGAAGCAAGCCCGCTCCGACGTCTCGACCACCGCCGCCGATCGCGACCGTCTTAACCGCGAGTTAACCGATCTCCGGGACGAGTTGATGGCGGCTAAAGTGAAATCTGACAAGGACCGTGCGGGACTCGAGACGATTCTGGAGAAGGAGAGGAGAGAGAGGGAGAAGGCTGTGGAGACGAGGGCGATTATGGAGGCGAGAATGGAGGAATTGATGGGGCGCAAGAGTAAATTTGGGTGCTTCTAGGAAGAAACAAGTCGACCGTGATTTTAAAATAGGTCGCTCTTATACCCTGAAATCTTTTTCTCTTTCTCCTTTCTGATGTATTGCCTTGCCTGTCTTCGCCCTTCTTATTAACCGACAACGAACAACCAATTTAGCTAGCCAACCAACCAACCTTTTTTTTTGCAAACCAATTAATCTGTCTTTTTGTTTTGATACCAAAAATTAAAAATGTGAAATTAACATTTGTACCTAAAACACGTTTCTTTCTTCTGGCCACTCTTGATATGATAATATACGACTGAAGCAGTGCGCATGGGGCGAGAGAAAGATAAGTAGTCTAGATGGTCTGCTTACTTTGTGGTTGTGGTTTTGGTTTCAATTTTTTTTTTAAAAAAAAGTGTGAGTGTTACTTTTGCACTCGGAGCGTTCTTTTTTTTTTTTTTTTTTTTTTGTGCCTGGGAAATCCAACGCCTAAATATGGGGAGCAAAAATGAAAACATACGTAGTAGCAGTCGTTGCTGTTGAGAAGCCTTCGTTCTTTACCTGTGAAGGGAATGCTAATGAGAAGTGAACGGTAACGCAAATCTAACTTTTTTTTCTTTCTTTCTTTTTTTTTTTTTTTTGCCAAAAAGATCTGCACCACTAATGAGGACCCAAGCCGAGAACTTTACGACTTTTTTTTATCAGACGGAGCTGAGAGATTCTTTTATCGACACATGATTTTTTATGCGCCAATTTTTTTTTTGTTCTCATGTCCTTCCTTCACCACCCGCTATGATTATCACAGCATCAACAAGAGTCTATTGGATTTAAAAACGCAAGATGATGTGCACTATAGATTTCGTACGGCGCCCATATTCCCCCCTTCCTTTACCAATCCCTCTGCCTCCTTCACTTCAAAAAACAAGAATTCGACAGCAAATACAGAACAAAGAATTAAAGACAGCAAATACAGAACAAAGAATTAAAACGCCAGTCCCTTTGAAAAACACGATTCGAAAAAAAAAGCACAAGGCGTCGACACATCAAATTAGTCATTACCAAGAGCGTTTCTTTCTATCGACGACGATGTTTGGCAACTGAATGTTATTGTAAGGCACTGCCTTTACCTAGAGCGCATTCGGAAATATCAAATTTGTTCCACAACTTGTATCCCCGAACAAGACGATTACAATTGTTGTGCGTGATTGAGTAATAAAGCGAAGGAAAAAAAAAAGGGGGGAGGTGATCCACAAAACATCCACCTGCGTCGGGACTGAACTCCACCCTTGGTATTAAAGAAACCAAGAGGACTCGATGCAACCTTGCATCTTATATGCTTGAAGAAAATGAAATAAGCTGAACAATCGTACTGTAAATCCTTCAAGTAGAAAAAAAATGCGTAGTATTGAAAGGGACCGTGAATGGCCAAATAACATCGTTTGACATGCACGGTGTTTGCAATGTATTCTCTGTGATTTTGTTATTCGTTTGTATGATCGAGAAAAAAAAAAGAAGACGTTCGTGCGTGAGCAATGCAGATCGTGTTGAACCTAACTCTCATTCCCAAAAGGGGCGATAGTACTAGCAGGGGAAGCAAATATCCTTGTGTTTTCGCCCTTTTTTTTAAAAAAAAAAAAATGAACAGGAGAGTGATATTGATTGCGAAATCGCACTTTTTTTTTTTGAATGGTCTTAATCTCATTGGCGCAATGCACTATATAGCAGAACAATAAATCATTATTCAAGTAAAAAACCATACACTATTGAAAGACGCAAATCATGTCAAGGATTTCAAATGAAAGAACCCCAAAAATAATGTATATGATTTGCAATGCCTGAAGTGTTTTTGAAAAAACTTCACTGTAAAGTATCTACCAATGCGACATGCCTATCCAACTATAAGAACATCGAATGCTTGATATTGATGACAAGAGAGTCACCGCGACATGATGGTTGCAGAAAACATGGCCAAATGATTCAGGGCTATCTTGATCGGCAGGAGCGATTCGGCTACCCGCAGTCCATCGCTGCAGACGGGTCGTACCCCTGGAAAAGCCAGCTCAGGGTCCAGCACCGATCCCAAGGCTACGACAAGTAGCACGATCCAACAATCGCCACCTCCGTCGATAATATATTGACCCAAAACGCAACGTCTCCTGAAACATTTGCATGTACGATCGCGTTTAAAATTCCAAATTATTTATTTTGGTTATATTGTCCGGACCTATGATTGCAAAAGCAAAAAAAAGGTGTATTACAGAATACCCATATAACGACTTGAAATGGCCTTTCTAAACCATCGATAAACTCAAATATTCGAATATACACTCGATCGACCATTAGGAATAAAAAAATCACAAATTTGTTCAGCCAAGCCAACGGTGACCGAGTCGAACCAAAACAAAGGATTGCGTTCTGGAGGTAGTGTATCTAGGCCTTCTTCAGGAGGCAGCGGCCATGCGATTTGTCTACAAAGACCTATTCCAACCATATCGCCGTACTACAGCTTCTCTTTTACCAAGCCGAGTAAGCGAAGTATACCACTTTATCCCGAGTAGTGATTGTCGGATCCAAAAATCGAATGTTCATTATAGGTTGAGGTGAAAATTGCACACGAGAATGGAATGCGTTGTGTCAAGGTCCAACAGTGATCACAGTTATCGTCGTCAAAAGCATAGAAAAAAATTTCAAAGTCTGCAGTACCGACGGTCTTGAGCCAAATCGTTGGCAGCCCAATCTCGACGGCAATAGGATAAGGAAAATGTATGGCACGAGACAGCATACTTGATGCGACACATTAATTACAAAAAGAAAAAAAATCCATTGCTCGATACCTCATCCAACATTGGCCGCCTACTCGTGTTTAGATAGACCAGAGCACTAGAGATTCTTTTTCTATCCTATCAGACAATTGAAATTTCCCGAAATCGTCTGTCATCATCTCGTTCAAAAACAACAACAGCGCGACCATTAAGTTGAAATGGTTTCAGGATCCAGTAAAGGTACGAGGACTTTTCAAGTTTTTATCATCTTTACATAAGCTTCTTCAATAAATACCCGGACCATGTATCCACCCGATACTAATTTATTCTTGATGAATCAAACGTTATCGTCACTCGCTATCAGAATCCTCTACAGTTTGATTTACTTCTACAAAAAAGATTATGGTGCGACTTTTGCGGTCTGGACAGCACTGTTTCTCAAAGGAAAAAAATAATAGACGAATTTCTTGTTAATCCACAAGAGGGAGCCGCACAGTGCAATAATTTCATCGCTTAGTATCAAAATGCCAACCTCGCAGTGTATCCAGTACTACCGTTCAGCTACAAAAAAAAACGCATCCAGAACGTTCCATTCACTGATATTTAATGCCCAATGACCCCAAAAATAAGGTTCCCGATGACTTCGGATACCATCCTCAACAAACAAACAATGGACACCCGCGCCTGCAATGCAACATTTAAAAATATTGCTACTTCTTCCTCTAGAAGATAAAGTTATCTGTGCTCTTCCAGATCCTCGCTTAAAACTTCGAACAGCACGAAAGCCTCTCGAGAATCCTAGATCATGTATTTTTTTTTTCGCTTCAAAACGGACAGCATCCGGCTACATCATGCATAACTATCACCCTTTGGTGCCTTTTAACAATAAAAAACTCTCAACAAAACACCGCCGAAAAATGATATAAATCGTCTTCCTAACGTCTACGAGAGGTGCAAATTGTTGGCGATCAGTGACCTTACCTAATCGGAAAGTCCCACTAATCTACGGCAGAGTCAACTCCACTACTACTGTCAAAAAAAAGGAGGTATATGTCAACGTTCGATGGTCCTTGGCCCTTTTTTATTCTCTATCTTTTATATTTTTGAGAAATTCCTTGATCCTCATGGTCATCTACACCACCAATCAAAAAGTAGAAGTACGAACTGAACAACATTTATCCGCATATTCATTTTTTTTTGAAAAAGAATAACGTTGTTCATTGTATCCACTTCATCCTCGCCTTCACCCATCGACTCAAAAAGAAAATATTGTTGACGGTAATAATCGCCATTTGAATTTTTTTCTTATCTGTCCCCGCCTGCAACTCTTCAACTGCACTCATAGTTCTCGTCTCAAAGTCCGCTTTTCGTCTCATAGTCACAAGTCCCGTAAGTTCACTACAATTTTGCCATCACTCTTTTATCGCGACCACGTCAAATAATTTTTCACTTGAGTCTCCCTGTTTTCGTTCGAATGTCTATGCTGCTCACCCTTTCGTAACTCCGACTTATCTTTGATTGTTAACTAAAACTCTAAGCTACCTTTCATCATCGTTATCTCCAGCCAGTCGCAGCATCTCATCCTGTATTCATAGACGGCGCATACACAGCTCCACATATTCAACGCGAATAGCATATTTGATATGATAAAGTCATTTAGTATACATGCCATATGATAATGACCATTTCATTCAAATATTTTTTACCAACAAGCTGAATTCAAGGCTGTCTGGCAGACAGACATGAGGGATGGGGTAAAGAGCTTGACAAAAAAATAAACGAGTGGTGGTATATAGGGTGGTTGTGCGCCTGTGTATATTCGCGTCAAGAGAGGAGAGAGCAAGTGGGGAAGAAGAGGAAAGAAGAAGAAGAGACCAAGAAGAGGAAGAGGAGAAAGAAGAAGAAGAAAAGAAAGAGGAGCAACAAGTAGAGAACTGAGAAAGTCTATGCGCTTATGGATTTCTCAAAACATCAGAGCGGTACTCAGCAAGTCGTCATCCACCTCGGGTCCAATGGTACGAAGCCCCTGGTGGTCGACAATTTTGATTCGCGGCGAATGAGGCGGTTCTTCGACAATATCTTGACCATCCAACACATCCACAAAGTCCTTTTCGTCTCCTCCAGATCCAAAGCCGCCACCATTATCTGGCACGGAACCTCTGACTCGACTGGCAATACGACAGAGGACATCCCAGGCGATCCAACAGAACGTGTAAGGCTGGCCTGGCTGAAGGTTTTGGTAGCAGACAGCATACCAGGCAGCCGCCTTTCTTTCTAGGAAAGGAATGTTACTTGGCGGAACTACCTTGGCGTCAGGGGCGTAGAACTCTTGTTCGAGCTCTAGTCGGAATCGAGTCCGGATTGTCGCGAAGGCTCGGATGATCGACCTACGGATCTCGTACTCTCTCTTGTTAGTGATAATGTCCACTCCTTGGATGAACCCACTCACAACCTCCAGGTCGCTAGATGAACAGGTAGCATAGACGTAAAAATAATTAGCATATTAGACAAAAATAAAATATAAAAATTCATAACAAATAGACCAAATAAAATACTAACCTTTTGACGCCGTACTGATTCATGAGGGACTTCAGTTCCTGATCATAAAGAGCCTTCTGCACCATGCCGTCCTGCACGTAATCCTCATAGCCCTCGATTAGCATGGCCTCATTGAATGATTGGCGATAATCCTTGGGAATAAACGACTCGGTCTTGGCGCATTCGCGGTAGATGCGTCCAATGACACGATTCGACTGATAGGTCCTGTCCTGCGCCTTTTCCATGAAATCTGGGTACTTTTTGGGCCGCAGATCCGGCGTAATCTCTGCAGGCTTGCCGCTCTTGGGAAAGTCGACAGCGTCCGAGTGAAGCTGGGCCAGTCGGAGGCATTTTTGATGTTTGGGACCTCCGGGCAACTGGTCTGACTGCGCCAAATGGGCGTTGGCAATCAGTCCGAGGTTGTCCGAGACTGCGTACTGGACAAAGAACTTCAAAATGTCGCGGATCGTCACATCACTGGCAGGAGCTGCTTCACGACCGCTGTAATCCATAGGCGGCTGCTCCATCACGTTCTTAACGATTTTCGGATCCCAAATGACACTGTTCAAAATTTAAAGTCGGCGTTAGTAAACATAGAAAAGACAAAGAAGATACTAATCGACCGAAATATGGACATGTCTCTGCAAAACTTACGTGAAATCTACACGCGATTGCGAATGTAGACAACATAGAAAAAAAATCGTTAGTTTCCGTTCAACAAACCAAAAATGCCCATAGAGCAATCCTCAAAAAAAAATTCGAGAAAACTCACCATCGCCGTCAAGGTCACCGCCACTGCACATGCTTGGGATTCCACGACGACCCTTGGTATTGAAAACAACCACATCGTGAAGATGGCTCAGGGACGGACACTTGACAGCTCTGACAACACGGACGTCTCCAGGATGGAAACACGGGCATCGGACCACCACACAGTCTCCCTCAACTACCCTCCATTTGGAAGGATTCTCAACACTTGACACCTGGATAAAGATTTCGCCCTCCTCCAGATCTCCCGTCTCATCGCAGACGCCCAAAAGGTACGCGCCCTGAGGCACGTAGACGCGAGCCTTCTTTGACAACTCCTCCAGCATCTGCTGCCGAAATAGGGTCAGCAGGTTCTTGACGAAGGGGTCTTGGCGTTGAAGGAAGCCAGCTCGAATCATTGTTACCAGCATCTTGGACGTCCCTCCTTCGTCCCAATTCTGAATCAGCAGCTTTATCGCCATCATATCGTCTGACTGGATCATATTCAGATCCTGCACCATGTTTTCCTTGAGATCCCAAATTACCTGTGGCGATCGATACACAATAAAACATGGTTAACGAAATTCCACAGTAATTAACGCCAAAAATGCGACAACTTCAAAGAAATAGCACACTATTACACACCTCCTCGGGCACACCAAGACTTGTGAGAAGAATGATGATCTGGCGGTTTAGGAAACTAGGAATAAAGGACGAGGTTTTGATAACTTCCAAGACATAATGGGCGACATCAAACTTCTTCATACTGGGCCGAATCTGGACACGGTTATCCTTCAGAGTCGCATCCTTGACCAAGACACCCTTTGCTCCTCCCAAGCGAATCTGGAACGCCGACGGTGTGGTCTCCTTCTCCAGCTCGATTCCTATTTTCCTCGCCAGGTCCTCCGAGATACGTCCACAGCCATCCGAGAAATTATGATCATTGTGCTCAATGTCATCAATCATCTCCACGTCTGTAGCTCGAAGTCGAGCAATGTCTCTGGTGGAGGAGAAGCACTGACCCATACGCGCTCCATATTTGGCGATGGACTTGATGTGAGAAAAATCGCCCATCCACTTGCGAATCGTGTCGGGCGTTTCCTTTCCTTCCTTGGAGCAAAAGAACCAAGCCGCGTTGTCGCGCAGCTGACTCGCAGAAAAGGCTAAAAACTCGTAGACTCGGTCGCCGATCATAATCCCGTCCGTGAGGGTCGTAAAGATGCGGTTGAAGATCGCGTTGTTCATATTGCTCGACGCGTCCCTCGACCATAGCTTGTTATTACCCTCGTCAGAGTACTCGACTCGCAAAAAGTAGTCGCTCAGGTGGGAGTAGTGGCGAATGATCCTGTTGGACGTCTCAACGGTTGGTGGTTGGAGGTACATGGTGGTGGGAGTGATGATGACCTTGCGGAGGAAAACACACTGTGCAGGTACAATACGAGGTCGCGTCGAGATCCTTGACAACTTTTGCTCCTCGTGTCGAAGATATTCCTGCAAGTTCCACACACGCTCTCGGGAAGCGACAATGAGCTCCAGCATCGTGGCGGCCTTGATTGGTTCGACGCTGTTCAGCATCTTGATCACCTCTGGTGTGAGGTCATAGTCCACAATATAGTTGAAAGATAAGGCAGACTCGAGCATGTACCGGGTCTCAAAGGGAAGCTTGTTGAGCGATGCCGTCGTCCGTGGTCCATCGTTGCCCTGTCCTTGTTGCGTGACGATGGGCAAAAGAGGGACGGGGGACTGGGCGAGCAGATTAAACTCTTTGCACTGCGTGTTGAATGTGTCCAACTGATGGGCTGATTCCTGACCGATGGTGAATCGGATCACAGTCCACTTGCCGAGCTTGGCCCAGAGGTTGGAAGGGTTGGGCTCCACTGGTGGTCGTCCTTGGGTTGTTCCGTTTGTCTTGCCCTTGTTGGTAAACTCGCCGTCCTCCTTCGGAATGTCGACCACGCGTCGAAGACAAGAGTTGACGGACCACTTGGAATCATCCTGGTTGTCCATATTAGGATCGTATCTCCAGTAGGTTGGAGGGTATCGCAGATGGATTGTAACCGCCGCGGTATCACCGAGAGTGTCGACCTGGATCGAGCCCTTGTCCATGTCCTGGAACTTCATTTCAATATGGTACTGGATGGTGGTGTCCTTGAACCGCCGGTCAAACATGATTTTGATGCATCGTCTCTGGTGCTGGAACTGGACGACGACATTGGTAGTTGCGACAAACTCAGAGCAAAATGTGTCCTGAGCCAATTTCAGACCCAGTTCCAGCTTTTGCGCCACAATATCAGTCATGTATCGATCCCGCGTCAGTGGGACAATCTCCATGTCAAGAGACCTTCCACCGATGTTGGCCTTTTTGATGTTGTCGATACTGGGCTTGCGGACCTTCAGACGGACGATTGCAAGGCTCATACTCGAGGATTCTGGGTGTTCGATCGTGACATCAACGACCTGGCCATAGGGTTCCAACAGTTTCTTAATTTCTGCCGCTGGCACGGACTTCTCGAGGCCCCGAATGCGGACCAAAATGCTCTGATCGGGGACGAGTTTCTGGAGGTCGTTCTGAAGCCTAGCACGGCGACTCTCTGCTGTTGAGTTATTACGGCGACCGGCTGATTGACTCGAACGGTCTGACTGTGAAGATGCATAACGAGGTCGCATGGTGGGTGATCCTGAGATAGGCGAAGGCGAAAGGGACGAACGGGGGGAGGTCCCAGAGGAAGGAGATGTTGTTGTTGAAGGCGGAGCGACCATAAATGATGCTTGCGGGTTCCTGAAAGACCCCGCAAGCGGCTGCAGCATCATCCCTGTGATGCTTTGGTTTTGCACTGTCGTATGGAACCTGCGCGCCATTTTCGGCTCAGACTTTAGCTGCTGCTGCTCCAGGTGCTGTTGCTCTTGATAGTTGTGTTGACGTTGCTATTGTTGTTGCTACGTCTGTTTCCGTTGTTGTTATTGTTTACTGTTGTTCTTGTTTATTATCGTTGTTGTCGTCGTCGAAGTATTCTTGTTTTGTAATGGTAGTGAAGGCACGACAGCAATGAGAAATGTCGCGGGCTCAGAAAGTGTTTGGTGATAAGATAAAAGAGGTTGTGAGGTGATAACACCTTGGTATCAGGCAGATTCACGTCGAAGGTGAGAGGGGGAGAGGAGGAAGGAAGAGGGAGGGGGATTGCGAATGGGAAGAAACAGTGAGCTGGCGGGGAAGGGAGGAATTGCTCAGTTGTTTCAAGGCATGCCTTGAAGTACAAGAGTGAAATGTGTGGGTGAGGGTGGAAGAGTGGCGAGGTGTGGAGTGGAGGAGTGGAGGAGAGAGAAAGAAAGAGAAGGGAAAAAAAGGAAACGAATGGGTGTTTTGTTGTTTGTGGGTGAGGTGGGTAGGGAGGGAAGAAGGCGAAGAGAACAAAGAGGAGAGATGGACTGAAACCAAGAGTAAGAGAGAACGAGCGAAGAAAAGAAAGAGAAAAAGGCTGGTCACAAATACGAATAAAGGAACGCCACCACAAAATTGACTCTTTCATAAAAAGGATAAAAGGCAAGCACAGGTTGATCCTTTTTATTAGTTTTTGTTTCCATCAACCACACAAAGAACACGAAATCTACACGGAAATAACTAAGGAACACTGTTAGCCGAGAGAGGAGCAAGCGACCACAACCGCAAGCAAGATTGACAGGACGATCAACACAGAGAAAAACAGTCATCAAAACTACACGAACTACACATCCATCCATTCACCCACCCATCACCACTAACAGCAATGGGTGCAACATGTCTAGTCCACTGGAAGGACGCAAACGGCCAGCAATCCCTTACACTCCTCTCCGACAGACTCCTCAAACAATTCCACGCCTCCAACATCGGTCGCTGGAACATCAACTGGAAGGTCTTTCGGGATACCTCTCCAGTTTCGAAATCCGGGACTGGTAAAATGATGCACGTTGTTCACGTCCAGGGCGGGGCTACTGCTCGGGGTGTGCCTCCCAACGCCAAAGCTGCGAGCCTTTATGCAGGGAGTGTTGTTGCTTCTAATGCTAATGGTGGGATCGGAAGTGTAGGTCTTGGTGCTGGTGGTCCAGGGGCTGCAGGAGGAGTAGGGGTGGGTGGCCCTGGTGTCGGTGGTCAAGGTGGTGTAGGTGGACCTCAGGGACCGGGCGCGAATAACGCAGGGCCAGGAAAGGCAGGTCTCGGGATTTTGTCTTCAGTGGCTGGAGCAGGCGTCGGTGGTGCAGGTGGGCCAGGAGGAGTGGGAGGCCTAGGACAAGGACAGGCGTCTGCGGAAACATCAACCGCATGGTGTCTCATTGACGACGGAGCCGTCGGTATTGCTCCAACAGCAACCACAATTTCGTCAGCAACACCTAGCGTTGCCGGCACACCCATCAGCAGCGGCGGTGGTGCTGGCGACGCGCCACTCAAGAAACGCGCTGTACTTGTTGAAGTCGAGAAGGATATCGAAGCTCTGATCGCCAAACTCAAGAACCTCTGGGTCCACCGTCAACATGCCCAAGTCGAGGTGCGTTCTTTTCTTTATTTTTTTGTCGTTCATGCTGAATGTTTATTTCCTTGTGATTAGGTGGCTAAACAACATATCAACTAATCACGTAATTATCAATTTTTCCAACAGGGTTACGTATATGACTTGGGTGACTTTATCGTACGCGCAGGAAACATCATGGTCGCCTCAACAAGTTACAAGGGCATGCTCATCGAGGTATGCATCCACGCCACTTGCCAAACACACCTCTTCTTTAAACTCGAACAAAAAACATGTGCTCTGGTTATGTATGCGACAAATGCTCATCGCGTATCGTTTTGACTATATCCGCCTCCAAATCATTAGATCGAATACTTGCCACAAACCTCAAGTGCAACAGCGTCCAACGCCCTGCTTGAAGAATTCGTCCGCTTAATCTCACCACCGGGCGTAAACCTGTACTCGCCACAGATGTTCGACTATCCATACGAGCAAGTGGGTCTGGACCCCAAGAACTGGTCCATGCTCCACTCTGGCTTCCAATTCATGACCCTCTTCAGGAGGCAGCACATCCTGTAAACACTGAAAAATAAACATTAGAACATTTTACAAACAAAAAGCGGTATGCGCGCCTCGTTGGGAAAAAGTGGCAAATATTTTATTCTAATCCTGATGTTGCAATTTACAGCACTAATTATTTGACAGAAGAAAAATGGGGACGTATAGTTTAGATATCACTCTCAGAAATACATCTACATGATCATTGCAAAAGGTTGAAAACATCCATGAAATGGAGTATCACTTACTTTCATCGTCTCCTCCCCGGGGAGGCTGCTGGGAAGCACCGCCCATACCGCCCATCAATCCACGAGCACTGGAAAAGATAAAATAATAATAAAAGGAAACAGAGCGTCAGACACATGCCAAATGATACATATCACAATGTACAGCAAAAACCCTCAAGATATTAACAAAAATAAAAGATAAGATAACTTACGCCTCGGCAATCTGAGGATCTCTCATCATCTCCTCAATGTTGGGACGCTCGCCGCCAGCCATCATACGCTGAGCCATCTGCTGCATAGCAGGGTTGCTCATCAATGAGTTCAAGGCGCCAGACTGCATCATCTGCTGAGCCATGTTCATCAACGCAGGGTTGGCCATCAAGCTAGCCAAGTCGGGCATACCGCCAGCACCACCACCCAAAGCGCTCAAGTCGGGAAATCCAGCAGGCATACCTCCGGCGCCGGCACCAGCTCCGCCGCTGCGGGGAGAAGGGGTGACCTCGTTGTCGCGAGCCTTGGTGCGAGCAGTGGCCAAAGAGCTCTTCATGGTGGCGTTGTTGGGCTCAAGGGTCAAACCCTTCTCGTAAGCAGTGACAGCCTCTTTGTATTTTCCGACCGAGAAGTAGGCATGACCAAGACGGCTGTATGCCTTGCTGTAAGAGGGATCCACCTCAGCAGCCTTGAGCGAGTCCGTGATAGCGTTCTGATGGTCTCCCATCTGACTGTAGGCAGCAGCGCTAATAAGTTCATTAAGAGGAAACTGGAGTAAGTATGGTATCGGAATCGTCACTTCGACATTCATAAATGTCAAGGAACTTTCTAGAAGGTAAATTCGTACCGGTTGGCGTAGTAGACAGCGTTCTTGGGGTTAAGAACAATAGCCTCGCCATAGAGACGAATGGCCTCAGCGTACTCCTTCTCGTTGACCTTGCGGTTACCTATTATACACCCGATCCGTTTTGCAACATGCAAATTTAGACGTTAGCTTCCTTTCTGAACAGTACAGTCCTTATGACATGTGCTATGGTAGCTCCACTTAAATCGAGAAAAGTCCTTACCGGCAACCTTTAAGTCCTCAGCATTCTTCTTCTGCTCAGCGGTAGGCTCGGCAGACACGGGGATAGAGGCAGATGCAGCGGGGGTGGAGGAGGCGGATGAAGCAGCAGAGGCAGCGGCGGCAGTCTATTACAAAGTTATGAAAAAACAAGCCGATCGACACCTATCAGTCGATTGTTCCGCAAGTATGCCAAGAACCAACAGAACACCACGAAGCACCTCTCTCCCAAAGTGAAGTGCTGTTTTGATGTCGGGTTTAATGTGTGCTTTAGCACTGTCCAGTGCATCCTGTTCATCAAGTCTTGCAGTCATTCTTTCTTGGTAAAAAAGAATGCGATCCCGAGATGTCAGTTCCATTCTGGACGAGAAGGGGAAGAAAAGAGACAATCGCATAAAGAAGACACCCTCTTATTCCCATCCTGATCTGACTGTCGGCTCAAAGAAGTATTTTTCTGTCGCCTGTATTTTCATGCCCACCAGTCGGCTCGAAAATGAAAAAAAAATGCGTACTGCTCCTGCGTAAGAAAGGAAAAGTCCGTACCTTGTTTCCAAGCTTCTTTTGAGCGTTAACAAAGACATCAAAAATCGAGACCAAGGTGGCAGGCTTGGTGCTGTAAGCCTGGGCCTGAGCAGCGTCGTTCAAGTCAACGCCAAAAGCCTCTCCAATGCACTGAATAGCGACTAAGTAGTAGTAAGTGTGAGGAATTGAAGCCTGTCAGTGAGAATTCTTCGCTTTTTTTGTACTTGTGTGCCAAGAGATGAGAAAAGATAAGGTACCTTCGATTCCCTCCGCGTCATCTTGCTTAATGGTTCCGTTGTTGAGCGAGGTCTGGAGGAACTCGAGGATGGAGAAGACAAGGTGCTTTTGCTTTTCGTCGGCCATTGGTCTAGAATGTGTGTTGTGAGGTTTTTGTGAAAAAAGGGTGTGAAGAAACAAAAAAAGGACTTAGAGAAGCAAAGAACCCAAAAGAAGAACGAAGAACGACAGTCGCTCTCATTGCAGTAAGACTCAGGAGTCAAATGGTCACAGCAAATAACGTGACAAAAAATTAATGGTCAAAAACGCGTGTGAGGAAGGAGTAAAACACGTTTTTGATTTTATTTAACGCGCAAGGACAGTTCGCAGGGTAGCCATGGTCTGTTCGACAGGGTATCGGAAACTCAACGTCGCTCGAAGATCGAGGGGGCTAGTAGTCGATAAGACAAGATCGCTAAAAACAATAGAGCATGGCGACAGGTCATTTCGACTGTACCCGGTCAAGATCGCCAGGTCCTCGTTCCAGTCAAGCCCGATCGCGCACAGCGAAATCCACACCGCCTAATCGGAAACGAAAGTATGAAAAATAAAAAAAAAAAAAAAAAAAAAAGACTTCAGCCATTTTCCACTGCTACAAAAATCAATTTTAAAGCGGTTTACTGCAAGTAGGTGACATATAGCAAGTACTTACGGCGGCTGCGATCTGACAGGTGTTAAATTCAAGAAAGTGGTGGGATATCAAACTAAGGTCACAGAGAAACTGGAAACCGCGTCGTGTCAGAGCAACTACTATCATCGAAACAGATAGCGGTAATAAAACCCAGTCCATTCAACGAGACTTACGTCGATAAGCTGTCGTGTTTCTTCATGGTCCACGATCGCTCGCTGAATATAATCAGAAAAGCCCGTAGCGCTGGCCACTAAAATCTCAAATTTCAGAGCCTTTAGAATATCAACCTCCATGTTGGCTAATTCCTGAGTTGAATAAAGATCGCAAAGTTGACACAGGTTGTAGGTGCCGAGCGTGCCTGCAGGCTCTTCAAGTTTCCTATACAAACGCGTGAAAAAGAATTCCAATTGAACAGGAGCATGTTAACCCCGACAGACAGCTCGACTCAACAAATGACCAACTATTTCCTCCCATTGAGTAAATAGCACAAGTGCATACGGCAAAGTCGTTTACCCTGCGATCATAAGTGCGCACATTCCTATGCACTGAAGTTTGTCGCGATGAATTGTCTCCGGTTTTACAATAGCAAGGTAGCGGTCCAAAATATTTACTAATGATATACACAAGAATCATATGGTGGTTAATTTTCAACGTTGCATCGACTATATAGCACATTCGGTTGAAAATAAATAAAATGCGTGGTATTACCAGCGACATGGAGAGTGGCAGGAGGGAGCTTGAACCAGCCATAACAGAGCTCTATGATCCACTGAACAAGTGTAGCCCGATAGTCGCCAAACTCGGAATGCTCGTCAAAGTACAAATAGCGATCATATCGACTCTATATTACATTATCAAAAATAATGGGAAGAGTGAGTAGGCCGGACGGACTAAGCATGCAACCAAAACACGAGGAACAGGGAAATACATTCACATTGTCGGAAACCAAAAATACCTCGATCTCTAGGAGGTAGTTAAAGGTGTCATTGGCATACTCATCCCAGTAATGTTGGCATTGAGGGAAGGGACTGACAACGACAAGGCGCGAGCGAGATATTGCTATGGCAAAGACGGCAGTTATGTTACATTGTGAGGATGGGTCAGGATGTGTTACACAACATAGTTTAGGTACGGACTACAATGGGCTGAGCACAATGGGAAGAAAAAACGATTCCGCGTCACAATACACACAGTTGATATCACATAAGCGAACCTTTTCTCGGCAGCCTTGTCATCAGAGGTCCCAACTGCTTGGTATTAAATAAAACAGCCGGCTATTCATGTTAAACATGAGGAACAAAAAGAGTGTTAGAAAAACTGCTCAGAATGAAGGACAATGACAATCAGGTGTAATTATTGCTTATCCCTCATCACGAACGCGATCAGTCGACATAGATTGATCAACCAGTCAAATTTTTGGCTTGTATCCTGACCATAGCAAAAAAAAGGAGTTGGGTTCAAGGATAAAAGGAGGGGTCTTGAAAAAGACTAACGATGTCGCAAGATACAGTCAATTGACGCGCGCGGTGCTGTCCATGACCAACGGACACACAATCGTACGAAGTACAGCATCTCCCTCACTGACCAATCCATCGAAATCGGTCCACGACAGGATGGAAGGGCAAAAACAACGGAAGTTGAGAAAGGACAGAGCGAGGAAGAATAAATCCTCCCAATGCCAGGAATTAAGGGCACACAGCATACACACACGAACATGAGATTGGTGCATGCATAACCTGAGATTTAAATAAAACGTACCATGGTGGGTGTGCCTATGCTCAGAGAGATATCCGTCAAAGGAGCCCTACGGGTCCTAGATACGTGCTTCTTGACCGGCGTCTGCTCTTCATCCGGCCACACTTCGAATTCAGCAGGCGGTTTCGTAGCGGGAGGAGTCATGGGAAGTTCGTCGTTCGAGCTGTCGTCATTGTTGCCTGTGATATTCAAATCAAGCATTATTGAACCAGTTGATCGGCGGGATAGTCTAGGCCTTGGTTGTTGCGGGTTATGAACAGTTCTCGCCTTCCTGCCCTCAACCCCACGCGCTTCGCTCCTGGGTCGTTTATTGCTTTCCGGCTCGACAAGATCGTCACTACCGTCCCAAAATGCTTTGCCGGAGGATTGATCAGGAGCATTAAAACTCAAGTTGCTGCTGTCACTGTTATCGCATGTACCGGGTTGAGGCGTATTCACGTCCTGGTTCGGATCCTGTTGAGTGGTGCTGGAAGGATCGCGTGAGAGTGAGCTGTCAGTTGCGCCAAAAATATGGTGAGGATGATGTTGAAGAAACGCGGAGTGTGATTGAGCGGTGGGAAGGTTAATCATGGACTGAGGACGTGTCTGAGAGAGTGTCTGGGCTCGAGGACGGCCGTCAGGTGCCTCTGTTGCTTTTCTCTTTGGAGTCTCAGTCCCTGCTTCCGATGTTGCCGAGACAAGTGAGGATTGAGAGAAGGAACGCTGGAGGAGCTGTCCGTGAAAGATCGGCAACACTCCAGTATTGCGGTTGCGGGCTGACTGGGGAGAAGGGGTGCAGTAGCCGGTCACCTTTGACTGGATTATGCGAGAAGCGTTGGAGTGAAGCGGCGCATTTGAAGGTGATGGCGTTGAAGAGGCAGAGCTTGCGGGTGGTGTGGGGTGTTGTGTTGCTCCGGAGGTGTGGGACACCCTCATATCCATAATGAAAGGAGGGTTTCTTTGCGGAGAGAAATGTTCAATTGCTCTTTTTCGCTGTCGTCGATTATCTGGCAATCTGTTCCAACTAGCCACAGCAGAGTGCTCGAAGGTGTGAATGGATGAGTATTGTCGATAGGGAAGATAAACTGAGGAAACTAGGCAAAAGGAAACAAGAGCTCACCGAGGAAAAAGGCTAGCAGTGGAGGACGCAATGTTGGATAATGTTGGATGTTTTGTGCGTGAGTCAAGACCGGTTGAACTGAGTTGGAGAGTGTGCCGGTTCAGTTGGGCTTGTAACGAAGTGTCTGTGACGATATAGTTGGGTGTGTTATGCGTGCGTGTGTGTGTGTGTGGGAAGGTTCGAGAGGGACACAGGGAGAAAGTTAAGAAGCGCGGAAGGAGAAGGGGAAAGAGGAGGAGGAAAGGAAAGAAGGAACAAGGAAGTGACCCTGGGGGGGTGGGGCAACACAAGGGACAAAGGATAAGCTTTCGTATGCTACGTTGTATCAACTCCTTTTGCACAAAGGAAAGGAAGAATAGAAGGGGCAAAGCAAAATAAAAAGAAAAAGCAGTGAGAGTAGGGAGTAAAGAAGGAAAGGGGGGTTGAGTAATACGAAGGAAGAAAAAAGGTAGAAAGAGGAAGGAAAGTAAGAATAAAGGGAGATGTCGAGCTACAAGATGGTGGCAAAAGAAAAAAAGTATGCAAACATAGGGGATCGAGTAACGATGGTGCAATTCGGCTCTGTTGAATAAGGGAGTAGTGAATGCGAATCAAGAGGATGAATGAAGAAAAGGAAGAGAGGGACAGGGGGAAGAAGGGGAAGGGGAAGTGGGAAAATGACAAAGGAGGAAGAAAAGGGAATCACGAAAAAGAGAGAAAAGAATGGAAGGGAGAGAAAGGAAGTACAGTAAGCAAACAGAAATGGGAGGAAGATAGATAGACACTCGACAGCGAACAAAAACAAACACAAAAAAACGATATCAACAACGACGACAATAACACAACCATCAAAAACATCCGACACACAGACTGCAATGGCTCTTTCTTCTCTTTCGTCACTTAAGAGAAGTAAAAGGGGTCGGATGCAACAGGAGGCTAGTTGATCAGGCTGACAGACGCTGGTTTCAGCAGCCTTCTCACCGCAAGGTTATTTTTTTTTTACGTTTTTCACGCAAAATAAAGGCGGGCGCCAGTTGCACGTTGAAAGGCTTATAGGGGGAGACAGTGCTAATAGAAAATCAAACGCCATTATCACCATCTTGTCTTGGCCGCACCATTTCTCCTAAACAAGGCACTTTGTTTTTTTGCTTTCGTGACCTGAACGACGTGTTTATTTGCGTCCGCCAATGTTAAAAATATGTCTAATGCAAAAACCTTGCTCCATCTTCATTTGTTCACTACTCCATACATACATACAATCGCACTCTTCCTTAGGCGGAAGAGGCGGGTGCAGGAGAAGGCTCGCCCTCGGCCTGGGTAGCCTCTGGGTTAGTCAACGCTGCCAAAGCTGCTGGATCAGGTCCACCCTAATGAAGCATTCAAAGAAATAGAAAAAAATAATAATTAATACGGTTAATAATAAATGCTTAGACATCCACATTCATCTACTGATATAGCATAGCCTCATGTTTCTCTCTCCGTTTATCCTTCAAGCGTTTCATCACTCATGTTCCTGTTTATACATCGTATTAAACATAGATTCATGTCCACATTGCAAAAAAAAGTGAGGTTTACCTTGGTAAGGATATCCCAGACACTGACGCGCATCTGCTTAATCTTCTCCTCCAGCTCCTTCTGCTTCTTCAAGTTTTCAGCAGCTTCCTCCTCAACTGCCTTGTGCGTGCGCTTAAAGTGCTCCTGGAACTGCTGTCGCTGGGCCTCAAAAATGGGCACAGGTGGCTGCTCAGCCTGCTGGCCGCCAACACGGAACATTCCGAATCCGCCCTTGCCCTTCTTGCTCTTCTGCTCCTCCTCCCATTGAAGACGCATCTGTTCCTTGAGATCCTCCTCCCACTTGGCAAACTCGACTGGAATGTTGGTACCGCGGAACTTTGCCAATGGTCCACGAACATCCTCAACCTCCGTCAATGCAAGAGCTATACCACAAAGACATTAGTTTGAGCCGTTAGCATAGTTTAAAAATCAGATACCTTGACGCAGATCACATCAACAAAGAATTGACATAAAACACAGTTACGTACTCTCGAGGAAGGGAATCATGGCGACCAACTCGGTATCATTGGGATCACCCATCCATGGCTTCATAGCGATCGAGTTCTCGGGCTGGAGAGAGTAGGCATCGGGATTTGAGTCCATAATAATGACCTTGGACAAGTCTCTGTTCAAATGCGACAAATCCTTAACGTACTTTCCATCAATGTAGCGAGTACTCTCCCTGTACAGACGGTAGGGGGCATACTGGTAAGGATCCAACTTTTCCAAGATACGCATGGCGGTCTAATAACGGAAAAAAAAATAAGGGGTAAGTACAACAGTTCACTATCATACACAATTGTGGCTCCATTTGCATCATGATCGGCTGCAAGTAACGACAGAGACGACTTACATCCGAGTTTTGGGTGGTAAAGATGACAATCTCATAGTGCTGGAAAAGGTAGGCGAGAAAATATTCTGCTCCGGGACGCTTGGCGACTCTCCAGCCGTGATCTTTGTCCCAGGTCGAATGAATAAGAGTATTGTCGAGGTTGATGACAAGGGTGTAGGGCTGCTGGTAGGGTGCAGGAAGGGGGTCGGGCAAGAGTTTGTCCCAGATAGGGTTCGACATGCTGTCGCGTGTTGAATGGTAGCGCTCCTGAGCTCTGCGGACAAATCCTGCCAAAAAGTTCTCGTCAGCATGCTTCTCTGTGTCTCTGACTCCTTCCTCGTCCTCATAGGGGCGTCCTAACATATAACAGAATATAAAATGTTGAAAAAGTGGTTAGGACCTCCCACGACAGTCGCTAATCAATCGAGCTCAGCCGTTGGTCCCTTTATTTCCTCCGGCAAAACTATGCCAAGCAAATTGGACCGACGACCCAAGAAGAAAAGATCGAAAGCAATAAAGCGGAAGACAACTCACCAACGTAGTAAGTGAATCCGAGAGCTGTAGTTCCGAGAAGACCGTAGAGAATCTTGACGGCGTTGCTGGTAGGAGTCTTTTCGATCTTTGAGGGCTTGTTCTTTCCCTTGGGCGCGGTGGCCAGTGTAGGGGCGTGTCCGGTCTTTTGAGCGAGAACCTCGGCAGCGAGGCCCTTTGATGTCTGGTTGGCAGCTCCGTTGGCAGGGGTGGCAAATGTGCGGCGTGCTGCCCATGAAGGTGAAAGGCGGATGCGGGCAGCAGGGTTGAGTGCCCTCGAGAAGCGTGCAAGGGATGCCATGGTGGGTGTGTTGTAGGTGGTGGGAAGAACGGAATGGAAGAAACGACTGCCGGTCTGAAAAAGGGGAAATTCTTGGGTTGGTGGCTTGCGCCAGTAAACACGATTTTCCACAAAGCGCCACCAATTTGGTTTGCTCCACAAAGTCACTTTTATTTATTCTATTTTATAGCATGCAGCAAATGGTATGGGTTTTATCCCGAAACTATCAAAGAGAAAGAGACATGTGCATACATTCGTTAGAATCAAGAAAAAGTGTGAAAGACGCAATTGACAATAACATCTTTTAGTCAATGATATATAACTTACCAGAGCCAACAATCTCGTCAGCCTTTTGAAGGGCCTCAATCATTTTCTTGCACTCTTTGCGACGGTTCTGAGTAAACTCGCTCTCCTTCAGCAGCTCATCCAGCACCTCAGTCTTATATAACTCCTGAAGCAACTCGCGCTGAAGTTCTTCCTTGGCATTGTTGACAAGGTTAAGCATAATGGCCTTGGGGACAGTATCAATCACAGTGCGCTTGACAATGTTAAAGTACGAAGAGATCAACAGCTTAATAACTTCGGTCTCGATCTGTTCACGCTCTGACAGGTTGCCAGAAGCCTTGAGGACCGATGGTGGAGGCTCCATAACACCGGGACGCTTCTTCTTGCCCGAGAAAAAGCTTCCAAAGAAGCCATTGTTCGTGGGCTCGGGCTCGAGGCTGGGAGGGAGGTTGGCCAAGGCAGAGTTGCGGTTCTTAGGATCGATAGGCTGGGGGTTCTTGGCCTGGTTAATGCGGTCGTTGATGACAGCCATGGCCTTGTGTCCGTTCAAAAAGTCAGGGTGTCCTGTGTTGATGTAGCAGGATTCCATAGAAATCAAGTCCTGAACAAGCTTGTTGGTGGGGCTCAACTGCTTGCGGAAAAAGTTGATTACAACCTGGTAGAAACGATCCTTCAACTGGGGGAAACGCTTGAAGAGCTGCTTAGACAAGAGCTGGGTCAAGATGCGGACCAACTCGTCAAAGACCATGTTAACGCAACGTAAACTGGGGTCCTCGAGGCGCTTGATCTGTTGTTTGATAATGACCTCGAAAGCCGTGGTGCCGACAAAGAGAGCGGGTGAGGAACCAGAGGAGTTATAGAGGATGGTGCGAATATCGACGTCTTTGACCTGATCAAAGGGATCCAATGACTTGACTCCGTTGGAATAGAGCTCGTGGAAGACAAAACTGATACGGGCACCTCCAGAAAGTTCAAAAGACGACAAATCAGTCGAGTTACCGTCAATGATGGTACGGAACTCTGTGCAGAACTCAGTAATGATGTTGAGGACAATGTTGGCCTGCCCTGCGCCCTCAGCCATGCCATCTCCGAGTGTTGCCAATTCAGCGACGTATTTGGCAAGAGCAGCCTGGATCTTAGCCTTGATCTCGGGAAGAGTGTTACGAATGTGATGCATCAAAATCTAAACCAATCACGCAAAGGAAAGAGTGATAACGGGTTAATGAACAAAGTCAAGAGCATATTTTCTTTGCAATAGATTATTCAGTGCAAGCTTGCGCATCATTTAAATAAACATCATACCATGTTTAGTTTTCTGGCCAAGTAAGGGGTTCCGCAGTATTGAGCCTTGCTCTTGTATGCAGCATGGTTCTCGAAGAATGCGCGCTCTCCCTCCAAAGACTTGTTGATGGACTTCTTGGTATCAATATCACGCTGTCCACGGTTGACGACGGGAACGTAGCCAAGACGAAGGGGAATGACACGGCCGGCCAAAATATCGACAACGTCCGTGCCAGCATCCCTAGAAAAAAGTCAATGACACGAGACAATGGCCCAGGCATTAGAAGATTTGCACCTCGCATGCATGCAGCTCCGTCACACATAAACAAGAGCATTTGAGCACATGCCCCATGCTGTCGCAACCATATTGTTCTTACATAAGATCGACCTTGGTCAAGACACCGATAGTCCTGGCACCCTCGGGATCGACATCACGGGCAAGACGAAGACCGTCCGAGTTGGCGAGATCAACGTTGGCGGCAGTAACTGCCAAGATGATGGAGTTGGGCTTGGTGATGTACTTGACAATCATATCCCTGATCTGCTTTTCAATATCCTTAGGCTGGTCTCCAACGGGCAACTAATTGCAGTAAATCATAAAATAGGAATGGTTGTGTGTAAGTCCGTTGTTCAAAACTTCTTATGATGAAATATGATACGTACGCTTGTCCCGCAGTTGTACCTTGGTCAAACCGGGCAGATCGACAAGAGTCAAAGTCAAGACATGAGGGGAGTAGATGCGGAGGTTGATGGGAAGAGGAGAGATTCCTACCGACATGCAACAGAACGAGAATACAATACAAGGTTACGATGAGATCTGACGTTTTTTTTGATGTCGGATGATTGAAATAAAAGGTGCGGGAATCCAACTGGTGGGTAAAATCTCCAGATGGGATGAGAAGAGTGCATACCTGCGTTCTTTCCAGTCTTGGCCTCAGTGTCGCGAACAATCTCCTCGCGAATCAGGTTGAAGTCGGTGTACTTGACGCCGGGCTGATGCAAGAATTCACCCCACTCCTCAGGCTCCTTCTTTTCGTTCTCATCGCCCTTCTTGGTATCTAGTAGATAATCAAATAGGTCCAAAAGAGATGAGGAAAAAGAAATAATATCATGTTAGCGTAAGCACAAACCGAAAAAACTTGAAAACGCAGGTCGCGGTAGATACCAAAAAGTCCTTGTGGTTTGTCCCTTTCATGACAACAAAAGAAACGAACAAAAAATAGCAGCACATGGAAGTAGAAAAAACAAACAAATCATCATGAACAACGGCCCAAAAATGATAAGGGGTAGGCTGTTGATAGCACGCGGATATCCAAGCTCATGGATAAACACACACACTCAGCCTCTATCCACGAACATCTCTCCCTTTCATCCCCTTTATTCTCATTCCCTTATCACCAGTCCAGTCCATTCCTTCTCGTGCCTTCCATTTCCTTATTGTAGTGCATTTTTTAGTTCTCCAGATATTCTTTGGTGAGTGCGTGCGTAACAGGAATTATTGGCATTGTAAAGAACGGCTTGTGGTTGACTTGCCTTTGTCGCCATCGTCAGAGGTGGAAGCAGCAGCAGGACGGTTGATCAGTTGAAGAACCTAAGTGACGACAGAAAAGGTCAAAAGAAAACGATGTCAGGGCCGTGCATCCTTCATCTGCAAGTCTGCTTTGTCCATCACACATCAGTCTATTTTGCCACCACTTTTTTTTCTGTCATTGCTCGCCAGCCTAAGCTGTCAAGTCAAGAAAGGGAGACGTTACCAATGGTCGACGAGTCACGATACCGGAACCACGGGGCAAAAAGTCGCGTCCGACAATATTTTCAAGGACAGAGCTTTTGCCAGAGGATTGAGAGCCAATGACAACGATTTGGGGGAGGTCAACGGGGTTGTGGACACCGACGGTTGAGAAAGCGTCTTGGAGCCTGTTGATGGTCCTAATGAGAGTTGCGTCCATGGTGGCGTGAAGAAAAGGACTATGACAGGGATAGCTTGATAAGAAAAAAAGAAAGCCAAGACCAAGTTTGTTCTCTTTTTGTCTTGGCGGGAGAGAGAGAAGGGGCAGAAGCTGAGGCGGGGTTGTTTTTGTGTGTTGAGCGGGATCTGTTGCCTCTTGTGCTCTGGGTTATCTGGTGGTAGGGAGGAAGGAGAGGGAGAAAGGATGAAGAAAAAAAAGAAGAAAGAGAGGAGGAAGGAGTGAGCAGTAAGATGAACAAAAAAGGGCAAAAGTAGAAAAAAAACTAACCGCACATAAAAAGGAACAGCCGCCTTGTTCCTTTTTCCTTTTTTCTTTTGTGAAAGAACAGCTCTCGCTGGCAACTCTCCCTCCACGCCCCAGTCAAAACTCTTGGCCACAAAAGGTAAGGAACAAACTACGATCGCACTTCCTACAAGGTATCCCCCCCCCTAAAGTCACGTGGACTACCGCCTCTAATTGGCCAATTGCATGAACCCTTTTTCCATGCCTCTTGGGGGTTTTTTTTCTTTTGTTCTTCCACAACCTTGTTCCTCACACACCCATCAGTCGTCGTCATCATCTTTTCGTCCCTCCTGTCCTCACTATCCCCCCCACCTCACAACTCCTCCCTTCCGCATTCGTCCCCTCTTAACCATCCTCTGAGGAGAGATAGGAATGCTCTCAATGGACTGGACTCCCTATAGACGCCTTAGCCTCCAGCTCCGTGTCCGAGTTCGTCGCTTCCGCCTTCACTTTCGCAGAAACGCGCGCAGGAACACAGTCCTCCTCCTGATCGCAATCTACATCTTCTTCCATCTCATCGCCCGCGCAGGACGTCTCCACAACTCGGTCGACAAACGATGGGAGCACCTTCAAGAGTTTGTGAAACCGGGTATCCTTGGTGCACCGCCAGACGTAGAACTCAACACCAAGGACTCTGTCCGTGTTCAGCTCTGTGACACCGAGGATCGCCTCTGCTCCTTTTGGACGTCTGATCAGGTCTGGAAATCGGCGGAGCTCACCAGGGACGAGGCTTGGTTAAACCCTGGATGGATTAAGGTCCCTATTGGAGTCCAGGCTACATTGATGATGGATAATAATCGGCAGCAGGTCCTCCGCTATGGTCGCCACAAGTGCGATGGCACCTCGCTCAACTGTCAGGGTATCAACAGCATGGTCGTTGAAGGTACAATACATTTTGCATGGAATAAGGGCGTCATTGCGCTTTTATAGCGCTAATTGATTGATGTGTACGTTCAGGACCAAACAAATGCGGAGATATAGTTGTTGACACCTTATACTCTTCTTTACGCCCTTCAATTAGCCAGCATCCTTTCGGCGATTGACGCTATTTCAATATCATGCACGGGCGAACAGTGGGTGAGAGAACCGGCCATTATGCACACCATCTACGCCAAGAAAGTGTTCTCGAAGAAGGATGTCACTATGATTGCCCAGTTCTCAATCAGTCGACTGGATCGATTCGAACGCGCCAAAGCTGTCTGGCGAGGACCAAGCTCAGTCGTTATGTAAGTTTCAAATCATTTTGGACCCTGACATGGATTTAACAAAAAAAAAGCAACAGCCCAGGGCACTGACCATTTTCTCTTCTTTAAAATACCTACCATTCTATCCCTTTCGCGCCCAGATTCCTGGCAACATACACGGACATCCTGGAACTGAAAAAGTACTTTGAGCGACCTGGCAAACTAGCACTGTATAACTCGATCACGATTACCATCGTCAAACCCAACTACTCACTCGGCACCCACTCACGATACCCCATCAACCACCTCCGCAATATTGGTCTCATGGCCACCATGACCGATTATATTTATGTGATTGATGCCGACTTTGTGCCGACCTCGAAACTGTACGACTTTGCGAGCACGCAACTGATCTCTCTCCTAGAAAAGGCGACACATCCAACCGCGTACGTAGTCCCTTGTCTCGCAATCAAGGAGGAATACAGGGGCAAATTTCCAGACACAATCAAGGAGCTTCAGCCGCTTATGAAGTCAGGAATTGCCTACATTACCGATCCGCGGAATGGACATGGACCGACATACACACAACTTTTTTTGAACTCGCCTGTTCTCAAGAATCCGCCTGCCTACGAGGTCTGCTATGAGTCTCAATGGGAGCCCTACTACATTGTAAACCGGAACTACCCTCACCCATACTATGACGAGCGATTCAAGAACCAGGGAGGCGACAAACAGAGCCATGCTCTGATGCTGAACGCTTTAGGGTACCGGTTCTTGGTGCTACGGGATCACTTCATGTACCATATGGACCACGCGACTCTCAAATGGACAGGTGATGGGTTGGAGCAAGGGAAGCAAAAGGATTTCACCTACTTTGAAAACTACTCGCCCGAAATGGAAAGGATCTTTGGTTCCAACTATCGCTGGCCTCGAGGATGCACCCGCCCTCTCGTTCAGTCCTTCAAGCGGGATCTTCAAGGCATCGGGACCATGTAACCATACTTTAACTATTTCCTCCATTTTGTAATCTCGAATTCATCGCTACTCATCTTTCACTTTTTCATAGACTGGGTTCCTATTTCTCTTCAACATGTACAATATCTTTCATAAACATTTATTCTTTATCAGCTTTGATCCTTTTTTGGTGGTCATTGATCGCAGTGGCATTGATGGTATGATTGGTATCTAAAGGGCAGCCAAGATGACAATACCAGCAACGACAGCGACGATTAACAAAATGTAGCACGACTTGTTGCGTGCATTCTTCTGGTGCACTGCTGCTACTGTCAATTCCTCGGCTGCTGCATGTGTGCTCATGCTAATCGATGTAACATTCGACTCGATTGAATCTATTTACATTAATGTAGAAGGGAAAAATAGGTTAGACAATGCCATGAGTAGAGAAGGATACACGAAAATGCGCATAAAAGAAGGACTTACCAAGCATGCTGCCTTGTTCATGCACCATTGTGCCGAGATCGCGAAAGATCTCGTTGAGCTCGGTAATACCCTGTTCAATCTCCCGGATCTCATCTTCACGCTGTGTGATCATCGACTCGTTGTATTCCAGCTCGTTGTCGACGACCAGTAATTGCATGCGCCTCTGGTTATCGTTGATCAAAGGCTGGTCGTCAATATCCACGCCCTCATCGTCACTAAAAAATATCGAAGAAAAAAACGATGGTCAATTGATGTGTGTTAGAGAGAGATTGCAAAGGTATTTAAAGAAAAATACATTTGAGTCAAATGATCCCTTCAAACTTACGAGTAATCGCTCTTGGAGACAACTTGACGGGCCTTGAGGACAAACTCACGTTGCTTCTCGGCAGATACCCTCTGGACCTTTTGGAAGTCGACCAAGACCTTTTGGAAGTCCTTGGACACTTTCTGGTGCTCCAATTTTTTCTAAAACACGACAAACACATTTTTTTCCATCAAAAAAAAAAAAAAAAAAAAAAAATGGCGATGCTTAGGTGAGCACAAAAGAAAAGAAAGAAGGAAAGTCCCTTGTTTTGTAGGCAAAATATTTTTTTTGATTTTGTTTCTGTTCACTTACTCCAGAGGCATCAAATTGGGTCAATTCTTTGATTTTTTGACTGGTCTCGCGGACCTGAACGCGGGTCTGTTCAGTCAAGTCCTGCCTAAGGAATGCAAACATGAACGAGTACCTGTGTCAGCTACAGAGAATAAAAACCACCCTTGACATCAAGATCCATTGTCTGGAATGAAGGGAAAAGCGAGGCAGGCAACTCCTTACAGCTTAGTGCGGATGTCCTGTGTGTCTTTGAGGGTACCGAGGTAGCCAACCAGACGCTGTATTGAGGAAACGTTGGAGGAGATACGGAAGACTTGTTGGGAGATTTGCTGGACCTTGGCCTGGTAGGCATGTTGATTGACTACAGGTATCCAGGAGTATGGAAAAAGAAGATTGTTAGAATGGGTTTATCAATTGAGTGGGTGAGGTTCAGGGAGGGACAGACAGGGGTTGTTGGTATGGAGAATGTGAAAGGAGGGAAAAGAGTCGAAGTGACAGAGCGGAGAAAGGGGGGTGAGTCAGAGAGTGAAGGAAATGATAAGTGGCGGCAGTAGCGTACCGTCGCCAAGGTTGGCAGGGGCGCCTCTTCCCCAATTGTTTCCGTTTCCGTTGCCATTGCCGTTGCCACCAAGGGGACTGGGACCTGGTGCCTGTCTCCTGATTCCGCCGCCCTCACCACGTTCCAAGTCAGCAAAGGACATTCTTTTTGTTGTTGTCTGTGTGTGCCGTTAATGAGGAGTTACTGTTACTGCTGTGGTTTGTTTGTCGTGGAGTTGTGTCCTGCTTGCTTCTGAGATGAGTGCGAGTGGCGGAGGAGGTGTGAGAAAAGACCAAGAGGTGATAGAAAAGACAGGTTCAAAAAAAAAAAAAAAAAAAAAAAAAAAAAAAAAAAAAAAAAAAAAAATTCTGGAGAAAGAAAACGAGGATTAATGGACCTGGTCAGCCTGTCGAGTTGAGTCGAGGGTTGGGCCTTTTCTGGCCAGTGTGGGCCAACGTCACTTGAGAGCATTCTCGTTTGTACTTTCCTGTTCTTTTGCATACTTCCTTCCTCTCCTTTATTCTTTTGTCCTCTTCCTTTCCTTTTCATTCATTCCTCTTTTGTTTACACCATCTAAGCAACTTGCAGGATTGCCCCCATCCCTCACATCGTCATCGTCCTTCCTTTCTCTTCTCTCGACAATCCCCGCAGGAAAAAAAAAAGGACGCGCGAACTTGACAACTAAGGGATAACAACGAGAACGACAATCCTCTCTCCCTAGTTGACACGTTGCTTCCATCTCTTTCAGTCCTCATCTCTAGGACTGGGCCCATCGTCGCCACCTGAATAGGGTCAAGCATGCTCGGCGGCCATCATAACCAGAACAACGCTTCCGCCACCTCCTCCACAACCTCAGCCAACCACAGCAGACACTCTAGTCGAGGCTCCATCAACAGCCATCTCATGAACAACTCCAACGGAAACGGAAACGGAAACGGAAACGGAAACGGAAACGGAAACGGAAACGGAAACGGAAACGGAACAGCAGCAGGGAACGGTGCAGGAAACCGTCCCTACAGTCGCAATGGCTATCAGCAGGCTGACTCCACGTTCGATCCAGTCTCGTCCAGGCGTCTTCACAACTCCTCAGCAGCTTCAACTAACTCGACCTCGTCCTCAACTCCGCTGTCGTCTATGACCAGCGCATCGTCACGTCCCTTTATTCGACAAGGCCAATCCATGCGACGGGACAGTACTGCTTCAACCTTCAGCACTCTATCTGAAGCGTAAGTGATCCATGAAGCTGCTTTGGAAACAGCCTGGCGTTGTCAATTGATCTGCATAGCCCTAGCAAAAGAAGCTTCACTGTTCTTTTCAAGCCATGTCGCCTTATGCCTTTATTTGTTCATTTTCATTTTTAGATCACAGCCATGGACACGGGCCGATATTGGATTCAACGGTAACTTTTGCTTTTTCATGGGACCTCTCAGTACCAGGAGCATTGAAGCCGCTGAAAGAAGATCACAATGACTGATAGCTTTACGCCCTGCTCTCAATAATTCAAACGTCCATTAGCCATTTCGGGAGTGCTGAACAACCCGACAAAACGCCCGTCGTCTGCCGCAAAGCCATCAAAGACCGATATACCCCCAGTCGCTCCCGTGTCAATTCGCAAGGTCAAGGCTTCAGAATTCGACAGTTACATTAAACACATCACCCCCGTGTTCGAACGTTACCAGGGCAACAGAGCAGGAGCAAAATCCGTCGATGGAGCCAACATTCACTCACCTCGATCACCCTTTGGAGCGTCCTTTGACTCGGTAGCCAACCATCTTCAGCCACAGACCTCCATACCGTCTTTGGATGAAGTATCACAGGGAATTATGAACAGGACCGAGAGCGCAAGGAACCCTTATTCAGTGCCGGACCTATCAGAGATCAACGAGCCTGTCCCTATGAAGCCCGCTGTGCCCGCCATGCCCGACACCCCTGCCCTCAACACTGTACCTTCCATCTTTTTCGATCCCAGCTTCAATTTTGAGAACCCCAGGACATTTGATCTCGTCTGTGAACAAACTGGATCTGCAGAGTCGAGGAACAGCACCACGTCTATTGTCACCAACAACATCCTCCAGGAAAAACTCTCTCACTACTTAGACACAGTTGAAATCCACCTGATGACAGAAATCTCGCGGCGCTCGACATCTTTCTTTGAGGCACTGTCTAATCTTCAGGCGCTTCACTCGCAAACATTGGAGTGTGTATCCCAGATCCACGTTCTTCGGGCACAGCTGGCAAGGATTGACCACACGCAATCGAAACAGGGACTCGAGGTTGTTCGACTCAAACGGCGCAGAAGAAACCTGGCTCTGCTTCACAATGGAATCCGCATGGTGAAGGAGATCCGCTCGACTCAGCCTATGATTCAAATCTTACTGGGGAAGGCAGACTATTTTGGCGCATTGGACCTCATTGACGGCGCGCAACGAGTCTTGATTGAGGGCGACATGAAGTATCTTGAGGCGACTCCAGGATTCGACTCAGGTCTGACGCTTATTTCCTCGTCTTCTGCGAGCATGCCATCGCCCCGGTCGTTGGACATCCGCGGAGTTCTGGCGCTTGTTCACTTCAGCGGTCAATTGACGGAGATGAGAAAGATGATTGGCAAGATGATGGAGGGCGACTTGGTGGATCTGCTGATCAATGACTTTCGGTCGCGGATTGGAAAGCTGGATGTGGCGACTCTTTTGACGGACCTAGGAAAAGTCGACACATCCAATACAAAGTTCACCAAACCCAACTTTACTCGCGGTATCAACCCTCTGTTGTCCAAGCAGGTCGAGCGTGAGAGCGATCTGCAGGAGAAAATGATGCCGCTTGTGCAGGGTCTTTTACGGGCGAATCGGGCTGGAGTTGCGCTGCAGATCTTCCGAGAACAAATTCTGCAGGAATTCAAGAACATTATCAAATCTGTAAGTGTTTGAAGCTAATTACACGTACGTTGTGCCTGTTTTGGGGTGGAAATTGAGTGTCTTACGCTCTTAGACGTTACTTATTTTATTTCCTTAGCAATATCCTCCACCAGACCCTAATGTTCAGAACTCAGACGCCCCTCTTTCCGCAAAGAAGAAGGATCAGATGTAAGTCGGTTGCACAATGGTATTATGTTACATTTCAGACCTCACAACCTTTGTCTAACGACAATTCATGTCGTGAAATTTAGGGTCGCATTGACAAACCAGCTCAGGACGATGGACCCTGTGACGTTCTACAAGATGCTGTCATTCATCTACGCGTTCTTGCTTGGTGCTCTTCAACGAGTCTCGCTTTATCATCAGCTCATGCTTCTTTGTATCAGAAAGGCAGAAGCTCAGGGAACAGGCGCCTTGATAATAGCCGACACGTCTTCGGATTCGGACAGCATGCAGGAGTCAGCGTCCATTCGGGAGATGAAGGAAGGAGAACTCGAGGGCGAAGAGTATGAGGAGCTCGATGATCAGGAGGGATCTGATGGAGAAAATGCTGGATTCAGCCTTGGTACAAGCACTCCAGGAGCGACACCCTTGCAGGCAACGATAGGCAGGAAACGTATGGCGGCTCAGCGCGACAGCAAGGTCAGATCTCCCAGGACACCCTTCTCTGGTGGACCCATGTCTCCTCCCATCAATCGATTCGGTGCATTGCAGATTGACGACGAAGATGGGCAAATGAGCATCAACGCAGTGGCACAGCTGTTCCGCCAACTCGAGACGGAATCAGAGGAAATCTTGTTTGCTGTGGCGGATCTGGCTCATTCCAGGTGCGCCAAGCTGATGGGCATGAGATCAGAACAGACTGCCAAACTGTTGCCCACAGAGGTCTACAAGTTGTTGAAGCTTACTTGGTCATTTGTTCTTCAGAGTGAGCTCCTCTCTGGATACATGTGCTACGGTCTCCGGACAGCCATTCTCTCACAGGTATGCACCCTGGCTATTTCATTACGTCTTTGCCATTGACATATTACCTAAAGTTAACAATGATTCGAGTTCTAATTATTCATATTTTCATTTCTACAGTCCAAGGCATTCTTGCTACAGTTCCACATGGAAAAGACGAGTCAGTTGGCGCTGGCGGTAGGCGAGGATCAATGGGCTCAAGTAGAGGTACCTTGGTCATCACAATCCACAGTCAACGAGATCACTGCCATTTCCAGTCTCAGTCTCCAGGAAGCCAGGAACAAGGACTTTACCATGGTGTTCAATGTGCTCAGTTTGTCTGCCCCACCAGTTCAGGGAATGGACGATCACGATTCGTTTATCCGGTCGCGACTGGGATCCAAGGGACCGAACGGAACTCTCAGTAATGGCAAAGGGGATTCTAAATCAGCAGAGGTCCCAGCATCGACCCGTGTGCTATCGATCCGAGATGAGGTGTTCTTTGTCGTTGGCTGCTCGCTGGTCTTGCTGGACATTCTGGCGGAGTATCTGGACATTCTCAACAACATCACCGCCCTCACAACCGATGTCATGCAGCGCATCGTCGAGCTCCTCAAGGTAATACCGCCTACCACTTTAGGCTCATTTCTCACAGCTTAACATGGAACTCTCACCAACCGCCCTCTGTATTTGTCGGCACTACATAGCTCTTCAACTCTAGAACATGTCAGGTCATTCTCGGCGCTGGCGCGATGCGGTCTGCTGGACTGAAGAACATTACTGCGAAACACTTGGCGTTAGCATCCCAGTCTCTGAGTGTTTTTGCTACGCTAATACCCTATGTCAAGGACTGGATTCGGTCAAAGATGACAGACAAGCAGATGGTGATGCTGACGGAATTCGACAGGATCTTGCGTGACTTCCAGGAGCATCAGAACGAAATTCATTCCAAGTTGGTGGCTATCATGACCGAGCGACTGGCCCTTCACATCCGCTCCATGACCAACCCAGCGGTAGTCGACTATGATGCATTGAACAAACCTACTCAGCAACTGGCAAATGGTGGAGCAAGCGTGAACGCTTTCATGGATGGCCTCGTCAAGGATGCTACTACCCTCCACAAGGTCTTGAGCCGTTTCTTGCCCGCTACTTCCATGCGAGTAAGTCCGTTAAACTAAGTTACGTTTATAGTTATTGATTAGAGAGAGAAGGTTGGGTATTGACTTTTTTTCACATTCGACTATGATAGCGCGTTATCGATGAGGTGCTTCAGATCTTCACCACGCGGCTTGAAGAAGAGATCCAAAAGCTGCCCATTGCTACCCCGCTTGGAAAGACTAGGTATGAGTCTTTTATTTGCCTGCATGCCCACTACTACTATTTAGATATTATTTTCTTCTTCTAACCACCTCACTTTTATGGACGTTTACTACGAGTAGACTTCAAGCGGATGTGGCATATTTCGGACAGAAGCTGGGACCATTGGATCCTAATGGCGTGATTGGAAGTCGACTGATGAAGCAAGTCAAAGAACTGCTGCTTACTGATAGTAATAACAGTAATAATAGTAAGAAGAATGGAACAACGGCACCATCTTCTGCAACGACAACAACCGCAGCCTCGGCCCCAGCAGCGGCGCCTTCGAATCCATGAAAAGACGCCACCAATTTGTCTTGTAGTTTTAGTTGTGAGCACGAAGAATAGAAAAAAGCACGTCACAAAATTTGTCTGAGGAAAGGAATATGGTGAGGAGTGCAGCGTGAACTCGTTGTTTCTTCCTTTTATTCATTAATCATCATGGGTAGCGTAACCGGGATCTAAGATTTCCTATTTTGGAAGTCGACTTGTTTACATATCGAACTATGCGGACACACACATCCATGATGATACTAACCATCGATCTGTCTATCTATCCATCTATTCACATTCTATGCACTTATCCGTAATCTTCACCGTTCATCGACCTATTCTCGACACTCACTCAAAAACTGAACATCTGGACATCTACTTTTCTTTGGCTCTTTTTTCTTTCATCTGGATTCAACTTATCACAATCGGACTAAACCTACTATTTGTTTTGACGACACTATGCAACATCAGCCGTTGGAAAGAATAAGCGTCTCTCGAAAGGCAAGAAGGGTCTCAAGAAGAAGGTGTAAAGTATCGTTTCAGAACTTAACTCCTTACACTGCAGGAAGAACACCACTTTTTCCCTCTTGGAGGGAAACAACCAGGAAGCAGGATCAGATCTCAGTACGCGGAATGAGAGAAAGCCGATGAATCTCACTTCTTTCTGAACTCAACTCTTTTACGGTGCAGGAGGATGATTGGACAGGGCACGAACGGCTTCGTAGAGATTAAGCTCTGAAGGACAATTGGGAGGATTCACAGCAATGAGCTCTACAAACCCACCATGACGATTTCAGGGTTAGAGGAAGAGAGGAATCGTCTATTTTTCCGGCAGATCTTCTTGGCAAGAGACGGAGACGTTCCTCTCTCCCTTTACTCTTGTCGACTCCCAGATACAACTTGTTTGGCACTTACAAGTAGACTACACAACGACTACACAACGACGAAAGCAACATGCTCTTCAACAACGAACACGCTTTGGTCTGCTCAGACCTGCGCCTCCTGCTCAACCAATAGTCAGATCAACAAACTATTTTCAGCAGTTTGAAGGCTGCTCCGACTCTATCACCATGCACATGAGATACAGGATATAATGAGAGTGTGTAACATCGCCCCGACAGGAACTATCAACAACAGCAACAAACCTACATAGAACCCACGATCCTCATACTCTCTACTCCTCTCCTCTCCCTTTCAAAAACATAGCGTCGACCCCTTCACCCGCAAGGACTGGTACGATATCAAGGCTCCTTCGACCTTTGAGGTTCGCAACGTCGGCAAGACCCTCGTTAACCGCACCCAGGGTATGAAGAACGCCAACGATGCCTTGAAGGGCCGTGTCCTCGAGATCTCCCTCGCTGACTTGAACAAGAGCGAGGAGCACTCTTTCCGCAAGATCAAGCTGCGTGTTGATGAGGTCCAGGGCAAGAACTGCCTCACCAACTTCCACGGTATGGACATGACCTCGGACAAGCTCCGCTCCATGGTCCGCAAGTGGCAGGTAAGAAATCATATTTACGGCATAATATTAGCGCTCGCTTTTCTCTCAGGAACCAGGATAAGGTGCTGCTTTTCTTTTGAGATATGAGACAGACGTTGACCATATTCTACTTATCCTCCACAACGAACAAAATAATAGTCCATCATCGAGGCTCACGTCGATGTCAAGACCACCGACGGTTACTTGCTCCGCCTCTTTGCTGTTGCCTTCACCAAGAAGGGAGTCCACCAGGTCAAGAAGACCACCTACGCTCAGACTGCTCAGATCCGTCAGATCCGCAAGAAGATGTTCGAGATCATGACTGCCCAGGCCTCGTCCTGCGACTTGAAGGAGCTCGTCCAGAAGTTCGTCCCCGAGGTCATTGGATCCGAGATCGAGAAGTCGTGCAAGTCGATCTACCCCCTCCGTGACGTCTTTGTCCGCAAGGTCAAGATCCTCAAGGCCCCCAAGTTCGACCTCGGAAAGCTCCTCGAGCTTCACTCTGGTGCTGATGTCGAGAACACCACCGGTGCCAAGGTCGAGCGCAAGGACTTCAAGGAGCCCGCTGTCCTCGCCGAGGTTTAAATTACTTTGTGTGTTTTTTCTGCCTTGATTCAATCATAAAGCGCTCCTCTTTCAATATGTCTTTTTTTTGCTTCTGTCTTGTCTCGTTATTATACTTGTTGTCGGTTGTCTAGGACAATACGCGTACGTGGGAAGGTTAATTGGTCCCATGTATCTTTGTTTTTGTTTGCCTCATAATTTATTCCGCGGTCGACGATGTGGTTATCACTGCTTCTTCTAGGCAGTAACGGGTGGTCTTGAAGGAAACTGCTCAGGATGGGCGGCACGGATATCTTCGACGCGACGGATCAGTCTGGTCAGCTTGGGTACATTCGACTCGAACCCAAGGTCCTCCATCGCTCGTAGCACTCGATCTGCGGGACCCCACAACCGGTGCTCGACACACGCCTTCAGCTGGACATAGAAGATTCTCCATGTGATTTTGGGACCGTCCGCATAGACAAAATCAGACGGTAACGACGACGATGACGACGGATATGGCAAAGAAGAGGAGGGAGAGGAGTGTACGACGGCGCGTCGGAATTCTTGAAACCAATGGTCGGCCTTGTCCATCATCAGAAGATTCGAGTACCCCGAGATCATGATCGAGTACGCGCCGGCCGACATGCCCTCTTTGGTGTTCTGAATGGCCAGCTGAGCCATCGACTCTGCAAGCTCAACATCCCCGGCCTTGAACGCACCCTGCATCATGGCTCCAAAAGTATGGATTGTCGGTCTGTGCCCTTCCTCCTGCATCTCCTTGAACAACCGCTGTGCCCGCTCAAAGTCACCGACATTGACCAAACCCGCAATGATAGCCGAGTAAGTCACAGCGTTCTTGGCAATCTTCCGCTCCGTCATCAGATCGGCCACCTGTTTGGCAGCTTCGGCGTCCCGCTGCGAGAACAAAGTGTCGGTGATGATCGTATATGTCGCGGCATTCTTCTCGACCCCAACCTCATCCATCTTTAGGAGCACCTTGCTCAGGTTCTCAGAATCTCGGACCGAGAGGAGACCTTTAATCATGATCTGAAAGGTATCGAGCGGGAGGACCATATCCTTCCGGGCGATCATCTGGTCAAAGATTGCCATGGCTTCCTTAGGTAGGTGATTGTGAAAGAGTCCCGTCATCACGGCGTTGTACATGATCGCGTTGGGCTTGATCGAATAAGGTCTCTCTCGCATCTGGTCCCAGAGCATCATCGCCGAAGAAGGATCCTTGGCCCGGAAATATCCATTGAGCATGTTGGAGAAGGTAATGACATCTGGTTTAATCTCGGGGTTGACAAGAATCTGACTCCAGAGCTCACGAGCCGTCGGAAACTGGGTGGGGTCTTGACAGAGTGCCGAGAGAAGCGAGTTGAGTAGGACTTGGTCCGACCGCGCCTCCGGATCCTCCTTGATCCTATCCCAGATATGAATCGCCTCGTTGTAGAGGCGTGCGTTGAGGAGTCCTGACATGATGCTGGAGACGGTGTAGGCGTTTGGGTGGAACCCAATGTCGAGGATGTGGTTCATTAACCGGTAGGCATCCTGTGGTCGATTGTCCTCAAACTGCCGCTGGAGTAGGTGTGTGAACCGTGGGGTGTTGGGTGAGCATGTTCGTTCCTGAATCCCGTGAAAGATGGTCTTGACACGCTCAATTGATTCGTTGTTCAGCTGAAGTCCTTTGCTCCACTTCAGAAAGTCGGCCATTGTCTGCGAAAGCGCCTCTCCTCCAACTTCCGATGATGACGACGGTGCTGACGACGAAGGCTCTCGATCCACCAATGCCTGAAGCTGAGGCTCGTTCCCGCTCTTGAGATACATCGCCAACAAAAGCGCCAGGGTCCTCTGCCGCATTGATCTGTCCGCCTTCAGCACCTCCCGATATTCGGCCATCTGATCCAGAACCCTTTGGGCGTCGTCAAATTTGTTCCGCTTGATGTGATGTTGGATCAGGTTGTTGTACAGGTTGATATTGAATCGGAGCCGCCGTTTGTGCATCTCCTTGATGAGTAGCGTCGATCTGGACGCGATATCGTTGGTCATGAGAGGGCGAGTGCTGAGCCAGTCGTGGAGTCGGAGGAGTTCTGTTATTGTGGGCTTGTGCTTCTTGTCTCGCTGCGCCTGGTATACCTTCCAGTAGTCGATGTTGGGATCCTGTAGTGACACCTCGGGTATAAAACTATTTGTGTCCTTTGGACGTGGTGCGCCGGAAGTTGTTACTGAAGGAGTGGCGGGGTTAGAGGTAGCGGCTCCGAGTAAACCTGCGTTTCCTGACCGATGCACTTCTCGATACGTGGCCGAATGGAGAGGGGTGACCGGAATGTCCCAAGCAGACGCGGTTCCTGTTGATTTCGCCTTCAGTTTTGGTGGTGTGATGGTGTGTTTTGTAGAAGTAGAATGCGCGAATCTAGTATGACCGAGGAGGGATCGAGTTCTAGGCTTGACAGATAACAGAGCTGGTGTTGAAGTAGGAGAGAGGAGCCACCTAAGAACTTGAGTGGTGATTATGCTTGAGCGGTGGAGTTGATGAGGACAATGCACAGATCCAGAGTGGGCTTCTGCTGGTTGAGTGTGAATAGATGTCGTGATCCGGCTACGGATCCTCGTTGCGCTCATGCTCTGCGGACGTCGTCTTCGTTGGTGATGGTGGTGATGGCAGTGTTGAGGGCAAAAAATGTAAAAGTGTGATTCACCTTCAACGACTTTTCCGGTTCTAAATGTGGCTTGTCGCAATTTGCCACCACTTTTTTCATTTAAAGGTTGCAGGTTCGTGGAGTGTTGTTCTTTCTTGTCTCTCATTGTCTGCCTTTGCTTCCCAAGACTCTCTCTGCATTCCGCCTAAAGCAACGTCGACGCACTCCGCCTAATTAACATACAGTGTCAACAAACAGACAAACAAAAACAACGCAGCAACGACGATGGTGGCGCAATTGGAGAGCACAAACGGAACACAACCAGAACTAGCTTCAGGTTCAAATGCAGCATTTGCTAGCACCAACGGCGATGTGAACGGTGTCATTGTGGCTGCTGGTGGTGATGCTGAGGAGACGCAGAAGGAAACTGTTCCCCTGAAGCAGTTGTATGAACAATCGACACAGTACAACCACTGGCGGTACGCCCAGCAGCAGTTGGACGATATGCGAAACAAAGTCAACCAGGAGGTTGTTTCGTCGATAAAACAGAACCTCCAAGACGAGAGCGATTTGGTGCGTCCTTCCTTCCTTTCTCTTGCCTGTACTTGTTATTTGAATGTCATTCATATAACGGCAATGCTAAATGCAATTTTTTTCTTTTGGTGTCTAATAGCGGACGGCTCAAGGCCTTTCGCTCGACGATTTGCCACAGGATCTCAGATATTTGACGGTCGAGGACGAACTGACATTGCTTGGATTCTATGAGCGCAGGATTGTCAAGATCTTTCAGTACTGGAAGCTGCCCTCCTATGTCATGGTATTTTATTTTTTGCTGTCTAGTCGTCAGGAACAGGAAAATTGAAATGTTGAACTGTGTTCAGAAAGATGATTACTGAGCAAGACTTTGTTTTGTTTCCTCTCCGTGCGATAGGCAACTGCAGTCGTTTACATGAAGCGTTTCTTCCTTGAGAACACCGTCATGGATCACCACCCCAAGGATGTCATGTACGTATCCAAGACAGGACCAAATACTGGAACAGTGTAACACGTTACAGCACGCGCGGACAATTGTGCTCACACTAACCTTCGCTTTATGAATGCTGCGAAATAGGTTGACGTGCATGTTCTTGGCCAGGAAGACAGAAAACTACTTGATGTCGATCGAGGATTTCTCAAAGGTGCTCAAGAGCCCTGCAGAGTCGATCCTTCAACTCGAGTTTCTTGTATGCAAAACCCTGCGCTTCCATTTCACGGTTCATCATCCCTATCGTCCCTGCCTTGGCTTCTATTTCGACATGCAGGTACTTTCAACATGTCTCAATGTCATCTCTCATATTTATTGAATGGTTGTTGATCGCTGGATAGCAAGCAATCTACTTACACATTCTCTGTGTGTGTTTGATAGGCCGTGACGGAAAACATGAGCAAGCTACAAAAGGTGTATGAGCGCGCGTTGACGCTGATTGATACGGCACTTCACACGGACCTTTGCTTCTTGTACCAACCTTCTCAGATTGCCTTGGCTACCATGAGGATAGCGAGTAAAGACGAGGCATACGACTTTGAGAGGTAAGACGAATTGGCTTGTGGATGATCAAATACACGCGACAAAGCTCTGTGTCTATATTGTGCTTCCGCGTATCCAGATTTCATTATTTACATATCATGCTTGTTTTTGGTAACACTGACTGTGTGTAGATACGCAAAGTACAAGTTTATGTCGAATGAGAGCGCGGCACAGAAGTACAATAGCCAATTATTACCGATTCTGGAGGCGATTGAGAAGGTGCTGAAGGAGGACCGTCGATGTGTTGAGGTTGACAAATTGGTGGCAACAGAGATTGACAAGCGGCTCAAGATGTGCAAGGACCCCGCACGAAACCCTGACAGTCTCCTGTAAGTTACTTCTGTTAATTTGTTGAAATAATTAATTTTTGGGTTGGTGTGTGTTTTTTCTTCAAACTTGTTTGCTCACTGATATTTTTGTATTATTTGTTTTGTTCCATGCTCATAATTCATTATTGTAGGTTCATGAAGAGGAAACGAGGCGAAGTTGCGGGAGATGATGATGATGACGACGATGATGGTGGCAACCCTGACAAGCGGGTCAAATTGGGCGACAGCGCCTAACTTTAGAGACGAAACCGTCGTTAACATTCTTTGTCCTCTTTGGCATAGCATGAGATCTTGATTTCAAATAAATAAATAGAACAAACAACAAAAATCTCATTCTCGCCACTTGTGCGCAGTGATTTCATGAATACCATTTTGAGGTCGTTTTTTTCCTGTTTTCGTTTATTCTAAGGGTGTAGCTGCTCAAATGTGTATCAAAGTGCACAAAGAAGACTGGGACGATCCAGGTTCTATTTGATGAGAGGAAGGCCGGTATGCGTCTTGGCCTGATAATCACGGTAAGCCTGTCCAAAGAAACGGATCAAACACTGCTCTTCGTACTGGATGCGCTCCGAGAAGAAATAATGTAATACTCCTGCAAAGCCGACAATGCAGACGGGGTTCATCATCATCAACTGTGAGCCCATGGCCCAGTAATAAAACCCAAAGTAGGAAGGGTGTCTCAGAATGCTACGCAATGGACGGGATGGGCATAGCAGAATGGAAGGGGGGAAAATAATTAGTGAGAGCCGCCAAAGATAAAAACAACCCAAGATTTAAATTTACTGAAGCCAGGGCTTTTATCTTCCCATTCCAGTCATCCAATCCATATCTATTTTTTCTTCCTGAATGTGCATTCTCTATTCCAGATCAATTAGTTGAAGTTTACCTGTAGATACCGTCGGTGACGAGGACATGATGCTCCTCCTTATAGAACTCAACATGGTGCGAAAAGTTGGACTTGGCAGAGAACATAGCCAATGTGCGAGCGGCCTGGCCAATGATCACTATGACCAGTCCGATCTTGTTCAGCAAGCCCCAGGTCTTGAGCTGTGGGAAGAAGTAGAGCTCGATCAGGAACTCTGTGATTCCTGCGGCTGTTGCGGCTGAGTACTCTGGGCTATGGTTCAACAAAAATGCTAATAGGGCGAGTATGTTTTGTAACAGGAGAGAAGGTAAGTATGAGTGAGTAAAAATAGTAAAAGTTCGGGTTGAATTTATGTATGATCCGTGTGCTTGCGCCTCCTTGTATATTGTGGGTCATGAAACAATATATAATTGTACCATGCGACCCATCCCCTCCGATCGTTTTTTTATAACACTTAGCGAATAAAAAATCACCAACAGAACTTACAGTCGAGCTTAAGCTTTGTAGGGTTAAATAGCGCAATGGCAATATACTCGAGCGAATGGAAAACACCCAATGAGGCAAGGAAGAGCCAGAACTGTGGGATCGAGGTGCCGACCATGGTAGCCAGGATCACACTCGCTCCAAAGAGGGCGCCCAAGCCAAACCCGTAGACGGCGATATTCTGGGGTGAGTTTTCGCCGTCAAAGAGGCGGAAGTCTGTAATTGAGACTGGGGCGGGGGCTGGGCGGCGGTTGGAATTGTAATAGATGGTGTTGTCGTTATCGTCACTGTTGCTGTTGTAGGCAGTGTTGAGGAGGTGACTACGTGCCTGTGCACTGGTTCCTGGGGTGGTTGAAGTTGGTGGACCCTTTGATGACCGTGTGGATGGAGGTGTGAATGAGGAGGTGGTTGAGGTCTCCACGTTTATTGTGTCCTGGCTATGGTCCATTGTGATCCTCTGCTTGTGTCTGAGAGTGAAGCTAGTTGCAGGTGCTGATTGTCGATGTCGAGTGAGTTGAAGAGTGGATGAGAAAGAAAGAGAAACGTTGAGATCAAGAAGAGCTTTTATTAAAACGAGAAAAAGAAAAGAGCATTGGTGGATCGATCATTCTTTTTTTCTTTCCACGAACTGAAAATTCGTGTGTCCTTTTTCCTGCTCTTTTTTGATCCTGAGAATTTTATTGGCTACAGTCCACGCTCCCTTGTCCTGTTTCACCTTCTTTTTCTTTTTTTGCTACTGTAATTTACGCGCGTTTCGTAATCAACTCGATGCTTCGCTATCTGTCGGCAGTCGCAAGGACAAATTGCATTACGATATCGTCTGACAAGAAAAAGAGCTAAAACCTTCACAACGTTGTCGTTGACAACAGCCTAAGCTATCTTCTATTTTTTCTTTTATTTGTTTGTTCCTTGATTGCTTAGTGGTTCTCTATCTATTTAATGGTGACGACCGTTGTATGGTAAAACACACCATTAAGGTGTTGCATCGTAATGCAAGAGGCACTTGATCTGACCAGTTAACAAGATGGAATGAAGCCTATCCTGAGTCTGGAGACAACTCTTCTCCAGGACAGCGAGGCAGACACAAGCACGAATAACTAGCCAGTACCGTCACCTTCATACGTCTACTGTGCTTTTGTTTTATGAAGCTTGCTCGTAGTAGCCCTTCAAACGAAAAGGAGGAAACTCCGATGTTGCATCAGTTACAGGCCGAACAGAACTAATTTCAATGAGAAAAAAGCTCGTTCAAACGGCCTCAGCTAACGTGTCTCACAGGATAGTTTGTTCGTCTCAGTGATAAAATAAGCCCTAAACCTCCAAAGGCAAAACCAAGAAGCATATAAGGCCTTTTGACGATCGATACCCTGAACACTCTTGGTGATGGGTCGATCAGTTCCCACTTGCCTATGATACAAGAGACGAAAAACTGCGCCGCTTTTTCATAGGTTTCTTGAATTTGAAATTACATGTCAGGTATTGTCCTTAGTTTCAAATAGTAGTATGTGTATTCACCCTATAAAGAGCCAAACAAAAACGTCTTTGCCGATGGTCACATCGAGTTCGGCAGGTAAGAACCCATGTACGTTTGCAAAAGCATCTACTCTTTTACCTGTCCCCCATGCTAGTACAGAAAGAAAGAACGCCCTTCCTTATCAAGCAAGGCGTGCGGCGCATCGTTCTTTCAACATGGCCAGATTCTACGCGAGGTATAGGACCACGCTCGACTTCAGCAAAATCCTGAAGAGAAAAAAAAATCGTGCCGCTTTTTTTAGGTTCACTCATGGTCGCTCAAGCGCCTCGAAGGTGACACCAATGGAGTTCCTTATTCTCTTCTTTTCACCGCCGCCGTCAATAACCCTCCAACCCAGTCCCCATTGTTGTCAAAGGGGGGCGAGGGAGATGTGGTGAAAGGAGGCAAACAGGGAGGTTGCTGGACAAATGCTAACAAAACGGGAAATCAGCATCCCTCCTACCCCACGTCTTTCATTTTGGAATAGGTCAAAAAAAAAAAAAAAAAAAAAAAAAAAAAAAAGACAATGGTTAGCAGTAACAGCGGCTGACTTGCGGTTGAAAAACAACATAAAAAACGTTCAAAAAAAACTTTCTATGAACAGAACGTTTATATCTTACTCGACAACAAAAACGTCTCTACCCTAACGACTACTACTACTAGCTACTACTTCGGTAAATTTTTCTCCTTATGAATCTTGTCGTGTTTATGTCCAAGAAAATGGTCTGTAGATCCACACACAACACAACCAGAACTGCCAACTCCAACAACGGCGAGAACACATAAAACGCCCACTACGTTCCCTGCACCGCGGCATCCCCAAATGTAAACACCACCTTATAAACCAACGACACATTAAACAACACCGTGACCACAAAACAGATCGTGAACGGGCGACAGTACTCGGGGAACTTGGACCGGTTTACTCAGGCGTAGTAGAGGAAGACCAATCCGAAAATCACCAGTCCGATCACAGCCACCTTGCGTAGGGTGAGGGATTGCTTGATTTGCTTAGGGTCCGTCATGGACGAGAGGACACCACCGGCGATGACGAGTCCAATAATCGGCAAAAGGAAAAGTCTTGTATGATCCACAAGCGTCCGTTCAAACACTTCCCTCGGCAACCCATCCGCATTATGACGGATCTTGGGTAAAATCGAATGATAGAGCCGAGCAAGGATAAGGATGACAAAGATGGCGCCAACGTTGAGGAGGGTGACCTCAGTAATGTAGTAGGCGTACCATTTCGAAGACCCGACGGTAAGAGATCTTACATCGACATAGGCGCGGAGACCAAAGGCGGCGATGCGGATGGCGCAGAGGAGAGAGCAGAAGAAATAGGTCCACGAAATGGAACAGGCAAAACGGTAGGTGAATTGGAGGAAGAGAAGACCATACAGGATTGCTATTATAATTGATAAGATCTAATCTGCTGAAACCATATTTCTTTGTATGTGTGGGTGAGTTTTGCTCAGGGTGGTGGTTGCGGTTGTTGTTGTTATCTGTCTGTCTGACTGTGAGTGAAACGGAGTTGGAGTGAGAGCCTGAGTATAAAGAAAGAGTGTCTATGTTGGAGTGAAAAGAACAAGAATGAGGCAGTGAGGAGAAATCGAAGAGAGGGGAAAGAAGAAGCCACCTTTATATGAGAACAGAAAAAAAAATAAGAAAGGAAACGGCCGAATTGCTTAACGACATTAGGGTTGGCGGCGTCGACAGGTCTCGCCTTGTGAGTGTGCAGCATGACGAATGAGCAAGTATATCAACTCACGCCGCTTTTCTACTTTGTCCGACTCACTTTTACTCAATTGATTCTCTTTTCTTCTCGCTGTCCAAGATACCGCCTTCCGTGTAAACCTCGTCTTTTTACCTGGCAACCCTCATTCACCATATCTTGCATTCTATCTGAGAGCCAGGTAGAGGTACCAGCGCATACTTTTCTCATTATGTTTGATATGTGAAATCGTATCCATTTCTTCCTTCACTCTTCATTTGCAATTCTCATCGCCCTTTACTTCACTTCTGAATGAAAAATGAACGGACAAGTGAGCAAGCATGAATGAAGGAAAGACATATCCGTTTAAACTTCCTAAGGCACTCGTTAGAGCAACAATTTTTCGTTTCTCCGACATTTTCCCCCTGTCCTGCAGACACACTCTCCAACTATTTCCTTCTCCCACTTCAGCCCACTCCATCGGTACAATTTTTGTATCCAAAAAGAGCAACGAGCGGTCCAAATGGACATGCACACTAGTTTCTTCCTTTCTCTCAGCCACACAAACACAAACACTACTAACCAAGCTTGACGCCGCCGCTCCGCCATTCAGTTTGCAACTCATCCCTTTAGCCTCACTTCGATGGCGAGTGCTTCCATGCTTTTTTCGTCTTCGAATCCCCGATAGTCCAAAAGGAGATCCTTCTAACTGCATCATAATCGAGCTCTTGGCAAAAAAAAAAAAAAAAAAAAAAAAAAAAAAAAGAGCTGACCACTCAGCTCAGCTCTGTGGTTACTTCACAAAAATCTCTCCGGCGATTAGGCTGTTGGCTTTTCTTAAAAGAGACAAAGGGGCGTTCAGTGCAAAGCCTCTTTGGCAAAGAAACGTGGAAAAACTTCTTCGATTGCACACACTCAAAAGCTTGATCTCGTCGACTTTTGGACGACGGTCTTCAATTAGCTATTTGACCATCATCAAGTTCATAATTCTCTCACTTTTGGATGATAGACGACTACGGGGAAGGAGTGCCTGAAACAGATGGATGTTTTTTATTATCGTGATACGATAGATGGGGTTCTAAACAAAGACATAGCTCGGTACAAATGAGTGAAGAGAGGAGAAAAAAAGACGAAAATAAAATGGACACAAAGTAATAAATGGAAAAATATGAATGCATTGATGGAGCGGGAGTGTGGCGACTAGGGCGCGTTGGGACCGCGGTATCCATGATGGCGCTGTTCCCGTTCCCGATCCATTCTTTCACGATCCCATGCTCCCCCATATGGCCCAGGAGCTCCTCCTGGAGCCTCACCGCCGCCCATCACGACCCCCCTGAGATCGCCCTGACTGCCACCGTGGCTTCCTCCGCGACGATGACCATAGGGTGCTGGTGCTGGTCCTCCAGGCATCATCCGTCCATAATCCATCGATCCACCTCCGTGCGAGGGGTGTGAGTGATGGCCCATTGGTGGCATAGGACCTCCATGCGAGGGTGGCATCGGACGTGACTCCATCATACGGGGGTCCTCAATTTCCATAGCAGACGACTCTTTGTAATGCTCCTTGCGCTCCTTGTGGCCCATTGGTCCCTCCTCATGGCGGTCAGGAATATAACCACCATAAACAGCGGGAGGAGGAGCGCCATATCCGGAGGAATGCATTCCAGGAATAGGGCCACTAGTAGAGCTTGGTCGGCCTTGGCTCATTCCAGAGCTTCCTCCTCGACTACCGCTGGCACTCACATTGCTGCCCGAATAATGGTGGCCCGATGATTGAGATCCGGGAGGAGGGGCATGGTGGTGAGGCATCGATTGGTGGTGAGGTGGCATATGATGATGAGAGGGTTGTGGAGGTCCAGGGTGTTGACCATGCTGAGGATGGGATCCATGAGTTCCTTGGGAGTGGTGGTGACCTGGATGAGAGTGAGAATGCGAATGTGAGTGGGGCGCTCCGTGGGACATGCTTCCACTGTGCATATGACCGTGGGGGATCGGCTGTGTTGGAGGCAACTGCGATGAAGAGGGTGGGGGTGCGCCTTGGCCATAGTGCATCGACGAGCCATGCTGAGGGTATCCGCCGTGGCTGCTTCCACTCCCCTGTGGAGGAGCACCGTAACGCATCATATCATCACCTGGATACTGCGGGTGGTAATCTGGGCGACTCGAGCTAGAGCTGCTGCCGCCGGGCCGTCTCTGCATATGCATCTGCATCTGGTGCTGATGGTGCTGGTGCTCGCGCTGCTCGTGCTCCCTCTGCTCGTGCTCGCGAATCATTTGAATATCTCTATGCTGCTGGTGTTCTCTGTGCATCTGATGCTCGCGCTGCTGGTGCTGCATCTGTATCTGCTGCTGATCTCGACCGAGGTGATGGTGAGATGGGGCACCCTGCTGAGGATGCGAAGAAGTGATCGATTGTCCATGAGGAGGCTGCTGAGACGAGTGCTGGCTCTGTTGAGAATGAGGAGCCTGTTGTCCGTGATGAGACAGCTCGCGGTGATGAGACTCTCTGGGCTGGTACTCCTTGGAGTGAATCTCGCGACTCTTCGAGGCAGCAGAGTAAGGTGCCTGTGACGACTGGCCTCCCGCATGTTGTAACTCCTTGCCGTTCTGCTTCTGCGAAGTTGTTCCGACAACACGCGCCCGGCGAGCTCCAGCAGCGGCTCCGGATCCGGCACCAGCGCTTGCTGCGGTCGCAATTGCGCCCTGCGTTCCCTTGCTTGACTTTGCAGTGGGCTGTGGGATCCACTCGCCTTGAGCATTGCTGGATTTTGACTGAGCAGCTTCCGACGAGGCACCTGCGCCGTATTTACGGCTAGCTGTGCCAGAGCCAGATCCATTAGTTGCTCCAAGAGGGCTGGAAAAGTTGTGTAATGCGGACGATGTTGTGGCACGGCCGCTAAGGCGTCCTGAACCAGAAATCGACGAACTGCCAAGAGCTGGTGATCCTGACAGTACAAACGAGCCGTTGGCGTTATGTTGGTTGCGACGACCATCCTCATCCTCTGAATCTGAAAGCTCCTCATCGGGCACAATTCTGGAATCTGCTAATCGTCCTACAGTTAGAAATGATGTAAAAGATAAAAACTGTTTTGTCAGAATATCATCAATAGCGTCTTTTCATTTCTGACATAAAGCAATGATAACGCGCCTCTCCTTACGCGTGATTCTAGTATCGATATCCATCTCATCATCTTCATCATCCGAAGATGAGTAGTCTCTAGGGACCTCCTGCATTTGCACTGAGGGAGCGCATGGAATATGACGGAGGTTTTCAATGATCTGGGCCCTGTTAGGAAAAATAATGGAAAAAAATAAGTTAATGCTGCTAGCATTTGCAAACAGTCCAATGAGTAAAGTCGCAGTTATAGGAAATTAATCATGCAGGCGCTTACTTCAAGTTGTGGAGATCCTCAGGTGTGTTGTCGTTCTTCATGTTGTTGGCTGGCACATCCAAGCGATACTCAGGACCGTAGTATTCGAAGTAAGAATTGAATGGAAGCTCTAAAAGACATGGAATGAAACAAACGTTAGCATCTGATCAACAACCGCTCATGGCGACATAGACAGTGAAGAAAAGTGAAGTTACCTTCTGGCAGCTGCTCGTTGAGGAGGACGGCAGTTTCGAAAGTCCATGCTCTGGCGACGTTGCGAACAGTATATCCTCCTCCGCCGACAACAACCATGGGGATACCAAAAGATTTGACATAGGCAACACAGTTGGCGTGTCCTTTCATAGAGAGGTTGAAGCATCCAAGCTTGTCACCAGCCAAAGAATCTGCTCCGCACTGCAACACCACGGCTCCTGGGCGATACCATTCCATGATGTGCTTGATGATCTATTAATTGTCGAAAGTAAATACATAGGATATACATGTTAAAACAACTGGTGAAGCAACGACAGGCAGGTAATTCATAATCTTTTACTATTGGTTTACAAACTTACAGGCTCAAAGAGATTCTGGTAGGACCAGTCGTCCATGCCCTTTTGAAGTGGCACGTTGACGGCGTAGTTCTTACCCTTGCCGATACCAGTCTCCTCCAGCTTTCCTGTACCGGGGAAGAACTCTGTCATATGGAAAGACGCCGTCATGACTCGATCTGTAGTGTAAAAGGCCTCCTCCACTCCGTCTCCGTGATGGATATCGATATCAATGTACAAGACACGCTGATGGAATCGCAAAAGTTCCAGAATAGCAAGTACAATGTCGTTGATGTAACAAAATCCTGAAGCCTCAGTCTTTTTAGCGTGATGAAGTCCTCCTGCCCAATTAATAGCAATGTCGGATTCACCTCTTGTCAGCTTGTTGGCAGCAGCTAAGAAAGGTCGATGAAGATTAGAAATGTGCGTTTGAGTGACGGCATTGATTTTGTTTACAAGGTCTGGCTCCTGCATATTGATCCGGTCTCCCGAACTCCCATTGCTTACCGATGGATCCTCCGGCGGAGATTGAACAGAACTCGAAGAGACCGTCAAAGACGGGACAATCATCACCAAGGTTGACTGTATAGGTGGAAGACGTAAAGAAACAGAGAAGAAAAAAAGGCAAACAAAGGATCCGTTAGACAATTCTATGCAAGTTGTCAGCTAAGATTAATGTCAAGATACAAAACAGGTTTAGTTCATGAAATTAAAGAAAACTTACAAAGGTGCTTGGTGGACTCTGACATTCCTTCACCGCCAACCATCTCTGGTGTGAGTCTGGCCAAGAAGTCGACGTACTCGTCGTTATGGAAACGAGTCATCTGGCGTGCAGTAGCTCGTTTAGGGCGCTATCAAAACAATAGAAAAAATGGTGGCAAAACAACAAAGCGAGTCAGTTTAATATTTACGCAAGAAGCTCCTGCAAGGGATTCTGCAAAGCTGACGAATCGAGACGATGACCCTGATTGTTGACGTACAATAACATCCATCTTCTTGTACAGTCCGTAATTGGTCACTAGAGTATGGCACATGCGAACTCTGTGAGGTTTCATAGGGTGACCTATATAAACAGAGAGAACCCAGTTAGTGTCTGATACCACATACGCATCCTCACCACACTGAAATAATATGGCGCCCAGGCTCTGACGCATGTGCTGTATAATACTTACCAAGACCATATGTATAGTTGCCAACGTCGTCTAAGAACCGCAGTAAAGGAGCGTAGGAAAAAAAGTGTTTTGAGCTTGATTAGATTGCAAACCTGGGGAATAGTTGTTTGCAAACGCCTTTCCGGAGGAGTTGAATCTGCAAAGGCAAGCTGATTTAGCATGCTCTCAAGGCTGTTACCATCGTAAAAGTAGGAAACGCGTTGCTTTTGCGTAGCACCTCCGCCGAGGGCGAATGAAGAGAAGCCGGTGGACATTGGATGCGAATAGATAGAGAGTAATGAAAGGGTGTGTGTGTGTAGGCGAGTATGAGTTGAAGGGCGGTCGAGTTAAGTCCTGGTGGTTGGTCTGGTCTTATAACTAAGCAGTTTGCAAGCTTGGGGTTGAAGGCTGTTTTCTTGCTGGTTTTTGGTTTGGTTGCTTATGATTAGTTTTTGCTGCCCTGTTGAGTCCTTGGTGTGTCCGTGTTTCCAGCAGCTGAGTGTCAGTCGGGTTGCCGGGGGTCGGGGGTGGGTGGCCGAGTGCAAGTGGAGACGGGAGCAAGTTGACTGATGCGAGTGCGGTGATGGAAGGAAGTGGAGAAGGTCAGAGGGATACAAAGAGACAACCAGCAAATAATAGTGTTAAAAGCCTGGCAAGCCCTGGACTCGAATCCATTGTGGCTTAGGCCGAAAATTGAATTGGGACACGGGACGGTCTTTTTGCGGTGAAGGGAAGCGCGCTTCTGGTGATAGATGGATATGATTTTTTAATTCATTTTTTATATGTACAAGAGGAGGCATAGAGGACAGAACATAAAGAGAAGAAAGCGCAAGGAAAAGGAAAGGAAAGAAGCATGAAGGAAGAGGTCATAGAATAGAAAGAAGCTTAAAAGGAAACATTGAACAAGAAAAAAACAGGAAGAGTGCGTAAAATCGCAGAAAACATAGTACATTAAGAAGTAGTAAGGCTGTGGTCATAACGCCCTACTCTTCAAACTCCATCTCGGATGCCTAGGAAACATACAAAAAAAAAGTGAAAGTGTGAGAAGGTCTGGAGGGAGAAGACATTGTAATTGGGTAGTTGAGACAGTGTATAATGAGAGTTGGGAAAGGAGAAGTGAGCAAATGGGTGTGGGGAAGAAGGGCAAGTGGAGACCATTCCTCCACATCCAAAGCCAACAGTAATCAATATACTGTGGAGAATCGCAAGCCAAACCAATAAGCAGAAGGAATGAATGAGACGCCCATGATGCTCATATATGTGCAGAAAGCGATTAACTACAACTCAATTCAAATGTCGCCGTTTATGCCACAAAAATCGAAAATGCGCCGTTGGGAGCACAAACAAGATTTTTCTTTTCAGCCATGCAAGAACCATCTCTCTTTTTTGTTTTGATGGGGTTTTTTTTCCTCTGTTTCTGAGTATCTGTGGTGTTTTGTATGTTGTGTAGAGTGAAGGTAAGGAAAAGAGATAGAGATAAGGTGCTTTTCTTTGTGCTTTCAACTTACAGATTCATCGCCATCCGCTGATTCTCCAAGGTTGACCTGGAGATCCCGCACTCTGTTCTTGAGCTCATTCTTTTGGTCCAGAAGGCGCTGAATGTAATCCACAGCTATAAAATAAAATAAAATAAAATAAAATAAAAGTACGCCGGAAGTCAGCATACATATCATTTCTACTTTTTGGGGGTTAACAGAAAAGAAAAGCCGATTGAGCACAACTACATACATGTACCCCCTCCTTCCCCACTTACATTTCTGCAAGATGAGCGCCTCGCTGCGTTGGCATTCACTTAACGTGGGAACAATTTCGACCAAAGAATCAAACCCGATACGGATGTTTTGGCGTCTCTTCTGCTCCGACGCAATGTGGTTCGCCTTCTTTTCTGCATCTGTCAACAACTCGTGTGGCTGCTTCTTTCCTGGTCCTCGCGGCTGCATCTGGTTCAAAGAGTTGTTCTGCTGTGGGGAGAGTGCCCGAGAGGGGTCCTCCTGGTCGTCCGAGTATGGGTGGCGGTTGTGGTTGTTGAGCTTCGACAGCATGGCCTCGTCTCCCTCAGCAATCTGTGCAGTAGCGTAGTTCATGCTCATGCCGTTTGAGTAGTATCCATTGTGTTGGTGTGGGTGTGGGTGTTGGTAGTTGACATGTTCCCCGACCTGATTCATTTCCTCGCTGCCGTCTCTGCTGGTTCGACCGGCCATCACGTAGAAAGATGTCTCGCTTGTCTTGCGTCGAGCACCGCCGCCGCTGCCTGCAGAGTGACCCGAATCATGACTATCATGACTTGACCGCTGACCAGCTTTGTAGCTGGGACTTGATGAAGCATACGGGTAATCGTTGGCCGAGGATCCTTTACGCCGAGCAGGTTTTTTGGAAGGTGGAGTGGATTCTTTTCCTTGGTCAAAATACGCCGCGTGCTCGCTCTCGTGGTATCCACTGGGTGATGTTGACACATATGCTGAGGGTGTCGAATGATGGATGGCGCCAGCATGCGGTGGAAGAGGGGGAGGCGTTCTACTCGATTGAGATGTATGTCCTCCATGAAGACCGGTCTGGGACTTTCTTTTCTTGACTGTCCTTGCAGGTCCTGAGCCCGTCTCAAAGGAAGGATCCATTCCCATTGGCATGCTTGGGTCAGAGTATCCATTGTGAAAAGATGAAGGGCTTTGTTGGTGTTGTTGATGGTATTGTGGATAGAGTTCTGAGGATGGATGTTGTTGATAGTGATGCGGCTGTGGGTGAAGGTCCTGAGAGCGGGTTTCATGCAGATGAAGGTTTGGGTTCGAGTTGTGGTGTTGGTGCGCCAGCTGCTCTTGTGCTTGAATCTGGAGCTGCATTTGTTGTTGTTGTTGTTGTTGCTGTTGCTGTTGCTGTTGTGCGAGCACCATTGCCTGCGAGATCGCACTGGCCTGCGCCATTAGTTCGGGGTTCTGAAGAAACGCCTGACTCATGGCCTGGGGATCCAAAGCACCTCCAGACGCCAACAACTGGTTTGTGCTGACTTGTTGCGTCGCCCATTCATGCTGTTGTTGATGTTGCTGTTGAGAAATGGATAAGGGTAGCTCTGAGGGCATTGAACGGACTCTGCTTGGGCTGCTTGGACCATGTTGGGAGGACAGGATCGGGTTCAATTGAAGGTGACTCTGAGGAGAAGGACGGCTCTGGTGGTGCTGGTGGTGTTGGTAGTCATGTCCACCAACGGGAGCTTGTGCTCCTGGTTGATTATGGGGCTTGGATCGCTCTTCCTCCGCCAACTGACCAAGGAATACAGAGAAAGCCTTTTGTTCGTGCTCGGACAGAAGAGAGGGGAAGGTCATGTATGTAGTTGTTGTGGTAGAGGTAGCAGTTGGGTGGATAGAGGATATTGGAGATCGACTACAATAAGTACAAACGAAGGAGGTGGATTGGTTAGCGATCAACGAGTGACTATTTCTGTTTCTCTTCTCCACTCAGCACGCTTCTTAAAAAATGGCGGAGTGAATGTTATTTCCTTTTTCTCTACAACTGTTGTTTCTGGTCAATGCAAGTGGTGAATGTTGTTTTTTCAATTACTTTTATGCGAGTAGGTGATGGCAGACTGGCGAGCAGCGGTGGACTTAATGGAATGAATGAATGAAAGTGGAGGTGTGAATAAGTGAATGAGTGAAAAAGTGGGAGAACGAGGCCGTGGTGAGGAGTGAAGGAAGGAAGGAAGAAGAGGTCGAGTAAGGACGATTTTCTTTATTGGGTGAAAAAAAAAAGAAAAGAAAAGAAAGGGACCAAAAAAAAAAAGTTCAGGTCCGGGTCAGGTCAGTCAGAGGGCAAAGGGGAGGCGAAGAGGGAGATCAATCAATCAATCAGAGCAAGGCAAGGCAGGAAAGAAGGCAAGCCAAGTCAATAACGCGCTCTATTTTCTTGCACTCACACGGACACACAATCCGGAAAGATGCGAATCGAATCAGTCAAGGGAGTGACTACCTACCGACAGCTCAAGTCAAGCAAATTATTACTGTTGTACGGTACTCTACTCGATACATTGTAATGAATACCATGAATACATACACCCCCAGACCAATGCTCCCTTTCTCTTTTTCACTATTTTCCCTCTACTTTGCTCTCTCACTTTCTCTCTCTCTTTTCACCCTTCTGTCTCCACTCCTACACTCTATCTCTCGCATTTTTTCCTGTCTCTCATCAATCCTCTGCCTATCTCTCATTTTTGCTCACAGGTCACAGCCTCCTCTGGCAGACGTGGAGAAGTGGAGAAACGGGCTTTTTTCACTTTTTCCAATTGACAAAAAGCAACACAGAGGAGTGAAAGTGGGTAATGGCTCACTTTTTTTTTTTTTTTAATCTGAGCAGAGAAGGAGCGATCTGATTTGTGGAGAAGCCCATCTCTCTTTTTTTTTCCTCTCTCTCTCGCTGGTCTTGTTCAACTCGGACGACTTTACGAAAAAGATCTCCAACTAAGGCTGGCTTCCTCTACCATCTTACCCCCTTGTTTTCCTTTTTTCTGCTCCTCTCTTTGATCATTAAAAACTAAACCCACTCCTAACCCTAAAAACACATCCACACACACAAACAAACAACAATCAAAATTGAACAAAAAGAAAATCGTTGGGCCCATTGGTGGTTCTATCTTTGCCCTTGAACTACCCAAGGCGTCTTTCCATCCTCAACCCCAACACCCGCTGCATGCCAAACACATGTTTATATTTGGTTCTCCTTTGTATATTTGCACTTACGCCTTCTTTTCTTTGCTTTATTTCTTTCGTTTTCCTGCCCCATTGCTGTTTTGTTTTTCTTACGAGAGAACTTTCACCGAAAAAGAAGTTGCTCAAAAAAAAAGGTTCGAGAACGAACTCAAAAAGTAGTAGTCGTATGTTCTGCTACAACCACATACAATACACCGCTAATTGGTACGCAACTGCTATTAATCTTCGTTGTTCTTTTGTACAAACACAACGCTTGCACACACATACATGGAACTCTTACATATCTACAAACACACAGAACGTGTGTTCAACCCACTTCACGCAACCACAGATGAACCGGTCGAATGAACTCCAAGAACAGAGTTGCATTCCAACCACAAAGAACAAGAAGAATAGCGCGTACAAAATAGTAAACGCCTTCGTGTACTAGTTAGTCTACATCCTCTGGATGATCGACTCTCTGCTTCAATCGTTTACCCAGTCGAAGTACACAAGTGTACAATGTAGGAGCAATTGGGCGCTTGAGAATTCAAGAATAAGTTCAACATCAGCAAAAAAAAGAGCACTTGACCATTTTGAACCAACATGACCACCGTATTCTACAACTTCAGACGCAAAGCAAGAAGCGAAGCAAGCAAGCAAGCAAAAAAAAAAAAAAATACCTGCGTAGTATCAAAAATGCCCATTTTGGTGGCGGCAAATAAAAGTGCGCAAGAGTCATGTGATCTAAACCTAAAAAAAATGCCTTCGTCTCCCTTTCTCGCGACCCATTTTTGGTCCTTTGTGGCCATGGTTGGCTATCTTGGTATCTTGTTCGGTCGATAAGGAACGTCCTTGCCCTTGCTCGTCCAGCAAAGCATCCTTTCTTTTCCTTACACTCTTCCTCTTCCTCTTCCCCTCTTTCTCCGCCTCAAACCCATCCCTCCATCCCTCCTACTCCCTCTACCCCCTCCAAGAATGGATCTCGGACTCGAACGCGTCACTCGATTACTCGAGGCCCTCGCCCCTGCCGCATCACCTCTCCTGCCTCCCCCTCACCTGGCCTTCCCCATTATCCACGTCGCAGGCACCAACGGCAAGGGCTCCATCTGTGCCTACCTCTCCTCGATCCTCACCGCCTCCGGTTTCCGTGTCGGTCGCTACAACTCTCCTCACCTCATCACCCCCAGAGACACCATCCAGATCAACAACAACCCCATCTCCCAACAGGACTATGAATTCGTCACCCAGGTCGTCCACCAAAAGGACGCAGAGCTCAACCTCAAGGCTACCTCGTTCGAGCTTCTGACCGCGACAGCCTTTTATTTTTTCGCCTATGGCACTGGAGTCAGCACACATTCCCCTTCTTCCTCGCCTACCTCGTCGTCGCCGTCCAAGGTCGATATTGCCATCATTGAGGTCGGTGTTGGTGGCCGTTTGGATGCAACCAACATTGTCCCTCGTCCCAAAGTCTGTGTCATCGCTTCGATTGGAATGGACCATGCGGGACTTTTGGGCAACACAATCGAGGAGGTTGCCTTTGAGAAGGCTGGAATCATCAAAGCCGGTGCTCCTGTTGTCGTGGCGCCACAGCACGAGGGCGAGAAGGTCTATCGAGTCATCCAGGAAAGAGCTGCTCAACTTACCCACCTGCCCGATCAGATCATCCGAGTCCAACCCGCGTCCTGGTTGAACCAACAAGAAGCTGACAAATTGACACCGCCATCTCCCATGGGTCGTTGGGCTGTTCGCGAGAACGGATTCCGGTTCTGGATACCACTGTTGGGTGATTTCCAGCTGGAAAATGCGACAACGGCCATTGCGGCGATCAATGTACTGAAGAGCTCGACGTTGAAGGAGAAGCAGGCACAATGGAGTGATAGGATCACAGATGAGACGATTCGGCAGGGGATCAGGAATACGGTTTGGCCCGGCAGGCTACAGTGGATTGATGGCGAGAATGCTCCAAGGGAGGTTCAGGGACGGTTGTTGGTCGATGGTGCACATAATCCTGCGGCGGCTATCGCATTACGGACGTATGTTGACGAGTATATGTCAAAGCTGTCGTCGGTCTCACCAACACCTCGGATACATTGGATCATGGCATTTACAACGGGCAAGAATGTGGAAGAGATGTTTGACATTTTGTTTTCCAAGACATCCAAGAGCAGCAGTCAAGCGGAGAGAGCATCAAGAGGAGATACATTTTCGGCAGTCGAGTTTAGTGAACCCGAGGGGATGCCTTGGGTGTCTCCGATCCCAGCCCAGGAAGTATGTGACCGATTGGAGAAGCAGCAAGAGCGAACGCATATCCGAGAAGAGGACCGGATCCGGTCTCGAGCGTTTGGGGAAGATCTGAAGGCAGCCCTTGAGTGGGTGGGCCAACAGCGACAAGGTGACGATGTTGTTGTTCTTTGTGGTTCGTTGTACCTTGTAGCAGATCTCTTTCGATTGTAGCCGTTTTTTTTTTTTTTTTTTTTCCTTGTGCTCACATTTCCTGGTTTTTTTTTCCCTTCTTGCATCGACGACAACTTTTTTCCCCTTGACGAATAAAAACGACGGATTCTGCCATGCACCCTTCTACCCTAGCCACCCTCATTAGTAGCTTGTTTTGGCAAAACGCCACCACGACGTGACTGGTGCCAATAGACGTTCAAGCAGCCCACATGATAGAAACCTTTTTTTCGCGTCCCTAGACGCGTCCCTTTTGGAAGTCGATGTCTCAGTTTCAGCCATGGACACTTAAGTCAGTTTTTTTATGCCTTTGATGCTCCCCGTTACATCTCTCTATATCTCTATTGAAAGTAAGCATCTTTGCGCGTTTCGGGGGGAACAAAACAAACAATACTTCTCTGGTTGTAAGAGCAAACACACCCAATTTGTTATCTCGCATCCAATCTGCTGGCGTGATACCTTTTTACTACGAGTGGCAGCGACTCAAAAAATCCATTCGCCCTCCTTTCTCGTTTAGTCCCTGCATCAATTTTTTTTCTTTTGTCATTTTGGTGTATTTGGGGTTGGTTCGTTCGTCTTTGGTTTTTTTTTTGCCCCAACGTTAACTAGTGCCGATCTGGTTGTCTTCCTCTCCCCCCACACTTTTCCTTGGCGAGACCCCTTCCTCTCGTGCCTCTCTTTGTCCTTGGCTTTTTTTTTTCTCTTCTGTACTTCGATTTTCTTACATTACTTTCAAACTCCTTTTGTAATTTTCTCTCTCCCTGATGGCAACGTACAAGCAGCGAACTCTACCTGTTCGTCATACACACATCACTGACGAAGAAAATACGGGCCCCATTCACATTCAACAACAGCACCACCACCACCATAGCCAAACCTCGCACGCTTACAACACCCCCGCAGCTGTTACACCTGGACATGGACAGCAATCAAGCGCCTATCAAGGCCGATCTACCTCCCCTTCCGGCTGCAACGACTCATTCCCCTCAACCACAACTACATCATACTTCGACGATGCTACCACTGTCTCCGATCAGGAGTGGACCTCTGTCGGCAGACCTTGTTCCTTCAGCAGCAGCAGTAGCAACTCTCGATGCAAGACTCGTGAACGACGACAACAACAACAACAGTACTACGAGGAGCAGCAACAGCTTCGAGCTCAGGAATGGCACTTTGTTCTCAACCAACAACTTTCTCGACGGCGACAACTCCAACAGTGTCAACAAGAAGAGCAAAAAACGACACCTCTTTCGATTACCCTCAATGATGGGGCGACAGTTCCCGCGATAACAGTAGTATTATCGTCTACTGGAGAGAATATCTCATCGGCAGATGGAGAAGGGGTGGAGGAGGAGGAGAAAGAGGTAGAGTATCCTGTCAGGTTAAATGAGAGCAACAGTGGAGTCTTTGGATCCCCGGTGGTCACCCAACCTCGACTACGATTTGATTTGGTGAACAACGGTGCAGAAGACAAAGAAGATGTAGGAGAAGGAGGCGTCGGTGACGAGGGAGAGGGAGGAGGAGAGCTACATTTGTCACAGAGTGGGCAGAGGAAGGAGAGAGGGAGGAAGCTAAAGGCAACGACAATATCACCACTGTCGATGAGGTTGAAAAACGAAGCAGACGAAGCTGCAACATTACCACAGCCAACAATGCCAGTACCGATGATAGTTCTGAGCGATGATACGGCGAGCAGCTTGGACTTTGCGTTCTCAGATCTCACGAGCATCGAGGACCCCTCTGAAGACGCCCAATCCCTTTGGTCACACGATGACGAAATGGACTCCTCCCTGTCGTATTTCTCGCCTTCCTCTTGCTACAACGTTGCAGCCGCGTACACACCCTTTGGCATCCCGTCTTCACCGTTCTTGTCTACAACCACAACCACAACCACCACGCCTTCAATTTCATATACCAACACTCCATCACTATCCACGCCAGTTCATTCACACACTCGCCACCGTTTCCCGCCCTCCCCCTCAGGAGCCTCACTGATGGGGTCTACCACCACCCCGTACTCATCCTCCAACTCTCTCAGCCAACTCCTTTTCCACCCCACCATACCCCAACTTAAACAACCGCAACAACATCAGGTATCCTCTTCATCATCGACACCGTCTTTTGGTCGAGAGTGGAGCAGGTTCCAGATTCACCACCTGAGTCAGATGCCATTCCACGACGGATCAGGAAATTTTACCTTACCGTCCCCTTTACTGACACCATCACACACAACGGCAGGGACCGCACTGGCCTCTGAGTCAGGGTCTGAAGTCGATCTAGAACTGAGTCCGTTGCATTATTTTCCGCACCATTATGTGTACCAGCGCCAATACCAGCAGCAGCACCAGCAACATTCTGTATGGGGTTCGATACCGTTGGTTTATCAACAGCGGCAACAGCAGCAAGATTTCTCTTCTCCAGGTCCCAAATCTATGACGTCAAAGAAGATGACGATGGCGACGATAAAAGAGAGGCGGCAGAGGCAATTACGACTCTATCCCCACAGCCTTCGATCCACATCACTTCCCCCCTCTTCCTCACCAGCAACTACTAGATCACGTCGCGTAGAAAGAACAAAATCGAGGCTTAGGGATGATACCACTATGTACGACGATTCAGAGGTGGAGGATATGTGGGCGATGGAGGAGATGAACGCGTTGGTGGTCGACATCCCGAAGACTATGGGATGGCTCCAGGTGTTTGAGCATGCGCTAAGTACTTTCCGGACTTCTTTTGAACTTGAACTGGATTGGAGTGATTCTGATACTGTAAGTCGTTGAACAGGGCAGACAACAGAGTGAGCGGGCTGAGTGCAGTTTCTTGGTTTGGCAAATTAAATACCAATATCGTTCTAATGCTTCGCCCTTGGCAATCCTTTTTTTAAAAAACTAGATCCATCCGATCAAAGCATGGGTGAGGGAGGATGAAGACTACATAGACAGGACGGATCACCAGACAGGAAAGACAGCCAGAACTGCGCCCAAAGGATCATCACCCCCGGCTTCTGATCATCACCGTTATTCACCTCTTTCCATGCCTCCATCACAGCCACAGACCTCTATTCTTTCTCTCAAACCTAGTCTCGTTGAACAAGAGAGAATTCAAGTAGTAAAGCGTCAAATGTCAGCCTTGTCCCTTGACACACTCAGGCGCCTTCAGACCCAACAGTATTACACCTATCACCGTCAACACCCACAGCACTCTCCTCAGATACAGGATACGTACGAGGAAGAAGCAGACGGAGGATCGAGCTCAACACTGTTAGCAGCAGCGCTGTCGGCACTGCGGCAGTTCCATAACCACGTTAAGTCGAATTTGATGGACTCAGCGTTGGATGAGGAGCTTGTCAGTGATTTGTCGAGATTGGGATTTGCGGGCGATTTGGGGATGGTGGTTGCTGAAGGTAGTACAAGGGATCAGGAGGAGCTGATTACTCTCTGAACCCAAGCGCGTTTGGTTTTTGCTGGAGACACCCTTACGCCTTTTTGTATTTGTCAAGGTTGGAAACAGCCATTTATTCTATTAGAGTACAAGTGTTTAGCTTTCCATCTACCATGAAAAGAAAGTACAACAACTTCACTTTAAAATAACCAGGCCAGAGGATTTGCAAAGCTCATGCAAAAAAAAAAAGTGCAAAGATGTCCATTGTGGCAGGAACTTATGTCATTACAGAATTCTTTCGGAGAGGCCTGTTGGCGGCGTTGATGTCGAGTCGTTTTAAAAGGATTGATTTTGGCCTTTCCTATCCCGTATCTCTCGTGTGTAAGGTATAGGTCCATGTCCACGATAGACCTTGTTGATCTAAACTCAACCTTTTTGTGCCAATATCGATCATCACGATATTCGAATTTCAAAACCGAGTAGTCCTGTGCCGATCCAGATCCAATACAATCCCTACTCTCAATGACTTGCATGATTGATCATGGGCGGGTCGGAGTTTATATTGGGCCTTTGCTCTTTCAAAATAGATCGCCTCGCATCAACCTGGATCCAACGCGATTCTCGAGCTCAAAGCGACTCGACGTTTATATGTTAGTTGGTGTCAATTGTGGGCCTGGATATTTTCGTTCGTATCCTCTACACATTTTTTTCTTGCTCTGGGAACTTGACCCAGAATTTGCTATTAATTTTTGAATCTATAATCGACAAAGAAAGAAACGATCCAACAACCGTAGTCTTTTCTTTGCCAGATAACAACTTTTTTTTCTCTCACTAGTCAAGGCATAAATATTAATCGACTGCCTTTTCACTTTTTTTTTTTTTTTTTTTTTTTTTTTTTTTTTTTTTTTTTTTCGCGTGTATTGACTTGGGCGCTCGCCAAGTTGGTCATCGATACACGATTTTAACAAAAAACATACACATCAGACGATGGATCTTCATGAGGCGAGGGGTTTTTTCTGATAGTCCTTTATTTTGACCTTTTGATATTGTTTGTTCTTGGGGAGAGGGCGATAGTGACTCAAGGACGATTTTGACGTTGCAATGGCATTTTGTTCAAATGATATGAGTTTTGTGTGCGAGGGTGGATGAAGAAAAGAAAACTGTACCCCTCTTTCAAATCCTTTCTTTCTTTTTGGCATTGGTATTTCTCTCATATATCGAACTGATTGACGCGTCTGCATTTTTTCGTTTTTTTTTTCGATCAATAGTGAAAGACATCCGATTCTGCGACAAATCCATCTTAGTTCGCAGCTGCCTGTCTGCAAATAGACATTCGCCTCCTCATGCTAATATCTTTCCTTCCAATGTTATTTTATGGACGCTCAAGAGGGCACAGGAACACTGACCGGGCGCAGCAAAAGTACTTTTTGCTTCAGGACACGGATAGAAACAGATATGGCAGTGCTAGCGCAAAAAAGAAGAATCCTTGCTTTTCACTCTTGTCTGCGCGGCTCTTGTATCATCACGACGTACACACCGCCCTGCGCATTTTTATTACTTTCGCATGCCGCTCTATTTCACTTCATTCTTAGCGGCAATGGCAATGCGCACAAAGAAAACGAAGTGACTAACCCCTATTTTGACTCGGCTCTTTTCCCATCGAACAAAGGTCTGGCCCCTGTCTCCCAGCCACTCTCCCGTCCATCTCTCTTTTCCCCTTTCAACGGACGCTATGAATAGACACTCTGCGAATTGTATGTGCGCATTTTTTCACATATTTGGTGCTCACTAACTTCCCTTTCTCTTTGCAGCGCCCCTCGCCATGTCATCTTTCTGTAGATGCAGGGGTACATTCAGTTCATGCACACCAAGGCCAAAATTAACATGTGGGAGTACAAGGGTCTAGATTTTCATTTTTTGTCGTTGAGATCCGAGGAGAGAAAAAAAAAAAAAGGGAGAGCAGGGGTGGGAAGTGCTCAGCGCCATCACCCATCCACCACATCCCGTTATACATAAAAAAATGCTTTTAGATCTAAGTCTAAATCAGCTCGGTAATGGCATCTCCAAGGGCCTTGTGGACCTTGGCCGAGGGGTGGAAGCCATCCCAGTACAAATACTTTCCAGCATCCTTACAAACAGTTTTGTAATCATTGCTGACACAGCCATGGACAACATCCGTGATTCCGAGACGCTTAAGGACCTTGGGTTCGCGCAGGTGGTTCAACAGGTCGTTCATCTTGTAGTATCCGAACGTCACCTTTGCCTTCTTGTCTTTGTGGCAGGCACCGCGGAAGGGATGCTTGGCGTCTGAGGAACGACCGTACTTCTTGGCCAACCGACGCTCCAAATCCTTATACGCCACCAACTGCCCCATAGCAGCCTGCGTGAACAACCCCGCGACCGTCGCATTGCCCGCAAAGTACGGGATAGCCCCATAATCAATATTCTCTACCACCAAAAAATTCTGCGCACCCAGCTTGACCAGCTTCTCAATACCCCTTTCGATATTCGCAACGACAGCGGTAGGGGAAGCGGTGGGGTCAAAGAAATAATCGTTGCCCTGGAAGTCAACGACGAAGAGGGAGGAGGCAAGATCCCTTTTAGGGATAGGCTTGGGGGTGTACAATTGATCGATTTGTTGAATAAATCCGGGGACGACAAGGTCGGATGCGGCGCCCGAGTAGCCTTGAACGAATTCGGAGTCGGTTGTGGCGCCACCATAGGCGTAGTTCTTCAGCTTCAAGTGCTTATCGCGAGCAACCTGGCGGAGTAGGGTAAGGGAATAAACGGGAAGAAGGAGGGGAGAGAAAGAGCGAGGAGAGAAACAAAAAATAGGCACGGTTACAAAAAAAGTCGTACAAAACAAAGGAGGGTGTGTTTGTAGGACTGAACAGCAACACCAAAGAACAAACAAAAAAAAAGAGAGACATACGTACTCGGACCAGACGGGTCCGTTAGTGAAGCGGCCATGGTAATTGGCCTTAATGGGCCAAGCCTTATTCGACAGCTTGTAGACATTGCCGATATCCGAATACGAGTCACCGAAGACAAGGAGGTTGTCGAAATGGCAATTGCCATTCGAAGTTGGCTCAGCCTCGACAGAGGTGGTGACAGTTGTTGCAGTCAGGGCAACTGCAACAATGGATGCGATGTTGAATAACATTATTCTGTGGACGAGTGTGGGTGAGTATACGGGTGGTGCGTTTAGATGGTATGTGGGAAGGGGAATGGGATCCTGAGTAGTAGAGAGTGGGCGAGATGAGAGACGAAAATAAAGAAAGAAAAGAAGAGGATGAGGACTAAATGCTCACTTTTATGCAGTCGAATTCAGGGGATCGGTTATGAATTTTTAACGAATGAGTGATGAAGAAGTATCTCCACATGTACTGTACACCGCCACTATACGCGATTATTCATCGAGACTCTACAGAGCAATAAAGTGAGGGAAGAGGCGTCAGCATCGACGGGGGAATACAGCACATGCATGGTAGATGGGAGTCCATGAGTCTATCATGGAGTATGTCTGCGGAAGAGGAGGATCTATTAAAAAACCGGCAACAGGGTGGCCCAGGGAACAGTGCGACGAAAGAACATTTTCATTTGTGCACAAAGGGTTCTTGAATAATTTTAGCGTAATCGCATTCCTCCTTGCCTCTCCGTCTCGCTCTCAATCGCCCTCTTTGTTCTTCTGATACTGAACACATTAACAGCAACATCAACAAAAGAACAGAGCTCCCTTGGAGCAAGTGCACAATGGTGGGTGAACAGGAACGAGAAAAGAAAAAGTGATCGGTTCAGGGTGGGACTCACTTTGTCGTCCTTTTTTCATATACAACGAACCTTTACTTCCTTCATTTCATGGTCCATGAAGCCTTCTTCATTTGATACTCCACGCATTTCCAAACCGAGCCACTTACCCCTCTCAGACTAGAAATGCAAGTATGCAAAGTATCGTAGCCAAATATCATTCTAAGCGACTCGATTGCAACAATTGATCCTCCAATTAATCTATTCACCCGTTCGTGTGCGTGAGGAGGAAATCCTTTCACTTCAACCAACGGCCGAAAAAGGGAACTAACAACATGGTTCCTCTTTCTCAACCGAATCTTGTGCATATGGTCAGCAGGCACCTCCCCTCCCTCTTTCTCCGGTGATCGTCTCCGTTTCAGAGACTAGCGCGATGCAAAAATGAGGATTCGTTGTGGAAGAAAAAGGTTCGAGCATAGAAGAACAAACAAACAAACAAACACGCGAGCAAAATGAAAGCAGTGGTCCTTCTCAAAACCTGCTCGTTCTGTTTGGTCAAAACGAAATTGACATTGACATGTCACTTCTTTTTCGTGCACGAGAGCTGTATGGAAAATAACATCTATTTGATGACATGACATGGCGACTAAAGAAAGAAACAATGAGGAGACTAGAGCTTGGCTTGAGCATCACTCTTCTTCTCCTTAGTTTCCTCACTCTTTCCCCGTCCCTGCTTCTGTTTCTCCTCGGCAGTGTTCGCATTCGTGGTCGTGTCCGCATTTCTGATCACTTTCAATATCTCCAGCAGCGTGGGAGCATCGATAGTTGCAAACTTGATATTGTTTAAGTGTCCCTGTTGCTCCTTATTGGCGGCAGCGGTGACTTCCTGTCCGTCCTTTGTCTTCTGCTTCAGCTTCTTCTCGTGCTCTGCCGATGCCTCGACCTCTTCGGTGCTACCAAAGATCGCGTCGATGAAATCCCTGTCATTCTTGGCCTTCTCCTGTTCTTCCTTACTTAACTCGTCCAGATGGCCGCTATCCTTTCCTATGAGCATATTCTCAAATCTCTCATACACCGCTCTATCCTCCGGAGACATCATGGCCTTAAGGTTCTCAGAGAGGGCCTCGTACTGCGCCAAGACTTCCTCGAGTTGCTTTTGAGCGTTGATATCGTTGGCCTGCTTGGCAAATCCGAGGATATCTTCAAGGGTGGTGAAAACTGTTGGCTGTGAATCTTTTCCTGCTTCTCCTGCTGCTGCTGCTCCGTCCTGTTGCGTCTGGTGTTGGTGTGATTGTTGCCGTGGTACCTGGCCGATTTTGATTTGTGCGTTGTGGTCCTGAAAGATTCCTGCGGCTCCGTCAATAGCCTCAGGAACGTTGGCCTTCAGCTTTAGGTATTGCTCGTCCGAGACGATGCCTCTACACTCGATCTTATTGGCCTCTGGAGTGGGGACGCTTTCAAAGGCGGGATCCTTGCACAAGTTTGGCGAGTAGATCACCATGATGTAGTTGCAGATCGAAGGCTCCATTACCACCTGAATTCTGTCACCAAACGGCGCGCATTGGAACTAGCATTTTGATTAGGTAAAGTTGAAAAACCAGATAAGTAACTTGATATGGTTCACATAAACGCTCTGCGTCTGGTACCCTGTACCACAAAAAAAAAAAAAAAAAGGCTTACCTGGACCTCGACTTTACGAGGCTGCCCTGTCTCCTTGCAAATGTCTCCATTCTCCCAGCGTTGGACGAGATACTTGCGCTCGTTGCTCACCTCCAGTTCTGTAGTGGTGGCAGTTGACTCGACAACAGATGACGAGGGCGACCGCTGCTGGAGAGCGGCCTCGTTGCTGGTCTGAGCCTGGTCGTTATTGATCTTCTCAGATTGATATTTTGCCAGGACATAGGTGTTCGCTGGTGTGTCAGGCACCCACTGACCGTTCGACTGGATTGCGTGGTATTGGCGAATGGACCTTTTATGGCAGTACTCGTATGTCCAAAAGTCACGTTTCTATAACATGGACGACCATTTTTTTTTGGGAAGATTGAGTTAAATGGTTGACAAGAGAGCGTACCAACAAACTTATCTCGTAACGCACACCATAACAATATCACCATCTCTGTTCCCTCTTAATTATTCTTCATCGGTTCTTCCACTTTTTTGTTCACTTAGTTGTCTTGTCCTATTATCTCATTGTATCGACGTATTCTCAAAGTGAATTTTTACCATGTAGAGACAAGGCAGGGAAAGATGATCGAGCAGTTCCAGACCGCGCTGGATACTCCGACGCTCCTCCTCCTTAATCTCCTGTGGTGTCAATTGGGGAGACGCCTTGACCTCGTGGACCAACTTAGGCGGGATCATACATGACCAGCGCATCCCGTCCGCATCGGTCATCACAACGGTCGAGGGAGACTCGTGAATTGTCTCCTGTTGTTGTTCCCGATCCTGTGTCTCTGACTTTGTCGTCTCAATCTGCGCCTGGCCGTGCCTTTGCTATTTCGGATAATAAAATTAACGCACATCGTGGTTAGAATGATTGTAAAGACTCTTTGGAAAGTAATAAGGAAGCTGGGTTAGCTGGGTTACCTTTCGACGGTGTGTGTTGGGGCGAGAGGTAACAAAAGAGGCGGGAACGACTTCCTTGAGGAACTGGACGTCATACTGAGGGTGAGCGAGGAGGTCGTTATAGACAAAGTTGACAGAGAATGCTTCTGTCTGGGGGACGCCCAGCAAGACGACAGCTCCGATGGTTGCGCAGACTAGGATGGCACCCTTTGTGGGCGATAATGTCTTGATTCGCATTGCGTTGCTTATGTTGTCCTTGTCCTTGCGCGATGTGTCGTGGAGGTTGTTTGTTGGTTGAACAAGAGATGCATGCGTTTGGTTATATTGTTTGCTGTTAAGTGAATGCAACATTCAAGAAACGGTGGTGGTTTGCTATTGGCCAATCAAAATCGATACGACAAAGTGGGTGCGTGTGAGCGGGCGCAAGGGTAGTGTGTATGTGTGGTGCGTGGAGGCGCACATAGGGACACAGCCAACAATCAAACCAGGAAGGAGAAGGTATCCCATCGCACTGTGAAGGGGGTTTCTTACAGTCTCTTTGCTCAGACTATCCATGGTCATGGATACATCTTGATAGGTAAGCATACATAGAAAGGGATAGTGAGTCTAAGGGGTGCCTTGGTTTGAGGCAATCGAGATGAATAAGACGTGTGGGTGACAGAGACAGTATCCCCTGGCCATTTGATTAAGGGTAACACACAACCAGAAGGCAAAACGTTTTTTTTTTCCCTCCCTCTTAACACTTTGTCTCCTTTGTGCGTGTATCTCCCTCCAACCCCTCGATTGATTGGTTTCGCTTGCCTGCCTTTTTTTTTTTTTTTTTTTTTTTTTTCTTTCTCTCTTTTCCCTTTTTTTCTTTCTTCCTTCTTCTCTCTTCCTCCTCCTCCTTCCTTCTCTCCTTCCCGCCTTCCCCTTCATTACCTCCTCCTCTCTCACTTTCACTCTCTCCCACTCACTTACTCAATCGATCTCGATCAACAACAACAACAAATAAGCTAACAAGAACCAAAACCAACAACCAGCGACTTAGGATCTGATCCTTTCCCAAAGTAAAATACTTCACCAGACCACGTACACTCCTAAAAAACCACACAAAAAAGATCTCTCACTCCCTCATTTCACACGCGAAATACCTCCTCCTTACTACTGCAACTCCACCCACCACGACAACCATCCACCGCCACTTTTTATACTTTCTACTTTCTCCACCTACACTCTACCTCTCTTCACGCGCTCATTCTCTTTTTTCATTGAACAAAGCGACTCTTTCGTCACCACCTACTCCCTCTCACGCACTCACGCACTCACTTCCCCGCGCCTCTCTTGCTGAATAACAACCAGTTACAACAACACATCAACAAAACTTCACACACGCCTTCACACCAAACAAATCCCGACCATGGCCGCGAACCAACAACCCATGGCGTAAGTGTCCTTTCTCACTCTAATTTAACTCTCGTTGATCGCAACAAGTGATTTCGATCTGCGGTACATGCATTCCTCACCTTGAGAAGAGATGATCTTCAGTTCTGATCATGTGTTGTTAATATCCCTGGAGTTAACCCCTTTATTTTTTTCTCTATATTGTTTGTCCTGATCATCATCAGCCACGAGAATGACAGTTGGAAGAAGCAGCTTAATCTTCCCACAAAAGACGAACGGCCCCAGACAGAGGTGAGCTTCTTTCTGAAAAGTCATTTTCAGCATACAAAATACGTGTGATGATGAATTAAAAAGGCAGTTGAACTAAAAAAATATTTCGTTTCTCTTCCTTGTTGCGGTTTCGGATCACTCCCCCACCTTGGACCTATTTCTCTACTTCTTGCCTCTCCAGGACGTCACGGCAACCAAGGGCAACGAGTTCGAAGACTACTTCTTGAAGCGCGAACTGCTTATGGGCATCTTCGAGGCTGGCTTTGAACGCCCATCGCCTATCCAGGAAGAATCCATACCCATTGCCCTCGCTGGAAGAGACATCCTTGCCCGTGCAAAGAACGGAACCGGAAAGACCGCCGCCTTCGTCATCCCCTCACTCGAAAAGATCAACCTCAAAAAGAACAAAGTCCAGGCTCTCCTCCTTGTCCCCACCCGTGAGCTTGCCCTCCAGACAGCACAGGTCTGCAAGACCCTCGGCAAACACATGGGCGTCCAGGTCATGGTCACCACCGGAGGCACCACCCTCAAAGACGATATCATGCGTCTCGGTGAGACTGTCCACATCATCGTCGGAACTCCCGGTCGTATCCTCGACTTGGCTGGCAAGGGCGTCGCCAACTTTAGCGAGTGCACAACCTTTGTCATGGATGAAGCCGACAAGCTCCTCAGTCCAGAGTTCACACCCATTGTCGAACAATTGCTCACCTACTTTCCTAAGGAACGCCAGATCATGCTTTACTCTGCCACTTTCCCTATGATCGTCAAGACTTTCAAGGTATGTCCCCACTCTTGTCACCTGAGCCAATCTGTATTTTCCGTGCTTACCAGTGAGCCCTTACTGTTTTTCTGGTCTTTGCTGACAATCTGTCTCTTCACGTCCTTAGGATAAGCATATGGTCAAACCCTACGAAATCAACCTGATGGACGAATTGACTCTTCGCGGTGTTACTCAATACTATGCCTTTGTCGAGGAACGCCAAAAAGTTCACTGCCTCAACACTCTCTTCTCCAAGGTAGATAAACTCTCCCATAAATTCGCCTGCACTCGCTATTTACGCGTTTTACGCGTTCTTCCCAAGATCGCTGAACTGCTCCTTGATACAAATCTGACCTCATTCCACCATTATCTTTTTTCTACACCTAAAACAGCTCCAAATCAATCAGTCCATCATTTTCTGCAACTCGACCAACCGTGTGGAACTTTTGGCTAAAAAGATCACAGAACTCGGCTATTCCTGCTTTTACTCTCATGCAAAGATGCTCCAATCACACCGTAACCGCGTATTCCACGATTTCAGGAACGGAGTCTGCCGTAACTTGGTCTGCTCGGATCTGTTGACCCGTGGTATCGATATCCAGGCTGTAAACGTCGTCATCAACTTTGATTTCCCCAAGAACGCCGAGACCTACCTTCATCGTATCGGTCGTAGTGGTCGTTTCGGTCACTTGGGTCTGGCTATCAACCTGATCACTTACGAAGATCGCTTCAACCTTTACAAGATCGAGCAGGAGCTTGGAACTGAAATCCAGGCCATCCCACCTGTCATTGACAAGCGTCTCTACGTCGCCCCCTCTGCCTTGGATCAGCCCGAGAACGAACAGCAGCAACAGCAGAAGCGTTTGCAGTATAACCCACAGCAGCAACAGCAACAACAACAACATCAGCAGCAACATCAACACCAGCAGCAACAACATTTCCATCAACAACAACAGATGGCCCATCATATGTATCAACAGCAACAACAAATGAACCACCAGCAACAACAACACTTTCACCAGCAGCAGCAGTTCCACCAGCAGCAGCAGCAAAGGCCACAGCCGCCACCACAGTTGCAGCAACAGCAGCGTCGCTAGTGTGCCTACAACTCTTGTATTATTTGAACCCCTCTAAGGAAACGAGCTCGTCGGCGTTAGGACGAGATTTTTTTTTTTTTTTTTTTTTTTTTTAACGGACCTTACTTTTTTTTTTTGTTGACTTCTTTGTTCCATTCCTTCGTTCACTTTTATCATGAACAGACTCTAGCACTTTACTACATTGACTTTTAAAACGGTCGAACGAGAAGAGGAACACAAGGACGATCATTTTTTTTTTATCTTTGTTCCATGAAGATTTTTTCCTTTTTTTTTTCTTTTTTTCTTTTTTTCTTTTTTCTTTTTTTTTTTTTCAGCGCGACCTCCCTACTCATGAACACGCAAGTTGTAAATAAACACCCAATTTGTTCGCGCTACTGAAAATACGTTGAATAACGAATCATGCTGAATGAGCATTCATGTGATCTTGGATAGCAGTAAAGTAGAAGAAGAGGTTATCCCTTCGTCTGTCGCGAGCCACATATCCCACCCGCAAAAATTGGAAGCGAAAAAGCTTCCGAAACAGACGAAGGGATAGCAAACGCTTTTAACAGCCAGTCAGAAATGATTTGAGCCGCTTCGACAAGAGGCCAAACGAAATGGCCTTGAATTTAGAATCGCGTTGGGAATGAGGACACATCCGGCCAATAAAGAGGCCAAGAAATAGGTGAATAAGGGACCTGGCAGCATTAGGAAAGAGGACACAAACCCGCCAACCAAAGCATTAACCCACCAGGATCGCTTCAACAAAGGCCAGACAAGAGGCCAATAATTGTTCTATCTTTGTCCGCACATCTCAAAGTAAACATCAACTACTGTAACTGTAATAATAAATAAGTTTTTATATTTTTACGAGTTTTGCTTCTGTACACGACAACTTTTCTCTATTTAAGAAACGGAATGAATATTCATAGCAACACCATTATTCATAAACTGCGGCTCGACATGACACTGCGTCGTCGAATCGGGCTGCTGCAGGATCGATTGGTGTTCAGGGATGTACTGGCGTAACGAAGGCGGGCGGTTCCCAGGACCAGGACCAGGAGAAGGTGACGATCCAACTTGCAAAGGACTACTGGCACCGTTAACACTGTGGACGCTGTTGAGACTGTTGATCGAGAGACGGTTTGGGTTGATCGTAGGCGGGCCTTGGATACTCGACGACCGACTCCGGCCTCCGAACCCTCCAGCTCCAAGCATCAGGCCCATGGATTCCGAGACGAGCGTCGCAGTTGTCGAAGAGGCTGGCGTGCTTCTTCCACCTCCTACAAAACCCGCCATGACCCTCTCACGATCTGACATCGGCGACGACGGCACTTCATCAGATCGAGGCTGAGGCTGAGGGGTGGGTTCCGAATTAGAATACGACGCCAATGAGGACAAGTTCGGGGAGGATTCAAACTTTTGCCGGAACTGTGGTTGATATGCCGAGAGGAGTGCATTAGGCGACGACGTCGTGGGCGCTCGAGCATCTTCCAGATCCAGACCTCCATGATACAACGACCCCGAGTGTCCACTCATTCCTCTGCTACTTGGCCCACCTGATCCACTATCGCCATAGTCGTCCATATCCTCGCCGTTCAACATGAACCCGTTCGGCCCGCCGTTGTCGCCGTCATGAGGATGCTGTTGCAGGAGATCATCCTCATCATGCAAGAACTGTCCGATCCCGTTCGAAGAATAGTTTGGGTGGAGGTATGAGGATCCACCGGAATGCGCGCCCTTGGTATGCTTCTTCCGGAACCCCTTGAGCATCTTGCCGAGCGAGAACTTTTCCTTGTGGTGTGGGTTATCGCCCATCATCGAGTTGGAATGAATACTGCTCCCATTGTTGTTGCTGTATCCATAGATTGACGGCGGTTGATTGCTGCCATCCCACTGTCCATTAACGTTGGCAGTATAACTCGAGCCCGTGTCTCCAGAATCCCTCGAATGAACCGACGCTCTATCACCGTCCATCTGCTGCTGTTGCTGTTGATTCTGCTGTTGACGCTCTTGTCTCTCCTTCTCCCAGTTCTTCAACTTGTCCTTCAGCTTCTTCTTCTCCTTGCTCGTAACCTTGGACCCCTCCAGCCCTGCGGGTTGGTATTCTGTGATCCCGTAATGGCTATAGTGCTCCTCCATTGTCCGGACAGCTTCAATGTTCGGGAACTGCTGTTGCGCATTGCTTGGGTTAAGTCCCATAGAGGTTCCTGTAGAATACGAGAGTGTGATACTGGGGTCAAGTGATCCTCGTCTCTGGTGGATTGTCGATGGTGGTGATAGACTGCCATTATTTGCGCTGGCTGTGCTATTATTATTGTTCCCGTTCGAGTTGCCATTGGTGAAGTTGTTGCTGTTGCCGTTACTATTACTGCTGTTGTCGTTATTACTGTTGTTGTTATTACTGATGTTGTGTTTCCGGTTGAACAGCCAACTATGAGTCGTCGTCGTAGTGCTTGTTGCGTTGACAGTCGTCGAATTGTTACTGTTCCCAGGAGTCGCATCTGGGGCAGTACCAGAAGCACTTGTGGCAGCAGTAGTAGTAGAGTTCAGACTAGCTCCAAACCCGTAATCAGAGACCTCGATTCCGCATCCCCCTGGAACATGCAACGTCCGCGTGAACATCTCCTCAGGGGATTCGACAATCGGTCGCTGGTGGGTATGCTCGCCATTTAGCCGCATCGGATCGTCATCCAAGGAGCTGAAGACTGGGTGCGGGTTTCCTGCTTGATTGTTGCTGCCGCCGTTATTGGGGTGATTGCTGGCGTAGGTATAGTTTCGCTGCAACACTTCGTCACCCAAAGAGGCATGCGATCGAGACCCAGGGGCATACTTGTAGATCGTAGGCGAAGCGACAGAATCTGCACGGGGTCGGACTCGAACTTCTCCTGGGAGATCCATAGCTGTCCGTGGACTATTGGCGCCAGCGCTGTTGCTGTGGTGATGGTAGGGCTCTGTTACGTCGATCGTCGCAGAGCGCATGGCCGGGCTGTGTGTCTGAGGTGTCCCCAAAAGGTTCTTTGTTTGCTGCTGCGACATTGGGTGGGTGTTGTGATGCTGTTGCTGTTGCTGTTGCTGTTGCTGTTGCTGTTGCTGTTGCTGTTGCTGTTGCTGTTGCTGTTGCTGCTGTTGGAACTGTTGCTGCTGGTTTGGATTGGGTGTCGGATCAGCAGTCCCGCCAGGCTGGATCTCCTCGCCAAAGATACCTCCAACGCCATCGGTGTCTGAAAATGGAATGTCATCCATGTTGGGGAGGACCATGGTCTCTGCAATCGCCTCCAGCATCTTGTTCTCGATCGCCTTGATGATCAGGTTCGACTTGATGTGCTTGTCTGAGACCACGGGCTCAATCTTCATCTCGACCTGGGGCTTGTGATAGAATCCGTACCAGATTCGGTTACATGGTGGGGGCTTGATCCAGACCTGGACACGACCCTCGAGGCGAACAAGAGTCATCACCAGGACGAGGGACACCTTGATGGGCTGAATCTTCTTGGTGACTGTGACGACAGCCTCGGCCTCGACCTCTGCACGGAATCCTCCCTGGTAAAGTAGACTGAGATCCATCACCATATCACCGTTGGGTTTCAGGGCCAGAAGTTTGGGTCGGGTGACCAGGGGCACGCCGTCGCCGAGATTGACAGATTTCATCCGCATGTCGTTGAGAAAATTAGGGAGGCGAACACGCGACAATTTGTCGACCATCTTTTGAAAGACCATATCCTTGACCTGAGGAGTCTTGTAAACGCCGAGGAACATCCGTCCGAGAAGGGCATTCAGCCATGCTGCCTGAAACTGATGCTCGTTGGAATGAATCGTCCGGATCAGGGTGTTCATTGCCGATTTGTCAAACAGTGTCGAGTCCTGATGATTTTATCCCCCCAAGAATGGTCATATCATTCCATTTAAAGAAACAGCAAAAAAGTGCGGGGCAACCAGGTTGGCACAGAGTCGGATACGTAGGATAACGCACACAAAAGCGTTGGAATGGTAGTGAGCATCATTGTTGAGCACGCAGGGGAGCCAGGGGCAAGCAACAATCAAAGAAAAATACAGAAAGAGAGAGAGAAAAGAAAAAAAAAATACGGGGATTAGAAGGAGGTGCTTTTTTGTTTTTTTGGTCTCAGTCAGTTCACTGAGGATCGGGTCATAATTTAGGGCGCGCCTAATATAGGGCTGCAGCAATCATTCATTTAGTTGAGCTCTCACACGCAGGCGACAAGCATACAAACGACAGACAAACTTACCCGCTTTGGGATTTCTCGAATGAAAGAACGGTTGGGCTTGAGCTTTGAGCAACGCAGCAATGTAAAGTAGAGATCTTCCTTGTCGATGCAGCTCACCATGGACAGGTAATAGTCCTTGGACGACGAAAGACTGTTCTCCGAGCTCGCTGTCGACCGCCGAGTGTGATGAGACGTCGTCGAAGCCAGCGAAGCAGGACCTCCAGAAGCTTGGTACTTGAGCCAGATCGGGTTTCGTTTCGAAAAGATGTGTCCGTCTTTTTGATGTCCTGGCACTGACACTTGATAATTGGGTAGTGTGATGACGCCCAGACACTCCTGCACAAGTTCGTTTTCGTAAATAAACATGGTCGCTCCTTTGATGACAGCGTATTTCGAATCCTTGAATCGAGCTTGGAGACATGGTGGGAGCGAGAGGTGAGGGTTCTGGGTGTCGAGATAGGTGAATCGAGGGTCTTGTGCTACTGCTCCTGCTCCAAAAGATCCAGCGATCCCTTGACCAAGTCCTCCTTCATCCAGGGGTCCGCCGACATAGTTGTTGCTGCCATTGCCGCCGTTGCCGCTGGAATGTCCGTTCTTCTTCTTGTTCACTTTCTGAAAGTTGGGCTCAATGATCCGATGGTCGACCTCTGGTATCCGCTTGACCGAGATCCAGCCTGCAAACTGATATTGAGGGTCGAGGTGTTCGGGCATTAAACCCATTCCGGCTAATCCGTTGCCGTTGGGTCCGCCAGCGTTTGGTCCGTTGCCTGACGATCGCAGGCCGCCCAAGTAGGATGCGTAGAGGGCCGAGGGCATGTCCTCGAGGTCGAGCTCTAGCTCCTTTTCCTTGATCCGCTCTTGTTCGAGCTCCCGCCGCACTTTCTCTTTGTGCGATTCGGAATAGGTGAAGAAGTAGTATGCTCCGGCCAGGATACTCAGCGGTAGAAATAGGACTCCGCAGAGAAATCCGTATATGAATCCCATCTCGACTCAATTGGCGTGAGGGGGGTGGAGGGAAGATGGTTGAGTGAGTGAGTGAAGGTGAGGTAGTTGTTGTCGCCGTCGTGATGTCGTTATGTATTTGTTGACTCTGTTGTTGTAAAGGCAAGGCAGGGTGTGAAAGGAAGGAAAGAGAGAAGGAAAGAGAGGAGGAACGAGGGGAGGGGTTAATAGATGACGAAAGGGTCCAATGTTTTTGAGTAACGACCAGGGGGAGAATCAAAAAAGAGAGGAAGGAGAAGAAAAGAAAGGAAATGTGCATATGGACAAAATTACAAAGAAAAAAATAAAAAAAGAGGGGGTGAAGACAAAGTGAGGATGATCGTGCAGGTGGACAGGTGTTGTGATAGTAATGAACAAGATCGAAGAAAGGAAGGGAAAGGATATTGCACGACACCACCAGATCCTACAAACACCCACACACGCATACGCAAACGCATAAAAGCGACCTGGTCACGACAGCCTGTAGGCCAGGAACCACTCTCTTTTTTGCTGGATATGGTCGTCTGCCTTTATTCGATCCGTTCTTTTGTTCGCTCGTTGATTGTTTAGGAGGACGCAGGGGAAAAGGGCGAGAGATGTCGAAGGGAGGGGGAAAGCCTGAGAAGACGTGCGCATAGTCAGACATAAAAGGGCTTGATAGGCAATTGAACATTGAGAAGAGTAGGTATGGATAAGGGCTACGCATTGGGCTGGATAAGATCGAACAAACAATTTCGAACACGAAGCTGGCAGTTGGGGGCGACAGTACATCAAGAGTAGATAAAAAAAATTATATGCAGCTGTCGTGTGAAATGAGGCAGGGTAAATGAGGCAGTGGTGGAACTTCCGTGGAAGGGACTGGGCGCAAGGGGATTGCCACATCCGATTGGAGATATCGCTCGCTTTTTCTGCATTTTCTTTTGTTTTGTGTTTTTGTAATTGGTGCGCTCTGCTCTGCCTTGCAGCGTCGATGTTTTTGAGTTTCACAGCGATCAAGCGAATCTTTTCTTTCTTTTTTTTTCCCCCTCTGTTAACTCGATACTTCAATGTTGGTGCGAAGGGATGATGTGTATGTGCAATTTGAAGAGGATGTTGCGGTTTTAACAAAGGATACGAATTATCAATTCGAGTGTGGATACTGTAATGTGTAGACTCCAATTCATCGCGCGGGGTTTGCGAGAAGGTGATTGGCATGCATGTCGAGATGCGGGGGTTTATATTGTCGAGTTGAAAAGACGAAGAAGACAATGGAAGAAAGAAACGGGGGTTTGGATCGATTTCAATTGCGTCGAGAGAAGGAAGGAGATGGCTGTTGCATGGTTGTATTAAGGTGCAATTGTGAGAGTGTGAGCGCGAGAGAAAAGGAGAAGAGCATGAATATTGCCTCCTGCAGCAGATCAATGGATAGGCGTGCAAGAAAAAAGAAGGAGGATGGAATAGCTCCAAGGATACGTACCGAGGGACTTTGTCTATGGGGAGTGGCGAGGACGAGAAAGGAGGAGGACTGGTGGCAACTAGGCAAGGCGTGAAAAAAGTCGAAAAAAGCAGTTGTCGAGACACACAAGAGTGGAGAGTGGAGAGTGGACGGTGAAGAGTGAAGAGTGAATGCGAAGAAGAGAGGTACAATGAAAGCGTGCACAGATTCGTGAACAAATGAATGATGTGAAGAACCGAATGAGATGGTGAAAGAGAAAGATAGAAGGAATGCAATAGCAAGGGTGATCAGGCAAAGGTAGCAAAAGGACGGTTCAGTGTTGGAGATGGTCGTCTGGTAATAAAAAAGGCAAAAAAAAAAAAAAAAAAAAAAAAAAAAGATGAGAAGAGGGTGGCGTGAAAATAATAAAAAAAAAAAAAAAATAACGAATAGCAAAATGTGGAACTACGCTCGTGGCAATGAAGTCTCCGTAGGGGCGAAGGAAGGAGTGGTGGAATGAGGAAGTAGGGAAGTAGAGATGACGGAGCAAGGATGAGAATGCAGGTAGGGAGGAAATAAAAAGAAAAAAATTAAAAAAATGAAAAATAAAAAATAAAACCAAAAAGTCAGGGCTAAGAGAAAAGGATGAAAAAGAGGACAACAACGAAGAGGAGGAGGAAGAGGAGAAAGAGATGGAGCAAAGGCAAAGAGTCGAGAGTAGTGGGTGATGGAGACACTGGAGACGACCATTGGTAGAAAGGACTGCTTTTCAGTCTTATTCTTGAGCAATCTCAGCCGTCTAAAAGAAAAGCTTATGGATAAAGAGTACCATGGGTGCTATTTGACTTGTCTGACTAGTCGCTCCTTCTTGTCTTTCTTCTTTTCTTTTCTTGTGCTCATCCTTCTCTTCCTTCTCTTTTCCTTCACTTATCAAAACGATACCCTTTTCTCTTTTTTGTGCGCTCAGCCCATAGCCACTTACATCTCATCCCTGTACTCTTCCTTTCTTCCTTTCTCCTTATCTCTGTCGCTCTTTCTTCCTTTTGAACTACATTTATACTTTCGCACTGTCACCGACTACATAAAACTCTCACCTTTGGTTCATACCTCATTCCCACTCGCCATCACATTCCAGTCTGTCGACAACACATACACACACACAACACAAGCACTTGACCTGTCATACACCCACACACGCCTACTCCCTCTCTCTCGCCCTTTCCTACATTCGTTCTCAATCACGCACTCACTCACTCACGCACATACCTACGCCTACAGATACATAACACCCAACGATGACGGACACTTCGACTGCCACCCCTGGTCAAACAGGCGACGCCGCAGACAACAGCACAGTCTCGCTGACCTTGCTCCTTGTCTCTGGCTCTCGATCGACTTTTACCTTCCAGGGGACAGAGACTATCGAGAATGTAAAGGCCAAGGTCTTTGACAGTTGGCCCAAGGACTGGCAGGAAGAGAAGCCCGCCTCGCCTCAGTCTTTAAAGATCCTTTACCTGGGCAAGTTCCTCGCCGACTCCTCGACTCTCGAATCCAACAAGATCCAGCCTGGAAACACAACAATAGTCCACCTGACTATCAAGGCCCCTGAGCAAGAACTCCACGGCAACTCAAAGTCCGACTCTGCCGCAAAGTGCAAGTTCTGCCTTATCCTCTAAAAGAAACCCCAACCGTTGTTTTTCGTTTTTTCTTTCTTGTTTTACTCTTTGCTTCTGGACTGGACCTCTTTTTTTTCTCGCATTTCTGCTCAGCTACGTCTCCTTTTACAACATACAACTACTACACCTGCTACTGCTTGCACTTACTACACTGCCGCCACAACTCCTCAAACCAACCTTATCCTCCGTTACCAAATACAGATCCCCTGTACACCTTTTGTTATCTATCTGAATTGACGCTGTGTCCTCTTCAAACAGAACATACTCAAACCACACCCTGTAACCCATAGGCCAGTCAACCATGACACTCTTCTCGTAACTCCGCCCGACTCGTTCTTTTGTGACAACCCCACCTTCTTGAAGTCCCTTTTTTTCTTTCTGCTGATCCACCTTTCTCTCTCTCCTTGTCTTCCTTACTTTCATCCACTACACTACGTCCTCGTGCCCTCTACACTTCTTCTACTTTGTACCTTACCTCGATAATAAAATCTGCAAGTAGTTCAGGCAAAGCACAACGTTCATTTGGCGCCCATGTGTCGTGCTGGATCTTGAATCACGTGAATTTTTATGCACGTGACAATTGATATCTGAAAGGAGGCGAGAAGAGAAAAGATCTTTCCTTCAGCTAACAGACACAACCAACCAACCAACCAACCAACCACTTAATCAACCATCGCCACAACACCATGGCCAAGAAGAACAAGAAAAAAGTCATTCGTCCCTGGTGCTGGTACGCAAAATGAGAGCATACAGCAAGCAAAACACCAGCAAAACAGCCGTTGGATCTAACAGGATGTACCCGTAGCTTTACTCACACACTCAGCCTCCCCCTTGCACCGCTGTCAATCTAGGTACTGCGAGCGTGATTTCGAGGACGAGAAGGTCCTGATCTCTCACCAAAGGGCCAAGCATTTCAAGTGTAACCACTGCAGCAAGAAACTCAACACCGCCGGAGGAATGGCCGTTCACGTTATGCAGGTCCACAAGGAGACCATCAGCACGTATGTCAACTACAGGAGCACTGGTCCTTTGGGAACACGCAAACCACCTTCGTCAATTTTTTCCCTTAAGCTTTTCTTTTTTGCTAACAACGACGGACAATATCTCTCCTCCATAGGGTGCCGAACGCAATGGAGGGCCGCGAGTCAGTGGATCTGGAAATTTATGGCATGGAAGGCATCCCAGAAGAAGATCAAATTGCATACAACGCCAGGCAGGAAGCAGGAGACAACCCAGTAAGCAAGCGTCCCAAGATTGCGGTGGAGTCTGTAGAGTTTTCAGCAGAGGACCTTCAGAGTCAACTGGCGGCTCATAAAGCAATGATGCAGGCAGCGGCAACACCCCCTGCTGGACCTCCTGCTGGACCTCCTGGAATGATGCCTGGCTTCTCTGGACCTCCAATCCTTCCACCTGGCATTTCTGGTGCACCCGGCATTTCTGGCGGTCCTCCAGGCAGTATCCCCCCAATGGCTCCAGGATTCCCACCAATGGTACCTCCTCCAGTGGGCGCTATGGGGGCACGACCACCCCCTCCTTTCCCAGGTCAGTTCCAATACCCAGGTATGCCCCCAGCTGCTGCTTCCGTCATGCCCGCTGCTTATAGCCAATTCTATCAACCAAGACCACCACCACCACCTTTCGGAATGCCTCCTCACCCAGGGTAGGTTGTTATTTTTGTTATTATTGACTCTATGTCAACTGGCACAAGTGGATGACACGGTGATATCGGAGATGACTCTAATGAAATCCATTTATTACACCTCGATCTAGTATGTCACACGCTGGCCCACCACCACCCCCGTTTCCTCCTTTTGGCAGTCAAATGCCTCCACCAGGCGCTTGGCCGCCACCACAGAGACCACCATTTGGAGCACCGCATGCAATGCCGCCACAGCCACCACATGCGGGACTTCCTCCACCTAGATTTCCGAATGGCGCACCTATGCCTGGATTTCCACCACCTGGAGTGCCTCCTAAAGGACCTTACGGACATCAGGGACCTCCACTCTCAGGACACGCATTGCCACCTCGGCCAGGCGGACCTCCTCCCTTGCCTCACAATGGACCAGCGACTACGAGTGCGCCTGGAGTGGCGCCACCCTCAACAGGTATTCCCAACAGTCAGATGCATCAAGGTTTGAAGAACACATCACACATCACATCTACTCCCGACTCGACAACAAAGCTCCCTACTGGATCAGCAGCAGCACCCTCAAAACCAATTGTGGATGCTCCAGCTGGTAGCGCTACTCCTTTGAAGGGTGCTGTGACAGCATCTGCTGCACCTGTTGCTCCCACTGCAACTGCAGTCAAGACAGAGAGTGCGGCAGCAGCCCCTGCAGCCGCTGGCGGCGCGTCAGCAAAGAAGGAGAGCGTCCTTGTCTACAGCGACAATGATGTATCTGTGGTAAGTGCTTGTGCTCTCGCTTTCGCTCAATGCCTTTTGTTTCAGGTCTTGTTTCTAGCTCTTACGTCTTGGGCTTGCTCTTGCTCTTTCTTTGAGAGATGCGGAGGATCTCGTGGAAGTATCGCACCCAATGCTCTCATTGTTTTCTATCTTTGTTCTTCATCAGTTTACTGACTCTGGTTGTATTTGTCTTCATTTTATCGTTGACTGCATATGTTCAATATTTGGAACAATAGGAGGAAATCCGAGCAGCATTGGAGAGGTATCGCTACAATCCACACACAGCATAAGTTCCAAGGTTATGTATGTTGCGCGTGTCAATATCCATTCTATCATGCTGTTGTTTCATCGCCACAACATCATATTAATAAAAAAAAAAACACGAGAAAAAAAAAAGGTACAACACCGATGGCTTGCTGGAAGTCCATTGTTGTCGGCGACCTAAAAAACGCCTTTTTGTTTATATTCTGGGCTGTTGGATCTGGGTGCCTTTCTCAGGTGTGTGTCGAATGTCTCTTTTTCTTTTCATTTAGCGCGTAAAGACGACTTGCAGGAGCAGCAGCAACCAGTGAAAAAAAAAGAGGAAAAGGAGCAGCTCAACTTGGTTTTGCTGTGCCACAATTTGAGCACACTTCCAAATCCAAGTATGACCCCACAAGTCGCCTTTTCTACTTACACCGTGAACTCCTCTTTGTTTTTGACAGAAACAGAAGTGGAAGAATAAAGAGGAAGAATAAAGAGAAAGGGAGTTATGAATAGGTTCATAGGGGAGGGAGATTTTCTGCGATTTTTTTTTTACCGTCCCGGGCGGGAGAAAAGAAGAGAATCCAAAGATAGCGAAGGAAATGAGTCCCAGGGACCGGAATAAAATTGGCAAAGAACTGGCCCCTATTTTTGACCCGACGCAAGGAAAAAAAAAATACACAAACACACACAACTGAGCACCAAGAAAGAATATTAATTACCTCGACAGGGAAGGGAAGAAGGAAAGGGGAGAAGAAGGATGAATTGAGTTGAGTTGGTGCTCGCCTTTGAGATTTTTGTTTTCTTAATTGACTTGACCTTATTGGTGAAAAGTAGTTTGTGTTTGTTTTTGGTTCCCGAGACGAATTAAAATAAGAATTGTAGGTTGTCGCGGATGGGTTATGAAGAAAGGAGGAAAGAAAGAAAGATGAAGAGGCGAAGTTTGAAGATAAAAGGGGGCGACAGGTAGAAAACGTCCGAAAGGATTGGACACAATTGGACGTTTTTGTTGATTGGGGAAGGAGGCATTGGGGGGAAATGAAAAAGGGTGCTGCTGTGGTATGCCTGGTAGGCAGAGTGCAATGGTATGCATTGCTGACTGGTCCTTTGTATGCGCATGGAGAGGGTACAAAGGGATGTGCAAGTAGGTGAATGAGCGTGTATGTGTCATGGGTTGGGTGGATTTCAGTCTGCTTCTGTTTCTACTTGCCGTGTCTACCCCATCGTACATCGCATAGGCCCTTCTTTCCTCCCTTCCTTCTTTGTTCCTCTACTTCTCCCATGGGCCACCTTCTGCTCATAATTTATATTTTTATTATTATTTTTGTTTTGCCCTTTTCACCTTCTTTCTTCTTTCTTCTTTCTTCCTCTTGTTTTCTTTTTTCTTTTTTTTTCTCTTGCCTTCTTTCCTCCTTTTGCTCTGCTTGCTTCCAGACACCCACCATTCCTGTCATCACTTCGGTCCCCCTCCCCCCATCATCTCTTATCCGTGTTCTATTTATTCTATTCATCTTTCAATTTTTTTTTTCTTTTTTTTATTTCCTTTCCTTTCGTTTACCAATGAAGAGCTTGAAGGGCGTGTTGTCGAGAAACAAGTCCAAGAACGCTCCTCCTCCCCCTCCTCCTCAACCCGCTTCTGTTGTTGCTCCTCCTCCTGCAGTCGCCGCTTCTCTTTCTGCCACTGCTGCTGCTGCTCATCTTTCTTCCTCTTCTTCTTCCACTCCCACACCCACCTCTTCTCCTCCTTCCCCTCTTTCTCCTCTCTCCCCTCCCTCTCCACCCACCCCCACCCCTACGTCCACTTCCTCCAACAACAATAGCGCAACTGCTCCTGCTGCTGCTGCAACCAATACCAGCCCTTCTTCTCCCTCTTTCTCCAACAATACAACCACCGCTGCGGTCATCGCCTCGAGTGACCCATCCAGCATCAACTCCGGACAGACTCCCGCCACCACTTCAGCAACTACTACTCCTATTTCCACCACAACTACCGTCACCACCACCCCCCTTACTACTTCGACTACCACCACTCCTACTGTCTCCCCTCTGACTCCTTCGTCGCTCTCCTCTGCCACCGCTGCTAATAACGCCAACAACATCAACAATAGCAATAACACCAACAACAACCACAACAGTAACAACAACATTATCAACAGTAACACCAACGGTTTATCCCCCACTAACACCACTGCCGGAGCACACAGCAACCAGGCCCCCGTCCAGGTCCATACCAGTGCTACCAACGTCTACCCCAGTGACTCAACCCAGCACCCAACCGCATCCTCCTTAGCCTATAGCCACAGCAACGGTCCCATGACTCAAGATCAACGGGACGCTCATCCCCCTACCATCGTCATTATGAATGCTGACCCTGTAAGTGGTTTTCCTTTCGTTCCCCATCTCCAAATACGCACTCTCTCTCCTTTATTATTTTACTATCTCTTTCATTTTTGAAGTAGAGAGAGAAAGGAGGAGGACAACAAAGCCAGTGGTGTTGTTTGTACAAAAGGAAGCGCTGGGCCATCCTATTTTGCGTGTCGTGCCTGCCTTTGCTGTTGTTGACTATTACCTGTTGCCTGTTGCCTGTTGCGTTTTTCCACCTTGTCCCCTCTTTCCCCCTTTTTTCTTGTCTGTCGCATTGGTCAGTTGTTGACAACCGTCCCCCTGTCGACAGATCCCCTTCCCTTCTCTCGCTCTCTCTCAGCCTTGCTTTTTCCCCTAACCACGATGACAAAAGAGGTAACCTTGACGTCTAACTTCATTCGGATTGATACTTGTTAAACCACACGCATTATTAGGCTGAATACCAACAGTCCGGAGCAACGTCGACGTTCGGCGGCCACCCAGCTTCTCCAAGCCCTGCATCACCCGCTGGGAAGTTAACAGGAGAGAAGGAGGTGCCCAAGAGCGGCCCATTGAATAGGATGAAGAACGCGCCCAAGGATGCGATCCCTATCAGCAAAACACCCAGGAGACAGCGATCGTCTCGATTCCATGTCACGGAGCGCGTTACATTGGAGCGTCTGCAGGGTCTCGATGGTACAGTGACCCAACACCGTTAGAACCGTTTTATGATATTGTGTGATTTTTTTTTTTTTTTTTTTTTTTTTTTTTGCCTGTGATCAAGCATCAATCATATTTGATCAACAGAAAAAAGTACTTTTGCTGTTTTTGTTTGATAAGCTTATTATTATTATCCCTCCCTTCCCGACAAGACCAACATCATGAATAAGTCGCTTACCGTCCTCCGATCCATTTATTTTGTTATTATTTCTTCCCGAGAATAGAGGTGGCTCATATCGATCGTCAGGAACTGTTCTTAAGAAAGATTGGGCAGTGTGCCGTCGTCTTTGACTTTAACGACGCATCTTCGGAACTCAAAGGCAAGGAGATCAAGCGACAGGCCCTGACAGAGATTCTGGACTATATCACCAACAACAGAGGCGTCATCACGGAGCCCATCTACCCTGAGGTCGTCAACATGGTACGAACAAAACGATACTTCTTTTTACTCTCTCTTTTTACTTTGCAATTTTTCACTCAGTATGAAAAAAAAAAAAAAAAAAAAAAAAAAACCTAATGTGCCTCGCATGTGCGTATGCCTGTCTATCTGTTTGTGTATTCTTGTTCTTGATTAGTTTGCCACCAACTTGTTCAGAACTATCCCGCCCCAAATCAACCCATCAGGAGAGGCTTTCGATCCAGAGGAGGACGAACCTGTGCTGGAGCTGGCATGGCCTCACCTTCAAATCGTCTATGAGTTCTTCCTTCGCTTTATCGAATCACCCGACTTCAACACCAACATGGCCAAAAAGTTTATCGACCACCACTTCATCCTTCAGGTACAGTATTTCGAGCTGCTTGAGATCATTGAGTGTCTATGCAACTAATTGGCTCACGACTAATCTGATTTTGAATTTTGTCATTAATAGTTGTTGGAGCTATTCGACAGTGAAGATCCTCGTGAGCGCGACTTTTTAAAGACAACGCTTCATCGCATCTATGGCAAGTTCTTGAATCTGCGTGCATTCATCCGTCGCTCAATCAACAATGTCTTCTTCCAGTTTATTTACGAGAAGGAGAGACACAACGGAATTGCAGAGCTTCTCGAGATCTTGGGAAGGTGAGTCCTCTTGAACGACCTGTCATGAAACCAATTGTTTGGACAGACATTTCTGAGCGCTAGTAACCTGACACTAACACATTACTTTCGTGTTTCCTTTGTGGGTGGATTCACTGATATCTTTCTTTTTCCCGTTCTTAGCATTATCAACGGATTCGCGTTGCCTTTGAAGGAGGAACACAAGACTTTCCTCACAAAAGTCCTTTTGCCTCTGCACAAGGCCAGATCATTGACACTCTATCACCCTCAATTGGCCTACTGTGTTGTCCAGTTCTTGGAGAAGGACCCTACCTTGACTGAGGAGGTATGACGACAGAATTGTCAGGATTTTATATTGTGGCAAAGTATGACCGTTGATTTGAATAACTCTTGGCTAACCCTGCTTATTTTCGTTACTTCCCGCCTGATAGGTTGTTCATGGACTTTTGCGTTTCTGGCCAAAGGTCAACAGTCCCAAGGAGGTCATGTTCTTGAATGAGATTGAGGAGATTCTGGACGTGATTGAGCCATCAGAGTTTGTCAAGATCGAAGGACCATTGTTTACACAGATTGCTCGGTGTGTTTCCAGCCCACATTGCCAGGTACGCGTCCTGAAGTCACTGCTTCCATAGTCTTATTTGCTTGCTATTCGATGATCGTTCCAATCGGTTGCTAACGTTCCTTGTTTTTTCGCTATGAACTATAGGTGGCAGAAAGAGCATTATATTACTGGAACAACGAGTACATTGTTAACTTGATTCACGACAATGCCAACGAGATCTTGCCTATTGTGTTCCAGTCGCTCTACAAGAACTCAAAGACGCATTGGAACAGGTATAGACACCATTCAATCGTTTACCTTCATATTAAGTGCACTAATCAAATTGAAGGCATAAATTAGAATGGAAAATTAACCGGTTAATGCTCTTCCATGGCACACAACTTAGAACCATCCATGGCCTTGTTTTCAACGCCCTTAAGCTCTTCATGGATGCCACACCTAAGTTGTTTGACGAGTGCACCAACCACTACCGTCAGGCAAGACAAAAGTAAGAGCCGCTTCCATACAAGCCGAAAGTCTTGTCAAAAAATCAATTAGCATCAACATACTGACAGTCTATGCGCCGATCATTTTTTTTGGCTTATTCTAGTGATCGAAAGCGCCTTCAGGACAGAGAGGAAATTTGGCAGAGATTGGAGCAGCAAGCGATGCAGAACTATGCTAATCTCTCTGCCCAAGGTGCCGTGTCGGCCCCCATGCCCCATCTTGCAGAACCCATCTCTGTGCCTCTTGGTATGTGGTTGCTATTATTATCTCATTTTTGGTCGTTGAACCTATGCTTCATAGACCAATGTGCTCACCAGATGTATTTATCCTTTTCATCAACGTAGAATCCTTTGACGATGGCGAGGTCATGGATGAGCCCGAGGAGGAGATTCTTGAGAACGGAGCTGATCAGGACCATTATGGCGGAGACTTGCAGACATTCGAGAACAACACCCCAGTCTTCCACCAGTTCCGCCGAAAGTCTATTATCCCTGTGGATGAGACTGTCCTGGACGAGCTCTCGCGCCATCGCAGTTTGGAGGAGGTGTTGGATATGAAGCGGTCAGCTACAAACGCCGACGTTGAGTAAAAGTGTAGAGTAGAGCACAGGACAGGACAGGACAGTAGTGGAAAGCCTATTCCCTGGAGGAGGATGGTGATGATGATTATGAAGGATAAGAAGGCGAAGAAAAATAGTCCTGACGGTTTGGTGTTTGTTATTGCTAGACGTCATGGACAACCTACTCTTTTAATGAAAACCTCAATGATAGAATAAAATCACATGACCAGATTTGCCACACCTGCTGCAAAAAAAGCGTGAGCGCACTTGCAGCCGTGAGCGAGGGAAAGGACAGCGACGAAAACGATGCAACCGCCATTCCTCTGTCCGCCTTGAATGCCATGAACAGGAACGAACACAGGAGTCCAGAAGGACGGAACACCATCAGCGGCAACAACAACAACGGCCATATCAGTGACATCCAGGAACACGAGGAGAACGAGGACCATTCAGTCGAGGATGCACCCGTACACCTAGATCATCAGCCCTCCATTCGGTCTGGTCATCTTCCACAGTCTCATTCACATCTTCAACCGCCGCTCGACCATGGCAGGCTACCAGTCAGCGACGACGACAACACCAACAACACCAGCAACAGTCCAAACAATAACCATATCAATAACAGCAATCAGTACAATAACAGCGGTCCGGCAGTAGCAGGAGGAAGTCGTAGTCCCAACAAACGCCTTGACAAGGACGTACAGAAACAGACCAGTCCTAAAACACCCCTCCGACTATCGACATCCATGGTCGGTGCGTCATCAGCATTTCATATTCACGACAACCCCATGTCTGCAGTCCTTCCTAAAATGCCAGCAACGTTCAACAATGGGTCTTCGTCCTCGTCCTTTGTTGATACTATGACTCAGCAGCTGTCGATACATGTTGAACAACCTGTAGGGAGCATGAGTATCTCACCTAGTAGTCGAGATGTTGTCCTTGCCGCGTAAGTTTTATTGCTCAAGTACTGGCGTGAAAGTGAGAAGGCTTGTGCGTCGCAGAACTAATTTGATTTGGAAGACACACAATGACTGACTGAGCTACTACTTTATGTCGTCTTTCGTTATATGTTCAAAGCCGGAAAGGTCTGTTCATCATCGACCTCGAGAACCCATACGAGCCACCTCGCGTGCTCCACCACCTCACCAAGTGGGAAGTTGCCGACGTTCAATGGAACCCGCATTTTAGTCGCGAGAATTGGATTGCTTCCACTGTAAGTGTTCTTGCTTTCTCGACGCGTCCATTTGTAGGATGTCACAAATGCACAAAGGCGAAGTGTCTGACTCTGACATTCTACCACTCTTTGTCATTCACAACATGGCAATAGTCAAATCAAAAGGCGCTTATTTGGAACCTCAGTCATAGCGCACCTCGTGCAGTAGAGCTTATCCTCCATGCCCACAACAGAGCTATCAGCGATATCAATTGGTCGCCCTTCCACCCCGACTTGCTGGCCACATGTTCTGTCGACACGTTTGTTCATTTGTGGGACCTGAGGACACCAAAGAAGCCTGTTAATTCGTTCTGCGCATGGACTGGTAATTATTTTCTCGTCAAATAACTAATTTTGGTGACAACACAGGATGATCAAGACTTGTCACAGCATGCTGACAAGCTTTTTTTACCCTCCGTTTTTTGATAATAGCGGCGGCGACAGTGGTCAAGTTCAATCGCAAAGACGAGTTTACATTGGCGTCAGCTCACGATACCAAGGTGGAGGTTTGGGATACCAGGAAAGGATCTTCGCCATACATCAGTATCCAGGCCCATAAGCAAAAGATCAACGGAATCGACTGGAGTCGCAAGCACAGGAACCATATCGTCACCTGTAGTTTGGACAAGATGGTCAAGTTCTGGGATATCGACGAGCCAACAGCGCCTCAGAACGAGATCACGACAAAGTCGCCTGTCTGGCGCGCTCGACACACGCCATTTGGTCATGGAATTCTTACAATGCCCCAGAGGACAGAGACAGCACTCTCGTTATGGAATCGCGATCATTCATCGGAGCCGGTGTATAAGTTTGAAGGGCACACGGATACGGTCAAGGAGTTTGTGTGGCGTGTTCGTGAAGTGGGCGATAATAACGATCAGCGACTTTTCCAGCTTGTGACATGGTCCAAGGATCAGCATCTCCGACTCTGGCCTATTAGCGAAAACATGCTAGAGGCGATGGATCACAGATCGACAACGCCTATTGATATTGCACCATATCCTTCCACACACGACAATATATCTTTCAGAGACCCAGCTCCGCTGAACATCGCGGCTACACCCTCCAGGGCAGTGTCAACATTGCGCGTTTTGGCTGGAAATCGACTGTCGACCATGACACCCTTTCGGACATCAATGTCGTCTCGCACTGTCGGACCGGTGGGCACTCAAGGAGGATTCTATCGGGAACGCAAGGCGCCTTCGCCTCTGGTCTGGATGCAGGGTGTTCGTTTGGTAAAGCCGAGTGGGGATCTCGAGTTGCCTGATCGCGCATCACCCCAGACTGTCGCCACAGAGATTGCCGCTGTTGGAAAGAAGTTTCAGAACGTCAAGTTTGAGAAGGTCAATGTTGCGGGCCGGACCTGCACCATCAGCCTCAACAGTTTGCGGCCGAACGAAGGAGTCTCGTTCTTGCGTGTCAATATCTCCTTCCCGCAGTTCTACCCAAAGCAGGCTCCACCAACGTTTGAGATTCAGAAGTCGGGAATGTTGTCGATGGCGACACGGGCGAGGATTGCGGCCAGTCTGGATCACATAGCGGCGAGCCATGCTTCGAGAGGATTACCATGTCTAGAAGCAATTATTCGATGCCTGTTAGGAGAGGACAAGCGGGACGAGGTCTTGGACAAGGGCCTGGACGAGTCGGATGAAGATGACACTATTGTCAACCCCTTGCGAAAATCGCGTGGTCGTGATAATGGAGCGGCAGACAAAAAAGACCAGCAGATTCCCTTTCCTTGCCTCTGCGGTGCTGTCTTTGCGACCAATGGCAAGCTACTTTGTATTTTGCAAAAGAATCATCGAGTGGCAAATGTCAACAATGCCACTAAATTTGACACTTCTTTGTTGATATTTAGGAAAATTGGTTACATTCTTTTCTAAGCTCCGCACGCCTCACGCATCGTCCTCAAGCTTGCCGACAACAGGACGGAGCAGCACGCTAATCAAGACACCATACACATATACCCACCCTCGAACCTATGCATCGATGGGCGAATACAAGGCTTTCTCGCGTCTGCCAAGTGGAGCTGAGGGACTGGCAGGAACAGTGTCCAGCTTTGTTGCCGACACCGATGATCAGGACGACCTCTGGTTGGCGCCCAACTTGTTTTCCAAGAACAAGCAACCCAAACAAGAACTTGTCCGTGTTACACGGAAACCTAAAGACCAGCCCGTCTTTTTCAAACCCTTGCCTCAATCCCGAAGCACGCTGTATTTGAAAGATATTACATATTTGCTTCCAGTCTCACCGCGCCTTGCTGCCGTCTATACGTAAGTCTTTTTCTTTTTTGATACTTTTCTCGGCAATGTATAGTTAGCTTTTCAAAAACAACAACACTAATGAGATGTCGTTACGATTTGCGCTTGTATAGCTTAAATGGAGATAATGTGTCAGAGATTTGCGAACAAAACGCGTTGCAGGCAAGGCATTTGAAGCGAATGGATCTGTACAAGATTTGGAAGTTGGCAGCATTGATCCTGACGCTGTCTGTCCCTATGGATCCCGTCACGTTTGAGATGAACAAGACCGAGATCTCAAAGATGAACTCTCAGACACACCCGGACAAGCTGCTGGACCTGATGAATCGATCCAACCATGCGAAGCAGCGTCGCGACAGTGGTATGGCCTTCATCCCAGGACTGGAAGATACCTTTTACCAGAAGGTCCGGTGGGGTACTCACCCACTCGGCCGCAAACTTGTCGACGTGCTGTAAGCTTTTTATGTGAAATGTGCATCGTGTTTTTATCGTAACTTCTTGTCTTAAACAGACTGGTGCGACGAGAATTGGTACTGATTCTTTTTCGCGTCGGATGGATAGGTTCTCGTATTTGGAGCGTCATGGAGATATTCAGATGTTGGCTTTGCTCTCCTGCGTGTTTAAGGATCCTTTCAGGAACACGATTGCTGTCACTGGTATCACACCTGTAAGTTGGATATTGTGCATGGTGTTCTGTAATGACTTAAAAATTTGTTATGGGTCGCTAATTTTATTTTTTATTTCAACAATAGCCGCAAGCCAATTACAGGCCACATGAATCACCGATGAGTGATGCACCAGACTACTTCAACAGTCGTCAGGCAAGCAATGCAACCCGGTCACTTAGTGGGTTGCCTCTCAACACTACACCTATGTCTCTGGAGCAGTCTTCGACACGCCCTAGGACCCCTGCTGCGACGAGGATTTCGCCTTATCTGAATCGTGTCTCTCCCACGTCGGCTGCGTATGGAACCTCGTACTCGTCTTCGCTGAGACGGACGCCAAATCGATTTTATCCTGGAGGAGCCACCTCACCCCTGACGACACCTTCATCGCTTCGGGAGGCGCATTCCGAAGCCAATGGTGCATTGGTCCCACTGGTGCCCGTCACAGGCAATGCGTATGCCACCGGAATTGGACCGCAAGACGCTAGTGGCAGTGCCAGTGGTGGAACTGGTGGAACTGGTGGAACTGGAGCGACCTTGCCGTATACCCACAACAAACGGGACTCGTACCATTCCGTGCAGAGCACCAGTCCAACAATGTACAACTCGAAGCTGGGTCCGATGATGCATCGACGACAGTCGAGCACTTCTCCGTCGCCTCTTGTCGACAAGATGGAGCGGTATACTATTCGCGGTAGCGGGTTCAAGATGACAAAGATGAATACCAGTCTCTTTGACGCCGAAGAAACGTAGGTTCCTTGGTCCTTTGTGGGGAGTTACGGAATGATGACTGGCGTGTTTGGAACAGTTTATTAATCGACTGTATTTTTTTTCATTTTCGATCTTATAGGCCAATGAATATTCCGTTGCTGGATCCGGCGAAGGAATCACAGCACAACACCTGGCGGCTCCTCTACGCCGAGATGATGTATAGCTGGGGCCTCTTTGAAGCCCGGACCGAGCTCCTAAAATTCCTAACCTTCAAACACCATCCGAACTACCGTGTCAAGGATGACCAATCCCCTCTCGAACGTCTTCTTGGTATCGAGAAACGTGGTCCGCAAATTTTCAACAAGTGTTTCGAATGTGAGAAACGACTCTACCCGACCTATAAGTGCGATTTTTGTAAACGCATGCGGATCGGGATCAAGTGTACGATATGTCATATCTCTGTTCGGGGTAGGACGTCGGTTTGTTTGAAGTGTGCGCATGGTGGACATACGGAGCATTTGTGGGAGTGGTTTGTGCAGGAGGGGAATTCTGTGTGCCCTACTGGGTGTGGGTGTGAGTGTTTGGTCAACTTTGGAGGGTGGGCTGGTGGGTTGGCGATTCAACCTATCCATAAGCAGTTGCTCCCGCAGGAGTCTCTTTAGTCCGTTAAGGAGAAAAAAGAAAGGCAATAAAATATATTAGAAACACAGCGTATGATGTTGTTGCTACTGCGCGAGTTTTTAATAGTTTGGAGATGGTTAATGAAGAGGGAAAAGCTAGAGCTTGGAGTCAGAGATGGACTGAGTCTCGCGGTAGAGTTGGTCAAGCTGTTTGCGGTAGGCTTGGACGACGGGATGACGCTTGATCTTGAATGTGGGGGTCAACAGATCGCTCTCAATCGTGAAGGGGTTTGGTTCAATCAGCACTGCCTTTGGAATCTCGAACCTGACCATTCAAGGAGTTGATATGTGTATTCTGTCAGCACAAACATTTCGCAAATGGACGACGCGAAACAAAAATGAACGTTGAAAAATGATAAACACAAAGGGAGAGTAATCCTTACTTCTTCAGCCCGGCAGCTTGGGCGGCAAGTGTGACTTCATGCAACATCGCATGACGCAGTTTAGGATCCTGGCATGCAGTCTTGAACGCATTATCAACCTTTCCCGTGAGTCCTGCTGGTATGCCAGAGGGGAAGAGGACTTTGTTGGCAAAGGCCGGGAAAGATTCAGGGTCGGGGACCAAGATGGAGACAAGACAAGGTTGGTGCGAGTCGCCGTGGACAAAGAATTGAAGTGCGATGGGTAGTCGGGATGCAATTTGGTATTCGATTTTCTCGACTGCTACGTATTCACCGATGGACAGCTATAGACACAAGAAAATGACGAATTGAAGGGCGAAGAAAAAATGCAGTGAGATATTTTTTTGATCAGATTTCAAATGATCTCATCAGTCAGGAAGAATTGCGGAATAGGGTGCTCAATTCCCATTTCTCGGCACATGTATGCTGTACCTTGAAGACATTCTTCATACGGTCAATGACGGTCAGAGTCCCATTCTCCTTGATGAACCCAATATCTCCCGAATGCAACCATCCCTCGTCATCAATCGCCTCCCTCGTCTTCTCCTCGTCCTTGAGATATCCCGGAAAGACATTCGGCCCACGGACACAGATCTCACCTCGAGGATATGGTTTATCGGTCGAGAAGTAGTTGAGTTCGGGGACGTCAACCAGTTTGAGTTCTGTGATGGGACTGGGTGGTCCGACGTGTCCTGCTTCCATCTCTCCGCGCTGAGTTGATGCCGCTCCTCCTGAGCCTATAAGTGGGGCATGGGAAAAAAAATTGATAAAATTAGAAAAATAACCCCTCCGTTGCAAACCATTTTTTTTTTTTTTTTTTTGCATGCCACAATCCATCCTGAAGCAAAAAGACACTTCGCTGACCTTCCGTTTGCCCGTAAGCCTCCGATATGTCGACACAGAAAGCAACCCGAATGAATGACAAAACCTCTGCAGAAATTGGCGCAGAAGCCGTCATGATCCTCTCCACCTTCCCTCCCAGCGCCATGCGAACCTTACTAAACAATACCCGGTCCCAAAATGCATGCTTGTTCCCCAACCCTGCCTTCAGATTCGCCAGTTTCACCGCCAACGCCCTCCTCGCCACAGCGCCCGCGAATCCAGGTGCCCCCGCGGTGAGTGCATAGACACGGGAATAGATCCTATTAAGGAGTCGAGGAACGGTTGGGAAGAAGGTTGGTTGAAGCGCGCCAACGTCTTCGAGGATTCGGAGGGGGTCCCCTGTAGAATAGCCGATTCGCCCGCCCGTACTGTAGAGGAAAATTTCCATGGCGCGACCGAATACGTGGGCCATGGGGAGATAGCTGATTCCGGTGTCTGTGGGCGTGAGAATATAGCCGATTTCTGAGGCTGCGACTGCTGCTACAAAGTTTGCGTGTGTCAAGATTGCGCCTTTCTAACAAGTTGTATGGTGAATTCGATAATCAAAGCGAAAATGCGACTTAGTCGATGCATAATGCTTCAAAGATTCATTATCATATAGTTTTTTTTTTCCGCGCTGCTATGCAATTCGTCCACTATGCTCTTCACTTTCATCTTTTCTGATTTTTCCTTCCCTTTATCAAAGAAAAAAAAAACTTACAGGCTGACCAGTCGTCCCGCTGGTGTAACAAATAGTAATAGGATCCTGCGGTTTAGGCGGCGTGTGAGCACGGGGAAACAATCGGCCCAGTGCCTCGACTTCATCCCAGTCATATAGCTGAATACCCTTGTCGGCCGCAAAAGTACGAAGAATGGGTCCTGCGAGGGAAGATATGCTGGCGGTTTTGAAGTCGGTAGGGGGCTTGAGCGAGTCCATGCTAATGATGATTTTGAGGCCGGGCATTTTTGACGAGTCCTTGAGGAGTGATGCAATGTGGTCCGCTATTGTAGTTGGTTTTTTTTTTTTTTTTTTTTTTTCGTAGCGGTGAGATTGAGAGCGGTAGTAGTAGAAAGAGACCCGCGGAGGAAGAGTGTGGTTGAAAAGAGAGCGTGAGAGGAGGAGAGATGGTGTGTTAATGGATTGGTTTAGCATTATACTTTTTGGACGACAAGTCTGAGCTCTTCTGTGCACAGGAAAAGACTAATGGCGGTAGGGCCAAGGATCTGTTTTGAGAGCACACTTTTCCTACTTATCTCTACCTTCCAGTAACAATACAACAGCAACGAACAGTTCAAAAAGACCTTCCCCCCCTCCCCATCTACTTACCGCTACAAACAACAACCGGAATCTCTGAATGATTAATCCCATAAGTTACAGCCTCTGGTCCCAAAGAATCATAAAGTCCAACCGAGACGATATTATAAAGCAGCGTCGAAGTGCTGGCAATAGTCCACTCTGCGCGATTAATCGACCACAATCCGACACGCCATCCTTGCACTGCCTCTCCGGAAAGACCATGAATCTGGGTATGGAGATGGACCATCCCGCTTCCGAATCGTTCTACGCGGTCGCTGACTTGTTGGTAGGTCTGCCATTCGTAGGCGCCGTAAGTTTTAGTGATGGGATCCCATGGCCGGTGGCCAAGCATTGGGTTGTTTGGACCCAGGTTTACTCCTATTTTTGACAGGAAGTAAGAGAGACATGTAACGTTGGATTAAGAAGGGAGAAAAACATTTTTATCAGTCCCATCCTTGGGGGTTTTTTTGAGGTGCTGTTGTGTTTTACCGTGCTGGAAGGCATCGTAGATGGTCCGGATATGAGGTCTGCTCGCAGGGATGGAACGGAGCCCATCTTCAAATCCTCGTCGTCTATAGATACCTATTCACCCGTCAATTAGGGAAAAGGGAGCTTCAGTTTTTATGATACAGCAACGATAACAAAAGCGGTATGGAACCGAGAAAAAAGAGCGATAATGGTGAAGGGGTACCAGTTTGACCGGATCGGCGTGTTCCTGGAAGCTCGACTCCTTGATGGTCCTTGTCGTATGGTAAAGGCAGAGTCGTCATGATTGTTTGGGAGGTAAAGAGGCTGGGCGTCGGATATGTTTGTGCAAGAGTGAAGAAAAAAGAAAAAGAACAAGAGAAGAAGGAAAGGGAAAAAGGAAATGAGGGAGGCAAGCCGTTAAAAAGAAAGAAAACAAGACTCGTTCGGTAAACGATGGTACATCGAAATTTCGCTCCAAGCATAAAACGGATGGGCATTGGCAAATATACACAAACAAATCAACAAACGCTTCACGAACCGAAGTGAGTATGTATGTGGTCTCCATATTCTACTTTTGGCTTCAAGGCCCCTGCGCGCTCATGCCTTTTCTGTTTTCGATTGCCAATTGCTCACGTCCCGCCACCCCTGTCAAGAAGACGAGTCCCCAGAACATGTCAACAGAGAGTAACGAGAAAGAGTGGACTTGGAATGCAAGCCTGTTTGGTGGGATATGGCTGAACGGCGACTAGTGTGGTTTTGACGTCCTAACGCGCTGTCTGTTAGGCGCAGTTGCGACAACGTACAATGGACCATAGAACGAGCAACTACCAGATATGAAAGAGAAAAGTATATCGATGATGATGGCGAGGCGAAAAAAAAAATCACAAAAAGACAAACCTCATCGGACAAAAATAACCGCCGCTGTTTGCATTTTCGGAAAAGAGGCATCACTCATCAGCCATCGCTGCAACAAACAAGGTTATCAATGATCCGAAAAAAAAAAAAAAAAAAAAAGTTCAACGGCAGATGGGACCCATTTTGGTGGCGGGGTTTCACGTTGGAGATACACGTCACGTTCGACGCGAGAAACACCCGAGCTGGCCTGATCTCAGGAGGTTGAACTTTCAACATAAGTAGTTTCTTTGCAGTACTCAAGCGCGTGCGCTAACATCGTCATGTCTACAAAGCAGCTGAGTAAGAAACGAATAGCTCATTGGTGTACTTCTTTCACCCTGAACTTTAAAATAGGCATGGCGATTGGACAGAAAGAAATGGTATATATTTGAATCCATAGCCCTCACAATATCTCGTCAAAGAACACCATTGAAATTAGAGTAACATACAGAAGGCTATACGGAGGAGGGCTTGGCCTGAGAAAAGACAGGAGGTGTCTGTTTAAAGCGTGTCAGCCTACTCGGCGTCCTGGAAGGCGCGCTTGGGTTTTACGTCCTTGTCCTCCTTTGAGGGTTCCTTGGGAGGATTACGAATAGGGACGCCTAAGATTGAATGTTATGAGGACGATATCAACGATGTGAAATGAAGAGCTTAGGTCATTTATTAGATCCAAGAGGCAGTGTAAGGAGATATTGAACTTAGATGAATGACTTCAAAAGTGAAAAGGATGACGTGCAAGGTAATTACTGATGTGAATAATGGTTTAATAGTACATTTTTATTTATTGCTGCGCCATGATCTCTTTCAGGCCCGATCACCACCCCACTACTGTGGCAAAATGTTTTGTACAAAGGATAAAGCGCCTTAATGAACAGTCTTATTTTTCGAAAACGAAACGTAGTTCTTTTAAAAGAGAGTGACGGTACCGGCTTCAGCGGGGTAGTCGGGGACATCAGCCTTGGGGTTGGGGAGGTTACGGATAGGGACACCCTTGGTGGCGGGGGGGTTACGGATAGGAACACCAGCCTCGGGGTTGGGGAGGTTACGGATGGGGACACCTTTGGTGGCAGGGGGGTTACGGATGGGGACGCCAGCCTCGGGGTTGGGGAGGTTACGGATGGGGACGCCCTTGGTGGCAGGGGGGTTACGGATAGGAACACCAGCCTCGGGGTTGGGGAGGTTACGGATGGGGACACCCTTGGTGGCAGGGGGGTTACGGATGGGGACGCCAGCCTCGGGGTTGGGGAGGTTACGGATGGGGACGCCCTTGGTGGCAGGGGGGTTACGGATAGGAACACCAGCCTCGGGGTTGGGGAGGTTACGGATGGGGACGCCCTTGGTGGCGGGGGGATTACGGATGGGGACGCCAGCCTCGGGGTTGGGGAGGTTACGGATGGGGACGCCCTTGGTGGCAGGGGGGTTACGGATAGGAACACCAGCCTCGGGGTTGGGGAGGTTACGGATGGGGACACCCTTGGTGGCGGGGGGGTTACGGATAGGAACACCAGCCTCGGGGTTGGGGAGGTTACGGATGGGGACACCCTTGGTGGCGGGGGGGTTACGGATGGGGACGCCAGCCTCAGCAGGGTATCCAGGGATGCCTAAGTTATGGGAAAAAAATCAAATGGATTAGGGTGATTGTATGGCTCAAAGGCTAGATGGTTGGGTTGTTGTGCTGAGATATGCAAGGCGTCGGACAAATATTGATGCAAAGACGATCAAGGAATATCCCCGATGAAAGAGAAAGGAGGGGAGGAGATGGTAATTACCAGCGGGAGCGGCGGCAGGGGCTGCTGTGCCGGAAACAACCATGAGTCCGAGGACAACGGTCAAGGTGAGGATGATGTTGGACTTCATTAGAATGTACAAGGGAGGGTATATATCAAAGGGAGGACTGGTATATAAGAGGGCGGAGCGACAGGAAAGGAGGAAAAAAAATAAAGACGCTGATGAAGGAAGGTGGAAGAGGATGAGTTGAGGACAAGGAGAGATGGGGTTCTAAAGAAGAAGAAGGAAAGAAGAAAAGAAAGCCGGGGCAAGAGGACGGATACCCCTGTTGTTTAAATAGTGTCGGGTTCGATATCAATTTTCCCATCAAGAGTTTTTTTGCCCAGGAGCAAACTCGTTTGTGTTTACGCTTCGTTCATATGTTTGGTTTGTTTGTTTGCTCACACCCTTCTCTTCCCGTCCTTTCTTGCACTCTCTTTTCTCCTCCTTCCCACTGTCCGTCTCTCTCTTTCCTGATGCATCTCACACAGCGTGATTGCGTATCGTGTATATTTTTGTTTATTGTTTGTTTGTTGCATTGGGCCCAAATTTCAAAGTACTGCATTTTGGTACATGTATTTCGATGTTGCTTGCCAAATGGGACAATAAAGGTCCCAGCAAGCCAGGCCAGGTCAGACCAGCTTAGTTGCCAATAAAACATAACGTTCAATTCAATTGCAGTCGTTTGTGTGTATTTAATTTATACGGACCAACTCTGCTGCAATGCAGTTCTCAAGCGGGACATGGGTCAACATACTTTTCTCTATGACACCAGCATTTGGTTTGTCCTTGTCTTCAAGTCTGTATTTTTTTGTTTATATGATGGCCACTGGCGTAGAATGGCATTCCCCTCACTTTCGCACCCACGCACATCCTTTTTCCAAAAAGTTTGGGATACATGAACTAAAAAGATGGCGCTTGAAATCAAAAACCAAGAGGGAGGGGTCCAAGTGTGAGTGAGTGCGTTTTTAGCGTGTGAGTATGTCATGTCTCCAATGCACGAACGAGACGGAAGAGGTTTTTGGCGTCTCGGCAAACCATTGGGCTTTTTTTCTAAAGAAGGTGGGAGGAACGATCAAAGGTAGCCAACACAACAACCACCTCCATTCTCATCCGTGATCGGACGGACGTCGGGTTTGTCATGATAATACTCATTTTTATTCGCATGCAAAAATAATTGCAATGCAATCACCCTCTCCTCTCTTTTTTTCCCTTCGAGATGACATGATTCCAATTTGAGAAAAATGGAAGAGAAAAAAAAATACGAAGAGAAAAATATGCACAATGGTGGGCCGGGAAATCGACTGTCCGTCAGTTCACGGTACTCTTTGGGGGATGAGAGCACCATTTTTTCATCCATCCAATCCATCCAAACTATAATCTGAACGAATCAAACAACGAACCTGTGTCGATGTCGTCTTTTTTTGTTCCTTCCTTGCTCTTTATTCTTGCTCTTTTTCTTCTCCATTCTCGTCTTCTCCTTTTCCCTCCAGTCTGTCTAGCTTTTCTCTCCTCTCTCTCTTTCCCTCAGCCATCAAAACGACGGGTGCGTTTTTTTTTGTGATGCCTCTTGCACACAATCGCTGCGCTAACCGATGCATGTACTCTAAACGCTCGCTCGATACGCCCAATCTCCACCGTTTTCACTTGTCTCTCCTTCTTTCTCGTATCTGTTTTTTTCTTACGGTGTGAAAGAAGAGCCCAATACTGGGAAAAACGAAGTTAAGTTGATACCGCTTGAACCTACTCTATCTCTACTCGCCCTCTCTTTTGAGCATGACCGTTTGGAATTTCAAACTGGAAGGGTTGTGATTGGCCCTATCCGTTTTTTAGTTCATGGACCCATCCGCCCGTCGTGCTCGTCGGACCCTCTATGTTTGCGTGAGTTTTTTGTTTTGTTTTCCCGTCTCTATGCAACCCGAAATTGGAAATGGGGTGTTTTTTTGTGTTCTTTTTGCTCACACTTTTTCTTTCTTTCCCTCTCGTTCTTTGATCAATGAAAAAACTCACACATACAATCACGCAAAGAGAGAAAAAAGGTTCAGGCACGGATGGATATGGATGCGATAAAAAAAAACAATTGTCGAAGGTACGAGTGCTTTAAACGAACGTGACAACTTCCTCTTTTCGCTCTAGCAACAAATCTGCAAGTTCCCACAGCAAAAGAAAAAAAAACACACCAGTTTTGCGTTTTTCTTTTTCCTCAATCGTTGCTCATCCATTGGCGCCTTCCTCATGGCTACGTATTTCTCATGACAAACTAAAAAAGAACCCCATTGATGTGCACAAAAAAAAACCTCACTTGCACAACATTTCATGATCTTTAATTGAAATGATGAATTCCCTTCCTTTCATTAACCTTGGTATGATGGAGAGTATCATTCATCTCCATGGATGGGATCGTGTCCTGACATCTGGTATGAATGATCGATGTGACAAGAAAAAAAAGGCCCATTCATAAAACCTGTAAGACACCCACTCTCTGTCCCCTTTTTTTTGCACCTTCTCTCTGTCACTCTCTCGCCATGCAACAAATATGCCATTTGTATTCTGCCAATAGTTTTCCACCGGATCTCCTCGGAGCTAGTACGAAAAAGGGGGAGGAGTAGGCGAGTAAAAGAATGAACGAATGAGTGAGCTACATAATACGTAGTGGTAAGGTAACTAGGCATGCATTGCGCGATAAACAGAAAGAGGTGGGAGAGGAAGAGAGAGATTATAAAATAAAACATTGACAGTGGATCTTGTGTCCAAACAAAGCGAAACGGAAAAATATGAAAAAGAAAGAAAAGAAAAACAAAGGTAATGCAGACTGCAGGTTGCGGATATAGAGGGCGTGGATAAATGAATGGGTGGAGGTGTCATTTTGTCGAGATTGTTTTTATTCATAGGCTTGCGTACCAGCACCGACGTCTATTTGTGTTGTTGTTTGTTGTTTTTACGACCAAGCTGGGAAGGACAGGAAGGCAGCCTATGTACACCGCATTTTGTTTTTCCATTCTCCTTGAAGACTCAATTCAATATTTTTTGTTTTCTTTAAGCAGAAAAGGGAACCTAGAGGGCGGCTTAGGCAGCCTCGTAGCGGGTAACACGAGCCTGAACATCGGCAGCAAGAGCCTCCTGTCTGGCTTTAGAGCAAGTGGCGGTCTCGGAGAGGGTTTCGATCATGTACTCGTTGACCAAAGGATCCTGCTCTCCAAGAGCAAGCTGGCTCGAGCATGAACCGGTATCTTCCTCAAACGCGGCTTGAACCTTCTCCTTCTCGATCGTCAAGGCGTCGACGGCCTCAACTGCTGCAGCGGGAGCGGGAGCAGGAGCTTCAGCAGCAGCTGGAACGGCAACTTCAGCGACGATAGGGGCGGTGATCTCGGCAGCAGGAACGACAGGTTCAGCGGCAGGGACGATGACCTCGGCGACTGGGGCGACAGGGGCAGCGACTTCTTCCTGAACAACGGTAGCAGCTTCTTCATGGACGATGCAGCCGTCGGTTTGTATTTGACTATTAACACTGCGAGGGCAAGTAACATCAGAGGAGACGGGACCAGTTGAACCGGGAACAACAGCGTTAGCCTCGGCGACAATCTTGGTGGGTTCCTCAACAACGACGGCAGCAGCAAATTTCTCAGACTGGATGCAAGAACTTTCAGTCTCGTAGTTGCCATCGGGCTTCTTGGGGCAGGTCATGGCAGGCTCATTGGGACGAGTGGCATCGGGAACCACATCAGCATTAGCCTCAGTTTCAACCTTTGTAGACTGCTCGACGATGACTTCAGCGGCGTTCACCTCGGGACTGGAGCAGGTGACACAGGGAGCGGCAGGGCTGGTGGAATCGGGGCTGACAGTATTGATGGCATCTTTAACGACCTTTGTTGGTTCTTCAAGAACGACTTCTGCAGCAACCACACCGTGACCGGGGCAGGTCACGCATGGACCAGCAGGGGCAGTTGAGCTGGGAACGACCTCCTGGACCTTGGCCTCGCCTACAACCTTGGTTGGCTCCTCGACGACGATGACAGCTACTGCTTCTTCAGCTGCCTCGATGCATGAACCGTCAATATGGTAAGTGCCATCAGACTTCTTGGGGCAAGTCACAGCGGGTTCAGCGGGACGCGTTGCGTCGGGAACGACAGCATTGTCCTCAGCGTCAACTTTGGTGGGTTCAAGTGCGACATCGTGGACTATAACTGTCTCTGGAGTGGGTGCTGCATCGCTTTGCTTGTATGGGACGGCAAGAGTAATGATAGTCTCCTCTTCTGCTTCCTGTTCTTCCTCAATCCTTTGAAGGCCTTCAGCTTGCTCTGTACTCGCTGTGCAAAGAGGCCACATCTGAGATCCACAGTTAGCGTCGATACCAACTCCAGGTTCTAAAATGATGGGTTGAGCACAATTGTCGAGCAGGGCAAAAGCAATAAAGTTAGGGAGGTGTGTTTGTTTTTGCATACATTACTCTCAAAAAAAAGATACATGTTGGGCTTATGAAAGTACAGTACCCAACTGCCATACTAAAGGACCCAACTTGTCAACAAAGTGGACGAGGTATTAAAAATGACAAAGAAAAAGGTGATACTTACGAGCGCCAGCATTAAACTGGATGGTCAAACAGCTGCCAGAATAATCATCGCCGTTCCAGGCCTTGATCCAGGAGGCACTCTCAAGATTACTGCCTAAGAACTGGAGGTCGGCAGCACCGACGTTGGCCAAGGAGCCGCCGTAGCATGAAGCACAGGCCTCTCTGGCCGTCTGGATGCTGAGGTTTGTGCTGAAAGCTAAATCACAAGATAACAATCAGAAGACACAATCACAGAGAGGAGAGAGGAGAGAGAGTAACGATGCAATGTGAGAGCAGCAAAGAAATTAAAGTCAGTTCGTGTAAAATAAATTAGTACACAATTTGTCTCATGTACTTGATGGGAAAATGGAGGAAACGAGTCCTTACCAAAGTAGGCATTGCCCGAAGGACCATGAAGGGTAACAGGGCAGGAAGCGACATCATCATCGCGCTTGGCAATAATAGGGACAGCATTGATTGGGGCGACCAAGAGTCCGAGGACAACGGTCAAGCTGATCATCGCGGCCTTCATTACTATTATGGATATGGGTATGGGTGAGGAGAGGGGGTATATGGGGTTATGGATGCAAAAAGGGAGGGGTTGAAGGCGACTTGAAAGATAGGAATGCGGGGGAAGTAGTCGTCGCTTTTATACATAGTCATTACTAACAAGGACAGTAAGGTATTGCTGGTGGATGTACATGCGGTCCAGAGTAAATGAAAAATGGCATTCTACTTGCGCTGGGTGCTATGTGCATCCCTTCTTCCCCTCGACATTATTGCCTGTCCAGTACACCCCTTTACACACTTTGTTCCTTTGACAACCGACTCTCTTCTTTGTTATTGCGGATACCTTTTTTTCGTTATTTCATGCTTGTCAAAATGGAAGAACATGGATGGGATCGAAGGGAATGAGAATCTCATCTTTGGACGCCTGCGAGTAAATGCATATCGCCTCTGTTGCTAACACCGCAACTGCACGAACGAGGTAAGATACTGAGACAGGATGCATTTTCTTTCCATCGAACAACTGTCAACCGAACTTTTGGCGATGCAGTCACCAGCGACGGCAAGTGGGGCTTCCCATACAAGGTGCAAATGCCTCCTTTCCCGCCACCCTCTCATCAAAGAGTGTATACAAAGGTGCAAAAATAGGTAGACACCTTAAAATCAAGGATAAAGAGGTATATCCGTGTATCAGACAAAACTGAAAAAAAATCTCCTTCAGTCCCTTCCTTTTATCTCGCATGGTGGGAGGTATCGATCCCAATTAGACCCAAGTCTGACTGACCCGGTCAAAGTATTCAGCCTCCGCTGTGGGTGAGGGTGTGGGTTGACCTAGATTGTTTTTCCTCACTCGCACTTTAGAATATCTTATCCCAAAACACCACGCTTGTCAGTGTGGTGTTTTCTCTCGTTTTTTTGAGGGCTCTTCCGGTCCGGCCGATAGTGAACATGTATGAACGACGAGAAGGAGGGAGAGAAGATATAGAGTAACATGTACAACATTATTCCTGCACAGAACTCTTCTTTATCACTCTCTGCTTCTCTTTCTCTTGCCCTCTCTGCCACAGGAGGAAACGTCTACTGTGAAAATTGAAGATAACAAAGATGGAGTCGATTCTTTCTATCCACATTCTTAACGCACCTTTGAATATCGCTCCCGTAGTGTGTCGCAGCCTAAAAAGCACTTCTTTTATGTATTTTTTTGCCTTCTTGAGAACATATATTGCGCAATTCGACGCTTGTTAGAGCATAGACCTTTGACGAGGTTATCAGAAAAGGCGGCAATGAATCAGGGGGTGGGAGAGGGAGAGAAGAGTAGAGAGCGAGAGAAGAGAGAGAAATAGGGAGTATTGGATTGAGAGAATGTGATATGGGGATGGTTCATGGTGTTTACACTCAAAGTGCTGTTCTTTTTTCAGATCAAAAGACGTTGAAAATAGGCTCGAAATAGTGTCTAGGAGAGAGTGGTCTTCGCAAGCGACGCGCCCTGAGTCACCTCCGCAGACAATAACGCTAGTCGTGTCAGCTCAATACATGCTCAGTCATTGGCCCATTTAGCTGCGGGAAATTCTTGTCAATTAGAGATCAAATCGACAAAGCAGTCCTTCTGAGCGCTTCTTTGTTTTTTTTCTCTTCTCTCAGCCAGTCCTGTTCAACAAACTCTACTCCCTCATACCCCTTCTTTTCCCTTCTGTCGCCCACACATATAAAAAGGGATCACTGAATGCGTTTTTCTTCATTCCCTCAGTTTCTTCTCCGTCGACTACACTCGCCAAACGTCTCGGTCCTCTCTTCTCGCCCCTCAAGACCCGTCTTCGCCTCCAACTACAGTAGAACCGTAGCTACTACTACTACCGCAACAACAGGAACAACAAAAACCAACACCGCGAATCTCTCAAGGAATCTCGTCTCTTCACTTCGACGCCACCACTCGACCTGCTCCTCGACTCTATCAGCATCCATGTCTGCCAACACCACCAACGTCTCGCGTCAGCAGCCACCATGGCGCGTCCCCGAGGGCAAGCCTGTCCCCAAGCTTAAGCTCTACAACTCCATGACTCGCACCAAGGTAACCGAACGATATGTGGACTCGATGGTGATTTTTTCTGTTGATTGACCTGGAGGACAATTGAAAGTGGTTCTAACACAACGATTGTGTACTTTATAGACCGAGTTCATTCCTATGGATGGCAACCAGGTGACTTGGTATGCCTGCGGTCCCACAGTCTACGACGCAACTCACATCGGGCATGCCAGGTACGAAGGAGCGAATAGCAAACTGTCAGCATTGCATTGGGGATGGCGACACAAAAGAAGCGACCAACAAACAACAATAGCAACAATAACAGGAGTGGAAGGCTCATTTTGGGCTGGTCACGCAAGAACAAGCGGACATTGTATCGATAACAAATTCTTCGTTTTTTCACAATGTTATTTTGTTTTGAGTGTCTGTTGTTGACTCTTTGTTTTTTTATTGCTCATTTGCTCGGTTAGAAACTATGTCTCATTAGACATCCTTCACCGTGTCATCGAGGACTATTTTGGATACAATGTCCTCTTCGTCGAAAACATCACCGATATTGACGACAAGGTACAGACACTACAATTCACACTGGACAACAATCATTGCCGAACAGCAGCAACCTCTTCTTACTCTCCGGGATATTCTCTTGCCAATTGGCCATGGAAACGCTTATCTAACATGTAATTATTGTTACCTTGGCTAGATTATCAAACGTGCTCGCCAGAACCACCTCTTCAACAACTTCAAGGCTGCAACCACCACTGTCACTCCAGAAGCTATTGCAAAGGCCGAGGCTGCCTGGAAGCTCTATGCTGACTCTGAGCTCAAGGCCATCGATGCCACCGCCGCTGACCAGTGGGCTGCTTTCGTGGAGAAAATCAACAAGGACGCTACTTTGAAGGCTTCGATCACCACCGCCCATCCAAAGTTCCCCATGCACTTTTCGGCACTTCAGGAGGCTCATGATGCCATTGAGCAAGCCAAGAAGGATGCAGGAAAGGCTGACGCTGCCGCTTTCTGCGACGCCAACAAGACCACCCTTTCCAATCTCTTGGACAAGGAGCTTTCGCACACTGTCAGTGACCCCAAGGTCTTCAGAGACCTTGCCGCCTACTGGGAAGGAGAGTTCTTCAAGGATATGGATCGACTGGGAGTCCGTCGCCCCGATGTCCTGACCCGTGTCAGTGAATACGTTCCCGAAATTGTCGACTTTGTAAAGAAGATCATTAGCAACGGATACGCCTACGAGGCCGAGGGCTCGGTCTACTTTGACACTGCTGCCTTCGACGGCAAGGACGGCCACCATTACGCCAAGTTGGCCCCCTGGTCCAAGGGTGATGCCACTTTGATGGAGGAGTCTGAGGGATCTCTGGGGATCAAGTTGTCAGGAAAGAAGTCCAGCATGGACTTTGCTCTCTGGAAGGCCTCCAAGTCTGGCGAGCCCGCTTGGGATTCGCCTTGGGGACCTGGTCGTCCCGGATGGCACATTGAGTGCTCTGTGATGGCTTCGGAGGTCTTGGGCAGTGGAATGGACATCCACTCTGGAGGAATCGATCTCGCCTTCCCTCATCACGACAATGAGCTGGCTCAGTCCGAGGCCTACCATCAGTGTGATCAGTGGGTCAACTACTTCACCCATTGCGGTCACTTGCACGTTGAGGGACAGAAGATGTCCAAGTCCTTGAAGAACTTTATCTCCGTCCAGGTACACATCTCTCTTCATGGAATCGACAAATATGATGGGCTAAGAGAATACTGTGTCATTTAACTTATTGCTGTCTGTATATTCATATGCTTTGTTTACAATTGGTAGCAAGCATTGGAGAAGTACACTCCTCGCCAGCTCCGGTTCTTCTTCTTGCTTCACCAATGGGATACTGGTGTCGATTTCAGAGATACCAGCATGAGCGAGGCCATGGGTGTCGAGACCACCTTCAACGTAAGCGCTCTTTTCTTTATTTTCATTTTTGAGTCTAACCTAATTTTGGTGGCAACAGATGTCTAACGTGACCTTTCGTGTTCTTTCTCCAATGATCCAGAACTTCTTTGCAAACGCCAAGGCTATGATTGCAGAGGCCAAGCACACTGCTTTGGATTCGACCGGCTCTCACAACTTCCGCCGCCTTGAGCTTGACATGATTGTTGCATTGAAGGACAAGCAGAACGCCGTCCACGCCGCTCTCTGCGACTCCATCAACACCCCCAACGCCATGTCTGAGCTCCAGTCGCTCGTCTCGCGCACCAATGTTTACATCAAGGAGGCTGGCTCGAACTTGAACGTCGAGGTCGTCAACAAGGTTGCCTTGTACGTCAGCAAGATGCTCCGCACTTTCGGTCTTGACGGTGTTGTCTCTGATCCCATTGGCTTTGCTAGCGCTGAAGCTGGCGGTGCTTCGGTCGAAGATGTCGCCATGCCCTACCTCCAGGTACTTTCGACCTTCAGAGATACCATCCGCGCCTATGCTCGTGAGGGTCGCTCCGTCCAGGAGATGTTAGCACTCTCTGACAAGTTGCGCGACGAGGATTTGGAGCGTCTGGGTGTTTCTCTTGACGATCGTGAGGACGGCAAGGCGTTGATCAAGTTTATTCCTGCTGAGGAACTCGCTGCTCAGCGTCAGGCCAAGATCCAGCAGGCTGCTGAGAAGGCTGCCCGCAAGGAGGAGGCTGCCAAGGCCAAGGAGGCTGCACGTCTTTTGAAGCTGGAGAAGGGCAAGGTTTCGCAGTTGGAGATGTTCAAGGTTGCGGCCAACAGTGCTGAGTATGGCTCGTTTGACGAGAGCGGTATCCCTATGACGGACAAGGAAGGCCAGGAGTTGCCCAAGAGCAGGAGAAAGAAGTTACAGAAGGAGTGGGATGTCCAGAAGAAGCTGCACGAGGATTACTTGGCTGAGAAGGCCAAGGGTACCATCGCTTAAAAAGGCGAACAGGAGCGTTGATCAGGGTGATTTTGATGTTGAATTAAAAAGATTAAATATTAATACTAAAGCTTTTTTCTATTGTGGGTCGAATGCAGTAAGGGTTCATGGTTATGAGGGATGTGAAGGCTATTGCCCAGCAATATCCCTGTGAACATTTGTTCATCCTTTTACTGTTGGTGTTGTTCGCATGATCGACTATTTTTTATGCGGTTTTTGGATGAGGTCAATATTGATACTCGCGGTCGCATCCTATCATCATGAACAACCAGCGAACGTTTTTTGTTAGTTTTTTTTTATTTTTTTATTTTTTATTGGCACTGCTGACATACATGGTAAGGTTGAAGGAAATACAAATATAAATATTCCTGGAAGTACTGAAAAAAAACTCCTCACAAGCCATCGATTTAAACACGACCGAATCTGAAGGCCTGAGTGATCTCAAGGTCCTCATATGCCAAGGCGACGCGCGTGGGAGTAGTTGAATCAGGCGAGGCATCAACAACCAAGGTTCGGTTATTGAACTTGCGGGGGAAAGTCAGCTTGTACTTCGTCAAATCGCCACCCAAAACTCTAGTGATCTTCCATTTCTGCTTGTTCGCATTGTTGGTACCCAAGTAAGCACCGGGGAGTCCACCGGAGCGGCCTTCACCAAGGTAGTAACCGGGCTTGCCGACCAACTCGAGGGAGATGGCGCCGGAAGAATGGTTTCGGAGCCTCCAGACTTGGAGCTTGTCGGGGGTGGTGGATTTGAGTTCGAGGGTGACAGCCCAGTTGGAGGGGTTGGGGCTGCCAGTGAAGTATTTGTGGCCAGGCGGGTTGTGGGGGGTGCCTTTATAGATGACATACTTGCCATTGGGGAACAGGGGTTCGCCGAGGACCACGTTAATGAGGAGAGCCACGAGTGCGAACAGGGTGAATGTTGTTGCTTGACGCATAATTGCTAGGAGGAGGGGGAGGAGAATGTGTGCGTTGGGTGAGAGTAAGTATGGGCGTAGGATGGGGAAGATTAAGGTTGTCGGTAACAAATTGATGGCAATAAAGCTTATTCTTACCTTTTGTGGAAGTGAGAAAAAGGAAGAGAAGATGAGTGAAGAGAAGAATGGTAAAAAAGTGGTGAGTATGGCACTCCTTTTATACGCGAATCTCTTTTTTTTGTGTTTGCTCTATAGGTTGTTGCTCTCTTTTTTTTTTCTTGTCAAACGAAGCGCACCTTCCTTGGCGTAAAAACCCGGGTACACACATTTGCATGATTCACAGCATGCATATAAACCAAAGAAAGAGGAGTAGAGTGAAAGAAGAAAATGGTCTGACAAATGATCATGTCGGCCCCTCTCGTCCCTTCCTCCCAACCTCTTGCTTTCTTCACCATCTTTTTTTTTTTTTTGTTCGTTTTTCTAATTATAAAACGCGGCGTTGATTGTGCAGACTGCAAACACACCAAAAAAAAAAAAAAAAAAAAAAAAAAAAAAAAAAGAGTTAAAATATGAGGCCCTGGCTTTTTTGTTCTCTTTTGTTTGTTTTTTCACTGGATTTACAAAGCACTTAATCATGCACGGTTAACACAAAAAACCAACATACTAAATCTAACAGCCAATTGGCATTCAACATGCTCAACCATCATCACGTTGAGACAACTTTTGGGTTTTTCGGCTTGTGTGGCTTGATGTCTGCCTTTTTACTCCTTTTTTTTCGGCATTTTTATTTGTTGTGGTTGATGATCATCCATCCCCTTCACATAATTTGTGGACCTCTGGCTGAAGGTCATCACTTCTTTCTGCCATGCGGCGCCCTGCGTTACTGTTTGCTTGCGTTGTTGTTCTTTTTATTTTTGCTGAGCATAAAAAAGGAGGCAACAAAACAAAAAGATGCAATCTTGCACGGAAAGCACGCACGAAAAATGATTCCTGTTGGCACACGCTCTCACAAAACATGCACTTCAATGCTTACATATTTACATATTTCCCACCATGCACCTTTGGCGTTGGTCTCCTTTTATGTCTATCTTCTTTAAGCATCGGGAAGTTATTTTGGTCAAACTAAAACAGACTTGACAAACAAACAAACGAACAAATAAAAAAAAAAAAAAACACGCGAGGTTCCGAATTTGAAATGGATTAGCGCAGTGTGGCCCCTGCCTTGTGTGCAAATCCTTACCAATACCCACATCTAAATTTAAAAATTCTCCTCCGTGCGCCGTCTTTTTCATCTTCTTTCGCGCAAACACAAATCAACGAAGAAGCACGAACGTCGATGTCGTGGTCTATTTTTTTCTTTTGGCACTATGCGCTGAATGGTAGGTCCATGATCGAACCCACCAATCCTCCGACTTATCATTTACCGCCACTATTTTTTTTTTTTTGTTTTTGTCACGAGTACTCCCAAATAGCCGGCTTGCTTGCCAGCCTAGAGATTTTACGCACCTACGAAGAAAGAGAAAATCCTCCGTGTGGGAAAAAATTGCATTGAGCTCGATACTACTTTTACATCTCTAGATCATCAGGATCCTTAAAAACAAGGTCAGTGTTTGTTCAAGGGGTTGAACTTGGTGTGGTGCGCCGCGCTAAAGCATATTGCAAATCGTTCATTGCCAAGGCACTCTGAACTGTACCTCTACACAATATAAAAAATGCAGTATTCTCGGGTCAAATGGCATAACAAAATGAAGGCTGTAAAAATTTTAGGCATTCGAAGAGTTTTCGGTATGATCAATCGCTGTTCGAAAAAAAATAATTAGCGGATAGAAAGAGAGGGGATTATCATCCGGCGCGCGGTGACACGCATAGAGATGTCGAACGAAAACGCCCTTTGCCGGCCGTTGGTTGGGCATAGCTGCTTTTACGCCACTGAACAGAATAGAGGAAGAAGAATAACGCGGGATGTGATAAGATAGATCCGTACTATGTCTAGGTTGTAGTCATAGCGCTGGAAAGTGAACAAAAGGTCGTAGTACATAAAAATGATCGGGCATCTAACTTTTTGCACAGACTCCTGAACAAAATCCCCAGTGTGGAAGATCCATTTCGCCGCGCAGCGCAGTACTACATTAGCTGTATTCAATTTTCCTGGTCTTGCAAAACAACGAAATGAATGAAGATAATGGTATAGTACACGTTTTATTGTAAAGAGACTGAGCGGTATTGCTTCGGACCGGACGAACGCGACAAAAAAATAGACATGAAAGAAAGTGAACATGGTCTTTGATGCTTTTTGATTTTGCTTGCTCCTGATGAAGAAAAAAAGGGGGAAAAAGAGGGAAAGTGATATGGTACAAGGAATGTTGTCTCTTTTTTTGGATGTTGTTGTTGTTGGCGATGTTGTTGAATGAACGAAAAGAGGGAAACTGAAGAAAGGATGCAGGTGGGCCTAAAAACACATGAATGTGAATGCCCTGACCCCACTGTCCAATGCTTCCCTTTCTTACGCGTTGTTGCATTTTGGTTGTTGTAGGCTTGTTGGTTGGTTGTTGAAAAGCAGCTCCAGAACTGCTCGATCCTAATGCCTTTTTTTGTTTTTGTTTTTTTTTTGCTGTTCGTTCACCGCTGTTGTTGTTACTAATGGTGTTAAATGTTTGTTAAGCTCAAGTCTCTGGAGTGTTATCTGTGTTGGTGTTGGTTTTGGTGTTAGCGGTGTTGTCTACAGGTTCACCGGTATGCAAAGGTCGAGGAAGAGAAGAAGATCGAGGAGAACTAATATTGGCAGAGTCTCAACAATCAGGCGCTGCTGCTGCTGCTGCCGATGTGGGTGCCGAGGCTGCCAAGGCTGCGTTCTGACGAAGTCGTTCCAAGATATGGGCCATGCCTTTCCTGGCCTTGGCTGAGTTGTCCATGAACTTGTTGATACCGAATGCCTCGACTCTTCCTGTAAGCCCCCACTTGAGTTCACTGATAATCCTTGCCTCTGTCTTGACTTGTGTCCTGTTATGGTAGTAGATAAGGGAAAGAGAAAGGCGGGGGTAAGTAGGAGGTCCATGCGTACGTTGTGTATGTGTGTGTGTAATTGACAAATACAGCTATAATCCTCCTCCTCCCACGCACACTATTCTTCCCCCGCATTTTCTGTTCTTTTCACGCCACCCCCAACTCTGCATACAAAGTTGCTGCAATCACATTGTCATCATTGGGCAACAGAACGATAAAAAAAATAGAAGACCGGCTGCTCTCGCTCTTGGGTCCCTTTTCTTTTTTAACATACCATTTTGAATTCTCGGGATGGACGGTAAAGGTCTGGGTCTCCTCGACTTGCATTACCCTCACGTGGTTCAAGTTCTTTGTGCGGGTGACCATGGTCTGTGTCCGGGGGTCTACCTCGGACTCTTCAATAATATATGCGTCAGGGTTCTTGATAAGCTACTTGTGACAAAAGGGAAGTGAGGTAATAGGGCGATAAGTCAATTGATACCATGGGGAATGAAGGAGGAAAAGTGGGTCAGACGAGCTAGGGAGAGGGGGGTCATATCACCGTGGCAGTTTGGGAGAAAAAAATTCATAGCATAAAAGGAAGAGCGAGATCAGAGCTGGACCCGGCAAAGGGAAAGAAGGATAAAAGAAGGACATACCCCCCGGCCCCATCGAGGGAGGACTCCTTGTTTGAGGATCAGACGAGTGGTGCGGAGGACACCTGTGACGGGGTCGACCTGACGATCGATGACATCGCATCCGACGACGTGGGATGCGAACGGGTTTGGATACCGGAGCCAGAAGGCGTAGGTGACATTGTCCCAAGCGTGCTCGAACGACGATGTGTGCTGGTAGAACTTGACCATTGTGTGTGCTTATGTTTTATATGTATGAGTGTGTGTTGTGTCGAGATGTATGTAAGTAAGGTAGAGGGTGTTGAAGAATTGAAGAAGTGACTTTTTTTTTGTTCTCTGTCCGATGGATCGATAAGAGTGGAAAAGGGAAAGACGGTGCCGGGTTCTCTCTTTCTGGCCAAGAACGAGGGAAAGCAAGTAGTGGAAAAAGGGAAAATGTACGTCGGGGTTTCTTCCTTCTCTCTCCTTCCGTCCAGTTCACACGAGGGAGTGCTCATCCACAAAAATGGGACTGCGCTATGAATGAAACAGTGTGGCTTAGCAGTCCTTGCCTTTTTTTCTTTCCTTTCTCGATCTGTACGCGCACACACAAATGAAAAAGAACTGAGAGGAAACTAAAAGAACCTCCTTCTTCTCTTCTTCTTCACCCCCAACTAATATTCTCAACAAAACCCGGCGACAAAACCACTTCCGCTCACAGGAACTTACAAGAGCACCATAACAATGGCTACAAGGATACTCTTTCTCGCAAGACTCGCACGAGCCCAAGCACCTGCCCGGTCAACGTTCTTTTCCGGTACCAATTCTACCACGGCGGTCCAATGCCGAAGAATGCTTACGACAAAGACATCCCTGGACACCTCAAGAGCCATGCTGTCCCCCTGGTCCGCCAATCTCAAATCAGGATCCCTCGGATTGACACCATCAACAAAAAGCGTATCACCAGCAGCAGCACCACGAGTACCCGCCGGATTAGTCATTTTCCGGCCCTACCACGTCACCCTCCGAACCCTCGACCGTCATCAACACCTGCCCGGCACTCCCAACAACAACATCGACGACTCAACCACCAAAGCTTTCACACCCACTTCCACCGGTACAACAATCGACGATGATATCCAACCACAACAAAAGAACCCAATTCCGCCTAATACCGATCCAAAAGCCCGGATGCTCATCGGATTCACTTGCACAGTCTGCAACCATCGGTCTCACAAGACAATGTCCAAACACGCCTACGAACACGGCGTCGTCATCATGCAATGCGATCACTGCAAGAACCGTCATTTGATTGCGGATCATTTGGGATGGTTCAAGAATGGTGGTGTGACGGTTGAGGATTTGGTCAAGGAGCGTGGAGAGACGGTTCAGAAGTTGACCAAGAGGTATCAATTGGTCAAGGATGGAGAGATGTCTTTGGGGACATCGGGAGCAGGAGCTGCTCAAGCAACAGGAATTGAGGGAGGAGCAGGGAGCACCACCGCTGGAGATGGAGCTTTAAAGGAAAAGACGGAACTGGAGTTGGTGTTGGAGAAGGCCTCGGAGGGGATGTTGGAGTGGATTCCCAAGGAAATTCTGGAGCAGGAGGAAGAGCGGATGAAGAAGAGTCAAGAGACTATCGATCATACCAAGAAGGCATAAAAGAAATATAGACCTTTTTTTTGCTTCTGTTCCTTTGGAGTCATCACAAATGTATGTGAAATCGTGTGTGATTCAAACAAGTTGGCGATCGTGCGCAATGACAGTGATGAAATCGAATAATTTTATTTGTCAAAAGAATGGCAAAGCATACTCGGAGATTATTAGTGGAAGGGAGGGGAATGCAAGTACTAGGCTTCTATGGTACAGACGAAATAGCAACAAAAACATCAAACAAAAACAAACAAGAAAAACAATATGAAAGGAATAATCGACTCAAACAGGCAAACAAACAGCAATAGCAAAGCAACAATAACAAACAAATAACACAAAAAACAAACAAACAAAACTAAACGACGACAAGAAGAAGAAAAATATAAAAATGTAGAAGGAAAGGACGCCGGGTTGGGGAAATATGAAGGAGGCAATAGGAGTGGTAGGCAGGCGAAAAGGAAGATGGCTCACGTGTTGCTTGTAGAGCCTTCTACCAGCCAATTTTCTCCGCGACGGTTGGATCATAAGGGTGACGAACCAGAAGGTCATACAGCTCGTCCGGCAAGAGTTTAACCATCCGGATCGTCTCCCTGATCACCTTGTCCGCGTCCAGATCCGGGAAGATTCTCAGCAGCTTCATCGGACTATTCGTTGAACAAGCGCGTGCATAATGAGATAGGTAGAAAGTGTGTTAGTTGGGATATGTCTAATAGCTCACAGCTGCAAAACAATGCATAACGAGAAAGAAGGGAAAAGTGCTCACCTGGCATGACTCATAAGTTCGTCGCGGATCAAGTAGAGCTGGGCAATGATGCAAATAATATTGAGATGGATGCCCCAGGCGAGTAGGAAATCCCAGAGTTGCATAACTTGATCCAGAGGAGGTGTGCATGCACAGATCGTAAGCACCGCTACAGGATGAAAAATACCCACAGGGTACAAGCGATGCAAATGTAACAAGATCATGCATGACAAGAGGTGTTTTTTTTGGCCCGGTTAGTGAAGGTGACACCTTGGCAGCAATGACAGCAACTAGGAGCATAATTACTTGCACGAATGTAGGGGCGACTGAAACTTACAAGGGAAGGCATAGAGCTCAGCAGAGAGTCGCTTCAACTTGAGATAATCGTACAACTCAACATCAATCTTGCAAAGACACTCTTCCAGGAGCTAGTTTTTGAATAATAACGAAACACGGAGACAACGTATGAGGTTAGTGATCAGTGATGATCGGTGATCAGTGAAACTAATAAACTCATAAACATAACGCCACCAAAATAAAAATAAAAAAAACGCGTCGTCCTATTGTTGTTACCTTGATGCCACAGTGTACGCCTTGGAGGGTTGGCTGGACATAGAGCGGACAACAGTTCTTGATAAAGTTGGAGTAGGAGTAAAAAGCCTCCATCTCGGTCATCGTGTACAGGAATGGAGCGGCCAGCACATTCATACCCTGTACATATGTAAACGACACATCCGTATCTTGAACCGACGTTGCTAATTATAAGTTGGTAATGGCAAAGTAACGTCAATGTGAGACTATAAAGAAACGCTTCCATCATTGTAACGCATGCATACATGCATAATGCCTCGTACTCTACATCCCTCCGCACACTTATTAGCACACAAAGTAGTAGTAAAAAAATACTCAGCAAACAAGGTAGAGAAAAAGTAGTTATAGTCACTCATTCTTACCTTGGGTACTCCAGGCAAAGGCGCATAGGACACGGATCAAACTATCCTCTTCGACCACATCCAAGAACTTGCGGTCCGTCGCCAGAGTCCGGAAAGTGTCGTTTCGGATCTTGCTATACTCTTGGGGCTTGCCTTGCTTGACCAAGGAAATGTACTCTTGTGCCGAGACATGGTGCACCTCAAGGAGCAACTTCCAACACTTGCTTCTGATCGTCGGCTTGTTAGACTTCATCTTTGGCATCGTTGGCTAAAAATTTTATGAAAGACAACATACATACAAAAGGATCGAGAGGAAGGAGAAGATAGCAGTAAAATATGACCAAAGAGAGAGAAAAAGGGAAAAAAAAGTAAGGCAGATTAGTTTTTGATAACGTGGATTGAGGATGCGGACAAAATATAAACACCTCCTCCTTCTCCCTCTTCATACCCATAACAGTACAAAACATGCTTATGAAGCGCATTAATTGTTCATTATTAGCACATGCAGGTCGCAATAGTTGATCCCAACCCCACCTCCTGCTCACTCGTTCACTCCACACCACATACGTCCACGCGGTGTAAAATGAGCAATATAATGTTATGGGTGGGTGCTTGCTGCTGGAAGTGGTTATATGTGCACTTATGATGAATCTAGCCTCATTTTTCTCTGTTTTTTCACTTAACACAGTTTTTGAGTATTGCGTTGAGAACAAACGATGACACCGAACAATGGGGAAAGCAAGTAACAAGAGAGAAGCACAAAAAATATCTCACGGTGTGCAAAGGCCACCTTCACTTTCCCCCTTAATTACACTTCTCCCTATCTCCCTTCCCTGTTGTGCTTGCACTTCCCGTAAACATTGTTGGTTTTTTTTGGCTCATACCACGGAAGCATTGACCTCACCGCAAGTTCCTGCAACCCAAGAAAAAAATATTAAAACGCAACTTCAACTCTGAGTCAAGGATCGGTTCTTTTTTTCTTTGCAAACAAACGGGGGGCAGTGTTAAGGGAGCGATGAGGAAAGCTATTGAGAAAAGTTAAAAAAGGGACCTCTCAGCCTGTTTCGTATTCAGGGGGACGAAGAGATTGGACGTTTTCCTCCTTAAGTATTATTCTGGTTTCTCAGGGAACGAATCGCCTCAGCTTCTAGTTCATTTTTTGATGGTTTGGTTTGGTCCTGGGCTCTACCTTGAATGTTTCTCTTCTCACTTTTTTTTGTCCTACTACAACAAAATCAACAACATCCAAGATAAATTTTTCAAGGGGGTAAAAAAAGATCGAGAACTGAGATGAAAGAAGGATGGAGAAAAAAAGCCCAAACAAAGCAAGACGAATGTAAAGTGGGGATGAAAAAACACCTCTGTGTGTGTGGGGAGCAGTAGACAACTAAGCATGCACGGAAACAAGAGGAAAGATAACCGAGCACGATCCCTTCCTCTTGTACTACCATAGGAGATGAAGGGGGCTCCCCTTGTGCGCCATGGTCCGAGTCACTCTTTCCTCCATCTGATTTTCTTTTTTTGAGATGAAAAACACTTACAATCGATGATAGATGAGAAGGAAGAACAAAAAGAGGTGGTTCACACATGCATGACAAAAAAAAAGATAGACCGTTATAGGAAGAAGCACGCGCAGACTTATAAATGAAACGGAAAAAAAAAAAAAGAAAGAGAGGAAAAAAAGAGAAAAAGTGCACGGGGCCCTCGGTTGAGAGTCCATAGAGTGAACTAACGAATGGAAAAAAATGCACACGATGAACATGATGACAACAACAATGACCAACATGAAAAATATGAGGATAACCCTCCGAGACATGTACACCGACATCGATAACGTCCGTAATACTTCCACTGCATAAGATGAAAGGGATGGGGTAGGAAAAGGGCACCAAAAACGAAGACAAAAAAAGGTTGAACAGACACCAAACCATGGGGCAAAAAAAAAAAAAAAAAAAAAATAGGGAGGATAGCAAGCTGTTACAACTGTTTCCAAGGTTATTAAAAGAATACAAAAAAAAGGATACAATTGTTGTATGAGATTATTTTTTTTCACTGTGGTACTGTACCTGTTCAGGAATACCGTAAGCGAGAATCAACTGTCGCAATTCATGTAAAGACCCTGCGATGGCGTCCTCTGTCAGATGCTGTCGTTGAAAAATAGCTTCATATAAAGCAGCTGAGTCTTGAGTCGTCGTCAGTGTCGTAGGTTCAGGACTGTCGGAGAGAGGAAGAGCTTCGCCGATCGTGTAAGCGCTCTTTTCTTTGACAAAGACAACGGCATTGTCCTCTTCGTCTTTTTGTTTAACTCCTGCAGCAGTCTCTTTTGAGAGTGAACGAGGACGAACTGCGGGTGTCATGTTCAACAATGCAGCTGTTGCTCTTCCCCCTTCTCCTGCTGCAACAATGCAAGCAGAAGACAGCTTTTCGTCGTCGAGACGAATGCTGTTGCGAGATCGAGTTGAACACCTGCGCGAACGAGGGGTTGGTGGAGACGATAATACTTCATGGAGATGATGGTCGGTCACGGTGCTGTCGCTGTCATTCGAGGGATCATGGCTATTGTCGGGCTGGGGATCGCTATCGTTCATGATGATATTGTCGACTTGGGCGGAGGACGAGCGATGGTGATGGTGATGCTGGTTATGAATGGATTTGAGATGATTTGAAGTGCCGACGGAAATGGTGTTGCTGTTGCTGTTGCTGGCATTACTTTCGACGTCGGTCCCATCGCTGTTTGATCCTCTACCGTCTGCATTATCCTCCTGGTTTTCCTTGTGCAGTTCAAAGTTGGTGAGCGGATCAAGTTCATGTCGCTTTAGTTGGTGCTGCTGCTGGGTGGAGGGTTGTTGCTGTTGTGGGGGAAGAAGGTTGTGCTGGAGAGCCCTGGCCTTGACTTTGGCTTTGGCCAAGAGAGAGGAACCAACGGTGTAGACCTGGCGCTGGGGCATTGGATCTGGCGAGTAGTAGTAAGAGTTGTGGAGGTGGTGCTGATCAACAACCTTGATGGTCTCAAGATCTTTCTCTGATGAGTATGAATCTGGATATGAATCTGAAACCGGTGTTGGTACTGCTGGGGCTAGTGATGATGTCGGCAGCGGCGCAGACGAGTCGGTGCCTGAACCCACCAGACGAGAGGTCACAGTCGCAGTCGTAGTCGTCACCAACGGTTTGCCTTGACCGACAGCGGCGGTCACACCAACAAGCTGCTTCTTCTCCACACGACTGAGGCCGCCGCGTTTGGGTGTGATGGTAGTAGGACTGATGGTGGTATTGGTCTTAGGACTAGTGGTGGTGATCGAAGAAGTGATAGAAGGAGTGGTGTAGGTGCTGGTACTGGCAGTGGACTTGTTAGAGTGCGTCTGGGCAACGCTGGGGGGTATCCTGATGATCCGCTGTAGCCGGTTCTTGAGCCGGAGTTCTGTGGGCGAGGTCGTCGTCGTCGTCGAAAAGTCGGTCGCAGTAGTGTTGCCTGTGGCGGTGGTGGTGCTGCCTACTGCTGTTAATGTTGCTGCACTGGTACTCGTTGCTGTAACAGTGGCAGTGACGACGGAAGAAGTGATTGCGGATCTGATGAGTCCTGCTTCGAATCCGTTTGGTGAGGTGTGAATCATGTTAGAAAGGGACAATAATGAAGTAGGGTTGAGATCATCGAGTAGAACCACCTCTGTTCTGTCAGCAATCTCCTCCATGAGAGGATGGGGAAGAGGAAGAGAAAGGGAAAGAGGGGAGAGTGTGGGAGGCTAACCTGAGAGGAGGGGAGGGGAGGGGGGGGGGGGGGGAGGAAGGAAAGGTTGGAAAGGGAAACAAAAGGAGTGGAGAAGAGTGAAGCACAGAACGAGAGAGAAAAAGAGCAAGAGAAGAAGGGAAAGGAAGGGGAGAAGGGAGGAAGGGAGGAAAGGAAGAAGGGAGACACAGAGCAGCAAGGATTTTGGAGTCGTAAAAAGGGTGCGTGTATTTGTGGTCTGCTCGCTCTTGTTTTTCTTTGTGTGTGTTACATGTGTGTTATATGTGTGCGGTTGTTTGAGTGAGCTAATTGTTATTTAGCGTGGTGGAGGTGAAAAAAAAACGACCATGGCAAGGACGGGACGGGATGGAGGATGATGTCGACTACGACGAGAAGTAGAACAAAAGGGAGGCGAGGACAAGAAGTAACACACACACTGAATATCCACAGTTCATCCACGAAATGGTATACAGCGAGGTGGAAGTGTGTCGAATTGAATAACAGATTCAACACTGTCTTCAGCGAGCGAGAATTAAAAAAGAAAGGAGTAGGGACAACCACAGGGTCAAGGAGGCGAACGAGTAGAAACTAGTAATGATGAATGAAGGAGGACGATTAAAGGGAGACGATCGAGTAAAGAGTACAAAGTGAAATAAGGGAACTTTTCAGCCACCAAGCGATTGGAAAGAACCCATTGACCAGAAACATTCACAATAAAAGACATTCTGTTCATCAAGGAACGGGGCAAAAAAGAGAAAAAAAGGCCTTGTTTGTTTGTTGAACCCAACTGACCCTTTGAGGATCTCAGCCTCTCTCTTGTTTCCTTCTACGAAATGCGCCCAGAGGGGAGAAATCGACAAGACAAAAAAAACAAAAAAAAAATACGCACAATTGGACCATGGGCCATAAGCCATGGGCCCATCGATCGATGCAACTCAAGGAAAGAAGCAAAGCAACGACAACGCGGAAAAGAAATAAGTAGGGATGGTTTGTGATGGTAAAAAAAATGGGAAGGGGTGTGAAAAGCAAAGGAAACACAAAAGAAAACTCAATCAAAAGAAAAAAAGGGTGGCCGTGCAGGCGGTACACTCTCTGTTGTTTTTTCTCTTCCGCGTCAACAACAAACAACAGCAATAGTCGCCTTCTTTTTCCTATCTCGACTTTTTTCGGTCTTTTTTTTTTGCAGGATACGACGGTTGAAAGGGAGACGATGACCATTCTTCAAAAGTAGGGGTAAAGAAAAAAAAGGAAGCAAGAGTCGGAAAAGACAGTGATCGATAGACTGAGGACAAAAGAGAATAGGAAGAAGCACTGGATGCGAAGACTTACGATAGTCAAAGCGAGCTCTTTGAATTGATCGTGGTGTGTACAAGCGTGTGCAGGCGTTTTGGAGCCCTATTATGAGGAGTTGGTGCGCTAGATATCTTTTTCCTGCTCTCCTCGTGTGAGTATATGTGTGTATGTTGTTTGTGTAGAGATTGATTGAGTTGAGAAGGAAAGGGTAAAGGTGGATCAAAGAAACTAAGTGAACAAAGTATGGAATAAAAAAAAGGCAAGAGAGCGCGAATGAGTGAAAGAACATTCGTTAACTGGACACAAAGAAAAAATAAAGGCAGTTCTGGTCTTTCAAATACCAATTAACAAAACTACCACCACAATGAACGAAAGAATGAACAAAAGGTAAGAAAGAAAGAAAATGCACAATCAGGCAAAAGGCAGAAGGCATTAAGTAAACAAGGGTTGAGTAGGTACAATACACCAAAGAAAAAAAATACTGGCAAGGGCTAACCGCGAATTGCCTTTGTCTGTTCCCCTCTCTGTTCAGAAGGGACGAGAGAGGAGAGAGAGGAGAGAGAGGAGAGAGAGAAGGAAGAAAAGAGGGGAAGGGAAGAAATTCCAACAGACCCAGGGGTGCCTTTCTCTTTCTCTCTCTCTCTCTCTCTCTCTTTCTCTCATTCTCTCTCTCTGTTTTTTTTCTCCTACCTTCTCCCCGTCTCTCTCGCTCGCTCGCTTTCTCTCCTGTCTCTCTCCTTCTATATCTCTTTTATTACATTTGCCTTCAGTCTGAGTGTGTGTTTTACTTACCGTCTTTGATTAAAATACAGTAAGGAGACGTTAAATAATAATAATAAAAAAAGGTAAAAGACCAGATAGACAGACCGACTGACAATAAATAAGGCCCGCAGGGCAAAGGACGCCTTCTGGAATAAATGGGAGCATGGGCAATACAAATAACGGTGCGATTGCCGATGCAATCGCCTGTCCACCTGCCAGTTTGCCTGCACTGTACGATGGACTTCCAGGGGAGAGGAAAGGTGCGTGAGAGACCGTGGCAAGTAGATAGGATGGTGAAGGGTAGAAGAAGTAAAAGGCGATGCATGCTCGCATCAATGAAGAATGAAACGTAAATGGTGAGGCAAGAGTGCGTTTATAAGAAGGACGACCGGACAAAAGGATGAAAAGGCTGCTTCAATGTGGGCACAAGGTAACCGTTGTCTTTTGGCGAGACTGAATGGATTCCTGGAACTAGGAGAAAACCTTGAAGTAGTATCTTGAAGTTGTATTCATGTCTATATCTCCTTTAGTGAGAAAGGACCCACGTTTTTCCTATATATCAATGCGGCAGGGAGTGAGGGTCAAGTGTGAATTCTCCTTTGAAAAAGAAGGACAAGAACACTGGGACAAGACCATGGACATGGCCATTCAGTCGGACAAACTGACCGACAGCCAGCCCATGGGAGTAGGGGTGGTTGGTGATTATGCATCCCTCTTCCATCTCTTCGCATCTCTGCATTCACCCACGTACAACATCTGTTTGTGAACACAATGAGAAACAAAAGCTACCACACAACAACTAGGACGAACACACCTCTTTGTCATAGAAGTATACAAGATGGCGTTGATGATACTTTTTTCCGGATCTTTCTTTTTGTGTTCAAGTAGTTAGCTACATGTACATATCATCACACCTGTACTTGTACCTGTTGCTAGTCTCATTTTTCTCCTGGATCCTTTGGTTTCGATAGATGAGTGTACACTGATGCCATCGACACTCCATGCTTCAGACAACGTGGCCTTTAAACGTCTATTTTTTTTCTTGGGCACTTTTTTCTCATCCTCGTCTAGCGCCTCCTCACACTCTTTGCTCAAAAAAACCGGGGCTGACCATCCAACTTTTCTTGCATAAGCTTGTCCTAAAGACCCGGATAACTCTCTGAATTAAAAACAAATGCAGAAAAGGGTTCCTAGACTCCGCTCCTATGTGTGTTTCCTGGTCCGTGTCCTTTGTTGTCGATCCCCAGTCGGGACTCTATATTTCCTTTCATACAATGAGAGTCATAATCAAGAAGCATATTCGGACCAATGTTTTCTAGGAGACAGAAAGAAAAGAACCACTTCACCTCCATTTGAGCCACGCATTTTCTTGGTTTATGGACCCTTTAGCAGTTTAGCGATAAGTGAAAGAGCAGAATACACGTCCTTGTTAGCGTTGCCGCGTTTTTCTCTCGCCTTTTTTTTTCTCACCATTTCGTTGTGAAAAATGGCTCACCCTCAAACACTCTTGATCAAAAGGTAGGTTAGACTTGAACACCCTTTTTTTAATGCCTCCGTTACTATCCACCGTCCATCCGCATGCCATATGGTAAGGTAAAGAGAAGAAGAAGACAGTAATGATTGCAAACACTCTCTCTCTCCCTCTCCCTCTCTCTCTCTCTCTCTTCTTTCTTTCTTTCTTTCTCTCTCTGTCTCCGTATCTTGTTTCTGCCTATCGTCTCTTTTGGGGGCGCTACAAAATGTGAGAAAAGGTACAACAAGTAGTTCACCACCGCAACAATAGGAAGGCAATAAACAAAACAACAAAAGCTATCAAACAATCGTTATGCTTGAGATAGATAGAGAATCCCTTTTTGTGGTTTTTTTTTTCATGTTGCAGGAACAGACAACAAACAATATTGAGACAAAGAGGCAGCGGTACAAAGGATTGTGTAGTAGCTTGTATGTAAGGAGACGTACACAGTGGCTAAAGAGGGAGAGGCAAATATGGCCCACAAATCGTAAGCTATAGGGAGGTGAGGTATACATGCGTGCGTATGTGTACCATTGATTTTTTGTTTGCTTTTGTCTACTGCCTCGAATGTGCATGCGTGAATGACTAGATATCCAATAGCATTGGCGTGAGGGGACAGAGAGAGGAAGGGGAGAAGGGAGAGTAGGGGGTGGGTGGGTGGGGTGTGGGCGAATGGTCTGATTACCCTCTTTTTCTTTCCTCTGATATGCAATGGACGGCATGAACAAAAAAATCAACAACAAACAAACAAAAGGCCAATAGAGTTATTCTTTCTGGATGACCGATGATGACGGACAAACAATGAGCGTCAGGGGTGAACAAAGGAGGGTTAGGTCAGTAGAAATAATGCAGAGGAGGAAGAAAGCAGTTCGTACATATCCCTTCTTCAGGGTCTTTGTAAGAGTGTGGAGGGGAGGGGAATGACAGGGTATAGGGTATGGTGAGAAGGTGCTTTGCATGCTCCGCAGTGCTTTTCTATGCTTTCTTCTTTCTTGCAATGCAAATCCATTTTGATAATTGACAATCATAGTTTTTGAAAAAAAAAAAAAAAAAAAAAAAAAATGGTGACCGCTGATCAGTCACAACCTTCCTGGTCTCACCACAGCTGAAACAAACATCATCTGCAGCGATAATTATTTTATTTTCGGAGGATATTTTATTTTGAGAAAGAGCCAATGGACAAAGCGTCGTATCTAACTGGTCGCTCTCCGGAAGGGCGGAGAACTCGGACCTGCTGATGTTGATCCCCCTGTCAATGAAGTTGTTCCTGCGATTGCTGCTGCTGCTGAAGAAACTGACGGTCCCCGCAACCCTGTAAGCTCCTCAATATCCCGTTTACAGAGAGGACAGTTCCGATGCAATCGCAACCACTCGTCCACACACTCCTTGTGAAAGTAATGTGTGCACCTCATCTTTCGCAGCTCCTCGTCATCCTCATACTCGCATAGACAGATCGCACATACTGCGTCCTGTTCGTCCTCCAAGGTCAGATACTCCACCGGAGAAGAACTGGACCCTTGAGGCGATGCTGCATCCTGTGGTTTGTTTGCTGCTCCCGAGCTCGATCCTTTCTTTCCCTTGCGGAAAAAACCAAATAGTCCTCCCTTCTGCATCCGAGGAGAAGCTTCTTCAGTCGCTGTAGATGAAGACGATACCGGGTCGGCCACAATCTCTGCACTTTGTCCTCCATGATGACTACTAGATGCCGTGCCTGTTCCTGTTCCTGCACTAGTTCCACTTCCAGTATCAGCTCCAGTCCGCTCGCTCATATTGATCGCGGTCTCGTTTTGCCCCTGACCTGCCGCCACACCACCAGAGCGTCCTCGTGCTGTAGATGGCGTCCTGTACTTCACAATCGGGATAGAGGCGATCATCTCCTCCGTGGCTCCTTTGACTCCGACAACGGGTCCAAGATTGAAGTACCGCATCACTCGAAGAACCAGAGGAAGACATAGGATAACCGTCAGGCAGAGAATCACCGGGATGAGGATGACAATATATCCCAAAACCACATAGACAACCGTAAGATAAAAGACCGCCGGAGCCGCTTCCCGACATGTCGTCCCCGAGAACAAAAAATAGTTGGAGAGAAAGAAAAGACACGTTCCTGCAACCTCCATAAACGTCCGTTGCCGCTCCAGATTAATATCCCTGGCCGTCAAGGGTGCGCCTTGGACCCGGGGGTGCAGATGAGAGTAGACCGTGAATGGGAATGCGACGGCTGACCGCAGAGCATAGAGTCCAATCAGCACCTTCAGATATGTGAGGTTCAGACTCGTACATTGAGCGTTCCTGTCAATGATCAAGACCGTAGTGGAGGCGACAACCTAAACCCCGCGGAAGAGTGACAAAAAAAACACATACGGAAAAAATGTGAGATGTTTGGTTCAAATCGGTTTTTAATGGCTCGATCGATTTTTTGTTTTGTTTGCTTGTTGATGGGGATGTCGTCGCCGTACTTTGCAAAGTGTCTATGTCTTTGGGTAAGCGTGGAGGAGGGAGTGTGTATGTTGGTGTCAATGGATAAAATGTCAACTCTTGCTAGATTAGTTTAGCCTGTCAGCGCGGTTGTTGTGTCCCAACAAGAACCCCTTCGTTGTCTCTTTTACCCCTCCTTCGTCATCAGAGGGTCATCCGTTACGATTGCGTGAGTGGATTCCAGTGACCACTTAGCACAAAAAGACACGGTGGCCTATCTTTGTTCCTATTCGCTATTGTTGCTGTTGTTGCTTGTCGACTTTGTTGTCGCCATTGCTTCCAACAATGCTCTGCTTTTAATGTTGCACTGCAGCCGACAGCCTTTGTAGTCGTTGCTATTGTTGTGGTTGTTATCGTTGGGTAGTAAGGTGAAATGAATGGGACGGCGTTGGCAATTAGGGTGTGTGTAAAAAAAAAAAAAAAAAAAGACGTACGGAGACAACGATCGGTATCCCCCTGATGCTATTCCTAAACTCCATTGTTAAATGGCCATCCTGGTATTGACCGCATAATACCCATGGGGCGATTGATCTCATGCCGTGAGGTATTTATGCCACTTCAGTTGATCGTTCTATGAAGCACCTGTGTGCTGCTGGTGTTGCTGCTGCTGCTCGATCGCTTACCTTAGCAAGGGTCATGGCGCCATTGAGGCATAGGATGATACGGGAATTCCTTGGCAGGTTGTCCCAGCGGTCAGAGAAACGGGCCATCAAGTTCCTTCGGACTCGACGTCCAGCGGGATTACCGCCTGCAGAGTCGATAGCAAGGTCCATAACCGAGCGAGGACGGGATACTGTTCCTTCTGCAGGTGGAGCCAAGGCCGCTCCTTGGTCCCTGTCTATATCTACGCTCATACTCATGCTCATGTCTACGCCTCTGAGATTCATGTTTGAAGTGCTGCTGCTGTTATTGTTGGTATTATTGTTCATGTTATTGTTGTTTGAAGAGTCGAGGGCGACATCGATGGAGAGGGGGTGTGACTGTGGCGTTGAGGTCGACACTGAGGTCGATGTGGGGTTGGACATGGCCAAGACAGCTGAGTCGAGCTGTTGTTGATGCTGTTGATGCTGTTGGTGCTGTTGATGCTGTTGATGCTGTTGATGCTGTTGATGCTGTTGTTGGTGGTATTGGTGGTTTTGATGGTATTGGCGTTGTTGTCGCTGTAGTTGTTGTCGTTGTTGCTGCTGCTGTTGTGTTGGCTCAGAAGATAAAGGGAGGGAAGTCGAGGCAAATGAGGGGGAAGAAGGGGAAGAAGGGGAAGAAGGGGAAAATAAGGAAGAGGAAGAAGAAGCAAAGGAGAAACGGTGATCGGTTGGTCCACCCGCTCCTCCTGTTGCTGCTGCTGTTACAGGAGGAGGGGAAGAGGCTGAGACTGGGGCTGAGACCATCGAAGGTAATTCGAGAGGGCGGGAGAGCATCAAAGGATTGTAGGGTGACGAATACAGCGGAGGAGATGGAGGATGTTGCTGCAACTGCTGGAGTTGCTGAAGTTGAAGTTGTAGTTGTAGTTGCTGTTGTTGTTCAACTGTCAATGCAGCACCATTGGACAAAGAAGAAGGTGGTGGTGAGGAGGAAAGGGGGATGATTGGAGGCGGGATATGTTGAGAGTATATGCTGTAGATCGATGATCGGGCCGAGTCAATGAGAGAAGGACTGGAGTAGACAACGGGGTAGGGGACAGCAATGGGCGAATAGTGGCGTGCAGAGGACGAGGAAGGGATAGACGGCGACCGAGACCTCGCTCGGCGGCCTCTTGATGATGATGTTGGCGGGGATGGTCCCGTTGTAGAGGAGTCTGTTGTGGATTGACCAGGGAGGTAGATAGGAAGCGACTGCATCGTTGCTTTGTCTGTTGTCGAGGAAGGATAAGGGTATCGAGAGTATTAGGAGGGTGCGATAGGAGTGGAAATGGAAGAGTGAGGTTAAGTGAAGTGAGGAGGTCTCGTCTCTTTCTTGCTTGCTTTCTTTGTTGCCTTTGTCGGTGGAGGGGGAAGGAGCACAACGTTGTGTTGTGAAAATATTATTAGGAGGAGGGAAATAATAAAAGGGTAATGAGGACAAAGGGAGGAGAAGACAAAGAAAGAAAAGAGAGAGTGTGATGAGTGCTGAGTGATGGTAGAGGAAGGAGAGAGAGGGAGAGAGAGAAGAGGGAAGGAATGAGGTGAACGTTAGTGCAATAAAGCAAAGAAAAAAAAAGAACTGAGACAAACAGAAAGAGAGAAAAAAAAAAAAAGTGGTGGCGTGGAAAAGAGAGCGACAAGAAAAAGACAAAGAAATAGAAACCGCCCTCCAAGAAACAAAACGAGACACAGCGAGATACAGGCACCGTACCAGTACCAACAATGCACGCATCAATATTCGCTAGCTAAAAGATAACAACATTATTGCAAATCCCCCTTGCTTGACAGTCTTTTTGTGGCTAGCCTCCCTCTTCTCCTCTCTTTCTCCCTTTCCCCTTTCTCTCTTTCTCCTTTTCTCTCTCTTTTCATCCAGATCTTCCTCAAAAAAAAAAAAAAAAAAAAAAAAAAAAAAAGGTAACAAAGCAAGCATCTTTGTCCTTTCTCTTCCACCCGTGCCATGTTTGTTTTGCTGACTCGCTTTGCTAGCTTCTGTTAGCCTGTTTCCTTGATTTACACTTGTTCGTAGTGGCATACCAAAAAGACCCAAACACCAGGGTCCACAAAAATCATAAAAAAATGCATCATCACACAAGGTTCAAAAATACAACAAGAGCGTCGACTTTCACTCCTAACTTTGTTTATTTCCCCCGCTCACTCACTCTGTACCTTACATCTGTCCGCATGCCCATCGTTTAAAATAAAGGGGTGGACAAACAGACAAGGGTCGAAAATGAAAGTGAAAGTAGAAACCAACATGAGATTGAGAGACTGAGAGCGAAACACAAAAAGAAAACACGAGCACTATCTTTGATGAAAAAAAGCGTGCCATTCGAGATTGATTTCCTCCTTTCCTTTCTCTCTTTTAATTTTCTTCGTTGTCGACATGGCTCAGCTATCCTTTGTATTTAATGCGAATGCGGAAGAAGAGTAGAAACTTTGGGTGAAATGAATCAGTAATATGTGTTTATGTTGTTTTGTGTTGAGGGAATAAGATAGTAATAATAAGGAAGTCTACGTACAGGGAGAGAAAGGGTGGGATATTTATTTCTTGATGGCCTTGTAGCAGGACGCATACATATTGACGCGGTCGATAGAGATACCGCTACCGGGGACACGAACACCGACAGGCTCAACCTCAAAGCCATACTTTTCAAACAAGGCATTGTACCAGGGCTTACGGCCTGCACTCCTCCAGAGGACCATTCCGCCCGAGCGAATCGCCCTCGAGACCTCCTTGATCTCCTCCTCCGCATCCTTGGGGTCAAACCAATCCATATGGTCCATCAGCACGGCCTTGGTCAGCTCTCCATCCTGCAGCGATCTGAGGACATCAATAATCGACCTTGTGTGCAACAACATCGCATCGGTCGACTTTTGCGTCTTGAGCGACTGGAACCCTTCTTCGGACAGATACGATGGGCACGACTCACGCGTGTACTTGCGGTTGACGACCAGGTTATAAAAGTACTGGTCGTTCTTGAACAGCGAGCGGGTCATGATTGAATCCAAAGTGTCGTAGATGTACTGGACCGCATTACCCTCGTCCAGGATCAGATTCATCTGGTTGATGGGCACTCCGAGAGCGTTCCAGAGGAAAGCCGGGTGGGAGAGCACCCACTGGACAAGCCATTCAGGCAGAGTTGACGGCTTGACCACGTTCTCCCAAAGCTGCTCCTGGACTCGGATGTCATTCGTCGTCGAAATCTCCTCCGCCGTCTTGGTCAGACCCTTGATCCTCAACAACCACTTGAACAGTCTCAGGGCCAAACCCGAATATCCAGTCTCATAAAAGCAGTCGTCGAACGTGCTCCTGTTCTTGTACCAGAATTGAAGCGCGGTCGATGAGAGCGATGGTGAGAGCTGGTCAATCAAAATCCGGCGGAAATCCTGATGGCGACCCTCGCCAAACATCTGCCAGAACTCGGAGTAGTTCAGGTTGTTGATACCGGCTAGCTTGAGCTCGAGAAGGTGGTTCTGGCACGGGTTCATATCGACACAGTGGATCCGGCTGGGCTGACCCTTGAGAGCATACTCGAGCGCATTGTCGCCAGCGGATGTGATCACAAACATGACATCGTCCTTTTGGATGTTCAATACCTCAAGGTCAATACGGGGATCCTCCCAGGTGAAGGCATAGATGTAGGAACGGAACTGGGTGTGACAGGGCAGAGTAGGGTTATAGGAAAGACGCCATTGGCTGAGCTTGCGTCCGAAACGAGCCTCGACCTGCTTGTCGATCATGGCGCGAGTTGAGGTAGACTGATTGGCACCGACCAGAGTACGAGAAGATCCAATACTGCTAGGGCTGTCGGGTGCTTCTGAATCTTGGCTAGAGCCTGAGTCGGTCGACATGGAACGGGGGCGAAGATCGTTAATCTGAAGCTGGTGAAGAGTGGGCTCATCGACTGTGAGGCTGTCGGGCGCAACCGAGACATTAGTGGCTGCCTTGAGCTGAGCGACAGGGCTCTGCTGGAGTTCAGAGCGCTTTCGTTGACCGACCCAGACGTAGTAAGGGATCTGGACGAGGTAAGGAATAATCATGTGGTTGCGGCCATTGATGACCTTCTTGACCTCAAACTTGTGCTCAAGATACTCGCGACGGGATGAATGGAGGTAGACATGGTCAAACGAGAACCAGATCGTCCAGAAGTTGCGGGTGAACCAGTTGCATTGATAATCCTCCACGCCGTGGGTGTCCGTCTTGATGATATTGTTGGAGGCGTAAAAGTCCGAGACACCGAGGATACCGTACTTAGGCTCGAGCAGCTCGTAGATACGGTCGACGACAGAGTAGTAGCTGTCCATCATTGAGAGCGAGTACGACAGGGTTATGACATCGAACTTGCCATCGGGGTTGTCGATTCCGGGGAAGCTACCGTTGAGTGCATCTTCACAGAGAACAACGACGTTGGACCATCCGAGAGCCTGGAAACGCTCACGAGCAACACGGCACAGCGAAGGGCAGAGATCGACCAGGTAGACGCGCTCAAACTTGCTGATGGGGAAGTAGCTGTTCATCTGCTCAATGTTCCAACCTAGAGTAAGAAAGAGTATAGGATTGGAGAAATAGTGTCAATATTTGCATGGAATAGTAGGTGAAACAGCGCAATGATAATCAACGAGATCAGAGGAGCTTACCGGTTCCGCCACCAAGATCAACCCAGATGGGGGCCTTGTTGGATCCCGAGACCTTGAGTTGTTCCTTGAGTTGAGCGGCAACGAGGGCGAGCCCTGTGTGACGCCCACGGAGAAGAGCGCTGCGGGTATCATCGAAGACTACGAAGGACAAACAAAACGCATATGGGTTTAGGCGTGGGAGAGTTGAAAGAAAGCATTGGTCAGATTCGTGGGTTAAAAAAGTACATAAATAAATATATTGCACCCCATTGTAGGGTAGTTGGTATTGTGAATAGTGTCTTCCTTTTCGTCGCTCTCACACTCCATCCTCTCACTTTACTCCATTCACAATCCCTGCACTCTCTCCGCTCTTTCTTTGACTCTCACTTGTTCGCGTGTAGGTGGGTGTCCTTTCCCGCCTCCTCCTTTGTGACAGACATTATTGTGTCGTTGTTATCATTCGCCATCCTGACTACAGAATATCGAACGTGTTTGAATTCCAAAAAAAGTTGCATCTAGCCAACCAAGGAGTGAACACAAGCCAACTGACAGCAATGATGACTCTTTTACTTGCTTCTATTCACCTTTACCTTAGAAAAGGACCTCCCGCTCCTCATATCCATCCCATCCCCTTCACCACCCCCGCGCACCTTTCCCCTATTTTTTTTCTTCTCTTCTCGCACTTTTCGAGCCCCTTCTTCACCCTTTTCTACTCTCTACAATGGACTGGGTGCGGGAACTTAATTGTTTTGCTTGACCTCCTCGACTCTTTCTACCTCCTGCTTTATGCCTGTTAGCCGGGATCGCACACCATTTGAAAGTGGACTGACAACTCACCCTCCTCCTCACCCTTCTTTTGACAACCGCTCTCATTCTGAATTGTACGCTACATAATCTGTTCACTTTTCCCTTGCTTCATCACCTCAATGAATAAAGTGCACTGGGAAAATACCCTCTTATGGTTGCCTCTCTTTTCTCTTTGTAACTCCTTTGAAGGTAGTAATAACAACGCTCCATTATCAAAAGACATGAGCGTCGGATGTGAGAGACATATGAGAGAGGTTGAATGGAACCTTCAAAGGAGGCAGTCCTGGGAAGGAAGGGAGGAAAATGTAAGAGGTGGAATTGTCCAAAAGGACGGAAAATCTGACGAGCCCACGAACAAGTGAAAAAAAAGGCAAAGAACCCAAGGCCAACGGGATGAAAATGAAAAGGACACAGGAAGGGGCGAAGAGAGAAGTGAAAGTAGTGTGTAGAGAACGGAAAAGGCAAAAAAGGGAGCCAACTTACTTTCTGCCTGGTCCTTGTAGAAAGCCTCCAAACGACCCTGAGGTGTTGAGACATCGCCGTTCTTGCTCAAGGGCTTGAGGAAGCAGGAGTAAATGAACTTGAGTGGGGTCTTGATCTGGTCAAACAGGGCGACCAAGAGCAGCACAAAGGCTGCAGCGGCACCCAGAAACGCCAACTGAGAGGTCACGACCATTTCCTGAGCCTTTTGAAAGTTCTCGGTCGTGTTTAACAGATAGAGTGCCACCGAGGTTGAGGCCACAATCAGGGCAATCATCGAGCCTGAAGCTGGTAGTTTGGCCGAGTTGTGCATTTTTTGTTGCTGTAAAGGCTGAGAGGAGGGCTTTGAGGAGAGAACGGGTTCCAACGGATGGCGGTGGTTGGCGAAATGTGGAGTAGGAGCTCTCGATGTTTAATTTGAACTAAGGAAGAAAACCCCTATCGTCAGTATTTCCTCTCGGAGAATTGAAAAAAAAAAAATAGTGAAGAGCCATGCACAGACAATGGTCGAGGGCAATGGACGCACCGGAGTTCAGAACACCGTGGAATAAAAAAATTGTCATGGAACAATAGCTGACGGACTTACCAATTGGCAAACGGCGAGAAAAGCTACGTTCTTTGATGATAAGGAGGACGTGGAGGAGGATGGAGGTGAGGACAAACCAAAGTGTGGGGAGATCGACAGCCTTGCTTTTCTTTTAGGATAGTAAATCTCGAACCAATGAGGAGAATGGGAGATGGGAACTGGGTAGGAAGAGGAGCAGAAGGGTGGGGGAGGGAGAGAAGGAAGAAGGATGGAAGAGAAGGAAGATAAAAAAGAAGAGAAAAAAAAAGAAAAAAGAGAAAAAAAGAAGAAAAATATTGTTTGGTTTTTAAGATTGTATCAAAAAAGCAATAATAATGGAATGCTGTGGGTTATGAACAGATAGTGCCGAATGTGAATGACACGACGGATAGTATGAGAGAAAACAGAAAAGGGGAGTGGACAGAAATAACAAACAACAGAGGATGAAGTAACAACGTAAGGAAAGTAAAACAAAAAAGAAGCGAATAAAGATGCGAAGAGAGGACTAAGAAGAAAAAGGGACGCAAGGGACGAAAAGGGAGAAAGTCAAAGAGAGGAAAAAAAAATAAGAGAAGGGAAAAGAAGGGGTTTTGTTGTCATGGCATCTCCCCTTTATACAAATCGTCATTTTTTTTTTTTTACTTTATCCAAATGTCAGATCCTCTTCTTCATTTTTGTATTGAGGTTTTCTATTTCCCGCTCTAACCATCACCACAATCATTGCAATTTCATTTCATGTCTCAATGGATCCCTGGCTAGGCCGAACAAAGGGTGAAAAAAAAAATAAAGAATGAGGATGAAAGAAGCACGGAGGACGAAGGACCAAGGACGAAGGACCAAGGAAGAAGGAAGAAGGAAGGAAGGAACCTCATCCGCAATTGGACATTTTTTTTCTTGCTCTATGTTTTTCTACTCACCTTTTCTCTCATCCCATGCACTCCTGTTGACGTTGCCTTGTAAATGCTGACCCGCACCAAATTATTCAAATATGGATTTCTTTGACGAAAAATAACCACCCACAGAATGGTGGTTGTTCAAAAAACGGTGTATGGAACTTTTTCACTCCCTTTCTGCCTTGCGCGCTTCTTTCTACTTCAGCGCAACAACGCGGTTCAAATAAGCACATTCAAGAAATAGAACGAGTAAAAAAAAGTGGTGGGGAGGCCAAAGAATGGAGGGATGAAAGGGTCGGTCGGACAAAAGGGACGTGTGTACAAACCTTTGGCCAATATGCGCGCGTTTCTTTCTGGATCGATATATCCTTGTTTTATTTTAATTTTTTGATCATGTCTGACCCTGTCTCTTAGCCACTTCCAGTTGGGCAAGTCATTGGCGAGCTTGGCCGACCGTGTATACTTCTTTGAGAACCCCGACTATCACGAGCTGCTCTGTCACAAAGAAAATACTCTCTTGGGTTGAAATGGGACTAGATAGCAACAAACAACATCATCTGAAAGGGGGAGGAGGGGAAAGAGGAGTGAGAAGGGAACATCAGGGAATGAGGATGAATCACTCTAGTGCGATTTGTTTTTTTGGGTTTCCCTTTCTCAGTTTGTACATGCGTAGGACTCGCCTAAAGAACGACGAAAAAAAAAAATGCTTTTGCCGCTCGCCTCGCCTCTCCCTTGTCTTCTTCATCCCCACCAACTTCCTACTGTCAGGTTTTTCCAAGCACAAGCAGCAATCGAGCGCGTTGACTGGCTGGAGAAAATCACAGAGACCACAAGGTGGAACAGAGAGAGTTAGAGAAAAGAAAGAAGGTCGTTGGCTTCTGAGCAGATGATCGCCGTTTTCTTTCTTTCGTCTCTTATCCAAGCATGAGAGACATGAAAAAGCATGAATCAGAGCAAAATGAGCAGCGAGCGACATTGTTTCTTGAGAAAAACGTGCGGTGTTTGTTGTTGCCATGCAACACAAGAAATGTATCGTACTCATTGTTGATGTTGATGTACCCTCCTTTTCTCATCGATAAACGCGGCTCGTGCCCTTGTATCAAATCTGAATTGGATCAAAAGGGTTTGGTTTACACCACCAGTGAGGGCAAAAAAGGGAAAAGGGTGAAGGAAGGAGGGAATGGATAGGGATGGGCCGGAGGGCAAGAAGAGGGAGAAAGGAAAGTAACAAGATACAGAGGCAACGAGTATCGTATCTTGTCAGTCCACTTTTTTTCAAGGTTCCACATAACATAATACAAAGATAGCTCATAGATACTTGTTCCAGCAGTTTAGGCGTGGGTGCGTTGTGTGCTGCGATTGCTCACCTTTTCTTAATCCACGACTTGCGGCACAGACGCTCGATGGCCAGGAATGCTTAAATTGCTCTCGCTCATTGGCCCAAGCCCAAGAAACAGAAAATCTATTTTCCTCCGCCCCTCTGATGCGACCTAGGGGTGTACGTGGGCCCTGGACTGGTCAGTATTATTTCGTCCATGAGTTATTTGAGAGGCGAGGGAAATAAAAGGTAAACGCGTTCAGCATCATCATGCTTTGCTTTCTTCCTTTCTTTATGTGTTCTCCATTCCATGACATGTTTTGTTTGCTTATGTGTCCCCTTTTGTCAGTGTACATGAACATGTCTCTCTTTGTTTTTTTGTGATCGCTTTGCCATTGTCCGCTTGGATAACAGTTCACAGCAGGGTACGAGTGATACTCATATCCGGCCCTAATCGTCATGTGCAGCACAAGAAAAACACTGAAAAATGCAACAATAAAAAAGAGCAGCATTTTGAGATTCCACCATAACTACCTCGAAAATAAAAACAACCACCCCAGATAATCGAGCTAATAGAACGACGTTTAACTCTAACAGAAAGGAGAAAGACTAAGCGCTCCTGCATAGAACTCATGCAGAAAAAACGTGCGAAGGTCAATGGCTAAACGTCTCTCTCCCTTTTTGGGGGTTCTTTTTGTTCCTTTGGTCCGCTCGTTGTCTCCTTCTTTCTCAGAGAGAGACTGTCTGTGTGTATCTCTCTCCCCTTCTTTCTCTCTCTCTCTCTCGCTGTCGCTTCGTTTGCCTGTCTCCTCGTGCTAATGTATGGACAAATAGAGGATGAGAGAAGAAAGGGCTGCTACGCCCATCAACAAGAAAAGAAAGGAAGGGAGAGAGAGCAGTTACGTCTTTGTCATCAAAATAAAAGTCAACACACACAGACATCTCTCTGACTTTGTCTTCCATTGAAGCTATGACGAGCCACGGCAGTTGTTGCGCAGAGCCAGGTTGTGGACTGGGCTGCGACTGGTGGATGGCTCTTGGGAGAATTTGGTATGTAACCCCTTTCACTACCAAATGCTTCCCTTGGGCCTCTTAGTGGGGAAATAAAATTGCTTGCAAAAAAAAAAAAAAAATAGACATCTTTCTGTCCTTCACGCTCCGTCTCTCTTGTCACTTCCTGTCTTTCTTTACCTCTCTTTCGTTTGTTTTGCAAATAAATATCTATAGATTTCGCGTTTTAGTCCATGTATCACTCCAACCGTTCTCTCCCCACATCCTCCATAACGGAAGAGCAAAAAATCGTGAAGGGATCACAAAGAAAAGGAATAAAGTAACGATAAAAAGGATCGTCGCGATGCTCATTATATTTTTTTGCAACAAGCCCTTCCCTGTGTCCATTTGGTCAATGATCCTGCCTCTGATAGAATTCAAAAATAAAAAGGCTTTGCTCTGCATAGAAATAGGACGTTCTCCTGCAGTCTGCTTTGCATGCAGGCACTGCTTTCATACAATGGTCGCTCCAAAGCGGAGACGGGAAGCGAGCACCGTGGTACGCCGCCAACAAGTCAACAAGGGCGTGCACTTTTTTTTTTTTTTTTTTTTTTTTTTTTTCGTACGCAATTTTATTTCTCCAGTGAAAAGCCCAAGAAAGGCATTCGATAGTGAAAGGAGCTACATACCAAACTCTTTCAAGAGCCATCCACCAGTCGCAGTCCGGTCCACAACCTGGCTCTGCGCAACAATTGCCGCTGCTCCTCACAGCTTCAATAGAAGAAAATAAAACTAAACACGAATAAAAGGAATTCTTCCCATCCTCTCCATTAATGACAATCTCCTCCTTCCCAACAAACTATCCAGCAACCGCTCATCGGCCGCGCGTGGATCCATGGACGCTCCAGGGCAGCGCCCATTCTCATGTGTGGCTAGCGAAGCGCCACACGGGCAGAAACCATCTCGGGTGATGTATCCGTATCCCTGACTCCAGTCACCTCGGGGACCTGTGTACTTGGAGGTCTTGTTCTTGGCAGAGATGCCCTGTATCTGCTCCCACGCGATCGTCGCGGAGCACCGAGGCTTCCATATCAACTCCGAAGCCTGCGCTTCCAGGTAACCAACAAATTTGTGCAAGACCGTTGTGGCGATGGACAAGGGCGCGCACAATGTTAAGGGGCACTAAATAGCGTGACCGACGCCACTAATTCTATTGTTATTGATGAGGATGAATAAATTGATCTTAATACAACCCAACACATCCAAAAAAGCGTGGTTGGTTTAGTGGTATAATTACCGCCTGCCACGCGGTAGACCCGGGTTCGATTCCCGGACCACGCATTTTACTCATCTCTCTTTTTGCCAGTTGCCCATGTGCCCACCTTATTGCGTACCCCTTTTTGCAGTTGTCGCAAGAGGTGCATGTTTGCACATTTCTTTTATTTTTGAGTTTATGTCTCCTGACGGCATCCCTGATTTTTTTTGTTGTTGTTGTCATTTGTCGCTCGTTGTTTGCCTGTCTGCTTGCTCTTCTCTTTTTTCTCTTCTCACTTTTCCTCTTCTTCTCTTTTCTTTCTTCTTTTTTTACTTTCTTCACTCGCTCTTCCCTACTTCTTCCCTCTCACGTACAACTCCTTCAACCCTTTTTCCGCCTAGCACCTCCTTCATAGACCATACACGCGAACCGACACGAAGCACTTTGAAACAAACGGAAGGATAAAAAACAACAACCACAATATCACGACGTTTAGCCGATTCGACATCAAATTCGCCTACGATACACGTCTGGACACAACAACAGCCAACCACAACCCTATTCGCAGGACATTCCAGCATGTCTCATCGCAGGACACCCTCCAACAGCGCTATTGCTGCTGGAGGACCAAGTACAAGTTCTAGTGAAGGAGGGCATCACATTTTTCACCACCCCACGCAGAGTAACAACAGCGTCCACAGCGGTAGTAGTGGTAGCAACAGTGGCAACAACAGTGGCAGCAACAGCAGCAACAAGGACGGAGAACTGACCGACCATCGAAAGCGAGACCAGAACCGTCTTGCCCTACTGCTGAACCAGGAGCAGCAAGACAACCAGCAGCAGGAGCCCTCTCAACAGCTCCTGGCACAGACCAACACTTCCACGACAACCAACACGACTACCACCAACAGTGGCAGTGACAATTCTAACAGCAACAACCACCATCATCATCACCACAGATCGTCCAAATCCCACCGCGCAAAACGCCAAACCCTCCTCACAAAGGCCCTCCTCTCGTACCTGAATTTCTTCAGAGTCGTCCAACCTCTCGTTTCACTCGCCGCCTTTGGAACTATCACCCCTGTCCTCACCTACTTTCGCACCCAAACCATCTTCCCCACCATCCAGGCAACACTCTATGTCTTCACGGCCACCCTAGCATGCTGTTCTTTATTCTTCAGTGTTATGTACCTCATCGACGTGTTGTACCACAAACCCTTATTCTGGCCGTTTACCAACAAATACTTCCGCCCCACAAGTAAAGCCCGTATAGGAGGAGATCTGATCATCTGTATGGTGTTCAGTGGACTCTGGTTCCTGTCCGGTGTGGGGTTGGTGATTGATACTGTGTGGGTGGATTGTGGACGGTTGATTGGGTTGGAGAGTGTGTTTGCGGAGAACCATCGGTCGGTAGACAAGATTAGGCGAGTCTGTCGGCTTGAAAAGGCGACACTGGGTCTTGCGGTCGTCAGCTGGGCCTGTTGGATGGGTGTCCTCCTCGTCCTGCTCTACGGGTAAGTTGTTCTAAAGGAGATGGAAAAACAAAAATGCTTTCTTACGCTCCTTCATTATCCCACTCCACTCCTTCCCCCCTTACCGTTCCCCTTTTTTTTTTGGTCCAGATTTTTTTACGACATGTCAGGTCGAGAACAGGGTGGGGTGACCCAAAGTGTAAATGTGTGTGCCACCAAAACAAACTACATAACTAACAACAAACAACATCCCTCCCTCCCCTTTTTTTGACCTGTTCTTCTGGAATGACTAGACACTTCTGGAAGAGACGCCAGGTGATCGCAGAACGACTTCGGGACAGGCTATCACGCAGGAGACAACCACCGACAACAACACAGACTGCTGAAGGGACAAGTTCTGCCGTCGCCGCTCACCCATCCTCAGACGCGGTTGGACGAGAGGGAGCCATAACACCTTCAGGGGCATCCGTCGTTTCTGGTCGCGGTGTTGGTGTCGGTGGAACATCTTCAACAAACAACAGCAACAACAACAATAGTTCAGATCATTTACAATTACCATCATCACAACAGGATGGGCAAAGACGGCAGGACCCTAGTGTTGAATACGATTGTCAGGATATGGATGGCGAAGTTGGATTGACGGGCATTATCTGTCGGTACGATGATGAAGGTGGAAGTACGATCGGACAAGGCAGCAGACGTTCTCGACCACAGTAAAGTTCTGCTTAACGAATGAGCTCACCCTTTTTCTCTTGAGACCTCTCCATGCAAAACAAGGAGGACACGCCAACGAAGTCGTAGTATATACATACAATATCTTGAAAATACCATTATTTAATCAAGGCTGCACTTTTCCTTTCCATTCCAAAACCGACTGAATTCTTACAACCTGGCAGAGGAAGTCTTGAGGGCAAGACCATCATAAGGCAGACCGAGGAAAGATGTAATGATCTCAAAGCGATCCGAGCCAAAGAACAAATGAGGTTCATCAGATCCAGCCTTCTTGATGACGAACGTGGGTGCACCAAAGGCACCGGCCTCGATCGCCTCGTTGGTATTGTCGATCAATTGCTGCTTGATCTCCTTGTCAGAGGTTTGTTGCATGTACTTGGTAGCCTTGTCGGCTCCGAGAATAGGAGTCACGGCGTTGATGAGGATCTCCTGCTGACCGACATCCTTGTCCTCTACCCAGTATGCCTCCTATTGGTGTTATACAAGGATCAGAAGGTAATTTGTCAGTATCTGCAATTAAAGGTAATCATACTTTCATCGCTGGGATCCATGGCAATAAGAAACAGGGAGAAATGCAAACGCGACTTACGAAGAGCTATACAGATCGCAAGAAATGACATATGTTCGGTCGGAGTAAAAGATTCGGTGTAGCGTAGGAAAAAAAGGGACGGCAAAATAAGCGTCCGTTTGGTCAGCTCAAAAAAGGCTTTGCATACTTCGGGCTTTCACATGGTAACACAAATCGAGAGACGACACTTTGAAAGATTCTCGATCATCCTCATCTTTCTGTTTCCCTTCTCACACGCCCTCGTTTTGTCACTTACCTTCTCCACACATTGCTCATAGGTAGCAACAGACTCGGTCTTCTGGATGACTACCAGCAAACGTGAGGCGGGGACAGTCATTGTGGGGAAGTTCGAGGAGAAGTTCAGGGGGATCCCCGTTGCGGCGCTCAATCTACCCAGGTCCTTGAACTATTTTTTTTGATGGAGCAATCAAGGAAGGAGAAAAAGATGTAAGAGAAGTTAAAGTGGCAATTTTGGTGAGTAAGAAAAACAAGAATTTTTAAGCATGCCACCTCTCATTGATGATGCCATCTGGCGAAACAGCGGGCTATCCAGTTGACCGATTTTGGTCCATTGCTCATCCATCATATGCTCGCTTTACGTACCATATATGCGCCCTTGGCAGCAACATTGGCCGGTGCCTGGTTCTTGGATCCCTATTAGACATACCATCCAATTGGATATTTCCGAGATAAGTTGGTGGCGACAAAAGAGAGGGGTTGCAGTCAGGAATGAGGAATGGAGAGTAGGCGAAAAGAGAATGAGCTTTCCTCCTCCCAAAAAAAAAAGCGTAACATCCAAGCAACAACTGTCTTATGTACACTAAGAACACCAGCTAAGAAGATAGGGCGAAGCTCCACATCAACGTCCTTCCACTGAGTCTTGTAACGGTTGAGGAGTTTGACTCCATAGTAACTGTAGGGAGAGACGACGTCGTAATAACAAACGATGCTTGAGCGGGCAGGCATGGTGAATGAGCGAATAGGTAGGCGATGAGAGTGGAAAAAAGGAAGGGCGAAGGGGAAGGTGATGAAAAAAAGTGATGTAAGGGAATCAAGGAGAGAAAAGTAAGTAGAAAGAAAGAAGGAAGGAGAAAAAGAGAAGAGAGAGACAAGAAAATGAAGGGACCTCTAATACACTGCATTTCTTGAAAGAGTTTCTGCGTGTGAAATGAGAGCTTCGGCTCGCGCGTGTTGTTTGCGTGTTGGTTATTTGTTGCATTTGTATGGGTGTGGCACCAGTGGGCTATTCGACCAATGTCTTGTTGGCAAACAAATGCTTCGGTTAACAAAGCATACAGAGGGTGAGTGTGGGAGAATATCTATTTTGTTTGTTATTATTTGTTCTTTTTGTTCAACAATAGTCAATGTTGGCAACCCTTCGACGTCCTATCTGCTTCTTATTCGTTTTTAGCTTGCTGACATGTTCTTAGTAGGCGCCCTCAGGGAATCCTGCAAACTCTGACAGCTCATCAACGGGGCCATGGTTAACAGTGGTATATACGACCTTGAGACGCAGACGAACAGGGGTCTGTAAAAACATTATGGTAAACAAATAAACAAATCGCGTTAGTTTTCGGTGTCTGTTCACTCATTACACCTCAAAGAAGTATTAAAGGACATACGTACCTTTTGTGGGTTAGCAATCTTGAGGAGTTGTGTGGCATTCACACCTCCTGCAATCTCGTTCGCTGAGGCAGGGCGCATTTGAAGTTGCTGAGTCTAGTTAAACGGAAAAAAAGTCGTGCTTTAGATGATAGTGCCACAAACGGTTTCAAAGAATCACAGGTCATCTACGCTCATGAATACATATCGTACCTTTGTCACGGCGGCGTGGAATTGAATACCGCTAATGACACCTCCAGAGACATTCTGGTTGTTATGGAAAGTGGCGAGGATGTTGACAACATTAGGGTTGCCACTGTCGCGCTGTGGTGTAAAGACAATAGAGAAACCATTCTTGCTGTAGACGGGATAGGTCTTGTGAGCAGCGTTTTGGCTGCCCGCAGAGCCGTTGCTGTTGGCCGATGCGGTCCTGACAGCGGCGGGTGCAGGTGTAGGAGAGGCAGCGGTGGCAGCCATACCGCCTCCGAGAAGGTCTAAAATATTGTTGCTTGCTCCCGATGATGGAGGCGAGGCAGCACCCGTCGATCCGAGACCAGAAAAGAGGTCGCTCACCACAGCAGCCGAGGGCTTGGATGCGGCAGGCGGGCTCGAAATGTTGGATCCGCCAAACAGGTCGGCAAGCAAGTCAACGTTGTTAGTGGGTCCGTTCCCTGAAATTGTGGGGGTTCCTGTCGAAATCTGAGCGTTGGTAGCGCCTCCACTGGTGCCAATACCCATCAAGTCCAAAAGGAGCTGTACATAAGAAACAAATAGGGCATGGCTTTAATACGTGTCGATACGTGATTTCGCTTTGCACGATTGTTCAAGACATGAAATGTCATTTGGACACTTACATCCTGGTCACTTGGTCCAGCAGGCGCGGTAGACTGACTATTAGCGTTTCCAGAGGCTGATTGCAAAAGCAGTACAGTTTGTTAATATTTCAGAACCAACTGTGCTAAACATGCACGATTCAGAACCATCCAATGGGGTTTGACTCCTTACCAGCACTGTTGAGACGCTCTCCAGCAATGACAGTCTCTTTGATCTGCATGACGGGCATCCTTTCCAAAACAGCTGGGCGAATATCGTCGTAATGGAAGAGGTTTGTAAATTCAACAGCACGCTGCTGGATCTCGACCTCGATCGATGTAGAAAATCCGGCCAACATCTGTTTGACCTTCTCTGACGATGATGCTGACGAGAAACGGGAAGTCAATTTCATAAGAGCAGTGATGATGTACTCGCGAAGGATTTGGTTGGCGAAAGGTCCAGCGAGAATAGACTCGAGGAGCTCAATGACATCCGACTCGGAGACCTAAAATTAGTTAGCATAGGATAACAAGTAAGTCGTACGGACATGACAGTTCATATGTAATGGTCCTTACGCGCGAGAAAAAAATGATGAACGCCTTACTTCCTTGGCGAGTTCTTCCTCCTCATAATTGCCTCCCTGGACAAGAATGTCACCGTACTCTCCAATGACCCAAACTCCGGCCAAAGTAAGCGACTCCTGTGAGATATCCTCCTTAAGAGCCGAGTACAGCTTCTGGACAGTGTATCCCTGGAGTTCTGAAGTTTGGGTGACCAGACGAATGAAAGCAGCTAACATCTCCTCTCGAACGTAGTTTCCTGCAAGCTTCAGCACACGCAAAACGGTATCAATGTGCCAGCGCTTGTTAGGAGCGAACCTGTAGAAGTCGCAAAATAGACATCGACAACGTTAGTTGGCCATTCTATGTGAAGGTTAGGCAATAACAATAACGCGTGATTTTGCGTACCTTTCAGCGGCAAGGCAGATCTTGGTAGTCATGCTGGGCTTGAACTCGTTGTCAGCAATCTCCAAGAACGCCAGAAGTTCGCGAGTGAGGACGCGCACGTTCGACTCGTTGATCAAAGAGAATGAAAGCTCCAAAGCACGGCGACGAATGGAGATATCGGCATCACGGAGGCAGTCCAAAATAATGTTGCGGTGGCGCTGAACAGCATTCACATCCAGAGAAATTGACTTGTTAAGAGTGGTCAAAGCGACATATCTATGGAGGTAGTGATCATAAATGTAAGTTCAATTATCTCCTCGCGAGTGGCAATACAGGCGAGTCCAGATTTGCTTGACAACGTCCATGTACCTAATATTGTTGTCTCTGTTACTCAAGAACTTTCCAAGAATGTTGATGGCCAAGACGCGAAGAGCGTTGTCCGAAGGCGTCTCCATGATGGTCAAGACAGTTTCGTACAAAATTGAGTTGCCGACGTTCTTTGACGACTCGGTGTTGGTAGCAACCTTGTGTTGGAGGTTATTATTTTAGTGAGTTTTTTGGACTTGTTTTTCAAGAGCGACATACTCATCAATCTGTAACTCGTCCAACGTGGACTTACCTGCGCCAAAATATCGTTCATAGCCTCACTGCTCTCGACATCATCCTTGCCGAGAATACGGAGAAGTCGGAGGATCTTGATTTGCAGGAATGGATCGGTGACTCCAGTGACATCGTGCTCAGCCGAAAATCCTGCACTGACAAGGTTCTTTAAGTGACGGACAAGGACTGGGACAGCTTTGCGAAAGTGCAAGAGCGTCTCGTGTGAGGAGAGACACATTTCCGTGATGAGGGTGATACCAGACAAAAGAACTCCGTGGTTGCGGTCGCTCAACAGCGAAGAGGCGCGCTGAATAAAGTTCTCCTGGAGGTCAGGGACCTTGCGAATGATCCTGATTGCGCACAGAGCAGCCTAAAAGCCATTGATATACAGGATAACCAACGAACGTGTTAAGGATTTGGCTCATTGCCATTCAATTGCTTCTCATTGTCCTGTAAACAGCTGTCAGTTTTCAGACTTTGCTGTCCAGCAAAAGGTTCTGTACCTTTTTCCTGATGTACATATTGGAGCTACCGAGCAACTTTTCGACCTCTGAGCACAGATCCCGCGACATCTCTGCTGAAGCAATGTTTCCCATGGTGCAAAGGGCCAATCCGACGATGTACATGTTGGCATGGTTCAGATCGCTAGAAGACAAAAAAAGGGAATATGAAAGCGAGTGAATTTGTGTTTCGTGACGTAGGACAGACAAATCTTTCCAACGTGTCAAGCAGATAATGAATGCTCTTTTGATTTGCTGGATTGCTTCATGCTGTGCTTACTTCTTGAGCGAGTTAGTTAAAAGGGTTAAGACCTCCTGGTTCTCGTCCAAAAGCAACATGGTACCGAGATAACCCAAACGCTTGTCCGAGAACAAAGGACTGGCAGCCAACTTCAAACATTCGATTTGACCGAAGTGGGCAGGGTAACCAAGCATATGGATGTAAAGCAGCTTTGAGATGTTGGAATGGCGGAGCTCGGTGTTTTCCTCCTTGAAGGATGTGCGGATGAATGCCGACTCTTTTTGGATGACAGCACGCTCATCGGCGTGAGTCTTGCAGGCACGGATGGCCTTGATGAGGTCTGTAGGGAAAAAAACAGCAGTCGTGTTAGAGCCTATTGGTTCACAGGTCTTATGTGCTGTTTCCTGACAAGTACAGTGAGATGGGTAGGAATCACTTCATAGAGGAATGGTGACAGAAAGTAAAAGAGTTGTTTATGTGAACTTGTAGGGTAATTGTTTTCCTTTGTGCTGAATCCAGTTTGCAAGCATGGACGAATCGGCTTGATGCTAGTGCTCATTGGGTGCCTTTGTTACTTGGGTCACTGCGTTGAGGAGTGTTGAACTGTACAAACGGAGGGTGAAGGGGAGGAGAGGGCTGAGTTGCCTGTCGGTAGTGCGTGCTTGCAAGGTGGCTGCAGGATGAGTACCTTTCAGACGGTAGAACACCATGGTCCCTTATGTTGAGCAGGTGCCTGGTTGGAGAGAGGTAGAGGGGATGATGACAAGGAAGTCAAAAAGATGATGGTTGGAAACCTGGTCTGAAAAGCTCAAGAGCGCGCTGAGGAGAGCAAGAGGCGTGCACAACGCCTCTAGCGGTCCACTATGACGGCATGGAAGACTACATAAATCGCTAAAGCTGATTCATTTAATCCTAAAGCGCTGGACGCGTTTTTTAAATTGATATTCTCCCCTTTTCTTCTTCCACTCACTATTCCCACTATCCTCCCACTCTCAACATCATTTTTTACTCATTCCCCCTGTTGTCACTTCGCACTCCTCTCTCCGCCATTCTTCCTTCTCATTGGTGCGCGTAAAACCCTTAGTCGGGATATTGCGGTGGCGCCTCTTTTGACATCAACAACCTCCTCCGAACAACTTTTGTCCCAGCCTGGGTGTTTCTGTGACTGCATTCAGGGTAAACAAAAAGAACGCGTTTCGACTTCTTTCGCCGTCTTCCTTTTTTTGTCTTCTTTTTTTTCTTCACATTTACACTTACATTTACATTCGCATCTGTCATTCACACTCATAATCTCAAACTCTCTTTTTCATACAACTCCTTTATCCAACAGCAGCACACATTCAGCTACAAGAGTGACAAGCTCACATCACGCCATCATGGGATCGCATCACCAAACAACGGATGCCTTCAGCGCCATTCCTCTCCCACCGACACAGCTACTTTCACGCCCTACCATCAATACAAGCACTTCACTCCAAGCCACCACAACTACCAACGGATACTTTACACCCTTGTCCGAGCAGCCGGAGACCAGTGTTGTCAAGAAAGAAGCCAAGACACCAAAGGCAAAAAAGGAAGGCGAGCCACCCAAGGTCGGAAAGAAACGAGGCCAATACAAGAAGACGATTCTTCGGAAACAAGCTGAGGCCGAGGCGGCTGCTGCCGCTGCTGCCGCCGCCGCTGCAGCAGCAGCAGGAGTACCTTACATCACCCCTCGCCCCTTGAGCCCGATTGCTTCGACAAGGCTCCAGCCGACAAAACCTCACACAACATCATTACAGAGATCAGGGACAGCGAAGCATTCGTCGACGATTGAAAGCCTTGCTGTAAAGCCACAAAGGTCCAGGCACGAGACTCCTGCCGATCGTACAACTCTGGAAATGGAACAGGAGCTTGCCATGCTTGCAGAAGAGGCAGAGGAGGACAGGATACGTCGAGAGGAAGAAGCTGCGGATCGAATCCTGAAACGAGCTCAAGTCGTTAAGGTGAGTCGGACAATCTCGTTTGATGTACTCCAATGAAGTGTGATGTGGGGTTTTCATAATTATGAATCAAATGACGTTTGACTTATCATGACTCCCTTCATATTGAAACCTCTTAGCATCTTCGATCACTCAAGTCCAAACTGGCAACGGCACAGATTCAGATCGGACATGACTTGCACTATCAGAGTGTCGATCTCTTCTCACAGCTGTACGATGAGGTCCTTGAGGATATCGGGAAGGACAACTCGGAAATGATGGAGCTTTTGAAGAGCGCACGCGAGCAGGATGGAGAGCCACAGTTGGAGCAAGAAGAGTCGACTCATAGCCACCCAGGACATATGCTGACACGATCATCCGACAGACCCAAGAAACAAGATCTCATCGCGGCACTCTCCTCCCCTGCCCCCTTCCCTTCCAGGAGCCAGTTCTCGGACTCGCACAGCAGCACATCCCGAAGGCTGGAATTTGAGGGTGGCTTTGATGACAATAGCGTGAAGCTCAAGAGGTATCGGCGTGGAAGGAGCGATGGTCATTTCATTGGCCAGTCATGGGATGTCGGTTCGGGACAAGAAAGCGGAGCCGCTGGAGCCAAAGCGACGACGTTGGTCAAATCGAGATCGAAAAACCAGGATGCTAATGGCTCGACTAAGTCCAAGGTTTACCATCTGGAGGATGGCGACACTGATGACGGTGATGACGAGAGCCATAGAGAGATTGACATGCCTACGCCGAAGAGGCAGTGTGCCCTCGGGCCAAGGACACGCGAGGAGCTGCAACTTCGACAACGTCGAGAGCTGGAGGGACTTCAGTCACAACAACGCAAGGATCAGGAGGAGTTTCAACGGAAGCAGTTGGATCAGCTTCGAGAGTTGCAAGAGAGGCACAACGAGGAATTTCACAAATTCGAGGCAGCTAAGGCAAAGGTGTATCAGGAGCACCTAGATGGACTAGCAGAGAAGCGCTTCAAGATCAGCCAGTCACAGTACCACCCTACCCACCAAGGAACACCTGCTCGTCCAAAACAAAAGTCGGCCTACTCCTCTTCGTCCCTTGCATATGAGTTTGAGAGTGGTTTCGATGCATACCACAGCGATGCCTCGTCGTCTTCCTCCCAGTCACCGTCACCCCCGTCTCGACATATTTTACAGCAGTCTCGACAGTCTCATTCGTCCATGAGAGCATTTTCGTCGGTCATGGAGCAGTCGCATGCAGACAGGAGCACGCTCTCGCCTGTGCCTGTGACGAGTACCCCAAGGGCATCCAAGACACCCAGCAGCGTCCATCAGCTTCCCATGTCGACCATGACGATGGCATTGGCGGCGATGAGCGAGAAGAAGAAGCAACTGAAGCGGGCCAACAAGAAGCAGAACGAGCACGAACGTGCAGCGGAATCTTCCGAGAACGGAGGCTACTCCGGTGTCAGGCTCCAAAGTCCGCCTATTTGGAGTCAGAAGCGGGGGACTGATGAAGAGAGGGTCGAGGTCAAGCGGCGGGCATCGACTGTCAGTTCAACATCGGAATTCCTTTCGGCCACAACCACCACTACCACCAACTCACGTCACATTCAGCATTTAACAGAGCACCATATCCATTCAGGACTCCAGCAGGGATCTCATAGATCTATCGACCAGTCATCACCATTTGCGGACCAATCCGACTTGCCACAGACTCCAACGCCCAAGGCCCGCGGCAGGAAACGCAAGAATAATCAGGCTACAAGAGTGGTTCCAAATGACCAAGACGACTCTTCTCAGGAGACACCATCAAAAACGCCCATTGACTTTAACAAGGAGCTGCTAAGTCACTTTGACAATTGGAAACCTGACGAGAAGACGGAGCATTTTTTTGACTTGGTGCTGAGTGACCCACCCGAGACTCATGTTGGTGAGGCCGATGTGGAGGGGTTACTGAGCGGTGGACAGCGCCCATCCGAGGGCGCATCAGGCAGTCAGGAAGCGAGCGCGACTCCGACATCCAATGCTTTCCGGTGGTATCAAGAACAGCAGAGGCTGGCGGACGAACTGGCACAGCAACCCAAGATGACGCCGATGCGGCTCAATGGCGAGACTGGCAAAGGAGCCTCTGTCACTGCAGTGTCTACCACTACGTCTGTCGCTGGCGACCAGACTCATAGTGGATCACCCTTTGCACAGGGACTTGTCCCCGGTGAGGATCCCCTGGCGGCATTTATCGAGCCAGGCAAGAAATCACGTCAAGCTCAAGGGACCTCCAGTCATGACCACAACAAGCATGGACGAAGTACACCAACGACAAGCGAGGGTCAGCAGGGCGTCCACGTAGGAGGTGGCAGCCAAGGAGGTCAGAGTCACTTCATTGCGGATTCATCCCCCTTCCTGGAGAGCTCACCCATGGCGATGCTCTTTTCCGAGGACGGAGCAGACGACTGGAACTTTGGCGCATTCACGACCAATGCGACGGACGAGTATCTCAACACCGATTTCCTACAGAAATGAAATGAATAAATTCATAGAATTGTGGCTTTGAAAAAAGAAAGCGTATCCCTTTTCATTTTTTTTTTATTTTCTTGACTTGCTCGCTTTTTGACACAACCCACATAAAAACCATTTCGACAGACGCGCTTTCAGGAAAACAAGCCCAGGAGTCAGGAGCCCAATGTCGTCCATCAAAGCAGAGGGGGAAGCTGTTCCCGACTCAGTTGCGGAACCAGCCCCTGTAGTAGCAGCCATGTCCTCTGACCCCACACCCGCACCTACGACCTCAATTACCTCCATAACAGCACCTGTAACTACGCAGGAAATCACACCTGCAATCACAGACACTTCAGACTTTACTTCCACCATCGAACCCTCCACACTTCCAGCCTCCCAACTGGCTTCTTTCGCACCACTTCAACCACCAACACCAACAACAACAGTGATAGTAGAAGCACCTCCATTATCAGCAACAGCAGCCGAAATGCCTTCACATCCAAACACGTCAACACAGAGCAAGCCTAATGCAGGAAGGAATGGAGCCTCTTCGGCAGCAGCAACAGCAGCAAGAGCATCAACATCAAGTATACATAGTCCAGCAACACTGAATGGACTGGAACGCGGACCTCTTGGACTTGCACCCGACGAAGAAGAATGGGTCAGGGACAAAATGGAATACGCCTTGCATGAGTAAGCTTTTGCTTGCGATTAGGCTTTCACAAAGTTGACAGTTATCCTGGCAGGAATGTCCCTTCCTGATTTTTAGATTGACTAATACTGCTTGTCACGCCACATAGTTTTCAAGTGTTGTCGTTGGCCATCAAACGGTACCGGTGGCAGCTCGGTCAGGTACCTAAGGATATCAGTCGATTACAGAGTCTCAAGGAGAAGCATATGGACGATCCCTTTGAGTTCCTGCGACAGGTTAAATCCAAGGTACGATGCAGTGTCTCATTGTGGGTTAACTGCAACTTGATTCAGTAATTAAGAATTGAGAACTAATGTTTATTGCTGTTATTAGGAGTTTCGTTATCCTGAAAGTCAAAAGACGCTTCCGGCTCCCTCGATCGAGTGGACAAAGTACCAGTTTCCGCCAGCGAACCCTGTCCTTCCAACAAAGCCCCAGACCACCACATTCTTGGTAGGTAAACCGTTGTACTCATCATTTTACAAGGCCTTATTAGAAGACCTTCTCAGTGATATGGAAATATACATATTAACGCTATACAATTCTCTATGGCAGAATGCAATGACAATATCAAGCAACAACGACAGATCCAACGGAAGCAATATTGTATCTCTGGCAAGAAGCAATCGGTCAAGAGCAGGATCGCCATCATACGAGCGTTTGCGGACTGTCAAGGATACAGCGAGAAACCTCGGGATCCATGTCAGCCACCACAGCCACTACCAACACCTTCACTCTTCTCAGCAGTATCGCCATGACTCTGGGGCAAATGGTGTCGATGAGTTTGCGAATGGCAGCGCCGGCATTAACGACATTGATGCATTCTCGCGACAAGCTTCACAGGAGGCTACTCAGTCGGGCTTTGGAGGACATAGCCAATCGCCGAGTGTAGCATCAAAGAGTCAAGACATGGAAGGAGTGACATTTACTGGTCAGGACCAAATCTCCACAGGATTCCGAGCACGGTCTGCTGCTGTTTCGGAAAGTACTTCAGCCCCAACAGGAGTATCGTTGTCGTATTATCCGACAGCTGCATCATCATCACCATCGACACACCAGACCTTGCCGTACATTGCTCCCAACAACATTGCAAACTTTGAGCCAACTCCAGGAGGACCGACCAATATTACGATCAGTCATGCTCCAGGGTTTGCCGCCGCACATCATACCAGTTTTAGCACCAGCGGCAACAACAACATCACCTATAATCATATGAGCGGGAGTGTGGACATTCAACCCGGGACCACCAAGGGCAAGGGCTATTCTCGCGAGGGAAGCGGTGCGCGTGATGAGCCAAAACCACCATTGTATAACATCCCCTGGAGTGACGACGAACAACGATTGCTAGAGAAACTGCTGGACGAATTTCCAGATGAGCCTGTGGCTGCCCAACGATTTCAGAAGATCTCAGCCGCAATGGGGACCAGGACGCCCAAGCAGGTGGCGAGTCGAGTCCAGAAATATTTCATCAAGTTGGTTAAGGCTGGCTTGGAGGCACCAGGTCGGATGAATTATTCGTTGGAGACGTCCAAGGCCAAGACAAAGGGAGCACCACCGACTGCCAAGGGTAAGAAGCGGAAAGATGGGCCTGCGGGTGAGGCGGCACCCAAGGGCAAGGCAGGTCGACCAAGGAAGAAGGAAGTTGGCGAGACTGGAGCGTCTGGATCAGGAGCAGCAACAGGAGGAGGAGGAAGTGGTGGAGGTGGATCGACCAAGAAGCAGAAACCCAAGTCGTTGTTAGGATCAGGATCGGGAAGGACTTCAGGCACACAGTACTTGCATTACTCTTCGGCACCGACTGTATATATGAGCGAAGAGGATGATGAGGACAGTGTCCAGGATATGCTTGCTGCCAGCCATACTGTTTCCAGCAGTGTTCCTGACGGCAGTATAGCCAGTCATATCGGTTTCTCTGTACGTTTTCCTGGGTCTTTGCTTTGCTCGTTTTTTTTTTTTTTTTTTTTTTTTTTAGACGTGTGCATTGTGTTGATATGGTACTGTAGTGTTCTGACATGTCCTTTTCTTTTTCTTTTTCAACGACAAATAGTGTGATTCGTGTGGAGTAGACCCGATTTTGGGGATACGGTACTCGTGCATAGACTGTGAGGAGTTGGGAGGAACAGACCTGTGTGGACCATGTTACAACTCGGGAGTTTACCACAACGAACTCCACCTACTGTCGCATCGGTTCCATTCGATCGAGACCTCAGAAGTGCCATCGTATAGTCATAGCCAGCCCTACCGGCCGGCAAGCGTAGGACCCAGCGGGACCGGCGGCATTTACCAGTCATAACCTTTTGATCTTAGAGGCTAACAAAAAAAAAAATAAAAAAGAGATCAAAATGCACGCTGATGGTGTGATTTTCAGGGACAGAATGCCAAAGTATAAAAAATGCTGCATCTTTTCTGTTCGCGTCCAAATTTAAAGCGTTCATCATACTTTCCTTCTCTCTTCATCACACATTCACTTCCAGCCATGTCCACATACACGCGACCTACGTTTGTCGACGGGGATGTCGTCAAAGACCTCTTGGAGGACAAGTCCAAGGTCCCCGGAAAGGACTACCTCGTCATCGATGTCCGCGATTCCGACTACATCGTAAGTCTCAGTCGCTCTTTCCACCGTTAAACTCATTCCACAACAACAACTACAACAACAACATTAGCAACAACAATGAAAACCGGAAAAGACACACTACCATATCCTCCTCTTTGTTTCTCACGCAATCATATCTAACTGCATCATCATCAACATCATGTTTCAAAATATATACGACAATAGGGAGGTCATATCCGCGGAAGCGTCAACATCCCATCCCAAGAACTGCCCGAAAAGCTCCCCACCCTGATCGAGGAATACAAAGCCGTCCCCCAACTAATCTTCCATTGTGCTCTGTCCCAAGTCCGAGGCCCCAAGGCCGCTAACCGCTGGGCCGAGGTTCTTGCTGCTCGTGACGGTGCTTCAGCTGCTGCAGCTGCAGAGGTGGCTGCGACAGAACGCGCGGCGGTTGAGGCGGCCAACAAGGGACCCTTGACACAGCAGGTCAATATCTTGAGGGGCGGATTTGGAGAGTGGCAGAGGCAGTACAAGAACGACAAGAATTTGGTAGAGGACTATGAGCCCGAGTACTGGATTGAAGATCAGTACTGAGAAGGAAGAGGAGATCGTTTGTCATAGAGAAGACCAGCAGGAGAGTACTTCAAGAACAAACAGTCATCTCCACTCTCTCCCTCTCTCTCTTTGACAGACCTCTTTACCTTCCTTCCACCATAGCCCATCCAAGGACAAACATCCCAAAATAATGAAAAAACAGCGCAGCTGTGAAAAAAAACACCAAAACGCCTCTCTCAATCTCGCAACGACAATGAAGTGATGACTCCTCAATCATATTTTATGTTTTTATTTATTTATTAATTTTGATGTGTATGGACAAAAGCAATCAGATGAAGAAAAAAAGTACAAAAGTTTAGTTGGAAAAGCAATACAAAGCAAGACGATATGACGTGATTTTTGTCCAGGAACCTGCCACCAGAAGAACGATAAGACGAACAACAAGGAGACCGCGTGGAATTTAACCTTCGCCAAAGTAAAAAAAATAGAAAAAAAAAAAAAATTGGGAGCAATTTTTGATTGTTTGTTTGTTGCCAAGGTGTGGAAATGAGCATAATCCCTGGTAAGTTTGACCAGTAGATATCTGTTCCTTTAGGCCTCGGTTGCATCTGCGATACCATGAGGGCCGATCGAAAACTGAGCCTCGGATTCGGGAAGGCATGGCGAATCGTAAATCTTGCACACGCGGTTCTCGCCTCTGGCCTTGCGAAGCGACAATCTATTCACACATACATAGAGAAGACATGCAAACTGCGTTAAAAACGAGTAGCCATGCGAATAAAGAGCCTACGTTTTTCCAACAAAAATTTGATAATTAGTTCATGTCGTTTCATCATAGCGTCCTAGGATGAATTACCTCGTCGTTGAAGAGTGAGCCATAATGTTTCCTCCGATGGGTTTCTTGCTGTCTGCGCTGAACATGGCCATTCCATCGACCTGTGCAACCACCTGGTTCGTGATCACTACTGCCACACCGAACTGCAACATTTTTATGTATAAAGGGTTGAGTCAGCACTTTCACCATAGATTTCTAATCATTGCTTTCACAACAACAGGAGCAAGGCATACAATTACTAACCTCATCAGCAAGACGTTGGAGGTTCCTCAGGAAGCGAGCCATATGCATCTGACGCGCCGAGAGCTCGCCTCTTCCAGAGAAATCCGTTCGGTACAACGATGTTGCACTATCAACAATCAGTAGTGCAAATCTTGACTCTGACATCATCGCTGCTGCCTGCACCAACAGCTGCATCTGATGGTCTGTGTTGTAGGCGCGAGCATACGCGACATTGTCCAGTACTTCCTCTCCATTCAAGTTGTATCTATAAATGTTAATGCGAGAACAAGCTGTTAGTCACAAAATCGTTAAATACGAGAATGGTTTGATAGAAGCGAGCCCCCTACCACAGTAGTTGAACGTACCTCTCTGAGATTGCAAGCAGACGTTCAGGACGGAACGTTCCTTCTGTGTCGATGTACAAACACTTTCCTTCACCTCCACTCATACTCACCGGAAGCTACATACAATTAATTACAAACATAGACGATTAATATACCTATATACAGCTACCTGCATAAGTACAATCGGATCAACGCTCATGGCCCATGCGCTCTCATTGTATCAAAAGTAGTTTACCTGACATGTTACGGCCAACATATGGCAGAGCTGTGACTTTCCTGTCCTGAATTCTCCAAAGAGCTCTGTGATGGCGCCCGTCTCGATGCCTCCTCCGAGCAATTTGTCTAGTTCTCCTGAACCAGTTGTGAGCTGCAGCATCCCGCTTCGTCGTTGATGAAACTCTGCTGCTGTTGTGAATCCCATTGGAACCAATCTTGAAGCTGATTTTGTCATAGTTATGCCATGGTGTGGGAAGATAGTCGTGTAAGTGACATGGTTTTCTTTCTTGATAGCATTTTGTTTTAGCATTCTCCTTAGCTCCAGGGTTTTTTGCGCAGTTCAAACAAAATTCAAAATAGGAATCAAGTGTAAGTAAGCGAGGGATATAGTACCTTCTGCAATAATTTTGTCCGCCTTGGCTTCGGAGATTCCCTTAATAGTGAGGAGGGTCTTCTTGGGGGTGAAGGCGATCGACTCGACTGTGTAGTATCCGGCATCCTTCAGTTTCTTGACATCCGCAGCTTGAATTCCACACTCCTAGACATTCACCGAACAACAAAAGAGTGGGAATCTGGTTAATAAATACGCTACTTCTCAAGAAGCATCGCTTCGACTTTTTTTTCTGTGGAAGGTGGGAAAGTAGAGATAGGGGCAGAGGAAGAAACAGCTGGGGAAAGCACCAGTGCATTTACCTCGAGCTTCTCAGCTATTTAATGGAAAAAAAGAAAAAGAAGTGAAAGGAAATGAAAAAGGCGTTGGTGGTTAGTCGAACCTCGTAAGAGGGGTCTTTGTTGAGTGATGTCAATTATGTGTAGTCAAATGAGTTGGACGCTGTTTGATGAAGCTGGAATGAGAATCTGGCTTCTTACTGAGCATGTGGGTGGCGGCCTCCTCCTCTTCCTCCTCGATCTGGACGTTATGTTCCTGTTGTGCGTGCTCCATAGTTGGCAAGTGTGTGTAAGTGTATGTGTCTGTGTCTGTGTCTGCGTGAATGGGTGAATGGGAGTGAAGGAAAGAAAGTCTGTGAGTTGGTTTAACTGGTCAATAAAAAGGTCAAGTTCGCCGAACGCGTTTTTGCCTGTTGTTTGCCACCAAAGTTGGCCAAGCCCATCCTTAAATTAAATCTAGGCAGTCACACAGGAGACGGTCCATATTGACGTCAAGGAATGCCTTTCGAGATGCACGTCCTGCGTTCGTCTCCCAGGTCGAACCCAAAACCCAAGCCCAAACGCCATGGACACACACCCTCTCACGAAACAAACTTTCCCATCGCTTTCTTTCTTTCGCACCTTTTTCTTCATCAACCCCTCTCACCTACCTTAACACTTCCTGCGCGCCTTCTCTCACTCCCTTCAATGTCACGCAAGGGAGCTGCCAACTCAAAGTTCGGTCATCTCTTCGGGGACAGTGGTAAGCGAATAAACCTTTCCTTCCCTCCCTCCTTCCACCTCTTTCCCTTTGTTTCCAATCACCACTTATTTACTATGACTTGGCCAATGCTCCTTGACAAAGGCAATATTATGACCTAAGAGCCAATATCAAAAAATAAACACGTTACCAATAAAAAAAAACCAACACCAATACCTTCCAATCCAACAAATAGACAATACGTCAGTATCCAGCAGGGAGAGTCGCCTCTCAGGCTCAGGCGACTTGTACAAGGACCCTCTCGCGGCATTCATCCCCCCTATCACCGCAACCACTGCAACAACCCGTGGAGGCTCTTCAACCGCCAAAGCAACCCTTTCACCACCACCTTCAGCAACAGCAACAACAACCACAGCCTCCAAGGGCGGCTCACCACCCACCTCAGGACCTAACTCGCGTAGCTCCTCAAGGCTTCAAAATCACTCGCTCTTTTCTTCCTTGACCGGAGGAGGCGGAGGTAGCGATTCTGGAAACGTTAGTGGTGGATCGTTGTTTGATAGTACACCTACACCAACTTTATCGACCGCAAAGCGGGATCTGCTTTTTGGCGATAGTGGCGGTGGGTCGACCAACAGCAACTCGTCGGTGTCCAGGAGAACTTCGACCCCACCCTTGTCCAGGAACAGCAATAACACCACAGCCATACAACAACATTCGTCTTCACGCGTCCCTACACCCCCCATGGGCGGTAGCTCGACTAGAACTGGAAACAACATGAGTTTTCTCGACGCAGATGCTTCTCCACTGGGCGGACCTCTTGGTGATTCCAGTGCCAGGCCCAAGGAGGATGACGACGTACTATCGCCATTGTCGACAGCTCCCCTGACACGAACTAACAGTCAAGCCAGTACCAAGAGCCACGAGAGTGTCCGAAGCAATAGAAGCGCAAGGAGCCAGGATGTTTCTGCGGTGGATCCTTCGGCGACTTTGAGATCTGGCATCACTACCAAACCCGCGGCATCTGGAGCAGGAGCAGGAGTAGGAGCAGGAGCAGGAGCAGGAGCAGGAAGTAACATCAAGGAGGCGGTGTTGTCGCCGTTGATCCCATCATCATCCTCCTCTTCGACGACTTCGTCGCTCGCTCGTCGCGCCGTTACGAGAACAAGCATAGACCAGCGACAGACAACTACAGCCACTGCTGCCGAAACATCGCCTGTAATCTCTGACCCGATCTTCAACCCCCTGACGACGACTCACTCTCAACTGCCCCCACCTCCCCCTCGCCATTCCTCAGATTGGGCCACACCCCAGTCCATCTCCTCAACAACATCTTCACAATCGATTGAGACCTTCCAATCCATCTCTCGCACATCTTCGCCCGCTCCTGCTGCACCTGCAGCGTCACGACCTCTGTTATTGAGCAAGAACGGGTTTGAGCGAGACCATCTTGACAATATCACCTCTACGTCGTCCTTACCAAGCCCGCTCTCGAAATCTGTGCCGATGATGATTCCAGCGGACGACGATGCGGCGGCTGCTTTCGCAAGTGACAACTTGTACTCGACGGGGCCCACCCTCTCAACACCTTCCTCTTCAAGCATTCTGGATTCTGGATTCAGTCATTCGCGAGCTTCCAGCAGCGGTACAACTTCCGCCTCAACAACCACAGGAGCATCAATGGTAGCAGGAGCAGCCGCCATCGCAGCCGCGGCGTCGGTCCTCAGACCAGGTATCGGCGCCGGGACTGTGGGCCAACCCAAGACGCGATCTGGCTTTTCTCTCGGCGAAGATGTGGCAGACAGCTCCAACCCCTGGATGAACACCTTGGTCGACTCTTTGGAAGAAACCAAGCTCACCAGGGAAACTGCCCCGAAAATCGTCGACTATACCCAATCTGAAGCTGCCTCTGCCTTCATCGCCACCACCGCATTACCACCCTCATTAACTTCCAGTTCTTCTTCAAGTGTTCGCCGCACGGTTGTCACCCCTCTCCCTCCTTCACTCGAGGATGACGTCGGAGGGTTCCAGGACATGTTTGCAGGCCTCCAATCCTCTTCTTCGTCCAACAGAGGAAGCGGTACCACCACACTCACTCCCTCCCTATTCCCACCCTCCACATCATCTTTCACATCAGCATCATCACAACTCAACAACGGCACAACGACAACAACGCTTTCGGCATCATCATGGAACGTCCTGGACGCTGTCGAGGCCGCAGCGCAGGACCCGGATTTCTTAGGCCCCAGCGCGATTGTCAATCAGAGCACGGCCAAGGTCTTGGCTTTGATGCAGATGCCCAAGGATGCCCTCGATAAGGATATTTCTGCCCAAGAGGTCTTTGATAACCCTTGGGAATAAAAAAAAATATCGTTTCAACATGGATGTAAAAACTAAAAGCTTCAGTTTTTTTTTGTATGTTAATAATATAATTGTCGATGTCAAGAGACAAAAGGTGAACACGAAAAAGTAAAATTAAGAGCGAATCAAAATTGAGGTGTTTTATTATTTTAACCAGGAGGAAGGGGTCGACGAGGAATGTTGCTGTTGTCCTGGAGAGACCGCGAAGGTGGCGAGCCAGGATTGGGAAACGATGCTTGTGGATGGAGTGAAGGAGAGTTGTTGTTGCTGGAAAAATGTTGCTGCTGATGTTGATGCGGGTGCTGGTGAGGGTAAGGGTGGGGAGGAGTAGGCGAAGGAGAAGGGGCATGAGAGGCGGTGAGTCCAGCCGCAGACCGACTCCGTTCACGCTCGTAGCTCCTCTGCACTGCAGATCCTCCACCAATGCTACTGCCAGTGTCTGTCCGTTGGAGAAAGTGTTTTTCGTCGCGACTTTGGGCGCGGCTACGGGCTCGGCTGGAAGGAGGCGGACTAACGTAGTGCCCAGACCCTGATCCATAGCCGTGACCATGACCATGACCATGACCCTCCGCGAGCGGAGAAGGCGCATGATGGTTTCCACCACCAGAACTATGTGTTCCAGTTGCGCTCTGATGAGAGACATTTCGGGCCAATGACGGCTTGAGTGATGGCGAGTTGACGGGTGAAGAGTTTCTTGAAGAGTTGCTCCGGGTACGTGGTGGCGTCGCGTCTCCACGGAAGGAGGAAGTCGAACCCTCACGAGGAGACCTGCGCTCCTTGGATTTGGGGGCCGGTGCGGGAGGAGGTAATTGTTGTGCGTTATTAGTAGAGTCATAAGTGTAGTTGGATCCAAAGGACCCTTGCCTGCTCCTGGGTGAAGAATCATAAGGGTGTGAAGGAGGAGGTGGTAGCGCAAATGGATGTCCTTCCTCGTGGTCGTATCCGAGGTCAGGGCTATGTCCAGAGTGCTGTGGTAGGCGTGAAGATCCGTAAGGTGAAAGATGTTGTTGATGTTGGTGATGTTGGTGATCCGGAGGGAAGTAGCCTTGGTGAAGAGAGTCAAACTGGGGCGAGTATCGGTTTCTTGGCGAGCGCTGTGGTGGACGAGGATTATCGCCTGGAGCGACAGGTTCAAGCGACGCCGAGCTTCCTTGAGAGACTAGACCCCGTCCTTGGTATAATCGATCTGCACTTGGTGTCGGGCTGGCCGACGATGCTGATGTGAACGATGAGTTGGTAGGGAGGGCACGCCTTGAGGATGTCCCATGCGAGGGTGAGCCAGATCGAGAGCCGCCTGAGGAAGATGTATACCCAGAGGAATGGACAATCCTCTGAGGAGGGTCGAGAAGATCCATTAAGGAGCCCTCGGGTGGAGGGGGAGCTGGTCGTTGTGGAGATTCTCGAGGAATTGGTGGCGGCGGCTGAACATAAGGCCGCTCAGGTTTGACGCTGTCGTTCTCATTGATGGTCTGATTCGTCACCAGTCCCCGCCACCCAGATCCTATCGTGCCTTGAAACTGGGATGATGTAACTTCTTGACTCTTGTATTTGCGCTGTTTGTCCGTCAGTGACTCACGTCGCTTCTCAGGCTTAAAGTCACTGTCCTTCCCCGAGCCAGCATCGTGGTCCTTATTCCTGCCAGAGAAGAGGCCCTTGAACTTTTCCATAGCCTGATGTCCACCACCATGACCGCCAGAAGTGCCTTGCGCTGCGTTCCGTGATCCAGTACTGACAAGCTCTCCGGGGTTGCTCTTGGCTCTAGCGATTGCCATACCGGGGCTGATATTTCGCTGCCGGGTGACACCGCCGCTGTGGTCCGACATCAAGTTCTGAGCACTTTGTCCTGCGCCCGAGATCCGTCTCAACCCCAGACCAAGGCGTGGTCCTTCCTGATGATGCGAAGGCGGTGGAGGAGCAATGTAGCCCTCATCGTGTTGATAAAGTGGACGATCCGGGATATGAACATGGGCCGTAGTTGATGGAAGAGGGATATTTCTGCCACCTTTTGGTAATGACTCACCGAAGCTTTGCCTTGACCGTTCTGACGAATGAGCCGGTGGTGATTTCATGGGTGCCGGTGGAAGGGCAGAAGCGGATGGAGAAGGGGGAGAGTTTGTTGGTGGAGATGGTTTGAAATCCGCAACTTCCGTTTGAACAGGAGGCGCTGGAAACTGGATCTCAACCGTCTGGCAAAAGATGGACGGCTCTCGATGCAATCCTTCACTCTTGAGTTGCTTCCGGAGGTTGAGGTATGATGAAAAGTCGTCACCAACTTCCTCTGACGATATGACAGGCGATGTGCTTGCTTTGCGAATTGATGAAGTCCGCTGCAAGGGGTCGACTTTGTCTTCGGCCGACCTTGGATTTTCTGGAATATCAGACAGATCTACGTTTGAGTTTAATAGTTCGTGTGAGGTTATTGGCTTAGCATTACCGTGAGCTACATTCCAAAGACAACATGGCTGTGTTGGTGCATACCTTGAACTGTTTCTGATGCAATGGCTTGAAGGTCGCCTTCACTGAGCAATTTGGACGCAGTCTTTGACCTCCTACTGGACCGCCTCCGTGCAATAAATGTCGATGAAAAGATGTTGGAGTGGCTGTGATGGCTGCTTGTACTAGAGGTGGTTGAGTGACTCCGTTGTGGGGTGTTGCCAGGCAATGATGAGCGGGGTATAATAGGCCTCTGCAAGGACAGTCGCCGTTTGATAGCAGCATCTTCTGGATCGAAACTGACTCCCGGTCCAGATATGGAATCATAGATCCGCTCGTGATCGGCTGCAGTAACGTATCCTCCATGAAATGTCATTCCACGTGTAGGTGGACCAGGAGGAGAGAGACGACCTTGAGACGGGCTTCCGAGTCCAAAGTTGACCATCTCCTCATCATCTTCGTCAATGTTGGGCTTGGGCATAGTGAAGCTGCTCTGATTGTCGATCAGGAATTTGAGAACAGCAGCCGAAGTCATGTACTCTCCTGGTGACATGGCATGGTTGGGATGCGATATCACGCCAGGTTGAAATACAGATGCCAGGTTCTTAGAGTCCATCAGATTCTCCTCGCTATGGTGCGCAAAGATCGACAGGAGGTCCAGTAGGTACATGAGGAGACATGCATGCGGGGGTGGCAGTTTGCTAATTAATTCCTGATATGCAGCAATCTTTTCTTCATCGTCCGTTAAATTGCCTATAATTATTCAAATGATGTTTGTCCTGGTTAGCTAACTCTTTCCATTGATGCGTGTGTTTTTGTCCCGCTCAATTGCTCTGAAGATCAGCAATGAAAGAAAGAAGCAAGCATACGATGGACATCGCGGAATTTTTCATAGTATTCGAGGGTGATGACAGGGTCGGGGAGGTGGTTGAGGTATCGGCGGAGGACGTTTGAGGCATCGTGCACTGTGAATCCTGTCCATTCCAGCTGGCTTCCGTAATTGGGAGGAGTGTCAAAGATGATCTGCAATTCGGAGACTCGTTTGGCAGAGCCGCTCACTCGAAAGATGCCTCGGGTTTGCGTCGCTAAATTGATTTTAATATTTAATTAGGTTATTAGTCTCGATTCTAAACACGCGAGGACCTCAATCCTTTCCATTTCATAAACACCAACAACAACAACAACAACAACAACGACAGGGCATCAGAATATCAAAACAAAAAAGTAATAAGGCGGCAGGCAGCATCAAGGAGAATATAAAGGCAATTGAAAAAAAAACTCACCTTGTTCCTTCAAGTACCAGCCGCACTTGCTGACGATGGTGGGAATGTAACCCTGACACCTTGTCTTGCCGTTGATGGTCACACTGACGGGCACGCCTGCATACTGGATCGAGTCGACAAGATCGATATGAAAGAGTCCGACTAATAAGATTGATGAGGATATTAAGCTAATTGTCAGCCAACAAGAGATTCTTCTGAAAACAACAACAGTAAACGGGCCTATTGGCAATCAATAACAAGACAGTGCCCTGGCGGTTGTTTGTTTGTTCGTTGTGTAATATACCCTTGGGGTATCTCTGTTTGCCGTTTGCTGTTGTTGTTGTACATTTGCTGAAACAGACTGTTGCTTCTGTTTGTTTGATGTTTCCAATAAACCCCTCCACTCCCTCTTTTGCAGGGGCCCTTTGTTCAAGAAGAAAAAATAATAAAGAAACACTCCCTAAAGCGACCTTGTTTTGTGTTGTTTGTGTGAGGTTATGTCCTCCTCCTTCTCCATAAGTTAACATAAGTTAACGAGGAATGAGTAACAACGGCAAGCTCGCTCCCACGAGATTGATTCCAGTTGTTGTTTCCTTGAGAGCGACCATGGAGACTGAAGAATAACAAGAGAGTAGTTTGAGACAAACGGAGAATGTAACCCGCGTCTTCCAGTCCTCATCCGTCTGTCCCTGGGCGGTGTTGTGTGTGTGGGGCTGGTTGCCACTAAACCGACTCTGTCCCTTTCCATTCAGTCCCAACGCCAACACGATCACGAAAAGGCAGTGCCACTAAAAACAAGAAAAAAAACAAAAAACACAACCACCACAACTACATTCGCAACAACAAGAGTTAACAACCCTATCTCTCGCCATTGCTTGTTCTCTCTCGCCACACCACACGCACCTCCCTTTTCTACTCCCTCACTCCCCTCTTTCCTCTCTCTCTGTTTCCTTTCTTCGTCACCAAGTCACTTCCCACAAAAAAAACTCACACCTTGGTCAGCGCGCTAGCGAATTAATATTTTTTCTGATGCCACCGCGGTAATAAAATATATTCGAAATGTTCTTTTTTACCTTTGACGGCCTTGGTCCCTGTAATATTCTTCCACCACTTCTTGAAAGACACCTTTTGCTGGGCCATAGCTCAGCAGTCAGGCCAAAAAAAAAAAAAAAAAAAAAAAAAAAGGGAAAAAAGAAAAGAAAAGAAAAACGCGAAAAGGGGGAAGAGAGAGAGAAAGAGTCAATAAAACTAAAAAAAAAAAAAAAAAAAAAAAAAAAAAAAAAAATAAATATAGAAAACCGTGGCGATCAAGTGGTGATTAGGAGTAGTGGTGGTAGAGTTGGTGAGATAGTAGTCGTCGTCGTTGTGGGTGCCACGAGTAGCAGTGTAGATGATGTTGGATCGGCGATTGCTGGGTGTTCCGATTCCTGTGAGAGATAGCAGATAATGGAAGCAGCAGTTGCCATGGGCGTGGGGCAGGTCAGGGTCGTTGAGAATAGGCTGTAATTTTTTGTTGTTCGTGGGATGAGACAGGTGAGAGGAACGGTGGAGCTGGGGGAAAGGAAGCGGTTGTGGAAAAGTAGGAGGTATGAAAGAGGCTGAGGGGAAAGAGAAAGGATAGCCGGTGACGATAGGAATGGATGAGACGAAAAAAATAGAAAAGAGAAAAGGGCGAAGGGATGGAATGTTAATAATAGTCGTGCTTGCTGTTCAAATGTTGCTGATGTTGTTGTGTGATGGAATGGCGATGACGAGAAGGAGGGGAGAAAGAGAGAGAGAGAGAGAGAGAGGAAGAGAGAAGGCGAAGTGGAGTGAAAGAAAAAGAAGAAAAGCGAAGAGAAGGACGCTCGGACGACCGAATGAAATGAAATGGTTATTTGAGGTAAGAAATAAAGGGTCGGTCGCGTTGGCGTTTTCCTCTTTTTTTTTTCTTCTTTCGATAACGTCAATCGATCGCAGAGCAAAGAAAGATAGAAGAAAATGAGGAAAAGAGAGAACAAGAGAGAAAATGAAAAGAGGCTAGCCGATCTGGGTTGCCAGTCGGGCTCCCTCTTCTTTTCATTATTTTTTTGCTCTTCTTCTCAGCATTACACTACTGCCAACCCTGTCTTCCATGGTTGGATCCCCGGCTGATCTCCATCAGTACTGTCGTCTGTCACTGCCCAAGTTAATCAATCTACTACTGGATTGTTTTCAATGCCGTCATCGTGAACTATCCTTGTTCTCATTACACACATCAACAACAAACACAAGAACAAAGCTGAGCTCACAAGGCGATTGTGCGTGTGCTTTTTTTTTTATTTGTTCAAGAGAGCTTTAAACATGTATGTGCAAACTGCATGAAGCAAAGTTTTTCTTTTTGTATGTTCTGTAAAAGGAGTAGAGAAAAGAAAGCAAAGGAAAAGGATTACTTAGATCTTGGCAAGAAGAGTCTTGAGCTGACCACTCTTCTCGAGCTTGAAGAGATCGTCGCATCCACCAATGTGGTTTTGGGAGATGAAGATGTTGGGCACAGTGCGCTGACCAGTCAAGGTCTGGAGGTAGGCCTGGATGGCAGCACCATCGTCGATGTTGTCAAGCTCAAGGATGAAGACCTTGACTTCGTGCTGGGCCAACAGATTCTTGGCCTTGGTGCAGTAAGGGCAGTACGACTTTGAGAACACGACGATAGCGTTGTCGGCTAATTATTCGTACAGTCATGATAACGACAGAATCGGCGTGTGTGAGTATGAGAATGTGGTTTGAACGCGTAACGTAACGTGCGCAGAAAGAATACGAAGTGAAGTCCTGCGCAGTGCTTTCGGGGATCAGCATCAACAAACAACAATAGCAATCACGAGTGTTTGCATGGTGTCCCTTCGTTTTTGCATTTCTACCATGACAAGTAATCCTGCAAGAGTGTAAGTCAAGTCGATGACGAAGGAGTGTATGAGTAGTGTGAATGTAGAATAAACTTACCGATGATAGCATCGACCTTGGTCTTGATTGCAGCGGCCATTTCAGGAGTAAGAGGAGTAGGTGAAGAGAAGAATGATCCCATTGCAGTTTCGGGGTGAGGCTGACTTTTATCTGTGCTGGAAAGGGAGTGGGGAGTGAGTTGAGGGAGAAAAAAAAACGAGTCCACTGTTGCCTCTAAATGACAAATGCACCACGTCGTCCGTCCTCAACTGGAATCATCCTGACCCTCCTTGTGTCTTGCTCACTAATGCAACAGGCTTGATTCTGCGCCCCGTCCTTAGTGCGAATTCTTATCCCCTGTCATCGTCCTTGGAGTTGCGCAACCGGTTCCTCTAAAACACGCATCCGCAAGAGGGATGCAACTGTTGTGATCAGAGTCGGTGAACCGATCACTATCTGTCTCTGCTCAGCTCGCCTGATTGCAAGGAAAAGACCAGTTATGACTGCACCAAAAGGGTCCCTTGATATCAAGTTATAGGGCAGAGGTGGGCGTCTCTTTTCTTGTTCAAAAATTTTGTCTCCGCCCATGCAAAAAGCCACCCATCAACTCCCATGTTTTGTGGGGATTGAATGACTCTGATCCTAACGTCCCTCTTTCTTCATTTGTTCCTTTTTTTCCTTCTTCATTTGTGCTCTCATTCACTCGTACACACTTCACAATCCACTCTCCACTCCCTCCCTTCTTTTCTCCTCTCATATCCTCTCTCCTCTCTTCCCTTCCCTGACATAACAACTCAGGAACATACACACATATACACAATGCTCAAACAAATCACACTCCTGCATCGATTGCCCAGGCAATTCATTCCTACTCTGGCCCGAACCATTTCAACAGGCAAACTCACCCCACCAGTCAGCCTGTCCTTCACCGATACCCCCAAACCCTCGCCTCAGGAGCAGGCTCGGTCTCAGCCCATCGTGGTCATGCATGGTCTCTTTGGGTCCAAGCAGAACTGGAAGGCTCTCTCCAAGGCCATGGCCCATCGTCTCAATACCCGAGTCCTCACTGTCGTACGTTTATCTTTATTTATGCGGCGGTCGCACATTCTGAAACTGAAAAATATGTTTACTTTTGCCCGTTTAAATCGCTCCTTACATGAGGGAGAAAAAAGAATGCGGACAATACAGGAATCGAGCAGTCCATTTTGTCATCACGTTAATACTGGTGAAAAAAAAGGGGAACGACAGAGCTTCATCCCTTCGTCCTTGTCCCTTTGCCTTCTTGTTGCCCGGAGTAGATCGGATCACATCATTATGAACAGCAGCTTATAGTTGATTTTTGGGGACTAATTTTTTTCTCACGACATCTTTGCTCACCACTTTCTGTCACTTTTTATTTTTTCTCATAGGATCTTCGTAATCATGGAGAGAGTGGGCATTCAGAGGAACATGACTACGCCAACATGGCCAACGATGTGGTCCATTTCTTGAAGGAGCAGTCTGTCGAGAAGCCCATCATCATTGGGCATTCCATGTAAGAGACGGCGAGACCTTCATTTTGTCGCAGGATTCATGAAGCAAAGCAAGCAAAAAAGGGGGTGGGGGAGGGGAGGAGGCAAGGAGATATTTCAGGATAAACGCAGGACTGAATCAGCTGCTTTTGTGAACAACAATAGGCAGTGGAGGAACAAGGATGTGTTCGTAGGACAAACAAGCGGCATTTGTAGAATATGAAGTTGTCTGTTGGGACTGTTTTTCGCGGGGGTAGAGAGGGGAACAAAAGGACGCAGGGACAGCCATAGAAAATCAAGATAGGGACAGAGGATAGGGATAAGGAAAAAGGCAGGAACAAAGCAGGAACAATGCAGGAACAAGGCATGAAGAAGAATAAGGACACGGACAACGATAGACTTGGGGACAATGGAAAAAAAACGAGAGAGTCTTCCAGGGAGGGACACACGGATAAAAGAAAGAAGCATGCTATATGCCATATGTCACAATCGACATGACAAAGGGGGAAAGAAAAATGATGAAAACCACAAACAGGATAAAAGGGACCGAAAGAAAACAAAAAAGGACCTGCATTGCAAACAAACAAAAAGCTGCACCTGAATGCAAATAAGCAAAGCTGCACAGTGACCGCATTGAGCTCAGGATGTGGTTTTTTCCCTCCTCTTCAGGGTGTGAAAGCAGGAGGTGGATCGATTGTCAATTTGACTGGATACACAGTGAGAGAATGAAAGAGGGAGAGAGGGAAAGATGGAGACAAGAAGGGAGAACAATGGATTAAGAAGGGAGGATTGAGAGTCTACATTCTTTTCTTCCACTACCAGACTCTGGCCAAGATGGACTAACAAGCGTGTAATTCGAAACCTTATCTTTGTATCATATGCAAATAAATAGGGGAGGCAAAGTGGCGATGAACTTGGCATTGAAGCATACTACAGACCTGGATCGTATGGTCGTCGTGGATATGGCGCCCGTCAAAGTCAAGCTGTCAGCCGAGTTTGCGAAATATGTTGGGTCCATGAAAGATATCCAGAATGCTCATGTTAAGAAGCAGAGCGAAGCCGATACCATCATGAAAAAGACTGTCTCCGTACGCTTATTTTTTTCTTTTGGCGCTGATCGTGCGCACTGAAAACGAGAAGCTGATATAAGCTTACCATGTTCCATTAGCTAATGCCACCATTTTTTTTTGTATAAAATAATAGGACTTGGGAGTGCGCCAGTTCCTGTTGACGAACTTGAAGAGAGACGCCACAGGGGATGGATACAGTTTTCGGATCCCCTTCGAGACCCTGGGCAACTCACTCGAGAAATTGGGGCAATTTGATTTCGTCCCTGGACAGGACAAGTTTGACGGCAAAGTTCTGTTTATTAGGGGCGTCAAGTCAAAGTATATCATGGAGAAGGAGATGGAGGCCATCAGAGCTTTCTTTCCGCAAGCCAGGATTGAGAGTCTTGATACTGGACATTGGGGTAAGTGTGCATTTTTGATTTAAGGGAGCAATTGAGAGATTGGCATGCGCATGTCAAAAAGGCAAAAAAAAAAAAAAAAACCAAACAAACAAACAAAAAGGAGGAGAATCATTGGCCAATGGATCATTGACCATGGACCATGGGTGGGGAATGAGGAAGGAGAGGCAAGCAGGGATGGACAGGGATGGGAGAGAAAGACAGAGAAGGACAGGGGGTGCAGAGAGAAAGAGGCAGAGGGGGGATTGTAGGACAACACCTCTTGCTCTCCCTCTTCCTTTCCTTCTCACTTCTTCCTTATGGACGACGTATTCCTGATCTGATCTGCACGCTGACATTTTTTGTTGTTGTTTGTTGCGCTCTGTGTATCATTTTTTTTTCTTTGGCATGCATGCAAGTAAAAAAAAAAAAATAAAAAAAAATAAAAAAAAAATAAAAGCTAACCACACATCCTTCTCCCTTTTGTTTTGTTTTTTCCCTCCTTTTTTTTCCCTTCGTTTTGCATCGAAAAAAAATGTATGACGACAACGTACATACAATATAGTCCATGCCGAGAAGCCCGAGGAGTTCTTGAAGCTTGTCACGGAGTTTGCTGTCGAAAAGTAAAGCAAAAAAAACCCCCACCATGCCCTCCCCCAACCCCTATCTTCCGCTCCACTTTACTCTTTCTGAATCTGCATCTTTTATAGACTTTTCCGCATCCGCATCCTAACCTTAGACGCTTAGTATTCAATTCAGCCCACCTCCCATACAGTGTATTCAATCAATTGTACCATTGAATCAGTCACTTTTTTTTAATCTCTACCTCTCCCAACCACACCCACACTCCCATCTACCCACACTCCCATCCTTAGATCATTGACACCATCCCGCATTCATAGACAAATGAAAAAACCATAGAAACATATTTGGAGCACTATTAACATGTCTTCCTTTTTTTCCCGCCACAAAAAACGATTCAATACATCCGATCGGACTGATCGAAGGCCTACAAAAAAAAAATGCTCACTATTTTGCATCATTGCATGGCTTTGAGCGGGAAAAAAAGAAAAAGCATGGACCATGGCTCAGAATCGAAACACGCAACCGAAAGCATGGGTGAGGTGAGTTGCGTTGTTATTGTTATTGTTGTTTGGCCCTTTTGCTGTGTTCCAATTTTGTTTGGATGGGAGCATTGGATTGGGGCTGGGTTGGGCAATGGTTAGGAGTCGGTCGGCATAAAAAAAAATATTGAATGGAAATTAGAAAATTGAAATGTAGAAAAACCACGGCGTTCTCGGGATCTGAAAGTTGGGGCTCCAGAACATTGAAGGTGTCGTATGTAGATCGGGTGAAAGAGAGAGAACGATAACATTGATGAGAAGAGAGGTGAAAGAGTCTACCACAAAACAATGGGACACAACGTAAGTACAACGTTAGAGTGAAATGAAAAGGAAGGGGAACCAAGTTATGTTGCATACAGTATTTTTTTTTTTTTTGTATTTTCGAAGTGTCTCTTAAATGTCGAAAAGAAAAAAAATTCAGCCTCAACCCTCACTCAAGGAGAGTTGTATGTGGATTAGCCGATCCAGAAGGCGCGTTAGAGGAAGGATGATCAAGCCGAGAAAATGTATATTTATGACCAAGAAAGAAATATATCTTGACCAATGGTGTCATTGACGGGCACCATGCATGTAAAGATCATAAGAGCTAATCGGTTCCCTTGAATAGATCACGGGTCCACTAACCTTGGGATGAAGGGAGGGGGCACGTAAATCTGAACAAGTGATGGTGCCTTGTATGGGATGATGGGTGGATGGCCCATGGTGACCATAGTGATCATTATAGTGACAGGAGGGGTGCTGGAAATCAAGGGTGAGAAGAGAAAGAAAGAGGGTTCAACGGCTGATTTAACAAATGGACGAATCAAGGGTGTCATAAAAGAAAAATGGAAAAAAGGGCTCGGCCTAGAAGGAAGAGAATGACAAAAAGAGCGAAATGATGAAAGACAGTTGCGCAGATGTGGCCGGGCAAAATACAGAAAGAGAAAAAGAAAGATCATTTGAAAAGGACAAAGAGGCTGACGGAAGGAGAAATATAAAATAGAAAAAAAAAACAAAGATGAATCGTGGCGAATGAGCGGTCAGTTACATCCATAGGTATGGCAAGAAGAAGTCATTTCCAGTCTCCGTTCCGTCCAAGAGTAAAGTGCAAACAAAGAAAAATAAAAAAGAAAGGACTCATGTTAGTTCGTCAGTCCTGTATGTCAGCGGGTTCCTTTCAGCGCGGTTCCTGGAGGGAGAAGGTGACGATTGCTAACACACAATATCTTATTCAATAACGAAATATATTATAATTATGGCGATCAGTTAGTTGTCTGCAGTGGCCAAGTTAGTCAGTCGGACGTTTGCTTTTCATTTTAAACCAGACTCGGAGGATGGTTGATCCCAGATGACCCTTTTACAACAGAAAAGGGAGAGAGAAAGTGGGGCTGAAAGGGGGAAGGGCGAAGGGGAGAAAGGAAGAGGAGGGAACAAGCGCGGCAATGAATGGGAAAAAAAAATGGAAAAGTAGGGCATGACCTGAAGACTTGCTTATTAGACTCCAGGTTGATTTTGTGTTTGGCACTTGCTGGTAATATCGCAGCACATTCTTTTTGTCACCCTTGTTTTTCCCGATTCCTGGCTATGTATGATAACAGAGGTACAAAGCGCTGGAAAGGGTTGGGGGGGAATCTAAAGGGAGATAGAGAGGGAAGGAGGGACAACAGGAACACAAAAAAAAAAAAAAAAAAAAATTCAGAGAATGGATGCATGCAGGTCGATGTTGAGCCAAATTGTGGCCCTGTCGCGGTATGGATTTCTTCATTCTCTCCGCATGGTACAAGAGAAAAATAAAAGAACGGAAAAGGGAAACCAGCAATTGCGTGAACAGATTGAGCAAGAGTGAGTGGGAAAGGAAAAGGATGGCAATCCTTTCTGACAAAACAAACGCAACGACTGAATAACCACCATGACTCTTTCTATTCAACAACGACCTACACAAAACATAAACAAACAAAACAACACATACTGTGCCAGTGGCAAAGAAAGTCTCTTGATCGCACCTGCTGCCTGCTGAAAAAAAGAACGAAAGAAAAATTTTTCCCGCCATTTTTTTTTCATTTCCCATTTGCTCTCAGAAAGAAGGGAGAACGGGGGCAGGAGAATGAGGTCGAGGGACGAGGAAGTAAGGGAAGGAGGGAGGAAGGAAGAGAGAGAATGAGAGAGAGAGAGTAAGAAAGGGAGGGACGGAGGGGGGAAGGGGTCAGCATAGGAAATTTGCAGTAGAATCCAATACAAATGACTACTAATCTAAAAAGGACAAAAAACAAGAAACATAACCCCCCATCAATCGAATAATAACAATTTGGCTCATCCATTCAATCATTCAGTCATTCAGTCATTCTTTTTTATCGTTTTTGTCTTTCGTAATGACAAAAAACTTATCGCTATTGTGAAGAAAACATTAATAACCTTGAGGGGTCAGGAGAAGAAGGACGAGGAAGAGGGGTCCAGACGAAGAGGTATTACGCAGGATATATAAAACCGATGTGAGATGATTGAGAGTGACCATGACCCGTGTGTTATTTTTCTGAGAAGTATCTTCATGTCATCTACAACGAGTCTGAATGCACTACGACTTTCCTATAGTGGCTGTGGTACAAGAGCGATATTTAGAAAGTGTTCTGTGCATACATGCATGGGCGCGCAAGAAGAAGAGAAAGCGAAAGAGAAAGAGTAAGAGGAAGCCGTCGGAAATGAAATGATGATACTGCCTTTCTATTGCTGATTGATTATTGATGGATAGAGTGCCCCGAGACGAGGAGAAAGAGAGAGGGAGAGAGTAGGGAGATAGGAAAGTAGGGTAATGTTTTCTGGTCATCTGTTGTTGGTTGCTGCTGTTGTCGTTTATTGGTGATTCTTCCTTCTTCCCTGTTCTATTTCATTCCCTATTTTTTAATTTTTTTTTCTCCATTTTTTCACTCCCTTTCTCTTCTCTCTCCATCATAATCAAAACTTCCCTTTTCACAACCCTTTTCTACTTGTAGATAGCAATAGCCGTTGTTGGATTAGCAAGGAACCATTGCCATTTAGGTTTTATTCGAATCCATCGCTTTTTGACAGGTAAGAAATAATGTCAGTCAGGTTGTTTGTGAGTCTTTTTTTTTTTTTTTTTTTTTTTTTTTACCTTTAATCAGTCGTCAGTCGGCCGTTTTCTTTGATTGTTGATGAATGAATGGAGTCTGGTCCGGTGGTCTCGCAAACAATTTTTTTCTTCCTCCTTTTCATATTCGCCTTTGCTGCCCTCCACTTCTCTTCATCAAACCTGATCCAATCCCACATTTTTTTCATACCCTTTTTCTTCTTTTCGCTTCTTTTTCATTTTTCATATTTTTTTTTTTTTTTTTTTTCTGTTCATTCATTTCAATTTTTATTCCTCTTCTTTTTATTTTTTTTTCTTTTATTCTTTTTCCACCCTTTTTTTCCTTTTCTCTCGTACTTTCCCGCGACCACATCCTCGCTCGCTCACTCACTCACTCACTCACTCACTCACTCACTCACGCTCACTTCCCACCTGTCTTTTTCTCTCTTTCTCTCTTTCTCTCTTTCTCTCTTTCTCTCATCTCACCCTTCCTCTCCCATCCCCATCGCCATCCTTCCCTTTCCTTCCCTTCCCTTTCCCTTCATCATCATCACACATCAAAATCCCTTTTTTTTTTTTATATTTTTTATTTTTTTTATTTTTTTTATTTTTCTTTTTCTTTTCTTTCTTTTCTCTTTTCCTTCTATTTCCCTTCCCTTCCCTTCCCTTCCTTTCCCTTCCCTTTCCTTTCCCTTTCCTTTCCCTATCCTTCTTCATCGCATCCCATCCCATCATCATTATCATCGCCACCTTCCCTTCTGCCCTATTCTTATAATTCTTTCTCATTCTCTCTCTCCTTTCTTTTCTTTTTTAAATCACACCCTACATACATTCTCGTTGACTCGTGTTTTTTTTGTTTTTTTTTCCCGCCTACCTGTGTCCACTAATAGCATTCATCACATTTTCCTCCTTTCATTCTTTTGATATCAAACCGACTTTTCTTCAAAAGAAAAAGAAAAAAAACATTATCAGCAACTACAACAACCCCATTCATCACTCTTCTTTTCTTTGTTTCCAGTCAGACTGACTAACAGACCGACAGCCAAGCAAGCAGACCTACTTGATTGACCGAAACATCATCATCATCCATCCAAACCACAGCAATCAAGCAACAACAATAACAACAATAGCAACAGAACAAACAACAAAAAATAAGTCTGACTTGAGAGAGATGGAGGAGGCAAACGACCCTACCCCCAATCACCCACGGCCCGAAGCTGCAGCTGCATCCCACCATGCTGCACCTGCACTTGAAGAACAAGAACACGCTCAACCACAACCACATCCCTCGTCGTCCTCGTCCTCTTTGTCGTCGTCGTCCTCTTCTTTTGGCTCTGCTGCTGCTGCTGCTGCTGCTGCTTCTACTTCTCCTTCTTCATTGCTGTCTTCTCGCCTACCACATCCACATGAACAACAAGAACAACAACAACAGCAATATCACCAGCCAACTTCACACCGTCATCCCACCCGCCAACCATTGCCACCCTTATCTTCTTCCTCCTCCACCACCTCCTCGCCTCCTCACACTTTCTCCTCTACAGCCACTTCTCCCTCATCTGCAAAGTCGCATCATCAGCAGTTGCCCCCCATATCGTCCTTCTCGTCTTCCACACCGACTCCTTTTCCCTCCAATTCCCCTCCCTTTCAGCCATCCCATCCGACCGGATCTGAACCAAGAAATCTGCATGGCCATGATCACCTCTCATACCAACACCAACACCAGCGCCACCCACATCAACAACAACAGCATCAAAACATCAGCAGCAGCAGCAGCAGCAGCAGAGACAAGCTGGACCATCTCGACGATTACGACAACAGCAATAACAACGGCAACGTCAGTCGTTATCATCCGCGATCAGACAGGAAGATGCGAGCCAATCGCGAAGGCAACGATTTCGATGAAGACGAGGAGGAAGACGACGTAGAGGAAGAAGACGACGAAGAGGAGGATGATCTATCCAGCTTATCATCCTCTCTTTCCATGGACGAGCGAGACCACAACAACGACGGCGACGACGACGACGAGGCTGAGGTGGACAACAGCAACAACAACAACAACAACACCAACAGAAATATGAGCACCACGAAAAAGCGAGCCGCTAATAATCCCGGCCGCCTCGGCCCCTCCCCCACGTCGACCGCCCGCAAGCGCACCGCCAACGTTGGCTCCCATTCAGATCTGGATTCGCAATCAGACTCTGCCATCGATTCACAACCTCATTCAGAATCTGAATCTGATCCAGATCCGGAATCTCGACCTCAGTCTCCACCACTCGCTGAAGGGTCTAGAGCCAGCGCCACAGCAAGGACCTCACCTCAATCCACCATATCCACCACAGCGGCGGCGAGGGCAGCAGACACTGCTACGGATACTTCCCGGCGGATGAGCGCTCATATCGGTCGACGCCAGAGCAGACACTTGACTGATCCGTCCATGTTAGTACCGTCGTCGTCTTCAGCGGACTTGGATCGATCTATGGAGCATGGACAGGGACAAGGACTAGGAAAAGGACAGGATGCGGGGAGCATGTCGACGTCGTCTATGGTTGTACGACCGATGCCGCGTCGAGAGCTTCTTGCTGAGGGGCATGCTTTCTTGCACGATGATTCGGTGGCAACGGCCAGCGAGAGCGAAGGGTACGTGTTCCCATCGGTATTTTGTTGTTGTTATTTTTATTCGTGAACCCCATTGTTACAAGAGTACAAAGTGGACCTCTTTTTTCATCTTCCCTCTCCGGTCGTTACCATGCTACCTTTCCCCCTCTCTGTCTGCTCCCACCTTTCTTTTTGCCTTCATCCACTCTTCTTTTTTTTTTTTTTTTTTTCTTTTTTTTTTTTTTTCCCTCTTGGGCCCGTTTTTCCCATCTTCCCCTCCCTGCTTGCCTCGCTTCTCCCCCTTCTTTCCCCTCCCCCTTCCCTCAGACTCATTATTTCACCTCATTGTTGCTCAGCAAAATTATAAAAACAATGTTCTTCCTTGCCTCTGCCTCCTACATCCCCTCGGCCCCTCTCCCTCGCTTTTCACCCTCACCCTCGCTCATAATCATCATCATTATCCTATCTTTTGCTTTCCCTTACCTTTATCTTTCCAATCCATTCCTGTCCTTTTTCCTACTTGCTATTTACCTTTGGCGAAGAACATCTTGCAGCAAAAAAAAAAAAAAAAAAAAAAAAAAGAGTGAAATTCCAACATTCAGCATCTGGATGAAGCAAGAACAATGGACTGGGCCTTCAGATCAGCATGGAAGGGTTGGAGAGAAGAGAGAACGATTTTCAATCCCATGCTGCATGCACATGTCATGTTTGTAAGCTTGGATCAAAAGGGCGTGTGCATAGTCGACCACTTTCTTGTGTAGGCGTCTTTTTACTGCTTTATATTTTTAATGTTCCACGACGTTTTTTTGTATATATCGGACGCCGTGCATAGTCATTATGCACGGTGGGGTGGATGAAAGGACGGGGACAATGAGAGGGAGAGTGAGATGAGAGTGAACGCGATACTTTACGGTGGCACAAGCGAACAACATCAACAACATCATCAACGTCAATAACATTAACAACAGCAATAACACCATTAACGACAAGAGAAGCAAAGCCTGCGGGAGGGGAGTAGGGAGAAGGAGAAGACGAGCAATGGATAGGATGAAGCAGTATGACAATAAGAATCAAAAAAAGGGAGTTTTGGGCAAACAGGAAGAGCAAAAAAAAAAAGCGGCTGGTGTATGTTGCATGGTGTTGGATGGCCGATTACCACATTCAGTGAGGATCTACACATACAACAAACCATCTGAGTCTTAACAACATCAACAACACCAGCAAAAAAAAAAAAAAAAAAAAAAAAGACGAGTCAAATGGTGCAGAGGATGATGACTCTTCCAGAAATGAAGGTGTATAACGTGTTATTGTCCGATGGCATGGATGATGGCATGGATAAATGGGCAATGGATGGGTGGCATTGTATTTTTTTTTTTTTTTTTTTTTTGCTTACCATACGCGATCGGGCCGGGTTTCCTTTTGTTACTATGGAAAAGAGTAGGTTGTTTGCGAGGCTGGTTTGGTTGCATGCTCATGCTCATTCATCATCGGGCAGTTAGCTCAGGTCCGATGGCATGGCTATCGTCATCTTGTCCACATCCGAATAGTCTCTTTTTTTCATTTTTTCTTGTTTTGATCACCTCTACTTCTCCCCTCCCCCATCACCTGCAATCAATCATCTTGTCCACACTTTTTTTTTTTTTTTTTTTTTTTTTTTATTTTTTTTTGTTTATCCTCTTGGCTCTCTTGACTCTCTATTGACCCCCTTGACCCTCTTAACCTTCTTGACCCCTCACAACAAGAACATCCAATCTTTTCCCTCACAACTAACCAACAACCACAATGTCTCCTCTGGCTTTTTTCGACTTCCCGTGCATCAGAAGTCTGGCTGCAGACGGAAACGATCGCATCCGCTCATGGTCCTCCTCCGTACAGGAACGACCTCGCCCTTCTTCCTCTTCCTCCTTAAGGCAAACCGCAGAGCACCGTCTTTCCGAAATCAAATCCTCCTCCGCCCCCTCTTCTTCCAAACAGACTCCCGCTCACTCACACCACCATCACCATCATCCCCAGCAGACACCCTTGACCTCGGCACCGCCACACATCAGCACCGTCATGACGACGCGATCCAGCCGGGTCAAGGACTCGATCACAAAGGACTCAGCCCCCCGTAAGTGGATCTGCAAACAGGTCCCCGTCAAGACTCTCGGAGGGGAAATGATGATGCCTATCTGGTTCTCTGGTACGTCAACACATATACATTACATATATGCTGTAGATACTCCTCTCCTTTTTTTTGTCGCTATTGTTTTACCATCGCTCCATCTTCCTATCTTCCTCCCTTTCCCATCCTCTCTTTCCCATCCTCTCTTTCCCATCCTCTCTTTCCCATCCTCTCTTCTCTATCTTCTTCCTTCCTCCTTGAAGTATTCCTGTCCATTCTTCTTTTCTTTTGCGCGTGTTCGTTTAACGGCAACCATGTGGGGGGAGGGGGGTTTGGCTCATTTCTGTTATGGTGATGCGAGACTTTTTCTTGGGTATCAAATAAGGAGTCAATTAAGGGATTGGGCGGGAAAAAAATCACGTCGACGGGTCTTTTGATGGAATCATCAGTTAAAAGCAAACAATAACGGAGCTGTTTCATCCACCCTTGCTGGTGAAGTCCACGGCCCCTTCTTTCAATACCACTACGCGTTTTTATTTTAATTCTACAGTGTTTTCTTTCTTTTTTTCCCGGCGCTTGTCATGACAGCGATAAGAAATGAGAAAAAGGGAAAACATCCAAGTGCATTTTCTCCCTTCCCTTCTTCCCCGTCGGCTAGAAATGGGACGATGAAGAAAGGAAAGGAAAAAGAAAAGGATACATTTCTATTTACGAGTTTAAGACTATGGTGTACTGGATTTCATTTGGCTATCAACGGAAAAGGGGGAGGGAACAGGGAGCAGGGTATACAGGGAGCAAGGAGGGAGAGCGCAGGAAGAAAAAGACAAGTAAAAAAACGCAGCTAATAAATTGGGACGCAGGGAAGAGTTTGTGAGCGAAGGAAAAGGGCCCGAGGGAAAAAAAACGAGGGGAGGGAAGAGGGAAACATCGACATCCAATAAGAGACGACGCGGTTCGTTTTTTGTATTATTGTTATTGTTTGTGTTTGGCGGAGCGAGCATGTGTGTATTTGTTGTTTGTATGTGGGAGAGTATTCTAATGAATTCAAATGATTTTTGGCGGGAAAAAAAAAATGTAAAGGTGCATGGTGGTGGTTATTATTATTATCATTGTTGTTGTTTGTGATGTGTTATGGGTGGGTAAGTGAATAGGTCGATGAAGGGATGGGCGCATAGGTGATTTGGGCCTTGTTACTATTGTCATTATTGTTATTCTATGGGCAGATGTTGCTATTCAATACCATGACCATTGAAGGACAGGACTATGGCTACGGATATATATTTTTATATATAGCGCGTATATGTGCCGCCATGTACCTGGGTTAAAACTGATTGCAGGAGTCATGCCTTCCCTCTCTTCCCCTTTCCTCTCCATCAGCCTACCCATGCACCTACCCATGCACCTACCCATCCATGTTCCATGGGACAGTGTGGACATTTGGAGTCAAGCGGGGAAAAAAAAATGAGCGAAGCAAGCAATAGCGACAAGGTTTTCTTTTTTTTTTTTATTTTTATTTTTTCGTCGTCGTCATAGTCAGCCGAATGGACAAAATGTCAGCTGGGGAGGGAGGAGGAGAGGGAAAAAAAGGGCTTGGCTTGTAATACCCATCAAAACACTTCTCAATTCAATTCTATTTCCCTCTCTTTCCTAGCCTATCCCTATCCCTATCCTATCCTATCCATACCATGTCCGCATCATGGGCATGGGATGGTTTCTCTCTCACGCACTTGTATACAAACACACAAAGCAATTATAATGTGAGCCCATATCTAACTTTTCTTTTTACCCCTCTATCCTTCGCTCCTCGTTCCTTTCCTATTTCCTATCTTTCCTCACCTCCCTCTTTCACTTCCCCTTCCCCACTATCTCCCCTCACTCTTCCCTCCCCTGAAACAACCTCTGTTGCATTAACTTATAGAGGAAGATATGCTTTTGAACGAGCCAGTGGCCCCAATTGAGCTGGATACCGACAACATGAACCTGGATCAGGCTGGAGGACTCGCCACTCCTGGACAACACCACCACCATCACCACCACCACCATCATCATCACCATCATCATCTCATGGTCGATGATCCTCTCCAGACCAACACTGCGCGCCACAAGAGGAAATTGAAACTCAAGGACATGGCTCTGAGAGAGTCAAGGGATCCGCAGGACTTTGTCGACATGCCGGAGCCAATGGACAACAAACGCCGCCATCACGACCCGCAGGCAAAGGATAGTAAGGGAAAAGGCGTCTCTCGCGACTACCAGCCCGGGGAGAAGAGAATCAAGATCCAGAAGGAGAGCAGCAGCACTTCAGCACTCCGAAAGGTCAAGCTGGAAAAGACGAAAAAGATCCGTAAAATTATTCGGGAGCGCTCTGAGTCGTATGTTTCGACACGCGATTCGACTCCGACGACACCGCCCGTCGAACCAGTCGAAGGAACACCCGAAGAAGGATCCCCTCCGCGACAGCGTCGCCCTCCCGAGAGCAACATGTCATCCCCCTCGGGCGGACCTCGACCCCGGCCCTTTATTTGCGAGATCGAGGACTGTGGCAAGCGCTTTGTGGATGCACTACAGCTTGAGCGCCATATTGAGCGACACGGCCCCAAGGAGCTGGAATGTGACCTAGACATGTGTGGCAAATTGTTTTCGTCGATTATGCTTTTGCGTCGCCACCAATCGATGGTCCACAAGAGACGGTCCGAAAAATGGGAGAGCCCGCCAGGAACAACACGACAGCGCTCTGGTCGATCAAGACGTAAGGAGCCACGGATTGTTGCGTCGGGCGATATCATGGATCCTGCCGAATTGGAGGAGCTGCCACGCGATCCTATGGACGTGGACGAGGAAGAAGATGAAGACGATGATCGGGGAGGAGATGATTACGATGATGGCGAGCCTTCTTCGAGCAGAACAGGCAAGGGATCCAATGAGGGCAAGGTCAGAGACCTCAAGCTGCTCAAGGTATCCCGTCAGCCCAAGGAGTCCAAACTGCTCAAGGAGCCCAAGATAAAGGAGCTCAAGCAGTCCAAAGAACGCAAGAACCCCAAGGCCTATATGCCCAAGAAGCTTATGCCCAAGGGAGAGGATGGTGAAGATGATGCCCAAGGAGGATCCGAAGCTGGTGATGGAGCATCGAACGCTGCTTCCTCACCTGCAGGGCCTGCCCAGCCCCGCCCTCGACCATTCCATTGTACATACGACGACTGCAAGAAGGTCTTTATCGACGCCACCCAGCTGGAACGCCATTTGGAGCGCCACGGTCCCAAAGAGCTGGAATGTGGAATCGACGGCTGCCGTAAGCGGTTCTCGGCCCAGATGCTTCTCCGTCGCCACCAATCGATGGTGCACAAACGTCGCAGTCCTGCAGTGAATGTGTCTGCGACGACGGGATCGCGTCAAGTCCGACCTCCAGCTGGATCGGCTCCCTCGAGTCGACTGGCAGGCCCACCCCTGGATGCGGCGTCGCTTGCCGCCTCGTCTCCTGAAGGCAGCAGTGGATATTCTCCCTCGTCCACATCTGGACATGGGCATGGATACGGTCAAGGACCCTCATCGTCCTCACCCGCAGGTTACCAACCAAGACACGCACCGCCCTCGTCTCATCATCGCCATGGCCACCAGCAGCATTCTCATCATGCTCACTTTGCTCCGTCCTCGCAATAATTAATATCTGTCAATATGTTCTGTACTTTTTTTCTCTTCTCTATTACTATTACTACACTACTACTGCCTTACTTTTTGCTAAAATTACTCATCATCTGTATCTTCTTTTTTTTCATTTCTTCTTCGCGACACTTTGTGTTTCTTTGCTCCGTCGTTCGTTTTTTTTTTTTTTTTTTTTTTTCATCTGTTTCATCTTATCGTCATTTGTTTTATCCTTTTCTTTTTCTGTACTCGCGTCTGTTTTTCTTTCATTCTTTGCTATTTTACATTTTGTTTCTTCCGCCTTTTTTTCTTTTCGTTTCTGTACCATTCGTACCATTCAATTCATCAATCACTTTTTTTTGCATGCCAAGCTTTTCCCCTTTCTTCTCAAGTCGTCGTCGTTCGTTGTCGCTTCGTCAAGTTTCAAGAAAAAAAAGTTATTCAAACCAAATCAAATCAAATCAAACCAAACCAAAAAAATCCAATCCTAACAACGCCTTTTATCACGTCCCAAGAACCGGTCTTTTTGCGATCCATTTTTCTCTTCTCATGCTCCTTCTATTCCTTATGATGCCCAATGTTGATGCTTTCTCTATGATCTCCTCCAATTAGCCGAGAATTTCCTTTCATTAAGCCTTAGTCTTCTTTCCGACATCCTCCAATTCCAATTCTACTCCTAGTCTTCACCCTCTTTTTTTTTTTTCCTAAAAAAAATTCACATAATTCTTAATATCTAATTTTTTTGCTGATGTTTTTCTGATGGTGTTTGTGGCGTTCCTCCTTCATTACGATACACACATTGTACTGAAATATCATGTATTAACTTGTTCACGGTTTCTTTTCATTTTCATTCATTACGTTTTCTACAACAGTCAATAAAATCACATAATTCAGTAATAATGTTTTCATATTTTCTGATTTTTACTTCGCTTTAAGAACGTTGCGATGATATGCAGGTGTTTGTATATCGTGGTAGTAGTTGGAATTGTAATTGGAATTGGAAACGAGAGACTGTGTGGAGAATATGCTTGTGTGAGTCTGAGAAAGAGCAAGTCATATTACTTTTGCTGGACAAAGGCAGAAGCATAAGAGACGCTTGAATCTATCGTCGAAAGAACATGACTCGATTGTGAATAATGCACGAACCGAATCCGATGACTCTTCTCACCATGTTGTTTTTGTTGATGCTCTAGAGCAGCCAAGAGAACTCCAATGGGGTGTCGTCCACAGATAGTATTCTTTGTCCGAGCAAGGTACTGACAGAACTCTGCATGGTCCCCCTTCTCGATTGTCTGCATTCCTTCACGGTCCAAGTGCTCAATCGATTCATAGATCTTGCGTACCCCCTCGGGCGGAGTAAAGTTCTTCTTACCACCCTTTCTGGGTGCGAGACTCTCAATCACCGAGGACGGCTGGTCGTTAGCTGCATAGTACGTGTAATCGAAACGTGTCCCCCTATTTTTTTGTTATTGTTGTTGAGTTTCGGGTTGCACATAGGAAGAAAAAAGGGCAATGTTAGGTCAGCGCGTAAATGCGATACGGACAAAACGGAGACGTTAGTATTTTCTATTTTTTCTTTTTTCTGAACCTTCCCATCCTTTTCAATGTTCCCGAGAGGGAGAAAGTCTGTCTATATTACATGCATGTCATCCATGCCCTCTATTTAACAGTCTGCGCCCACCCTGTCTAATGCATAATGTATCAATAGTGCAAGAAAAAAGAACCTGGAAAAAATGAATGGAAAATCTAGATCTGGGCCCTTTGACCCCTTTGACCTTCTGCCTTTTCTCCCATTCGCTCCCAACTCACCTTCCCATGCACCTCATCCAAACCTATCCTATTTTCCCTCACCTCTTGTTTCCTCCTTCAAGCTCCCTCCTATGTCCTTCGCCCTCTCCTATCCCCACATAACCTCATTCCCACATTTCAGCTCAGCCCCAACAAAAGAAAACATACCAATGACAAAAGTCGCTCGAGACAATAAAGAGGTTCTGCGGATCGTTCAGATAGGGTGCCAAGATCTTCCCATAATTCTGTTCGGAGGCCTTATTCAGAGCGCCGACCAAGATAGGCACAATCCTAATTTCGTCAATGTGGTCCTCAAAGACCTTGTAGACATAGGGCAGGTGCATCTCAATACTGTGTTCGTCCTCGTCCGTGTCTCGCGACATTAAATCGAATTCTCCCGTCTTTTGCAGTTCCTTGTTCGCTATATAATGGTTTGGCAGGAGGTTAAAAAAAAGGTTGATTTGTTTAGATGATGGAGACTTTGGAGGTAATTTCGAATTAGGGGATCAGTGAATAATAGAGTCTAACACGATTTAGATGCCTTTATGATTACCAACTTGGTCAATGGTCAAGTCGCCGAGGGGAGTCTCGTAACGGACACACTTGGTAAGAGCGCATCCTCTCAGGTAGACATGATGTGATGGTCCGAGGATAAAGACGCGTTTGCTGTTAATTTCATACGCGCAAAAGAGGACAAAAAAAAAGAGCGCGTGATCAGTCCCTTGTTTTCCTTAGACAGATACATTATACCAAGAGAAAGTAATAAGGGCAAAAAAGTAAGATGAGATACACTATCCGCAATATTAAAGTCTTCTTGCAAGAGGGGACTTACAAGAGTTCGGGCTGGATGGTCTTGTACGCGAATCCTGCTGCCGGTCCACTGTACGAATACCCCGCATGTCTAAAATTTCAGTGTTGGTGGTGATGGTGAGAAAGATTGCATGTCAGTGACTCGATCGTTTGTTTCCCAAGAGAAACATAAGGGACCGGGAGACCAGACCAATCAGGCTGAAATTTATCCTAAAAAAAGACGCTTACGGCGCGATGATGGCTCGGAGCCCCGGGATGGGGAAGGGGTCCTGTCCTGTCGACGCCTCCTGTCCAGCCTTGTTCAGCCATCCTTCCAATTGCCTGTCAAGCTCCTTGCCTATTGGTATTTTTGGTTTACAAAATAGAGTGAACGTTGTTAGAAAGAGTGAAGATACACGAACGGATAAAGAGTCAGGTACACTCTCACACGGCTGGACTGTGCACAAGTAACGAGTTTTCCTTTACCGGTGGCCGAGTACCATGAGCCAGCATGGGAAGCGTTACGGGCACTCATTTTGAACGAAGAAGAAGGAGAAGGAGAAACAAGGAAAAGGGAGCTGTTGGTGGGTAGTTGCAAGTTGCTGTGTGGGAATGAGGTGTGTGAGTGGAAGAGAGAGTGTGTGGGAATGGCAGAAAGAGTTCACAGGCAGAAGACTCTCTCTCTTTTATCTTTCTGGCAGCAACTGGTCCACTGCTTTGCGCTCTCTTCTCCTACCGCGTGACAAAAAAAAGTTCGGCAGTCACGGCGGCTGACTTCGCCGTACGCTTTGCTGATCCCTTAGGTCAAAGTCGAATCACTCCTCTCCACTCTACCCATCCCTCGAATGAATGACCTCACAGCAAGAGACAAAAACTCATCCAGAACTGACAATCGTCAGCCGCATCCTCCAACAGGCATCCATCCCTCTCACACAGGCCCAGTTTGATCAGCAATGGACCTCGACTCAACTGCGCACTGCCTTCCACTGGACTCGCCATCTTTCAGCCCTGTTCCTATCTCTCGATGATACATTGTCATCCTTGTCGGCGGGGCAGCAAGTTCTGACGCCTCAGAGGATCGTCAAGTCGTTTTTGAAGTCTCGCAAGAGTACTAGTCGACAACCTCATAGTAACCCCAATGGCAATAACGAATACGGCGGCTATGGTTCATCGTTTTCGTCGTCATCGACATCACTTCAGTCAACGGCAGGAACCCTACCTACGGAAGCAGAACTTCTAGATCCGTCGAATGCGCTTCAAAGGCGACTGCTCAGTAACCCAGGACTCACAGATATGGCAAGGCTTGAGATTCTATTTCTCAGTTGCTCCCAGCAACAACATCAACATTTTGAGATCAACGGTGATGCCCTGGTAAAGCACCGCGTTCATGTTCTAGAGCACTGTCGGATGCCACCTTTATAATCCATCGATAACACACTTACCAGTGTATTGTGATTTCTTTGTTCAATTGTATGGCATTAGTCTATAATTAAGGAAAACGCGCTGGAGGATTTGATTGAAGGAGCGAAAAGCCATTTCATGCAGTTGCCGCGGCTCCCAGGTGTTGACCTTCCTGGTCTTCAAGGTATGCAAAAATGATAGCCACTGCAAGAAAGAAGTAATATAAGAATTATAATTGAAATGCTTTCTCATGTATCCTTTTGCTGGCTAAATTGCATTGAATAGACGACATGCTGTCGAATATGACAACCAAGTCGATTGAACAGAGGGCCAAGGCACGTGTGCTGTTCAACAGGATAGAAGCGAGTAACGATACGACAATGGAGGTGGAGATGGTGTTGATCCCACAGTTACGCAAGTACTTGGAACTATCACGGTCTGAGGCCTGGGTAAGGTTTTCTATGATGATTTCGTGTTCCTTATTCTGAATTCCGTCATAGTTGTCTGTGTCTTTTTTTTTCGGCTCGTGCAGGTTGGCTGATTGTCTTTTGTATGGATTACTGAATACATAGGATGTGATATGTTGCTTGAGTGAGATGGCTACCAAGGCTATTAGGGCACCCCCAAGTGCTAGTGCTGAAGTTGGAATAGTAGCAGAGCGAAGCAAGATGGATTGGGAGTCTGTGGTCGATGCATTGACACGACTTCAATGCGAGTGAGTGCCTGTTGACAAGCGCGAATAATCAAAATAAAAGAAGCGCGCGTGACCGCGTAATGGCTCTGTTTGTGTCGTGCCTGCCTGTACACCCAGCCCCTTTTTGCCAAACTGGACAACTTCAACTGAATTTCCACCCAACGTCGTCATAGTCGACCCCTTTACTTCTTCTGCCTTTTTTTTTTTTTTTTTTTTTTTTTTTTTCTCTTTTTCATTTACATCAACCGTTCCTTTTCTTTCAATTGTTCTTTCACTTTAACGTCATAACTCCAGTGTCTTTTTTATTCGTCACTTCTCTACTTTTTGTGCATTCACATCACTCTTTCTTTTTTTCTTTTTTCTCACGCACCTTCACTTTTTCTTTTCCAATCAACAATAATGGCTTGGGGTGGCGGAAACACAAACAGCGTCGACGGATGGTGCAAACGCCTCCGCTCCAACGACAGCACATTCACATCCCTCCACATCCTCTCCTTCCGTCGTGTCACCACCGCAGAACTCGGACTCTTATTCGACGCTCTCTCTGAAAACACAACCCTCAAGGAACTTTATGCGTCAGGCCATTCTCTGGACGCTGCCGCTGCCAAGAAACTTGCGACGGCGTTAGAACTGAATTCGACGTTGGAGAGGTTGAACATCGGGAACGATCGGATGGGTGGGAATGGTGAGGTTGTGAAGGCTCTGGCGGAGGGTGTGGCCAAGAATAAGGGATTGGTGAGGTTGGATATGGAAAATAAGGGCCTTGGTGGGCATGGCGGAAGTGATGATGGAGCAGGGAGTATGCTGGCGTTGGCGGAGGCTTTGGAGAAGAACACAGATCTGCAAGAGTTGAATTTGGCCAGGAACAAGTTGACGGATCAGGATATCGATGTCCTTTGTAAGGCCCTTGCCCATAACAGAGGGCTCAAGGTTCTGGATCTTTCACTCAACTCTTTCGGAGAACATGGAACCCGTGCCATTGCTACCCTTCTTGCCGGCAATTCGCCCTCTGAAGATGGTGTTGGATTGAGAGAGATCGATCTGTCGGATAATGAGCTGACAGAGGAGGGAGGCGTGGCGATCGGAGAGGCTCTCAAGACCAACAAGACTCTGCAACGACTGCGGATGAGCTCTTCCATGGACCCTCCGCTGCCCGTCGAGGAAGGCGATGAGGACAAGCTGCAGTGGGACGACGATCTCGCAGTACTCAACAAGCCCTTGTCGCCCGATCAGGAGGCCGAGATCCGGTCGGATGGAGATGCCGTCCTCGAGACACTGTCCGAGTCCCTGAAGCACAACAACAGCCTGCAGGAGATCTGGATGGATTACTGTAACATCTCGTCGGTCGGTGTCACTTTTCTGGCGGAGGCTCTTCGTTCGAACCAAGGGTTGACCACAGTCCGGATGAGAAACAACAGGATCGGAAACCGTGGTGCTCGTGCCCTGGGCGCTGCTCTCACTCCTTCGTCTTCTAGTGGATACAACACGACACTCAAGAACCTGGAGCTTGGATCGAACAAGGTCGGCGTTCTTGGATGGCATGGACTTGTCGGCGCCAGCTCACTCGAGAGCTTGGGTCTCTACGAGAACGGTATCAATGTCTTGCACGAAGCCATCGACAATCATCTCCTTTCAACATCTTCTTCGCCCACCTCGACAGCAGCACCATCCCTCAGCGCTGCAATCCCCAACGGCGCAAGCACAGCACACCACGTCCTCGAGAAGTTGGCCCACCTTGACGTTGGCTGCAACGGTATCTCTCGTGAGGACTTTACACAATTGGGTGTAAGCCTCATCAAGGGCGCCCTCCCTTCCTTGATCCGTCTCGAGATTGCCGGCAACGGCGATCGGTCCCAGGCACCCCAAGATCCTGAACACGGCGATGGAGACGATGATGATGATGGTGATAACGAGGGCGGTGACGACTCGGAGCCTCGTCCAGACGATGAGCAGACTGCCTGGGAACGCGTTGCAGATCGGATTGAGGAGGCTCGCCCTGGTCTTATCATTCATTGGAAGGGCGCCGGCGCCATGCAGCAGCAATCATAACCCCACCCACCAACTTTTCTTTTTTTTTTCATAGAAAATAAATAATAACACAACAACTCCAGTTTGCGACGCCAGAAAACTTTTGAATAACGATAGTGATACTAGAGAGAAGGAAAGGAAAAACACGGTGGCTTACCCTTGACTATCTCTTCGTCTGTCATAAGAAACTATAGGTTCAATCTATCCCTTTGATCAATAGACTTGGGCAACCTCCAATTGAATTGGACAGACTGAAAATTGTTTTCGGCACCTCTTCAATTGAAAGTGGCACCTGTACAATTGAAAGTGGCACCACTACAATGAAACACTTTTTTTTTTTGTTCCTTTGTTGCTTCCTTGTTCCCTTCACTCATCTTCGAGATGCCCAAGAAACACAACAGAATTGACAACACCCAACGCCAAAAAATTATCCACGCTATCTTTGACGAAGGACAAACCATAACAGAAGCGGCACGCCGTTTCGACTATCCCCGCTCAACCGTCTACGCTATTGCCAAAGCATTTGACAACGAGGGGAGAATGGAGCAGAAACATCGAGGTGGAAATCGACCCAAGCGACTGTCCCAAGGCCACATTGAATGGCTCTCTGACCGACTTTTGGCTCGCCCGGATACAACTATCACCAACCTCTGCCAGGAGTTGAACGATCACTTTAACATCGATCCTCCGGTTTCTGCAGCGTCAGTGTCCCGAGCCATCCACGACCAAGCAGGCTTTACCCTCAAGCTACTACGACAGGAGCCGGCTGATTACAATAGCCCTGAGCGCATTCGAACGCGTCAAATCTGGACTCAAGCGTTCCTCGAGTCGACTGCGAGTATAGCGGACGCTGTGTTTGTGGACGAAGCAGGTTTTAACCTGCATATGATCCGTCGATTTGGAAGGGCGCCCCGGGGACGAAGGCCGGTCAGAATTCGGCCAACGGCGAAAGGAAAGAACCTTTCGGTGGTTGTAGCGGCGAGCAGAGACGGTATCATTGCCTCAGAAGTGAAGTTGGGGGCTTACGACACTTCATCGTTCGAAAACTTCCTTCTTGAGAAAGTTATCCCAAAGCTCACTGCTCCTCGCGTCTTCATCATGGATAATGCGCGTTGTCATACGTCGCTGTCCATCAAAGACAACCTTGAACGTCAAGGACATATTCTACAACGACTCCCGCCTTATAGCCCCCACCTGAATGCTGCCGAGTCAGTCTTCAGTTCCATCAAGAGACATGTCCGGCTCCAAGACTTTAGCGACAGAGAGTCATTGACTGGCCATATCAACAACGGTGTCCAGGCTATCACCCCAGAAATGATGCAGGGTTGGATAAGGGAGGTCAGCAGAAACTTTGCCAAAGCAAACAGAGGTGAACCTCTCGGCCAGTATTACAATAACCATGACTTGACCGAGAAAGAGGTGGAGGATGAGGTGGAGGAATAAGTGGAAGTCTGGAGGAGCAATAAAGAACGTCATTGATGATCATCATTCACGTCAAAGTTACGCGTGTTGATATCTTTTGCCACTTTCAATTGTACAGGTGCCACTTTCAATTGAAGAGGTGCCGAAAACAATTTTCAGTCTGTCCAATTCAATTGGAGGTTGCCCAAGTCTATTGATCAAAGGGATATAAAGGTTAGGAACTTTGTAATGGCAGTCTTGCTAGGGAAGGGGGGGGGTGTCCGAAATGCTTGAGAAAATGCTCGCAATGATAGCAACGTTATGCGCGCCCACCAAGTCTCTATGAATTCACCGCCTGCATTTCACACACGCACACGTTCTCATCGAGGGCTTAGCAAGTCTTGTCGTCTGGCCCATGGAAACGTAGGTTGGGCATATTGTGGATCTGAGATATTCATCCACTAACGCTACCTTGTATCCAAGAGTCACGCTCTATCAATTTTTTAACAAGACAAATGGATCAATATACATGTGTATCCATATAGCCATAGTGTTGAAATGACATACGGCCACCCGTACGTCTTCTTCTCTCCACTCTCTCCTTTCCCCATTGTTACCTTCTGCGATAGCCTGTGCAGGGACGTTGTGTGCACCGACTCCAAGGCTTGGCCGAATGTGTCAATGATCGACTGCCGGGTAGGATACTGGCTCTCGATACGTCGTAGAAACTCTTTATGACCCGGCGCCCGTCGACTCTTGGTGAGGCCATAGGCTAAAAGTTGCAGCTGGCGGCCGTGCGTGCGGATGAAGTTGTTCAACGCATACCGAAAAGACCCTGCGTCTTGAGGGGGGTCGGCAATGGTGGGGGGTTGGAAGAAGGCGCCATTGCGGATGATGAAGAGGAAGATGGCGGATAGGCCGAAATGGACGCATTGTGTAGGGTTCGGTAATAGTTGATTCGATCTATCAGGTGTTGTGCAAGAGGTCCTTGGTCGTAGATGTTGGGATAGGCAGCTTTGCGTTCACTCATTGTCATACTGCGTTTCCCGTATGTTGTTTGTTTGCTTGCGAGTCGAACCATGTTTCGGTCTCCAATGAAAAGCATCTTGATGAGGTTCCCAAATGATGTATTGATTTGTTGCTTGGCTCAGTTATGGGTATGAGAGCCGCCGCTACAAACCAATCCAATTTGATTTGCATCTCTTCCTCAAAGGATACGCATCGGTCTCTCCTCCCTGATGTCGATAAAGTTGTCGGTCATCTTGGACTGGATACAGAAACGAGATCGGTTTGCCGCCGGAAGCTTCATGAGATAGAGCCAGCATGATCGGATGTGTTGAGGCTGAAAGACAATTTTTTTCAACTTCTTCCTGGGGTCCTCGTCATCGGCGTCATCATCTAAAGTAGTATCGTCCATCTTCCTGTTCGACTTTTGGAAGATCGGCAGGATCGAACTCAAACTTCTCCATCTAACATTGCAGAAAGAAAATAAATGCGTAATATTAGAATATGCAATACACAGTTTCCAGCTATCAATGGCGCTTCATCAACGAATTGAGCGATTAATACCTTTATGCGGATAGTTTGTGGCAACTTTCTGTAATGCAGCTGGCCCTCCTTGCAGTAGATGTTGGAGCTTTGTCACAAAGTTTAGCGTGTTTAGTGGATGGTCTTCCCAGCTCGATATCCGCGGTCTCCGATGGTAAGTGTGGACGTTTTTGTTCGCCTTCTGGTACATTGGTAGCAACAGTTGTTTTTAGTGAGTGGTGCAGTCGGACCTGCCTGGCTTTGATGTTGACAGTTTTGTAAAATGCACGCGAGTTCAACAGGGCGAAGAACATCGCTGAAAGGTCCACGTGGCATGTTTTTTTGGTGTGATCTTCCTCGATTCCGCCGGAGGCCTCCTTGATCCATTAGGAAGGATATTGATTCCCATTCTTGAACTATGTTAAGGATGGTGTGAATGCTAATGTGAGGCTTCTTGCTTGATAAGTTGTGAAATGATATTTTGAGCAAATTCGCAATCATATCTAGCATCCGGCCGAAAGAATCTGTTATCGGCCAAGGAACTCTCCTTCGACAGTCGTATCTTTGAGTTACTTGTGCCTGTTTTTGTACTCGATATGATGGCGATGACGATGATGATAATGACGACGGCAGACTGTTCTATAACCACGGCGCCATTGTAAATGTCTTGCTGCTCCTCGCACTGTAGTGTGCACTTTGACACACTCATACAACCTCTTGCGCATATCTTTCATCGGTACGTGCAACTTAGAGAGAGTGGAAGGGAGAGATGATATGTGTATTATGATTTAACTAGCTATTTATGTGTGTGATTCTTCTATCCGTTGCATTCAGCTTGGAGTACCGTGCTTGATCGTCATCAAGTAGGACAACATGAACATACATCTTGATCTGCTCGAACCGAGTAAAGGACATGTACTCTCGGGTAGAATGCTGGGGATACTTGTCCGAGATCGAACAGTAGTTCTTGACGCCTGTTTACCCAAATACGCCTATGTAGATGATGATGCCGATGAAGACACGAAGTTCGTGTATTGTTATTTCAGTCCAAGCTCCTGCATTCTTGCAGACTACATAGGCATTGGCGTTCTCCGTTAGCTGAATAAGGTCTGAATAGGAGTAGAAGAAGGAGACTAGAAGAAGTGAAGGCAAGTGTGTGCGGAGGTGAAGGTGTAGTGGAAGCTTGGCGGACGCCTTGCGTGCGTCATTAGCGTGAAGGAAGATGTTGTGGAAGATAGGTGCTGGCGGGAGTATCTTTACAGGAGTTTTTTTGGAGCGGGTTTTGCGCGTTGAGGTGCCGGGAGCTAATTGCTCAGGTTGTAGTTCATCGATCTGGTCTTGTTCGTCGATCAGGGCCGGAGGTCGGCGAGTGATCGCAAAGGACATCTCCTCATTACCTTCATCAGAAAGGTGGCCATGTAAATTTTGGGCGAAGCAGAAGTGGCGTCTGAAAAGTGAATATACAATGTGTAAGGTAGGGGGGAAGTATGAACGAATGCGACTATTTTCTGATAGTAGCGATAGAAACAGATTTTTATCAGAGGTAGAAAAACTCCTTGTCGTTTTTGCTTTAACTTCCATATTTTGAATTGGAACAGAAATGTTCCACAAACGGTTAAAGGGATAAAGACAAATACTACGACTACGACTAATAAGACTAATAATAAACGACTAAGTTAACTTGACACTTTTCTTGCTTACTCCTCTTCGGCAGAGCGGAGCCAGTCAACAAAGACAACACACTTCTTCTTCAACTCTGCATCCGTGGTCGCCAAATCATACCAGGCCAACATCACATCCTCCTCAACCAACTCGGTGTCATACAGACCCTTCATCACAATGGGCGCTCTGGCCATCATGTTGGGACGGTGCTTGACAAACATCTGTTCCCAAGCACGCATCAACGCAAGCTGATCCTCGCTCGACCGGACAAAGTTGGCCAACAACTTCTCCTTCTCCGTCAATACCTTCTTCCATGTCTCCACCGACGTCTCGGTGAACAGCGATGACACCAAAATATAGTACAACTGAGGCTTGGTCAGACCGTTGCGCATCTCCACACGGGTAACTTCCTTGATCTCGTCCTGGAGCTGCTGCTGTTGCTGCTTCTTATCCTGGCTGCCCTCCTGCTGTTGCTGCTGGAAGAACTTTTGGAGATCCTGGATCAGCTGATCACGCTGAGCCTGCTTCGAATCGGGCTTGACCTGAACAGGTGTCTCTGGACGACGAAGCTGGAACTTTTCCATATCCTCGCTCGACATCTCAACAACCTTGGCACGAGGCTTGTCCTATTTTTTTTTTAATCCAACGAGTAGAAAGGTGGTGTCAGTTACGAGGCCCATGACAGCTCAACGAAATCTAACGTAATCATTTTGTCTCACGTCAAAATAAGCAATTTCGCCTTACGTTAAGGTCTTGGACACGACGACGACCGTTGCCTGCCTTCTCCGATCCCAAGACAGGGGTGGTGGCAGGCGAGGTGGCCACAGGAGTAGTAGCAGCAGAAGCAGGTTGGGAAGCAGAGGCGGCAGTGGGTGCAGCAACAGTAGCAGCAACGGGAGCTACAATACTGGTGCGTGGAGCAAGGACAGATCGGCTCAAGGAGTCATCGTTAGTCTGGCTAGAAAGGTTTCGAGATCCAGGTGGACGGTAGGCACCAGTAGGATTGGCCTCGGCTTGAGCGCGGAAGGACGAGCTTGAGGTCTTTTCCTGTTCAATGACCTGTGGAGGTCTGTAAGGGCCATCGCGGTTCTCGCGAGCGTTTTCAGCAAAGGTAGAGCGGTAGGGACCCTCTGAACGGACAGAGCGATAGGGGCGGTCCTCTGATCTTTCAGTCAAAGACCCCTGCTGCTGCTGAGAACGGTAGCCTCCACGATCCTGGTATCCTTCGCCATTCGATCTATAGGGGCGCTCTCCGTTTTGACCGTCCCGGGAATATCCTCTGTTCTGTCCGTTGTTATTGCCGGCGTTGTTGTAAGACACATTGGCGCTGTTCTGGTTATTCTGGTTGTTCTGGTGTCCAGCGCGCTGACGAAGTTCCTCGCGTCCGTGGGCATAGGTGCACTTGGTTCCGAAGGGGCATTCGCCGTCGTTCATGAAGCGCTCGCAAAGGCGAGTCTTGTGGAACTCGCCCTCAGTGGGTTCAGTGCGCTTGGCACGGTTCTGGTAAGAAGCCTGAACAGCCGACACGGGCTTATCCTGCTGGTCTGCTGAGGCAGGGCGCTGGCGCAGTTCAGCTGCGCCGTGGGCAAATGTACACTTGCCGTAGTAGGGGCAGAACTGCTCCGTCTCGAATCGTTCGCAAAGACGGGTCTTGTAGTTGGGGTTGTCAGCATGAGAGTTTCCTGACCCACCTAAAAGCAGAAGATAAAAGAGAAAAATAACTCGTGCGATGAGCATCATTGCAATTATTTCATATTGAGTCCAGTGATGTCTTGATCTTCGGATATCACGTTTTCGGAGCATGGAAGCCAGACAAACGTACCGCTGTTGTTGTTGCCGCCGTTGTTGTTGTTGTAACGACCGCTACCATCGCGATCTCCGCGGTCTCTGTTCTGACCCTGACCGTTGCCGCCGTGGCGGTTGTTGTTGTAGTCACGGGTGATGGCCTGACGCTGTGAATCCAGAGGGAGGGCAATGTTGAGGTTCTTCATGTTGGACTCGAGGCTGTCACCGCCGCTATTGTTGGAGTGGTTGCGGTGGATTTTGGGTGGGGCAGCAGCAAGAGCCTTGGCGCGGTTAGCCTCGGCCGCAGTAAATGCCATGCGGAGCACGTCCTGCATGGTCCTATAGAGGGCCTTGTCGGTCGCTTGCTGAAGATTGCACCACGAGAACTGAACGCCCTCTCCTGTGGGGAGAACCCTGGAGCTGTCGGTCAACTCGGCAAGGTAGTAGACAACACGCTTGGGTCTTCGAGAAAGAAATGAGAAGATGGTCAGCTACTTGTTTGATATCCGATTTGGTTATTTCCTTTCCTCCTGCGTTTCGCATCTAAGGGTAAAGAGACGAGAAGAAGTGCGCTGTTTCGTTTCCTTATCGGATCCGCACAACTCGTCCTTCTCTTCATGGTCGCGTTCCCTTGTCAAATAGAAAGAAGGCGATAAAACAGGCCTGTCCTTTCCCATTCATATACGGTCTACTCAATCCCTTAGTTATCTTTTCTTTGTTCCTTCACTTATCCAACTGCTTCTTGATCCTCCTCGTGTTTCCTCAGATCGTCCTGCTCTGTTCTACACTGCTTGCGTTGCGTCCTTGTGATGATTTTAAATGCGGTATTATCGACCAGATTCATATCATGCGTCCTTATTGGCCTATTTCTATATCCCCCTCTCTCCCCTCACTTTCCTCTACTTGTCTACCCTGCCTTTGCAACAATGAGAAACTGAAGTGCTTTTCTTACTTGGTGCCGGAAAGGTACTTGATCTCAGCGCGGAAGGATTCCTCGACCTTCAGGTCCTTGACGGAGAGTCCAGTGATCTCCAAAGTCTCACGCAGTGCACATCTACATTGTTTGCAAAACAAGGCAAAAGAAAATAAACCTGATTAGGCTGCGGGTTCTTTTGTCCAAGCTCAGATGTGTAAGGTGGTAGTGTGATCTGGAGTCATAGCCTAAAAAAGAAAAAAAGAGAGATGGAAGACTTACTTGAGCTCGTCTTCATCGCCGATGACTCTGCCCTTGGGAGCAGTCCAGTGTCGTTTGTGGTTAAAAGAATCGTTAACTAATAAAATCTCTGTCGAGTTCCGCTGATGACGGTAAATGAGGATTCCTGTTACGTGCAAGGACTTGTCCATTGAGATGATGTCCGAAGTCGAGGGTGGTCGTTGGTTGATAAAAGAGAGAAGGGGTGGTGAAAGTAATAAAGAGTAGGAGGGAAGGAAAGCGAGAGGAGGTTGAGAAAGAGAGAGAAGGAGAAGGAAGGAGAAGGAAAGAGAAGGAAGGAGAGGAGAGAAAGAGAAGGAAGGAGAAGAAAGAGAAAGAGAAGGAAGGAGAGAAAAAAAATGAAAAAGAGAACAACACTAAATTATCCTCGTGCCTGGGCCGTGTGAAATGAATCATTTCCATCATCACTTGGTAGGACGGGATCGTGACAAAGAGCTGTTGTTCCCTTTTGCCGTTGCCGGTTATTCGTTGTTCATAGTTTACTCTACGCCATTACTATTGCAGTGTTCCCGGTGTTCGGAAGGTGAAGGAAAACATGGATAAAAAGAGCATGGCATGGCATGGCATGGCATACATGATATATGTGTATGTATGCAATAACCCCTCCACTTTCTGATATGTGTCAATGGGTGAACCCATGGGTTGAGCCCCCTTTTGATCTTGTTCGTCCATTTGTGGGCACACGACCTGGACCAATGAGACTCTTTTAAGGGCTGTTCAAATCTTCTTCGAAAACGATTTCGATCATCGGGTGTCCATATACTTGGACCCTGACAAAAAAAAACGCGGATGGACCTCCCTCTACAACTTATCAGATAAGATACGATGCGCAACAATTACATGCGGTAACACATATTAGTCAATTGAGCGACGCTCCCTCTTCTCCCTCCTCGTTTTTTGATAAATGACCTTTCTATGGACACATTTGCCACACGCGCATACACGCCTCTGTTCAAAACGTCATTAACATTTGGTGGCGTTCACACCTTTTTTTTTTTTTTTTTTTTTTTTCCTTCGAAAAATAAGTATATGCCTTGTTGTGTATTGGGGGAGGGAATGACGACGATCCCGAAAATGTCTCTTGCCACCTTACAAGTGTGTCAGCTTATCCTTTTGTCTCTTTTTATCTTGCAGCCATTAATGTGCGCTCTACCACTTTATCGTCGTCGTCCTAAGGATGTCGTGTCCACCACCACCCTGAAAATCCTATTTTGTCCACTCTCTGTGTGTGCATGAGCGTGTGTATTTCATTGTCATCTTTTTGCTCTCTTTCTTTCTTTCTTTCTTTCGTTTTTCTTTGCCATTGTCCCTTCTATCTCTCTCTCCCTTTCTCCCTTGCCTTTGTCTGCGGTGCATACTCTCTCTTTCTTTGTTGCCTCTCCCTTATTTCCCTTTCTTTCTATTGCTCTTTCTTCTTCTTCTTTGTCTTCTTCTTTCTCTTCTTCCTCTTCCATTTCTGTAAATCCCTTCCCGTCGTTTTGTTTGTGTTTTGAAAACCCTTTCTTCTCTTTCTCGTTCCCTTTCCCTTTCCCTTTCCCTTTCCCTTTCTCTCTTCATATCCCTTTCTCTCTTCGTATCCCTTTCCCTTCCCTTCCCTTCCCTTCCCTTGCCCGCATATATATGCTGTTGCATCCTTTACTTTCCCCTCCTCCTCTTCCTTCTCTTTCTTTCCCTTTTTTTATCCATCCTTCTATCAACGTCAGATCCCTAAGTCAGCCCTCTTTTTAGATCGTCCCTTGCTCAGAAACAAACAGTCCAAAAAAGACTAAAAAAAAAAAAAAAAGAGTTGTTCTTCCTGAGATTTGAACCATCTCTATTCCTCTTTTTTGGTCCCATTTTTTTTGTGCGTGTTTGTTTCTTCTCTTTTTTCTTCATCCTTTTTTGCTTTGTTCATATTTCTCTGCAGCCCACATTCATCGCCGCCAATCATCCCCGCTCTCTCTTTCTCACTTCTCCACTCCACTTCACTCTAGTCAAACGAAGCCATGCCCAACTACGTCTCATTGACAGAGTCCCAGCGGCGGAAAATAGCCGTTTTCATCACAGAGTCCCAGCCCCCAGCTCTCCAGAACCCTCTCGCCCCATCCAACGGTGATGAATCAGCAATTTCCTCTTCCCTCGGTGGCAGCCCCAGCGCCAGCACCACCAACCTTGTTGCCCCAAACACCAACAATATCTCCTGCAAGGAAATTGTCCAGTTTTGCAAGACTCGATTCGGCCTCACTATCTCCCTATCCACCGCATCCCGCCTGCGCTCCTCCGCCACCGAGCGTCTCTCGACCGAGCTCCTCAACCCCTCTGCCAAGCGTCATCGCTCCGTCAAGTTTCCTGAATTCGAAAGGGCCTTGATCCAGGAACTCAGAGCGCTGGAATTAGAACAGCAACAGATTCAGCAGGAGCAGGAGCGACAGATGCTTGCCTCCGGCGGAACCATAGTACCTCTGGATCCATCTCAGCTGCCCCCAGTCATGACCCTCACCAGCGAGGCCTCCATTACACAGGTTGCCAAAGGTATTGCAGAGCGAATGGGTATTCCAGAGACAGAGCTTGGTCTGACCTCGGGCTGGTATCATGGCTTCAAGAGGCGACACGGTATCAAGCATCGCCAGTTCAAGCCCAAGGGAGGCAACGCCGCTTCAACTGGTTCGGACGGACCCACTCTGGGGTCGATCGGCTTGTCTGGCGCAGGTAACAACGCATCAGGAAGCATGATGGACCAAGGTGACGGTAGCGATGGTGTCGAGGGTGATGAGGAGATGGAGGACGTTGGACAAGACGGCTTGAACGGCCCAGGTGGCGATGATGATAGATTATCATCGGCCATGAGACCTCTTCGCACGACAGACGACAATCCTTCTTACGACAGTGGTCCTGGCATTGACCCAGGTCCTAGCTCACCCAGCGAGATGTCCCAGGGAGATAGCAACAATGCAGGCTCGACCAGCTCCCAGCGGTACAACATGACCTTTACACCCAAAGAACCCCAATCGTCGAACTTGAGTCGCAGACCAGAGGTCAAGAAGGTGGATGCCTCCAAGGCCAATGACGCGCTTGATGTCATTTCAGAATACTTGCTCCAGAACGGTCAAATCGGTGCGGCCAAGCTGCCTCTTGTGAAGGAGCTCCGCAAGTTCTTCCTCGCCCAGATGGCACTCGAGAATGGGCCTATCAACGAGAACATTCTCTTGACCTCGTTGGCCAATCCCGTCCCCCTTCCTGGCCCAGCACCTGTCGCGGTCACTGTGCCTGAGCCAAGAGAAGTGTCTGCACCGTCACCAACCCCAATAGTCACCTCTGGTAGGTTTAATACATATCCTGGGCTTTAACTTTGGGCGTTGTGCAGTTGTGCTGCTTTATTTTTTTTTTGTTCGCCTTTTTGTTTTGACACCAATGCTCTGTACGGTGACATGTGAGAAGTCGATAATAACGGTCATTCTAACACCCCACCTACCACTTGCGCCCGTAGACCACAATGTCTTTGTAAATAACTCCGAATCTGCTCCAAGGTACACTGGACGGGAAGAATCCTCTTCATCGCCCTCTTCTGGAGGCGCAGGACTGGCGCAGATCCTTGGGACGGACCGATCCCCTCTGAGCATCTCCAGTAGTGCCCTCGCAAACATGGAAAACGTGCTTATCGGCCACAATAGGCAGCCTCGGCAGGAACAAGAACGTTCCCCTCCACACAACCCCTCCCAACTGCAATAAACCAACCACATCCCCTTTCAACTCCAAGGCATATGCACTCGTCATCACTCGTCTTTTTTTTTGGTTTTTTTTTTATGTTTGTTTTTCTAGCATACGGTGCTTGTACTGCAGCCGCGTCTTTTTTTGTTTATCTGTGTGTGTTCATGCTGTCAATGTTTCAGATTCCCAATGCGTATTTGACCGTCGTTGCCATAAATGACAACACCGAAAAATCACCTGACGATTTCGTAATTGAATACAGAAGAAAAAAAAATGGGCGCTAATAACAATGATAACGAAAACTGATCCCTTCGCCTTTATGCTCTTTTGGGCTGGTTGCTGGAAGGACCGAGACCAATTTCTTTTTTCTTTTTTTTTTTTCTCCTTCAATCGAAACACTGACAGTGAGAGTACGGTAAGAAAGAAGGAGAAAGAGAGAGCAATTGCAATTGAGAAAGAAGTATGAAATACGCGAGAGCGTATGTGTGAGTATGATGAACAGGCAGCAGACAAGTGTGAATGAAAGAGAAAAGAGGATTGACTCCTGCTTGTGTCTGTTGACGTTGGTGTTGACACCGAAGAGACCTGGGGTAGGCATAGGTAGGACAGAAGGGCGAGACCATGGGGAATGCAATTGATAACGATCACTCACAAGACGAACGGTTTTTGTTTTTTTTCTCCTCTTGTTCAAGAAAAGAGAAGTGAGTCCGGAGAAGGGTTGCCAAAACAAGGGTGATGATGTTGCAGAACAAAAGAAAGTAGGTTTTCAAGGCAACGTACGATGGTACGATGGATGACAAAGGCGAACAAGTAGGAACAAAAAAGTCTAATCAAGTCCGAAGAGAGGGTATGCTTTTCAGTTCTCAGGACGCGGATCACTATTTTATTTTTGACTCTATTCGGTCGGAGGACCAAGAAAGGGGGGTTCGGGCCTTTCGGATAGGTCACTAGGCGTGCGTCCCCAGTGTACTGTCAGTTAGAGGATGAGGTGGGTAAGGTGGGTGGGGTGGGTGAGGTGGGTGAGGTGGGTGAGAGGGAGAAGGAAAAATTTATTGGTGCTGCTGTCCAAAAGAAGCGAGTGAGACAGATTGCCCAATTGCCCAATGCGACAAAATAGTGAGCAGCATATACGTGTAATATGTGACCTGTACGATGAGGGATGAGGCTTTTGCGAACACTGGACCGAGACGAGACTTCGGGCATGTCCTGAGACAGACATTATTCGCATGCTGCCAATGTCTTTGCCGAAGATCAAGAGGGACATAAAAAATAGAGTGGCGCGAGATATAAAACGTTCGAGATGTTCCCACATTTCACTTCACTTCATCACCTACTACTTCTCTTCTTCAGCTCAACAACAACACAGCTCACTCACTCACTCGCTCACACACATCAGCCAGTTCTCTCTACCTCACTCAATCACTCTTCAAACACACTTTCTCCTTCTCCCAACCTCACCCCAAACACACACACTCACTATCAACATGTTGGCCGAATTTCTCAGACAGTCCATGAAGGGTATGAAGGCCCCCACTGAGGTCTACCCTCTCATCACCGTCGTCACCGGTGCCTCCGTTGGCGGTATCTACATGGCCTCCCGCAAGCTCGTCACCGACCCTCATCTCCGTCGTAACGTCCGTCGTCCCCGCGAATAATGCACCAAAGGATTCCTCAAGAACCATGACAACCCGCGCGCAACCACTCTTTTTACTGTTCTTCCTCAATCCTTCTCTTCGCAAGGCGACATCCTATCAAGTTTTTAATGTGTCTTAATGACCCTAGTCCTCCTACTTCAAGATGTCCCCTAATGCCTAAAGAATGACCCTCCTATCCACCTCAATGCAACTCTCCTACTCTCTGTATTATACTCTCTCTACCCCTCTTTTTTATGCAAAGGCACCCCAACCAAAATTTCAGCTGAATAAATACTTTTGCCTTGTTCCAAGTTTTAAATAATCTATGCTTGTCCTTTGTTTGCTGTTATTCGATGTTCATTTTTGAATGGTTGAGTGCAAGAAAATATGATGGCTGAATGACATTTTTGGTGCATGAACATGACTAACGGAATGGACGCTAAAAAAGTTGAATTTTTTTTATTGGGAAAATATTCTTCGCTGGCAAGAAGCTCAATGGAGGGCGCGATAAAAAAAACTTCGAGCCAAACATAACCAAAGAAAAAAAAACCATTGTACTCTGATCTTCTATGGGCTTTGGGCCTCCACTTCAAGTCATATCTTGAGGAACTAGGACCTGGGAGCATTTTATTACGTTCCGAAAACCTGTCAACTATTATGAACAGTGGAATGAACAAACTAAAAAAAAAAAAAAAGCGTATTGTAAAATTCGGGAAAAGGTCCTTCATTTTTAATAACTCGAAAGTTGACGATAGAAAAATTTGAATACAAAAAAAGTGCCTCTCATCCATCTGTTTTTTTGGTCATCGTAAAAGAAAAGAAAAAAAGCTTACTTGCAATTCACGATGCGAAGAACGGCGCCTTTGTCTTTGACCCGGGCTGTACAATTGGGGGCTCTTGGCCTTGCATGGGTCAGCAGTGTAAGCGATGCGCAGGGTCTTGAGTTGTGAACACGTTGAGGATAGCAAAAGAGAGAAAACAGTTTTTGGGCGCCACAGTGCATCTATTTATGCATTTTTTGTTTTTGAGGAGGGGATCGGTGCGATTCAAAAACGAAAACGAGATCTCACTTATGATCTCACAGATGTGGGTTTCTAACTTTAAGGGTTGCACGCGTTGAATTGGAGATTCTCAGAATAAGCGAGTCCGAATGCACCATGTCGCGCTCTTGTGGTCATCCTCCATCGGCGCTGCTCGCCGTTGCTGAGACTGACGATCGAAAATGAGGGGATGATAGAAGACTGATTATCATTCTTTTCTTGGAACCAACAAATGGTGAGCGGTTACTAACAATATAATTGTACGAGTAAACATATAAATATTGAGTTGATTTTTCTTTCTCCATTTAACTGACATTCATTTTGTTAATGTATCGGCCAAAAAAAAACTTCCTAATTTTAATGGGGAAAATGATTTCTTTGCCCCCAATCGTGGCCGAAGAAGAGTTTCTAACACGATGTAGGTATGATAGAGATTGAGGAACGATCAGGAAAGGATTTTTCTTGAGTAGGATTACGCGATATGCGACATGGGGACCGATATATCAAGCTTTGGTTATTGGTATCAAAAGGATAAAAAGAGATCCTTAATTTGTAGAAATTGGAGTGCAAAAAAAGGTAGATATGGAGTGGCTATTGGTGAAGGATGAGGTTGGCCAGAGCTGAGCTTCTATCATAGGGACTGGCCGAATGGAGACGAAAAGAAGGGTGAGAGGAAACGATTGCTGGGACGTGAAGAGAAGAGAAACAAAGCAAGGAGGAAGAAGCGAAACAAAAACGTATGATTCTTTCTTTATTGTTTCTGACGAGTCCAAATCGATGAATACGTTGCTTACAGGAGTAGAGACGCTCTAGATGCTGCCATGTTGATATGTGGAAACTATTGCCCATTGTGAAATGTAACGGTTTTGCCTCCTATTCCACTTCCACACCTATTCAAGGGACATGAGCACATCATTGAAACGATGTGGAGTGCTGGACATAGAACGCTGTCGTGGTAAGAAGATGATCCTGAGATGACAGTTGAGTGATTTAGGACCAGATGAAGCCTACAATCTTAATGGATCTACGTGCCTAGTTCTCAGGTCGCGTCTCCTGCGAGCAGTATCAAAACGCGGAGTTTTTAATCTTTCTTTTGCCCCTGAATTTTCTGTCTCGTTGTCGAATCACCAGTCACAGGATTTTGTGCGTTGAACCGGCAAAGGATCCCCCGACATCGTTTCCCCATCCTTCTTCACGAAACACGCACACTCTTACGCCATGTTGCCACTGCCCATCTTTGCAGTAGTCCTAGTCGCCTTCAATGCTGCTACCGCATCTGCAGCGATTGCCTCCGGCACAGCCTTTTCGCCCTTGTTACAACATCGCCATTCATTCTTCTCTACTCTCCCCGTCGAACCCTCCGATGAAAACTTCAAAGTCTCACGTCATCAGGTCAAGGTCATTGGGCTTGCTGGCTTCAGAGAGTGGGAGGTCAAGGGATCCCTCCAAGGTATCCTGCGGGCCGTCGGAAAGGTGAGCTTTTGTACTACGCGTTTGGCGGCACATATTTATGGATGGTTGATCCAAGACATTGATGGCTTGTGAACAGTGCAAAAGGCTAACACCGCGCGTTGTTGCGTTATTTCACACGAACAATGGGATATTAGACTGTGTCTGGAGGAGATAGCCAAGAAATAGATAACGGGAAGGTGCATGTGCAGTGGTTTGACAACAAGGCACCCCTCCTCCGTCCACCATTTACGCCGACTTATATTCCTGGTTTCCACCTGGCTATCACCAGGTACGTAACTCACTCTTGTAATTAATTGCTACGTTGGCCGGTGACTGATCTCTCGATCCCACTCATTACTAATGTCTCTATGCGACTTTTCTTAATTGATATAGTGACAATTTTGAAAAGACGTGGAAGGAGAACTGCCATGTTGTGGCAGATCTGATTGGCTCGGTGGACTGTCGGGAGATCGAAGCAGCTGCATCGACGCCGTTGGAGAGACATCACAACACCCTTCGCGCAGAGGATCTGACCGCCATCCATAAGCACCACTACTTGCACAAGACGGCTGATCCAGCAGGATTCCTGTCATCTTCCTCGGTCGTCTCATCGCTCATTTCTCAACAACAGGCAGGATCGACCCCAGGACCTGCTCTTATTGATCTTGTCCTTCACAAGGGCACGATCTCTCTCAAAGTCATCTGGACTGCAGGAGCAAACAGCGCTAATGATAACAAGGATGGAGAAAAGTCGCAAAGCACGGTCGAGATCTTGTTCAACGAAAAGACAGACAAGGTGGTTGAGGTTGGTTGGTTTTATCGCGAGGTTACAGAGCAGGAGTATTCCGTTTATGACCATTACTTGGGCGCTACTGTGAAGTTGGATAGCGAAGGCGAGTCGGTTAACGAGGCGCTGATCCAGACCCGCTCACCAGTCTTCCCACCCCACCGGCGCGACTTCTCGACCGGCAACATCCGCGCCTACGGACACGGCTTCAACTCGACCATGACCCCTTCACAGTCCTTCCACCCTCACTCTGTCACCACTATCCAATCCAATCCCAACATTCAGGAGACGACTGCAGGATGTGATTTGCATGTCCTTCAAGTTTTGCCTGCTGGGTACTTTGTGGATCCCTTCCAGTTGGAGGGGCTTGCACCCGAGATTGGCGAGTCGACAGTCTATGGAGAGACGGATCTGGAGAAACCTGTGGGCGTTGTTGCAGGGTGGGGCAGTTTGGTCATGGTTAAGGCTCAACCAGAGGATTCCGTCAAAACCTCCAAGTGGACGCCCTCCAACATTACCAACATCGACACCAAGGGAATCAAATCGGATTCAGTCTTGTACACTTCGGTCGTCGATATCCCTATGCATATGCGGTACCAACCTCCAGTTGAAGAGGGCAACCCAGCTACCCATGTAACTGTAGAGGCACCTTGGCCCATTGTCGCCTGGGTCTGTCCCTTAGCAGCCAGTATCAGTGGAGGAGACGAGTCAGCAGCTCTGAATGCGGCTGCCAAGAAGCTCTTCTATATCCCAACCTTGCCTTTAAGCCTACTCTTTCCACGAGACGAAAAGACGGACAAGGAAACAGTCGATTTCCGCTTTGTTTTGCCGGATCCTATCCCTAAACAGTTCCCCGTCGCAAAGATGTCTGTTCCTGTCGGTCGATTGGACGACATGAACCTGGTCCGGGCCGCGACGTTTGCGATGGCGGGCGTAGGGACCTTGGCGGTGGCTTTGGCCCTTGTCCGGACTGTTGTCGGACGAACCTCCGGAAAGGGCAAACAGGATTAAGCTCTTTGACTGGGCTGGCGCTAAATGCGAAGGAAAGTTTTCGGTATAAAAAATATAAACACGCGCTATCGATCCCATTGTTTTTTGTTTGTTTTTCTTTTACTTGGACAAAGCTACTTGCACACTTTTTGATTTTTGCGCCGTAGTCTGCAAAATGGAGAGTTACGCGACCCTTTACATCTAACAACAGTACACATTATCGATTTCATTGTTTTCGGTTTCTTTCTCCTTCCATGGAAGAATACATGGAGCACTACTTCTGTAATAACGTACCTATTCGTTGCCATATTTTACTTCGACGGCTAATTACCGGCCCTGTATAATCATAGACCCGTCTGCATTTATAATGATCCGGATGCGATTACGAAAGAAAATGAAAACGATGTCCAACTGTACACATGTAGCCTTGAAAGGCAAGCCATCTTGAAAGCAGGCAAAGAACGGGGGTTTTATCCACGATTCTATGCAATCTCTTTTTTTTTTTTTGCTCTACTTCATCTTATGCACTTACCCTCTGTTGCAAGTCTGGGTCGATTATCCCGTCAACTCTGGCATTTTTAGCCTTCCATTGCACAAAAACAGTGAAAGACGCGCGTAAGATGAAATCAAAAAAAATATCGACGAGTATTGAGTGGAAGTGCCAACAGTGCGGGAATTGTTTTGGAACGAACGCCTGAATGTGTCCAGACTATCTCGAGCGTATGACAATAACAATAAACAAAATATAAACAAATTGCCCCACGCCAAGTGACAGCGTGAAGAAAGGCAAAGAAATGATGATGATTGCTGCAATAGGATCTAATCGATTTTTGGAATTACAAATAATAATGTTTTTTGAATTGGAAAGAGGGAAGGATGGTATTTTGTATGTAAACAATTTGTCCGTGGATCTTCATCATCGATTACATTGTCTGACATAACCCTGTGTTTGTCTTTTACTTGTTTGTTTCTTTGTTTGTTTGTTTGTCGTTTTCATTGTCCCCGTGGGACGCAAATCCGATAAGGGGGCCAACACGAAGGGAGCGAAAGTGATCGGGGGACAAAGAGGATGAAGGAGAGAATGCATGATTGTAATCAGGGTTGCCCTGCATTTCCAATCCTTTTGAGGGTAACAAACAAAAAATAATATTAAGTCCAGATTCATCATGCGATCGGAAGAGGGAAAAGAGGGGGAGAGAGAGAGAGAAAGGAGAGAGAAGGAGAGAGAGAGATGCAAAAAGAGAGTTAGATATGACATCGATAACAATGATCTGAAATCTAGAGTTACCTTGTTTCCCATGGAGATAATTTTCCAACCAACAGCCGCGAGTCACTCAGAGATGAGAATGGGGGGACTAACAATTATTGTCCGGAAGGGAAGATGGAGAAAGGGTGACATTAGGGATGTTAGAAACATTAGGGGATATGCATGCATACATGCATACCTCCATTCGAGATATCTTGTCTATTGTCTATTGAGCTCTGGTGTCACTCTCACTGATGACGCCAAAAAGTAAAAAGGAGGGAGAAGTTCACTCACAAAGAGCTTTTTCAAACGAACAGTATCTCCTAGAAAGCAACAAGAAAGAAAAAAGGGCTTTTTGGAAATCGCGCGCTCTCGTGGCGTAAAGCTAACCTTGTTTACACTACCCCAACGAAAACAAAATCCAGCCCAGAGAAAAAGAGAGGTAATGACGACGGCTGAGAAATGCGATTGAACTTGGAAGAAGGTGCATACTTTTGAGATAATAAGATCTCGCTACGATAGACGCGTGTGTGTGTGCTGGAGTATTCACTCTATAACCGTCCATCCTCTTGACTGAACCAATCAAGCTGCGCCTAGCAACGCGATCCCTTGCTGCGAACTTTGACCCTCTGCCTTCTGACCATTGCCATTGACCTCTTGGCCATTGACTATTGACCTTTTGGTTGCAGTCATGTGTATGCCAACCGAGCTCAAAGGAAAGGAAAACGGCAAAAGAATGATAATAAAGAAGGAAAACGATCGAGCTTTTTTTGATACAAGGCGGCCCATTTATGTTTATTTCATTGAGTTTTGGATTGATCTTGTTGGTTTGAATTAGAGTACGTACCTTCAATCATGGGAAAGTAAACATTTACCGAGCAAGGCAAAGGCACCGTGTCCATTTCTTCCTCTTTGACTTACTTCAGTAAGGGCTGGTGATTCTCTATGTGCCATTGTAGCCATCCCCCTTGATCTCATTTGTATAGTAATCACGCTATGGGTCTAGACAAGCCATTTAAAACCCATTGCTCAAAAGAAATGATTGAAAGACCTGGATCCAGCCTGCAGCTTTTCTTTGTTTTCTTCCTTGCCAATCTCTTGAGCTTCATATTCAATCAACCTTCTCCTTCATCGTCCGAGCATGCAAACAGGTATCTTTTTGATCGATTATTTCATTGATTTTCAAAACTTTCCGAGGTTACTATTCAGGGGTAAGGGTAATTGAATACCACTAGTCCTCTCCCTCCCTCTCTGTCTCCGTCTCTCCATCAAATATTGCCCACGATAAACTTTTTTTTTCAATCGTCATGCAGGTACATTTGACAAAAGGGAAAGTCGTGTGTGTCTACTTGTTTATGTGATTTGAGAGCGCTTCCTAAGGGCCGAAAAGAGAGACAATCGAGTGGAGAGAGAGAGAAGGGGGTGATGGATTTTTTGAGATGGCGCGTCGATAAGCGTTTGTTGTGTAACCATCGCTCTCTTTTACCCCTCCTCCATCTCCTGGGGTCTAGTTTAGTTGATGGCGTCTGGATGGAGACACTTTACCTTTATTAGTTGTAATCAGTTATGAACCATAGGCTACATCCTCTCCTTCTCTCTCTCCTCCCAATTCTCACGCGCGCGCCTGTCGGCAATCAGCTTTTTTTTAAATTGCCACCCACGGATTTTGTTTAATTGTTTTTTCAAGTGCGGTTGCGGCATACAAATTGCAGTGGACACTAACACCATTTGTTTCAATTCAATACCAGATTCAGGCACGAAAAAATACTGTGGACCCTGAAAACCTTTTGTAAACAATAACCGTCGATTAACTCAAGCGCCTACTTTCACCCACTCTCCACCCATGCCCACCCGATAATAATAAGCCTTTCCATTAGCTCTAGATTATGATTTACACCATACATTGAGTTCGTTATCGGTTTGTTATTGATACCCGGATGCGCTCCTTTTTTGACCCGTGTGCCTTTGTTTTCATATCTGACATTTCTCCTGTTATCGTATTCAAATGCTCGATATTATATTGTTTATGTTCACATTCACAGGATTAGGTAGAGTGGAGAAGAGTTGAAAAAGTAATGGAGGGAAAACGTTTTTAGGGTCGTATAAAAACGGCACCTGCCACCCCCTGTTTTCAGCTTTTTTTTCTTCATTCTCCAGCTCTCTCAACCAAGCCTCTTCCCTTACCAGCCTTTCTCCACAAAGCCTCTTCGCCACCCGCTAACTACTTTTCCTCTCCTTGTACTACAGTTCCTTCTCTCCACCACACAATCAAACCCTACACACAGCAACAATAACAATGAAGTCCTTCCTCGCCACAGCTTTCGTCCTCCTCTCCGGATTCACCCTCCTCGCCGACGCCCACATCTCGTTCCGCTACCCATGCCCCCGCCGCGCCGCCTACAGCGAGTGCCCTCAACCCGGCCCTGGTCAATGGGAGATGGTCGACTATGATATCCGCTCTCCTATCGGCACCCACGTAAAGCTTCATTCCCTTCAGTTCTCATGGCAATACTTAAAAGAAGAAAAAAGGATTCAAGGGAGCCAGGTATAGGATAAGAATCATGTGACTGACGCGTATTTTTTATCCACCCTCCTCTTTTTTTTCGTGGCACTTTGCTTTTGCGTAACCTATAGGGTAACATTGTGAGCCCAATGTGCAAGCACTCCAGCTCGTTCGCCGGCACCCGCCCGGTCTTTTCTGCCGGCCAGACATACCAGGCCACCATGGACATTGGTGCCTACCACAAGGGAGGCAGTTGCCAGTGGACTCTTTCTTACGACAACGGTGCCACCTGGGTCGTCATTCAGGTAAATGAAAAAGAAACCCCAGTTGATTTGCTAATGATAACACGAACAAGCGTCGCGAATCAGATATTAACCTCCCGTTGCCTTTTTTTTTCCGTCTTATCCTACCAGGACAATTTGAAGACATGCATGGCAGATGCATCCAACGGTGTGCAATACAAGATGCCCTTCAAGATCCCTGCCGGCGCCCCCTCTGGCAAGGCTATCCTGAACTTGATCTGGAACAACAACGAGGGTAACCGCGAGTTGTACTCTTCCTGCGCTGACGTTGTCATCAGCGGTACCAACGGCGGTTCCCTTTCTGGTGTTGCTCCCCTCATCGCTAATTATGGACCTAAGTATGTTTCTCTTTCCTCCCTCCTTTTAAATGATTTTGTTTTTCATTTTACAGATCGCGCGCGTTTGTGTGCGGCCTTGGTGACTCATTCTCCCTGATTCTGACTGTTCTTTTGCCTTTGCACCCCTTTTTTCCTTTCAAACAGTTCTCCTTTCATCCAGGAGCAGGCTCTTGCTAATGGCAACTACGGCCAGGCCTACTTTGCTGCCCGCAAGCCCATCACCGTCACCGTTCCTGCTACGGCCGCTAAGCGCAGCCTCTTTGGCCGTCGCCACAACTAAGCGGACTCAGAGTCCTCTATACCCTACCTTCATCTTCCTTCCTATCCTCCACCTCCATACCATAATACCCTCTCTTCCAACATTCACACACACACGCAAAAAAGGGCAAGTGGGAAGAAGTCAGAAAAAAAGAGCAATTATGACCCTGCTGACAGCCACACCAAAAAAAATTCGTCTAAAAAAAAAAGCCCAAAAAAAACAGGAGCATGGGTTTGCTTTGACAGCGCCCTTCAAATAACGAAAATCCTCCCTTCTTCCTTTCTATTCCTGGGATCCGGCATCTCCAGTACTCCTTCTATTTACCTCTTCACATATATCAATATGTTTTCCAAGCACAGCTAGTTGTAATAAACGAATGTATTATTTTTCAAAGATAATTAAGTGCCTCCATAATGGAAGGAGATATGGTTTTTGGGGGAGAAGGGAATGGTATAGAGGGGTAGTTGAAAGTTGTGCGACAGATTAAGAAAAATCTTTCGGCCCACTACCAATAGGAGAGGAGACTAAAAATTACGGTGGTTCTATTTTACTGGATCTCCTCCTTGCCAACAGCGACCTTCTCTTCGATCTCCATCTTGTCACCAGGAATATGTTGCTGCTCCTCAATGTCAATGTTGGCAACGGGGCCCTTGAACCAGTGGCGGGCGTTAAAGTACCAGTTGCCAAAGATGAAGATCGCAGCAGCTGAGACAATGACAATAGTATAGTTCATGTTCTGGGCTGTCACAGGGCTGGCACCGGGGAGGACAAAGAGGACGGTGATGATCACGATCCAGACACAGGAGATGATGCCGACGGGGAGGGAGAAACGGCCCAAGGAGATAGGACCGTCCTCAAAGGTGTTGCGAGAATAGGTGATACGGCAGAAGGTAGGGAGACCATAGGAGATGTAAAGACCGATGGTCGCGATACTGGTGATGGCCGAGAAGGCAGCGGCGTTGATGAGATACAACAATCCCAGGAGGGCCGAGACAAAGCACGAGAGCCAGACTCCCCAGACGGGCGACTTGAGCGTAGGGTGGATCTGGTGGAAGTACTTGGATCCAGGCATGGCTCCATCGCGCGAGAAGGCATAGATCATACGCGAGTTGGCCGTGACCGAAGCGCTTCCACAGAAGAACTGGGCCAACAACAGGATGATCAACAACAAGAGAGCTCCAGTGTCGCCCACAGAGTCTAAAAAGATCTGGACAATAGGGTTTCCAGATTCAGGGCTGAGGACGCGGTCGAGATCCTGGATTCCAAAGGTGAGTGCAAGAAGGTATCCGAGTCCAGCAACAAACGAGACACCGACAGCCATCATGATTCCGACTGGTCCGGCAACATCTGCGTTCATGGTCTCCTCGGTCATGTGGGCCGAGGCATCATAACCGGTCATGGTGAACTGCGACTGGAGGAGACCCAGAAGGACCACATAAACGGTGCTGCTCCAGCCAGTATTGTTGATGAAATGAGTAAAGACGAACGAGGCTGAGGCCTTGTTCTCAGTCTTGACGAGGATAGAGACGAGGATGATGACGACGCCTCCAATGTGGACCCAGACCGAGGCGGTGTTCATGGCTGCAATGTACCTGACGAGGAAGGTGTTGATGAGTCCGTGGACGATGAGGATTGCAAAGTAGATCAGAACAACATGCCAGCGTTCGTACGCCCATTCTGTCTTGAGAGAAATGACCGAGCTCAACAACAGCGCCAAACCGAAATCAATTCCTACAAGGTGTCATAAAATAATAATTAGTTGCCTGTTGTGTCGACAATGAAGTTTTCGACCATCATATAAAACCAAGAAGGGGAAAAGGCCTTTGCATGTATTTTACCTGCAGTGCATCCGAATTGACCGAGCAAGTTCCACCATCCAGTAATCCAGGCATAGAATGGACCGTGCTCACCAGCAAGTCTATTCAGGAACAAGAGTAACAATTGATGCAATTCGGATTAGTTAAACTAGATCCATATCCTCATCCCACTTGTCCGGCTTTGTCCATAATGACATCAACAGAACAAAAGCTGGTCCTCCATGTCGATCCTGATAGTCAACTTGTCCACTGTGCAAAGTCTAGCCCCTCTCTTTCTTTCCTTGTGCCTACGTCTGATATCGTTATCTAAGGTCGACTTACTTGCTACTCCAGTAGTAGAGTCCTCCACCTAATTAAATAAAATATGAAAAGAAATGAATGAACCAACCCCGTGGACAACGAAAAGAGAATAAAAGAAGGAAAATAGTCAGTCAACCAGTCACTGAAGAGATTCGAGGTGTGTCACTTGTCCCATTCAAAGAAAGTGAGAAATCCAAAGCGAAATAAAGTTCTCGGGCATGCATAGGTCCCTCCCTCTGCTCTCCCTCTCTCTTGTCTTTCGTTGTCTGTTTCGTTCACTCATTGGCCTTCCCTCTCCTTCCCCCTTTCAGACAGAATAACAACAAAAAATGCGCTGAGAGAAATAAAGGGCCTAACAAAACGGCGTTCTTTCTTTTTGGTTGTCATTCCTGTCCCATGTATTCCCGATCACAACAACATCAAACGACACATGTGTTAGCGAAAACGAGAAAAAACGTACTTGTGGGGTAAGAGGAACAAATTTCTGCCATGGATGCAGCCACACACATCGACATGATCGAGACAAAGACCTATATACATATCGTTGTCAGAAAGAAGAAAGGAAAAAGATTAGAAAAGGAAAAACGGCGCTAAAGAGCGTTAGCAAAAAAAAGGTACCATCCTACTAAACACATGATGCAATCTACCCTTTTCCCCTCTTCCCTTCCTTTTTTTTTTTCTTTCGGCCATTATCCTTTTTAGCGGGGCAAAGAGGCACAAAGTCTGATAGAAGGAACCTTACCCAACCCCAGATGATGACGGCAGGTCCTCCAGAGTTCAGGGCAGTGCCGTAGAGCGAAGTCAGACCAGTGAGGATGGAGACGATTGAGAAAGAGACTGAAAAGTTGGTGAAGGATGTCAACTCGCGCTTCAATTCCTGCTTGTATCCGAGTTCACGGAGCCTATGTTTTATGGAGAGAAATAACAAAGGAGATATTAGCGATAGTATCATATCGTCGTCATTTTTTGAGGGCTAGAGTGAGGTGGCATGAGATAGAAAGGGAAGACAGAAGGGATATTGTCGTTGGAGTATGTGTTTTGCGAAGCAATGGTGTGGTGGTGCAGTGGTGGTGAACTCACCTTTGCTCCGATCGATCAATTTTTTCTGTCATTGCTGAACGTGCGTCTTCTATGAGAGGGAAGGAGTGGAGAGGAGGAGGGTGGTGGAGGAAGTAGGGTCAAGGAGGCAGATGGGAGGAGGGATGGAGCGAGGAGAGATGGGATAGAAGGAAGGAAAGAAGGACAAGGGTCAAAGAACAAGAAAAGAGAAAAGGAAAGAGAAAAGAAAAGAAAGAAAAACAGGCATTTTATGAATGGACTTTCTTTGGAGGAAAAGTGACCCTGTTCATTTTTTCTTTCTTTGACTGCTACTTATCGTGTGCAACATACACCCTTGTTCATAACTAACTTTTCTTCCCGAACACCCCTTTGTATCTCTGCCTTCGTTTCATCCATACTAAACAGGGCTGAAAGAAAAAATAAAAAATGCATCGTGTGCCCGTGAACACTAACTTGTTGAGAGCCCTCGCTGACCCTTCTGTGTACTCTTTGCATAAGTAGAACTTGTTAGTCCTCTTCCTTGAATGGAGGCTGGAACTTGCGAATGGAAGGGTTAGATGTATCTATTCCCGAGTACTCGCCCTCAATTGCCCTTTCTTCTTTCTCCACTCTGCTACGCCGCACCAGTGGCCGCGGTCCCTGCTTGTTATTTGTGTCGATAGCTTGCTTACTTTTATCTGTCTTGGTTCTTTTATTTTTTCCTTCTCTTCGGGGTGTTTTCTCATTGTCGCCCTCAAAATAACAGAAAACAAGAATCACGGACAACAAATGGCCCCGAGTGCGTGCAAGTTTTCTCCGCATGTGTGTTTTGATATGATGTTTGTGTGTTGTGCTTGCTTGCCATGTCTGTACGACGCCAGTGGGAGCAAACAAGCAAACAAGCAAACAAACAAACCAAAAAATACATACAAAGAAAAAACGCCTGTCAGCTGTCGTCTTGGCTCCTTCTCTTCTTCCTGTCGACTCCATAAACACCAAGATACTTGTTCTTTTCTCGATCATATTTTTTTTCTTATTTTGTGTGGTGCTATTGTTTCGAAGAACAATAAGAAAACGCCATTACTAACCTAGCTGCCAACCATCTCTTAGGTTTATTGTAACGGTCGGTTCTCAATTGCTGTTGTGTTAATTCACACGTTCACCACCCCCAAAAGGCGACTCTCATTAAAACATAAGAAACTAACCAGGGCAAGAAAGGCGGCGGTAGTCATGTGGATGGGATAAGGACGATAAAATGATATGAGATAGTTCGGCAGCCCGCATGGATAAAATGTACATGTACTGTACATGAACAATACACGATCAATCAATAGAGTTCGATGGCTAGGACGAGACACCCTCCTTTAAGTCGCACACACCTCCTCTTCTTGTTCCCTCCTTCTCACTTCCGCGTCTCTCCTGCTTCTTTGCGAAGCGCCCAATCCTATCAAAAATCCACACAAACAAACAAACAGCTGATTTCCTTATTACCTGTTGGATTCCCTTCCTTCTATCCTCGCCCAGACTTTTTTTAAAAAAAGGAAAGCGACTGACAAACAGTTTTGCCTTCTATCCATGGGTCCCCTTCGCCGCATAGTCGGTCTAACCTAGGGCTCGCCACATTCTCCTACGCAAACCTGTTATCCTTAATAAGCACTATTACTGACCCAGTATAATATCATCAGTTTTCTGCACGATTTTTTTTTTATTTGGTCGTTGGTACAAGGAACAATGAGAGTGGAAGGAGAAAAAGAATTGGTACATTACAGTGAAAGGTCCTTTGCAAGAAAAAACAGTATCTCTTTCTCGTTTATAATTGTCTTGTTGGGGAAAGAGAAGGAAAGGGACCCAAGCACTTATTGGAACTCCTCGTCCATGTCATCGTGGCCGTGGTCGAACAAGTAGTTGGCTGCCATCTGCTCGTCACGGTCGCATGCCAAGAAAGCCTCTACGGCGGTCTGGCGATCGAATCCAAGGCTCTCCAACTAATAGTTCAAAAATACAAAAGAATGAGTTAGAGAGGCGTGAAATGAGACAGACGCGTATGTCGACGATTCAACAGCGGCAACACAGACTCCAAGTGAGACTTACGCGCTGAATGGCCTCCTGCTCTTCCTGTGTGACATAGATGTGGTTGGCGCCTGCTGGTGGGAGGCCCTCATCGCCATCGTGTCCTTCGTTCAAGAGCTGCAAGAAAGCCTGCTGGTTTTGGTTGATGAGCTATGATGTGCATATCAAACAGTGTAGGAATGCAGAGTGAGAAAGACAGCTCCACGCTTTGCTATGTTTCATTGCTCAGGAACATTCACCAACGTGTCTCGTTACCTGCAACATTTGAGGATTGGTCTGACCGAGCTGAACCAAAAGGGGTTGCAACAATTCAGGGTTTTGCTGGACCATCTCGCGAATCTGCTGGAACTGGGGTTGCTCTCTCAGGAAGGCAAGGTTATCGGTGCTATCTCCTGCCCCTCCAGTCTCGGCAGAACGGCGAGCGTTGGCTGCAGCCTGGGCAGCGGCAGTGAAGAGGTTTTGTGGCTGAGCTGCAGTGGCAGTGGCGGGTGCAGCGCCGGCAGCGGCTGAGGCGGGAGTAGCGGTAGGGTTGGCGGGTGCAGCGGCGCCAGCAGCAGCAGGTGCGCGAGGGGCGGCAGGGGTAGGTGCGCTTGCCTGAGCCTGGAGATGATCAGGGATACCCTACACAATGCACAAAAAGAAAAGAAATGAACGGTCAGTGTTTGCCTGATCTTGCAAAGAGTCAACTTGGTCAGAACAACAGAGTGGGATGAAAGTAATGGACAGGGTGAATACTATCACATACGGTCATCAAGTATTCGACGGCTCTGTCGGGATTGTTGAAACTGGCTCTCATGGCGTTCATGCACTGCTCCCTGGGGAAGCCCATCTCCATCATGTTCTGGATAGCAGTCTCGAAATGGGTTCCAGTCACTAAATAGGAATAGCAAAATAAAATGACAAAGTAAATATCACACTCAGCATCCATAGTATGCATCACCATTGCGTAGCATAAGAAAGAAATGAAAACGGCAATATATCACTTACAGAGAGCGTTGTCAGCAGAAGTTGGGGCCGTAGGCTCGGCAGAGACTGCAGGGGTAGGGTTCTCTCCGACAACAGGGGCAGCGGTAGCGGCAGCGGGTGTTGCCTCGACGGGTGCCTGTGCAACAGGTGCGGAAGGAGTGGGTGCTGCGGGTGCTGCGGGTGCTGCGGCGGAGGCGGGGGCGGGTGTGGTCGAAGCAGCGGTGGGTGCAGCAGCCTTGGGAGCAGGTGCAGCCTTGGGCTATGTGTCAAGCAGAATCAAATATTGTTTCCAGTCAGTCGTCTTGTTCCAATATGAATTCCGATTGTCATCCTGTCAGTGTCCTTCTGCGCAAGTGTAGCTTGCTATCATAGTTCCAGCCTTACCTTGGTGACCATAATCACCAAAAAGTCCTTCTCTGTGATGTTGTATTGCGACACTGGGTTTTCATCAGCAAGGATCTTTCCTATTGTTTGCCAAAGAAAATATACAACAAATGTCGTTTAGTCTGCAGGTAATAGATGATATAATCTGAACAATGAGTGCACACAAAGGGTTTCACCCTATGGCCCATAGTGAGCAGAACTTGCCTGAGAAGATAAGCTTCTGGCTGGAGACGGGGTGACCTTGAAGCTGCTCGACCTTCTCCTTGATTGTGAGGACCTAAGACATCGACAAAATACATCCGTGTACACGAGTCAGTTCGTATCTTATATGTCACAGGAGTGTCCGGAAAGGTAAAAAAGGCGCAGGCACTGGCGCCCGTCCCAGGTCTCGTTCAAAGAGCAACACGTTCGGTCATTGGCTTCCTGGTGGTCGAATCTGTGTGGTGACGAGGCACTTGTTGAGCTTGCTGCTGTTGCTGTTGTCGCGTTACACACTCCCTTCGTGCTGTTTCTTCTTCTGCCTCTGCGCCGCCAAGTCCACAGGTCAGAAGTTGGCTTTAGTCAGACATTGCTTGCTTGTTGCTGTAGGGTGTTTGGTGCTTTTATGTACCTTGTCGGACTCTTCGACCTCGACCTTGAATGACTCCTGCTTGAGTGTCTTGATGGTGATTTGCATTGTATATGTCTCTTGTTGTTGTTATATGATAGTTGAGTATTCCTGAACGTCGGTGTTGGTTTCGATGTAAGGGTTGTTGTTGTTATCGTATTTCAGGGAAAAAAAAAAAAAAAAAAAAAAAAAGTGTTCGACAAAGAAGTGTGTGGATAAAAGTAAGAAAGAAGGCGTCGCAGGCGTTTTTCTTCCTTTTTTTCTTGCTGACGTGGTCGTGGCCGTGATTTTTTTCTCTGGTCATTTTGAAGCAAGTCACAAATTCGACCGAAAAAAGAAAAAGGGGGCAGCAGGGCACATTCTTTTTCTTCTCTTGCTCTCGTCTGTCTGTCTGTCTGTCTGGTGTTCGATCGTTCAACAACCTACGCCCCTTTGTCTTTCCCGCCGCCCCTCACTCCTCCCTCCTCACTCCCCCCATCCGCGTCGACATTCCCCCTACAAAAAAGGTAAAACCAACAATGACACTACTCAACAATGACAGACCTCGCATGCACTCATACTCGTCCCTCTCTTCTTGCCGAGCAACGCCATTGACTTTTTTTTATCTCTCCTGTTCTAGTCTGCCTAATTACCCATTCCTTATTGCTTGCCACAATCGACAAAATGGCTGACCTCGATGCAATCTACAACGCATACAACGAAATCACGGATGCCAGAGAAAATGCACCTCAGGTACTTGAAAGGCGGACTCTTAGTCCACCTTGCAACATATGTAGATACGTTGTCTGTCAAAACTACTGTTCAGAGCAATTATTGACCATGTCTATACTCTACGCTTTCGCGTATAGCACGTGGAGGCATACTCCCAGATCATTGCGGGTGCACAAGGAACTGAGGGCACAAAGAGGCTTGCAGCACAGTATGGACTCATTTAGATAAACGCGAAGGATGGAAATGGACTCACTCATACTATGGACTCAAGTCAAGGAAGACATCTCGCTAACCAGGATATTCCCTTTATATTTATTACGAACCAGATTTATCCCGGTCTTTTTCAAGTACTTTCCTGACCTTCACTCAAGGGCTATTGACGGAATGTTTGACCTCTGCGAAGACTTGTTGACTGTGGTAACTACTTACTCGGGATATCAATGCACACACCAAAACACCACGCACAATCGATCTGAATATTAGAGAGCTCATACAGCAACCTTTTTTGACTCAATCTCGGACAATATAGGTACGACAAACAGCGATCAAGAGTCTTCCCTCGCTCTGCAGGGATGGACCACAACACACAATTAAGATAGCTGATGTTCTCTGCCAACTTCTTCAACTTGGTAAGGCAAAAGGGTCATCTTCATAACTTATACTACGCGATCGATCATCTCTGGATGTAGCCTAACACCTGACTTTTTTGTACTAACCTACTAGACGACGAAGACTTGGTGATTGTTCAGGAAGCATTACAGACGCTGCTAGTACAGAGTCCACGAGGTGAGTCCTTCAAAGCGCATTTTTTTGTTAAAATTGTTTGTGTGTATGCAGAATTTATCAGCTTCTTCCAAACTAATGAAAAGGTGTTCCGTGAATCACTTTAGAGGTGCTGGCTGTGCTTTTTACGCAAGGGATCAAAGGAGTCGAGCTGCGGGATAAGACTATGACCTTTATCACCAACCAAGTCGCCACAGTGTTTAGGACAGGACTTGTGTCGGACCCAGAGATCGAGCTGTTCTTTGTTGATGAGATGCGAAAGGTATGTCTCCCCTCTTATCACTGCATACACTTGAAGAAAAGAAGGCACCAAGCTTTTGCTAACTCTCGTTTTTCGTTTCTACATATCCTCCTTTCTCGTAGGCTATGGGTTCCGTCTCGGACAACGAACTGGAAGTCTTCGCAAAGATTATTATGCAGACAAAACTTTACAAAACCGGAAAACTGGAGGACCTGACGGGACTTTCACATATATACGTAGCGCACATTACATCTGAAGTACCATGGAATGTAAGCAGTTCCTTTCCTGGACATTTCGCTCAAAGGTGTTCGTGGAACTGTAGATAAGGATTATACTTACAGGTTCTTGACTATTTGAAATAGATTCAAAATCCGGATTCGATCAAACGGGTTCTCGTGGCAGGAAAACTCTCGATGCCTCTTTTTCAGGTATGCCTCGTTCGATTGAACTGAGTAATGTATTACTATATGAGGTTGGAGTCTTACGTTTCTACGGTGTACTTACTCATGTCTGCCTATCTTCTAGCGTAACATCTCGGCGGACGCGCTTCTGGAGTTCTTTGCTACCCACATTCTCCCTCGCAGTGAATTTGAGCAATTGACGGACAAGCAGAGGGCACATGTCTTGCGACTTTACACCGACAGCATCACTACAGGACATCCTTTGCCATCGATGCTGAAACAGGCGGGCGGACTTTTGGGCGACCTCCTCGTGGTATGTATGCAGGTGTGGCTTTGCCCTGACCACATGACGTGGCGGACAAAAAGTCAATTGCATAGTAGTCCTAAGCTAATCAATCCTCTCCCCTCTCCGTCCCTAGATGACTGTTCCTGCTGAACAAGACAGCACTACCCCTGTCGAGTTTGCACAGGTCGAATGCTTGGTCCTTGCCCTCAATTTGTTCACTAAGGCAAGTGAAAGGCCTCATGTCCCTGTTGTGTAACTCTGTGAAATCAAATAACAATGACGTGCTCATGCAGCGAACTAACCGTATTCGGTCATCGCCTATGGCTGTCTTTTTGTTTTTTGTTTTTGTTTTCTAGGATCCTGATCTGCTCGAAAGAGACGACCTTGTCGTAAGGTAAACCGACGCTTGCATCGTCTAGTCAGTCGAATATGAATACGCGTGAAACAAAAAAAAGTCCGACTCTGACACTTTAGCATTTTGCTACACTATTTGTATTAGATTCAGGAACCTGTACAACTTCACACAGATTCAACTCTCAAGCATAAAACAGGCTATCAAAACAGCGTCGTCAAAGATACCGCAAGATGCCGAACAAGCTGCAACGATTAAGACGCTCACAAGAACCCAGACTATCCACAACAACATTCATACCCTTGTCAAGGCAAGTGAATAAGCCTTTTGTTCTTTGAGCTACCCTATTTTTCACTTGCATGACAACGACGTGTGCTTACCTTTGTGCTCATTTCGGCTGATTTAGGAGTTCTTGAAGCCCAAGACGTTATGGACCAAACATGTCCTCCATCCATCGTGGAAGCCAGCACCTGAGTCAACCCAATCAATTACTCCAAAGTTGGTAGCAACGTGGAAGCTTGCCACTGCAAGTCCTCTTAGCGTTGTCAAACCAGCCGCCAATCCAACAACAAAATCAAGCGCCAAGTCAGCAACGCAACCTGATACCAAGCCCGGAGCAAAACCTACGCCACAACGTCAGCAACCTTCTACGTCACAACAGCAACAGCAGCAAAGCGCATTGAACAAGCGGAAAGCCGAGCCGGAAACGAATAGCAAGCAAAAGAGGCCCAAGATTACTCGCCCACAAGGGTCTGGTGTGGGTGGTTTGCTGGCTGGGAGCAGCAGTCCTGGTAGTCAAGGTCCGAAGGGAGCGAAGCAACCGCAGTTTCAACAGCAAGTTCAGGGACAGACACACCAGGGACAGTCACTGATACACGCACAGGCACAGGCACAACAGAAACAGAAGCAGCAACCAGTTCAAAAACATCAACTGCCAAAGCAGCCACCTCAGACTTTGAAGCAACGCGGTCAGTCGTCACCGAAGAGATCTCCCAAGGTATCGCCCAAATCATCGCCTCGAGTTATTCATGGATTACAGCAGCAAGGAAAGAGGAGTACGTATGGCTTTGGCAACGGGGCCAGCGGTGCAGGAGGGTCGAGAAACGGACGTCGGGATACCAACAGGATCAACTTTTTGCAGCCGCGCTAAGGACGAAATGTCTCAGCGCCTTGCTCCAATAAAAGTATTGGCTACGATGACATGAACACAGTGTCCATAACACGATGGAGCCGGCTTGGCAGCCCTTTGCTGTTTAGTGATGATAATAATAATGATTATGAAGGTGGGGGTCTTTTGAAAGGGTCCAGTTTTGTATTCTTCGAGGTAGAGAAAACTGTTCTTTCTTCTGAGATGTGTGTATTGTACTTTATAGCACTCAATGGAGTAAAGATCAGGTCAGAAAGAAGGGAAAAAGCCACATGGTTGATTATGATCCATGCCCTGACAGACGGACAGACAGATAGTTAGTCGGTCGAATAGAATGAAGTAGAGCGAACCTCTTTTTTTTTTTGTTTCTTTTTCCCTTTCTCCTTTGTTTTCAATTTTTCTTTTTCTTTTTCTTTTTCTTTTTCTCTTCCTCTTTCACCTCTTATCCTCCTCCCTCCACCCACTCACTTCACCCCCCTGCACTCTTGCTATACCCTCCCTCCATTCTTACTTCACTACCACCCATCACCACCACACTACATTTACCCTCGGCTCCCTTCACCCTCTTGCACCAAACCAACAACCACCAGCCATGAACAACTTCCCTCGCGGCAATGCCCCCCAGCCTGCGCGTCGCGCCCCTCCTCGCATGACCCTCTCACAAATGACCGGAGGCGCCCCTGTCCCAAAGCCAGAGACCCCCTTCTCCAACTTTTCTCGCTTCGTGTAAGTTCAACTTATTTTTATATGCTGTGGTTTGACGACAGAGTGCAGTAGCAGCAACAACACCACCCTGCTTCTCTCTTCTCACTCTCTCTATCTGCCTCTGTCGTCATTGGTACACACCCTCTCCCCTGTTACAAAGGGGAAGGACGAGGAGTGATGCAAACAACTGATCTGGATCACTGTGCTCAATCAACTACGGCGTAAAAAAAAAGTTGACGTATTTATTTTCTTTCATTCTTCTTTTTTTTTTTTACTTATTTGCCCCATTACACACCACTTTCGAAACACGGCGGATCGTTCATGGCTCTGGCAACAGTGATCCTTCTGGAAAACTTAACTTCAATGGAAAGGCGATTCTGCATTCTGACGGCGTCGACTTTAGCAATGGAAACAGCTTCAAGATCAACATGGAAGAGCTCAAGTTGCTCGAGGAGCTCGGCAAAGGACAGTACGGTACTGTACAGAAGGTCTATCACAAACCCACCAATGTCATCATGGCTATGAAGGTAATCATTACTCCTCCTCTTTCTCACCCCGCCTTTCCTGTCTTGTTGTCGACTTTCCACACTTTGGCCCTTTATCACTAGCTTTCTTTCCGCCTCCCTTCCCCCTTCGTTTTATTTCAATGGCAGTGACATTGGGGCGTGGTGGATAGCAATGATGCGTATGTCGGTGTCTGTGTGCGTATGTGTGTGTGTCAATGTGTATGTGTCAGTGTGTGTGCGCTGGCTGTACTATGCTGGCATCTGTTGCTGTTGATATTGTTGTTGTGTTGTGCTTTTTCGCCTTTTCGTCATTCAATGCACATTCAAGTTGAGCACAAGACAAAAGGGTAAAAAAAAAAGAAAATCGGGTTGGACCAATCGCCAGTCATCCTGTGCCTGTTCTGTCTCCCTTCTTTCTTCCCCTTCCTTTTTCCTCTTGCCCTTCGACCGGACATGCTCTGACTCTTACACTTGAAGTGGGAGGCACGCGCAAACTGAACTGCCGCGCAAGCCGCTGCAGGGGTTTCTTCCCTTTCTTTTTTTGTCAATGTTGTTGCCAGTATGTGTTGACTTGTGTTTGCTGGTACGCATTGTGGTTGTTGTGGTGTTGATTGCGCTCTGCGTCTCTGTCTATCAGCTATATACTGGTCTCAATGCACGAAGGGTTTTGTTTTTTGCTCGTTTCCATTCTCCTGTCTCCACCCATCCCCCTCATTTTGTCGCAGTCGCACTCCTTCCCTCTCCCCCTTCGTTTTTTTTTGTCCGCGTACTCTTTTTTTCTTCTATTCATGACTGTCATTCCTCCGTTGACTTTTTTTCGATCTGGGGCTGTTGCAAGTCGACAGTAAGAAAAATTATTTCGCCTCATCCATCTTCCCGTTGTCCCTGACTGACCCCGGGAAATCAAATCGAAGTAGGCATGGAGTATCATCATCGACTTGTCATGGACGGACTCACAGGGTCCTGACGCGGCGCTCTCTCTTTCTCTCGGAGACAATTGAGAATTGGACCTATGATGGAATTGTTCAGAACACCACACAAAGAGTCGAGCGTGTACCTGTTTTGCTCTCAATTATTGTGAAAAAAAAAAAAAAAAAAAAAAATTGCAATATTTGACTGGAGACTAGGCTTGATACGGCAGACGAATTAGTGTTCGGAAGATGTTACAGTCCCTTCGCCACTCTTCTTTTTTTGTTGCTGTTGTTGTTGTTGTTGTTGTTGTTGTTTTTGTATGTTTTCTTTTCCCTTTTATTCGTGTGCAATTACAATTATGTTTTGTTATTTTTATGAAAAAGAATGGAAAGGAGTTGGGTCCAAACCAAAGGATAGTCCTAATCTACTTTATTTAATTAAATTTGCCGATTCACCTCTAGGAAACTCGCCTTGAACTGGATCAGAGCAAACTCAACTCGATCTTAATGGAGCTGGATGTCCTCCACAAGTCGCAGAGCCCCTACATCGTGGACTTTTATGGCGCCTTTTTCATCGAAACCTGTGTCTACTACTGCATGGAATACATGGACGCTGGATCGCTCGACAAGTTGTACCAGATCGGTGTTCCTGAGGACATTCTTTCAAACATCACCCTTTCGGTATGATTCATACACAGCTTGGAAGAACAGATGTGGTTTTCGCACTGACAAAAAACAACAACTGAAGAACAGAGGATGTACCCCGACCATTGTGAGCTCGCGACTGATCAATTTACATTTTGCTCCTTTTCTCCGTTTTTTAGATGGTCAGGGGCCTCAAGTTCCTTAAAGATGAGCTCTCTATCATTCACCGAGGTACGACGAGGGCGTTTTTTTTCTTCTTTAATCGTGTTGCAAAGTCCGATGAGGCGTCATGTAGGCCAAGAGTATTCACAATGTCGTACCACTACACATTCTTTCGTTTTGGATCTGATCTTATACTAGATGTCAAGCCCACGAATGTCTTGGTGAACTCACAAGGACAGGTTAAACTTTGCGACTTTGGAGTCTCTGGACAGCTTGTTCAATCTATGGCAAAGACTCACATCGGTTGTCAGAGCTACATGGCTGTAAGTGTTATTAACAGGACTGGACATTACCTATTTCGATTTATTCATTCCTGCCAGTTGCCACCATTTGCCACCATTTTTCCACATTACTGATAATTCCATCCATCCATCTCATATGTGGTTAGCCTGAACGCATTTCACAAGGACAGACATACACGGTTCAGTCGGACGTTTGGTCGTTGGGCTTGTCGATTCTGGAAACTGCTGAGGGCTCATACCCATATCCACCCGAGAAATATAATAGTGTCTTTGCGCAGCTCAGCGCCATTGTTGGCAACCCACCCCCTGCCCTCCCTGACAGCTACTCTGAGGACGCTCGTTCCTTTGTCGCCCTTTGCTTACTCAAGGATGCCAAGGAGCGTCCCACATATGCAGCCCTTCTGGTACGTTTTTAAATCTGGGATATATATGAGTAATCGACTGTACCTCATGCCATTATGAAAGTAATGATGTTAACACCTTCTCGCCATAATCTTCATGAACTTAATAGGAGCATCCATTCTTGACGAAATACCTGGATACAGAGGTTGATATGAAGGGATGGGCAGTGAAGGCCATGGAGGCAAGGTTCGCACGCGAGGAGGAGGAGAAGAAGAAGGGAGGAGTGCCTCCATCGTCATAGAACCTGGAGTGGGGAGGCATGGGTCAGAGTTGGGAGGTGAACGCACAGTGTCGTCTACTATTTTGTCTCAGTGGATACGTGTGCCGGAACAATGCAAGCCTGCCTGGCCTTTAGCACCTTAGATAAAATAACGCAAAAAAAAAAAAAAAAAAAAAAAAAGAAAAAGTAACATCCTCATTCATTGTTATTGTTGTAGGATATAGTGGGTTCCAGAGGAGTTTTTCCTCTGTCTGATATCAATTCGTGTCTTTGTTCCAGAACAGCACCAGTACCAGAGTGGGTTGATATTCAAGCGAGACTGATAGAGTCTCTATGATCATTTCGAAGGAACAGAGCAAGGACATCCTCTTGACTTTTTCTCTTTTCAGCTTTGAATTTTTCTCAACACGTTGCAGGCGGTACCTTTCTGCCTTTTTTTTACGTCTGTCCCGCACGCAGCCAATGTAAGAATGATATCTCTTCTAATTCTTTTTATATTCTTTACCCTTCGCTCCTTCCCAACCCATTTCTCTCTTCACAACCACCTTCGACTCAACTTCCTCTCTCTCTCCCGGCAAGTCACCTCGAAACCTTCTCTTCTTTCGAACAAACCCACTTGGACAAGACTGCAAATCAACAAGAATACTCAATCCCCCTCTAATCCTTATCCAACTCCATCCCCTGCGCCCCTTACTCATACCCTCCTTGCACTCTTACTTTTCCTTCTTGTCTTTCAAGCGAGCCCGAGCGCGGAGATACTGTTTGTTGAGGAGGCTGTCAAACGACAACCGATTCTTCCGGAAGGGTCTTCTTCGTCCTTGCTATTGCTTCCTTTTTTTTTGCAGTTGATACTCTTTCCACTTGTGTCGCGATTCTCTCCTTTATGCTATTTGCTCCTTTCTTTTAGTGGTGGTTCCCTCTCGTGTGTGTGTTGGAACCCTTTCCATGGCGCCATCGAACCTTTTCCATTTGCGGATTGATTTTTTTTTTCTGCGTGGCGATTTTTTCTTTGTTCCTTTTCTCGCGTGGCAGTCTTGGCCATCGCTGGCATAATCTTGGCTTGTTATTTTTGAAAGCGAGTGTGTTCAGCGTTAGTGAAGGTTCTCTCGTAGTACCTCATTCCCCCCACGTTTTCAAGTCGGTTGAGAAAAAAAAAAAAAAAAAAAAAAAAAAAAAAAAAAACGATTGCAATGCCAAATTTGGGTCGAGGAAAAACTTAAGCCAAGAAGGATCAAGAAATCATGAAAACAAGATCCAAGTTCAGGTTGATGCAAGCGCAAATTCAAGATACGAGGTAAATGTATTGTTTGTTCGTTTTTCTGCTCGCTTTTTGTTTGCATGGATAGAGCACAGAATGGTATCCTGAAGATTTCACGACGGTGGATGAAGAATGGCCGTTTGGTTACTCGGTTCCTGGGGGCCGTATCAGGGGACAAGGTTTTTTTTTAAAGGCACCATTTGGCTTGCAATCTCCACGCGATGTGCCCGGACAACTATGCTTCTCCTTTAAAAAGCATATGCTAACGGCGAGCCAACACACAAAAATAAAAAACAAATAATCAAAAAGAACGTTGATGCTAAACATTGTTTGTAGTTTATTCAGGACGGTGGGCAAGATACGTCTTAAACTCCTCCTCAATCGCGGGACGCTGCTCGTGAAAGTTGTACTCATCACAGACATCAAACATGATCTCGTAGGAGCGCTCGTTCTTGCGAACACCTTGCTGAGTCATCTCACGCCAAAGCATAAGAACCTGCGTGCCCTGTCCCGATCCATGAAGGGCTGACATCAGGTTGTTCATCACAAAGGGTGCTGGTTTGAAACCGCCCTCGAGCATCGTGTAGTACCATTCCATCGCGTATCTCAGGTCTCCGTTCTGAAGGTATCCAGAGATCAGAATCGAGTAGGTCAGAGCATCGGGGGCAATCTTGGAGCGGCGCATGTCTGCCAGAGTCCGCCTAACTTGATCCATGTCTCCCTCCAGCGCATGCGACGACATGATAGCGTTGAACGAGCGTCGGTCGGGCTGCACCCCCAGTGCGGCCATGGTTTCCCGGATGACCATCAGTCCGTCGGATCCAATCTCGCCTACACTTGCCGACAACAGAGAGTTGAAGGTGTGGCGATTTGGGAGGATCCCGTCGTTGATCATGCTCTTGAGGATCTCGATCGATTCCTGGACGGTGGAGTGTGATAGTGCGCCAGCAATCATAGCCGAGTAGGCGATCACATCCGGCTGAATGTTGGCCTGCTCCATTGCTTGAAAGATCTCCCTGGCCTCTGGGAACTTATTCATCTTGATGTTGGCGTCGATCATGGCTGTGAAGGTGACAACGTCCGGTCGGATCTCGCGTTCCTGCATCTCCTGCATAATGACCGGGATTTTGGCGAACTGGTTGCCGCGCAGGGCACGAATGATCAGGGTGTTAAAGTCGCTAATCCTCATCTCGACCTTGTTGGCCTTGCAATCCTTCATGATATCGATCGAGTCCATCCCCAATGCAGAGAGGATCTTGACGTTGGCCTGGACCCCACCCTCCCTCATGGTCTGGATAAGAGCCACAGGTTCATGTGTTCGTTTAGCACCCTTGAGAGCCTTGATCATGGCAGCATAGGTATATTGGTCGGCTGGGATCCCGTCCTCTGCCATCATCTCAAAAACCTCCTTGGCGCCATCCAGTTTCTTAGCATGAGCATAGGCGTTCATAAGGGCGTTGTAGTGGTTTACGTCGGTGTCGATCCCGAGCAACGGCATCTCGTCAAAGTACTCCCGCGCCAACATTGGATTTTTGGTCTGACCACAGACCGCCAGCATGATCTGATAGGTTGCACTGGTGATCTCAACTTTGTTATCCCGCATCTCCTTCAACAGCTTCCTTGCTCGGTCAAGATTCCGCTCGTGCTTGCAAAGGTCCAGCATGATATGATATGTCGACGTCCCGAACCGGAGCCCCTTCTTCCGTTTCATATCCTCAATCAGATTGGACGCACTCCTGAAATCCGAGAGTTTGACAAAGGCCCTGAGCAGAATGTCGTAGATCTCTGGGATCAGTAGTTGTTGCCGGTTGCTCTGTTGCCGTGACTTTTCAAAGTCGGTGAGGATCTGGCGCATCCGGGGGACGACTCTGTACATGTCTCTACAGCTGTTCATCGCCTGCATGAAATCCTTGGGTTGCAGCTGTGGGAGGAGTGCTGGGTCATCGGCAATGGATCGGTAGACGGAGATGAGATGTTCATGTTCCTGAAGGGTACTGGAGGTGTTGATGGTGTTGGCCAGGGCTCTGTACTGCTTGATCTGTTCTGGAGGGATGATTGTCAGATCGAGGAACGGGGATGCCTTTTCTCTTCCTGCTGCTTGTGCCTCTATGTCGGTTGATGTTGATGTTGATGTTGTTGAGGATGATATCGTCGATGCGGATGTTGGCGCTCTAGTGGTATGTCTATCCTGTGGACGAGGTTTATTAGGTGTATTATGGCTGTTGTTGCTATCGTCGAGGTCGAGGTCGTCCAGGGTCATGGCCCGGATGACTTGGGAGGTTGCGGAGGTTGAGAAGCGGGAAGACAAGGACGAGTTTTTTAACGAAGAGTGGTGGTCAAAGAGAGTGTTGTTGGTTCTTTGTCGTTGTCCTTGTCCTTGTGGTATCCTTGCAGCAGTCCGTTCGAGGCAAGCAATACATGGCCGCAAGAGTCTTTGTGCATTTCTGTGCATGGTCGAGGTGGTGAATGAAGGAGGGTGAGTCCAGCGGAAGAAGGAGGAGGAGAAGCAAGAAGCAGAAAAAGGAAAAAAAAAAAAAAAAAAAAAAGAAACGGTATGGATGCTTGCTTGCTGGGCAGGTAAACAACCGCCCTTGTTCAAAAAAATTACCAGTCACGGACTTGTTGGCGAGTAGGAGAAAAGATAAACTTTTACCGTGACCAAGTTAAATGCAGAGTCAGCTCGAGACTCTCTGCAAAATGATTCAAGTTCTTGACCCCAAGCTTTACAAGCACCTTGAAAAATGTGAGGCCTTGAACTTGTTTTTCTACTTCCGTTGGCTCTTGATTTGGTTTAAGCGAGAGTTTGAGTGGGTGGACATCATGCGCCTCTGGGAGGCCCTCTTCTCTGACCACCTTTCCACGCAGTTCCAGCTCTTTGTGGCCATGGCTGTTCTCGACAAACATCGCGATGTCATGATTGATCATCTCCAGGGCTTTGATAAAATTCTCAAGTACGTGAATGACTTGAGCATGGCGACCGATCTTGGGGAGTCCCTTCAAAACGCTGAAATCCTCTATCGTCGCCTTGAGCACGTAGCAGACAAAATTGAGGCCAAGAGACGAGGACAGTCGGCCAATTCCGACAGTGGAATGGAAGCTAACACAGAGCTCCCACTTACCCTCAGAAAACTGCTGGAGACTCCCCCAAGCAATCGCACATAAACGAAACAGTCAAATAAAAGACTCTTGCAAAGAAGGAAAAAAAAAAAAAAAAGACGGAGTGCTATTATGGCTTGTGTAGGTCGGCTATGCTAACGCCTTTTCCGTTGTTTTGACGCGTCTCTTGATTTTTTAGTCTTCGTTAGCCTTATGAATAACAATAAACCAAGTATTTCTTTCGACAAACCACTCTTACCTTGCAGAGAATGACACCGAGAAAACACAAGGCTATTGGGCTTATAAACCTCTTCCTTGGACTTGATGCTGTCGTAAAACACAAAGGTGTTGCAAAGGAGCCCTACACGTACAAGAACTCACTACCTGCCTGTGGTGCCCCCATCTTTCACCCACGAGGCAACTCTTCTCAGCGTCCCATAATGAAGAGGCTGAGCCGGCTTTGTGTATAAAACACACTTCATAGTTAATGGTCTTTGGTGTCTAAGTGAAAAAGGGGACAACCCCTTCTTTTTTGAACTGCTTTTTCTCCTCGAACACGTTGATCCTGTTGCAGCCACTACAGTCAAACCTCCACTATTGAATACGCTTTTGCTGCAGGTATGGTTATGCAATAGGAGAATATGCAATAGTGGAGGCTTGTCTGTACCACAGGTAAAAGATGCGACAATCCAAGCAAGGCGACTACCCGGCAGCGCAAGAGCAGAGGCGCTTTCAACATATCCTCCGTCGTCTTGTTAGAAAGGTGCAGCTTGTATAGCCAAGACTTGCAAAAAGCAGGAAAAATAAATATAAAACGCTCATCCTCATACCTCTCCTCTGCTCTTTTCCGGCCTTGTTTCTCTTCTCTCTCTCTTTTCTCTCTCCTTATGTTGCGTAGAAAACATGTGGGAGCAGGCTATAACAAGTAAGATAGAAATTAAGAACCTTTGGTACCCACACCCCGCCTACTCTTACTACCTTTTCTTCATCAAAACACATTCATTCTTCTTTCTAAAACAGTTATTGAATCCAAAAAACTATTTCAACCACCTTTATGTAATAAGCAAAGGAAAATGTGGATATGAGTGGTGAAAATTGAGAAATATTCTACAAATGCCTACATGTGAGTACCAACAGCCTTGTTACTAGCTTTCTTGGTCAATTCTTCTTTAATCTCTTTGAAAATTATACAGTCCCTCCCCAATCGATCCAAATACTGTGGCAGTTGCCGCATGCATTTCGATAGGGATGCTGTGGGTGCCGAGAACATTGCACCGATTTGCCAGTCGCAGCTAACGCACCAGTGTCGTCCACACAAGTTTATGCCAAAGCCTCCACCTCCCCCTCCTCTCCCTCTGGATGTATCATCGTCTGCCGGTGACAAGGGCAAAACCACCCGACGCAAAGGGTCGCTGAGCGGCGATGCGCTTATTTTACGGGCTATGAAGCGATCTCGCAGTACTTAGTAGTCTACAAGGAACCAGCAATCGGGACTGACGCTCCCTCAAAAATCTCGTAAGTCTTGTATGTAGCTTTTTTTTTGGTGGCTTTCCATGTATGTAACAAAAAAATTATTGTCTAAACTGAGCAATACTTTTGTCATTTTGAATGTGTGTTCGTAAGGACACCCAGCTTGTTGCCATGCCCCCTTCTTCTCTCTCCTCAACAACAGCCGCTCATCCTCTTTGCAACCAACGCAACCATCCGCTTCTCTCTCTTGTACATACCCGACTAACATCTTCCTTTTCTCCTCTTCGAAGCGTTCCCTCAACAGCTACTACTACACAACCACCACCGACAACACCATCCATCACACTACTCATACTCACACTCAATAAGAACAATCAGGGCGTGAGAGACGAAGGAAGAGCCCAGCATGTCCGTCCTGAGCGACCCAGCGTATATTGTCCACAACCTGCGCCTGAGCAATCTAAGACTCGATGACCGTACCTCGGACAAGGTCATCACCTTCCCGCCCCAGCTCATGTCCAACGAATACATCAAGACTGCCGGCCCCGTCTTCCCTGAGATGCAGTACTGCTATTCGCCCAATATCAGTCACGACTATATGATGCTCAGCAACAGCTCTCTTCTGACAGCCACTAACGACTCGAGCCAGACCCTCAACGACAACAGCAATACAAACACAACCCAAACCACAAAACCTGCCTATGGCATCCGAGGCAAATACGACCGCAGGAGGATTGTTGCTGCCCAGGCAGCCGCCGCCGCTGCTGCTGCTGGTCTCGGACGCGGAGGCATTGAAGGTGCCTCGTCGACGGTGTTTCCTATGCAGCCTGCTCCTGCCCCGGCCATGCGGGTCCCTATCCCGATGGCAACCGCAAGTATTGACAGTGACGACGACATTGACATGGACGACGAAGAGCCAGTGTAAGGATCTCTTTACTTGACCATTACTCCTTGCTTGAACCTTTCATTGCCTTAAAGAACAATTTAACTAATCAATTATTTACGATGGTCTTGTAGGAAATCGCCGCCAAGAATGTTCCCGAAGATGGCAATACCGGCTCATATTGGAGGCAACTATGCGCCAGGAATTTTCATCACTACCCCTTCCAGACCTGGATCGGCCACCATTCCTGAGGATACCCAAGCCCAGCAGCAAACAACGTCAGCGAATGCACCCGACCAGGACAAGGATCAACAGCAACAGCAACAGCAATCACTACAGGACGAACCAGAAAAGATGGAGCGCGATATCGATATTGGCGACATTACAATCGACTCAATGAACTCACCTATTGACCTTTCTCCGGCTGATTCAACCACAACGGGTCGATTTGACAGAGGCTCCATACCACTCACCCACACACTCATGTCGCCAGCACCCATTCGACCCAACACGCCTCCACCCAGTAAAATCAGCATGAGCCTTGTGGATGGCCTCTTATCGGAGCCAATCCCGTTGACACAACCATCGCCCGTTTCTCTCCTCACTTCGCTCATCATTCAACAAAAGTCCAAGGAAGACAATCCTTTCGCCGAAGAGTTCCTCCGTATTGCTGGCATGGGCGAGACTACTCCAGTAAAACTCAAGATCTATCTCCCCAGCAGCGACAAACCCAAGGACCCAATGCAGGTAGTCGTGAAACGCGAGGCGACAGTCGAAGATGTCATTGGATATATTCTTTATCAATATTACAACGAGGGGCGGACACCATTCCTCTCGGATGAGCTTTCGACGGTTGTTCAGTGGAACCTTCGAATTGTTGAGGACGATGGTGAAATCGATGATGACCTGCCAGGTAACAAGCTACGCTTCAACATTGTTTGTATAGTTGAATTATCAGCATTCGCATGAGCTTTGAACTGACAATGTCTCGATTTGTTGTTTTACAATATTGTTAACTACTGTAGCTGTGGAGAGAACGTTGAAGATTGGACGGTTTTCGATGAACCAACGGTTCGCAATGAACCAGTTTGCATTGTGTGAGGCAACCCCAGCACAGGTGCAGATCAACGAGAATCTGTATGCAAAGTCGGGTCGTGTTGTTGTTCGGCCAAAGAGACAGCAGGCAATGTCATCATCCACTGGGCTTGGTCCTCCAGATCCTCCAGGAACAGAGTCGGGAGCCTCAGGCGATGGATCTGCAAGTGCGACTGGCGATGGGGCTTCGGTGGATGCCGGCGGTACCAATGGTGGAATGAGTGCAATGGGACAGAGCGGACGGCCAAGTATGACTGGAACAATTGGCTCGGCAGGACACGTTGTCCCTCCACGAGCAGATCCGTTGATTGCCAGCACACAGCACTATGTTCGCGTCCGTCTTCACACGGGTCACGAGGTCAAGCACACGACTACGGTCGAGATTCTTCCCAAGATGCTCGTGTCGGGAGTCATTGACTATATCTGTCTCAAACGCAAGATGAACCCTGCGGAGTGGTCGCTTGTGGTCGCAGATACGCATCATGTACTACCCTTGGATGGTGCAGCAGAGGACATTTCCAATTCAACTGAGCTTGCACTTGTGCCCAAAGCGAGCGGTAAGGGAAAAAGAGATCGTTGCACTATTTTTTCTCGCACATTTCTATTGTTTTTTTTGTTCCGCTATCACTCGTAACTTGTTTGTCAGCGATATGACTAAACGCTTTATCACATATTTCGCGTCCATCCTTTACTCGCTTTTAGAACCGACGATTGCTGCCAAGGCGTCCAAGTTTGGCCGAACAGGTGTGGCAGATATCCCAGGATCAGGAGTATCATATCTGACGTCAACAGAGGTGTATCGCGAGTACACGCTGAATCGGAAGCGTCGCGGAGGGTATGTGGGGCATCACGAACAGGTGCTTGCGATTGACGGTGACTATATCCGGATCATGCCCACATCGTCGCGGAATCTGCTGTTTGATTCTGGCAAGACAGCGTCTTATCTGAAGGGCACGATTCATGACTGCAAGCAGAGCAAGAAGGCGCTGAGCCATTTCAAGCTAACTGTCATCCGTGGCGATCGCGAGAAGAAGACGTATGAGTTTGAAGCTAAATCTCCTCAGCAAGCACGTAAGTTTTTTGGGGAGAGACTGAGTATATATGTGTGGGAGCTTTTTATCTTTGTTTTTTGTTGGACTGCGCCAGGGGATGATGCGCCATCGGTTATGGAGTATTGGATTATGCCGTTGTTTAGCATCGGAGAGATTGAGCAAGACGGGAAATAACACTGCAGGAGAAATACAAGAAAAGAAAAAAACAAGGGACCTATGCTGAGAGTGCTTGAATGAATGTATGGTCGGCGGATACTGAGCGTTGACTGACATGTGTTCTCTTTTTTTCCTTTCTTTCGGCTACTAGAGGACATCTGTCAACGGATTATGCAACTCAAAAATAGTTAGGACACCGTCGTCGCATTGCCTACATTGCTTGCAGCAAGTCGATTTTTTTTCTTTTTTTTTTTGCTTTTTTGACTCCATTTTTTTTTCTTTTTCGTTGATGCCTGTTCTAAGGATGGTGTGGTTGTGGTTCCCATAGTGGGTAGTAGTGGCTGTTTGTCTGGTATGCCTACATACTGTTGTTTGCTCAGGTAGCGTTTGACCATCGCTGGAAATAGAACCAATAATACAACGCTGGGATGAGAAAGTTGCTTGTCTCCTTTCCAGTCTAAACACTTCCAAACAAAACAAACAAATACAAACAAAATCGATCTTTTGCGCGACGACGAGAGGTTGGGAGGAAAGCGCAAGGAAAGGTGGTCAATGCTCACACACATATACTCCCTATCGTCTGCCTGTCACTTTGATCCTTCCATTTTTTCCTTTCCCTGTTCATCATCGCCCATAGTCTATTGACATTGTTAGTCAATGGCCTCTATTCATGCGATGCAATAACAATGAGGACGAAGAAGGAAATGAAAGCAATTTCGATGTATGCCTTGCGTGCGTTGTTCGCTATTTCATTGTTCGTTGCTCTTTTACTTTGACTGTTAAAATTCAGGCAAACCGTTGTCTTTTTATTCGTTACTTTTCTGTATCGCCTTTGCATTGAGAACAAAGGGCGAATGTCGATATCAATGCTTCAACCCTTGTAATCTTCTTTCTAATCCCTATCGCCTTCCCTTGCTTGACTGTATTCCCTTCCTTTTTTTCTTCACTTCTTGCTTGTTTTGTGGCCAGGCTCTCTTATCTTCATGTGAGAATCTCTGCCTGTGTCCACACCCCCTTGTACAAGCAAAAAGCGCGGACTGTGCCCAATCTTTTTTTTTTTTTCCCTTTTTTTCCTCGGACCAGACTGGATCCGATTCCTATCCCTTTCGCTCTTGCCATGACCCACTCGCCCTTGTTTTATTTGCTTCTTTTCTATTGTTATTGGTGGTGTTGTTTTTGATCCCGCCACTTGCTTCCCGCTCCCACAGTCCCCGACAACTTGTCATTTTTCTTTTTTTTATGGACAAAGCTTTTTTGTCACTCTTACCATCTGAGGCGAAGTTGAAGTAATCAGGCCCCTTCATTTTTTTTTATTCGGCTCGACTTTGGCGCTATCTCTCAGCCTATCTCTATCTCTCCACTCATTTTTTTTTTTGTTCAGTTGTTACACACTCACGCTTTTTTTGTTTTCCTTCCACGCCCCCAACTTGCATATGTGTGGAGAAGGAAAGAAAAGATGGAGGGGATGCTAGGGGATGTGGATGGGGAGGTTGGTGTTGTGGGTTGTGGGTTGCGTGTGTGGGTGAGTTTTCTTTTATTCGATCGGCTGTCTATTTTTGAGCAATATTTGGATCCTCTCATTCTAATCTAGTCCTTGAACTGCTTGCTTTTTTTTTGGAGCAAAGCGCACACGGACATACTATGAGAAAAAAAAAGGTGGAGTAAAGATCTTATAGAAATTCGAACCCCCTTGGATGAAAAGGAATCGCAAAAAAAACGAGTTGGTGTTGGTAGATGTTGTGAACAAGGGGGTTGATCAGTTAAGTATGCAACAAAAAGGTGAAAAGCGAGATGGTAGATGGTGTTGCTCAACTGTGGGTTTGTGTATATACGTCTTGTAAGGCATGGGCATGGGCATGAGCGTGAGTAATGTTGTAGACGGATAGATAGCTAATGGTAATGGAGCTCAAAGGTCGTTCAGGTTGCAGTTTTTCTGTCATTTTCTTTTCTTTTCGCGATCGTTGCGAGGAAGTAAACACATCGAAGAAAGAGAACGAAAAGGACGAATGCTGGATGCTTATGCAATTTGTGAAAAAAGAGACAGGAAGATGAATGATAACGGGCAGACAGCATAGATTGATGTTTTATTTTTTTTCTATTGCTATTATTTGTTACGGTATGCGTTGGATGATGGCACCATTGCTAAAAGTATTGTTCATGTTTATTGTTCCCGGAAAAAAGAAAAAGGCAAGCAGACCAGTTCAGCGCTAAGTTTAGTGGGGGTTGAATGCTTCCTTGTTCGTTTTGTTGTTGTTCATGCTTGACGGGACAGCAAAGAGGAGAGAAGGGGATGAATCTGGTCTCCCTTTCTTGTTCTTCGTTCTTTCTTGTCCTTTCCCCTTCGCGAACAACATAGGGATGATAACCGTTCAGTGTCCGTTCCCTTTCTCAGAGTCTATTGAATTGGGGTTTTCTGTACGACTGATCGCCCTTTTGTCAGACTTTTTTTCTTTCACTTACCAACTTGCTCACGCACTTGCCTCCTCTTTTTTGTTCTTTCTCCTTCCCTTCTTCAGTGTTATCTCCTTCAGTGCCCCCCTGCCTGTCACTTCTTTCTCATTGTCCACTCAAACACTAAACAAACTATTTCGCATGTTTGACTCCCGCCCTTCTCCCTCTTTTCGCCTTCAACAATACCTCCTCACTTCTTACTTCTTACTCATTCATAAAGAACAACTGGACAACTCATAAACACACACACACACACGAGAGTCCATTTGAACCCACAACTTATACCCTGTCTCTCTTATTCCTCCTTGTGTGCATACGATCTAAGAACCGTTTCTTCTGTCTTCTTAGATGGTCCGGGCCACCGCAATTCATATATAAACCAGCGGTCTCCTTCTTTGCTCGTCTTCCCGCTGTCACTCTTCTCTTCTCTTCATCTTCACTTCGTCACCCACGCTTCTCTTTACTCTTCACTCTTCACGCCTCTTTCTCCGCTCGCCCTTACTCACATTCATACCCATACTCAACTCTCACTTTTTTTCATAGTGCTTCTCCACTCATACTCCCTCCTATTTATCTTTTCTACCCTCTTCCTTCCTTTTTGTTTTACATTCATATCATTCTAAAACATCAACACAAAAAAAAAAAAAAAAAAAAAAAAAAGAATCCTTCAGTTGTATACATCGCCCGCGTTCGCATTCATATAATATATATCGTGCATGCCATTTAAGGCTATTTTCTGACCTAACGCGTTCATAAGAAAAACATACAAAACAAAGCCTGTTTATTTTCCGGATACCTTTGCCTTGCTACCTTTTCTACTTTCTTTTTGCTGTTTCCCAAACAGCCCTTGCACAGTTCTTTTCTATCTCTCCTACTTTGTTTTGCCTTTATTTCCCATATTTTCATAACCTGTTTCTTCTGTTACATCGTCTCCCCCTTGTGTATCTTTCAATTTAAAGACCAGTTAACCATCCATTTTTCAACCAGAGCCATACATACTCTCTAACACCAACAGCCAGAGACCTTTGAATCATGGCGTTCCGCAAACCCGCCCCCTCGTACGACCCCCGCCCTGGCAAGGAGACCTCGATCGAGTCCAAGGACATTGCGAGCAACAGCCTTGCCTTCCTCACCCACAGCATGCCCTCCCGCCACCGCAGCGGCAGCACCACCAGCACTCGCAGCACTCGCAGTACTAATGGCGAACAGCAGCAACAACAACAGCAGCAAAAGGCTTCCTCCACGAGTGCTGCAAACAACACCCCCTTAAATCCAACCCTAGTCAACAACAGCAACAACAATACCCTCCTCCCACCTCTCCTCCCCCGCAACAGTCCCGACAACAACAGCACTCATTCGTCGAAGCAAAGCCATCACCACCATATTAGACTCCCCTCCTTCCTCCGTCGACGAAAGTATTCTTCTGCTTCTGCCACCACCGAATCCCCTTCCGCTTCCTCTCACTCCCCTTCCTCCTCCGCCGTCCAACTCTCCCTCCAGCAACACACCATCGTCATGGTCCCCACTCACGATATCCACATCAAATGGCCCCATCCCGTCCCCTCCGGAAACGCCTTCATCGCCGGCACCTGGTCCGTCCCCGGGCACGGGCCATGGGAGAAGCTGCCCATGACCCGCATCGATGGCACCGACTCCTTCGAGATACACCTCGACGTCCAAGAGATTGAGGATATCTCGGACTATCTCGACGAGGATGGCTATCTCCACCACGAGCTCCTCGACCACCACCATCCACACGACTCTCACCACCACCAAGGCTCCTCCCCTCCCCTCACCCCTACTTCTACAACAAGCTCAACGACAACCCACCTCTCTCGCCGCAAGCGCTTCTCTCGATTCTTTGGTCGTGCTCGGTCCTCTTCTTCTGCCTCTACCACCTCAACCGCAAGCACTAACAACAAAGACCCCCACCTCGATCTCCCTTATCACCACCAGAGCAAGGATGGCACCATCTTGCCTCTTGTCCGCGAGTATCGCTATCAGTACAAGTTTGTGATCGATGACGAGTGGAAGTGCGACCACGACCAAGCCCAGGTGCAGGACTCACATGGCCACTGGAACCATGAGCTTGTTGTTGAGCTCGTCGAGCAACTTCCCGCCGGCTTAGTTGAAGGACGCAGCCGAAGCTCGAGCCTCCAATCCCAGCACGGTCCTCAAGTCTCTGAGCAGGTTCCTATCAACAAGCCTTTGCCCGTCCCACACCCTCACCCAACCATCATCACCACCTCCATATCCGACTCCACCACTGCTACTCCTACCAGTATCATTGTTTCCCTTGCGGAAGAGGACAGTGAGGAGCTTGCACAAAAGGCAAACGAGAATGTTGATGCTGTGTCAGCCCCTGTTCCTGCAAGCAGCTCGACTGCTCTTACTGCCGCTGCCCCTAGCGCTGCTGTGATTCCTCCTTCGACGACTACAAGAAGGGGCAACAACATCAAATCCAGAGATACCTATGAGGCTGTCCTTATCTTTGATGAGACGGATGACCTGAGCGACGGCGAAGGTGGTCGTTTGAAGAGAACACAAGTCATCGAGTCAGACGATGAGGATGAGCAAGATGTGGATAACAATAACAACATCAGTATTGCCATTGACAACAACAATATCAACAATAACAACGAGAACGCCACGGAAGAGAAGAAAAATGTATTGTTGGGTGAGGGTGAGGATGTGGTCAAGGCCGAGGTTACACCCCAACAAGACAACCATGCATCGTTATCGCCTGCTGATCAACAAGGTAAATAACATTACAGCCAAGGGAAACTGACAACAACAACGCTTTCATCTTCACACACACACTCGCTCACACACTTGCTCATTCGCACTCGCTCACATACACATGGGCAATTAATGCTTGGTACTACTTGGCAGACTCTTTTCCCTCACCCTCATCCAATCCATATCCTCCCAATCCGCTGTCCCTCTCTTTTTTTCTGTCCTTTCTTCCCATTTCTATCTCCCCTGTTAGTTTGTCCTTTGTCATTCTATTTCCTTGCTTCTCTCCTTACTTCTTTTCTCACTTTCCTTTCCCCTTCCCCTTTATCATTTGTTCATTTTGGGCGCAGGAAAACGCAAAAAAAAAGAAAAAAGTATGCATAATGGCATATTTCAATCCATGTCCTCACACCATCCTTCTTTTATTGCCTTCCCCTCATAGACAATTATCCTTCCGAGGATACTTCCTCTGTCGTCATCAAGGTGTCTGCTGCCAATGCTGCTGATGATGCCACTGCCACCCCTGTCTCATCGTCGATCGAGGCTGAGGTCAGCAGCGACAAGGCTACTGAGGTCGCACAACAGGCTGTGGAGGAAAAGAAAGAAGTCGAGCAAGATGTAGTTGCAGCTATCGAGGATGTCTTTGTCAACTCGTCAAGCGTTGCCGAGTCCCTCCCTCAGCTGGACGAACCCTCCATCATCATCCCTGCTGCGTCGTCTTCTATTGTCGAGGAAGAGAAGGAATCGCCCGCTGCTGCTACTATTGAAGAGGTCGCCCCTAGGCCCATTGTTGAAGAGGTCGCCGCTGTCCCCATTGTTGAGGCCAAGGTAGTTGAACCTGAGGTCGTCGAGGCTGAGAAGGTCGCCGTTGAAAAAGCCCTTGAGGTCGAAGAGACTCCTGCTCCTTCTTCCGTTGTCTCGTCATCTCCTGCGCCAGCCTCGGTCGCCATTCCTGCCTCGCCCGTTTTTTCATTTGCCTCCGTCGCTGCCCAGTCTCATTTGCTCTCGCCCGGTGTTGAGCCCGAGACGTTTGTTCTTCAAGCTGCTGTCAACCTCGAGGAGGACAGCGGTAAGGACAATGATGAGAGCGAGGTCGAGGAGGTCGAGGGGCTCGAGACTTCTCCCTCGAGCGACGATGTCAAGCCTGCCGCTCCTGCTCCTCCTCCTACTAAGGCTGTCCTTGAGGTTGTCACCGATGCCTCTGCCATTGCTGCCGCCACCGCTTCCGCAGCTGCTCTTGCCAATGCCACTACTACCTCGAACGATTACGCTCAAGTTCCATCGCCTCCTCTGACGCCCTCCAACTTGACCAGCTCCAAGCGCGACTTACCCACTGGTCAGATCATCTCTGCCGAGTCGACCGAGACAGAGAGCGAGAAGCAGCGGCAACAGAACGAAGAGACGCTTGAGCATTCTGTGTACATGACCCCCCGCGCCGAGACTACCTTTACTAAGCACACCACCCTCGAGGAATCATCGACCCTTGCTGCTGAAGATGATAACGCGACGATCGATATCCTCGATGACAAAAACCTTCCCGCGTCTCTCCTGTCCAGCTCCTTATCTTCCTCATCCTTGCCAACATTGACTGAAGACCAGAGCAGCAGCCGTCGTAGCAGCAACAGCAGCACCAGCACCAAAGCCTCCTCTTCGCACCGCGAAATTGTGGAGCATGACAAGAGTAAGAAGAGCGGGTCAGAGCAGTACCCTAACTTGCTCTGGAGCTTCTGTAAGACGACTGCTGTTGTCTCTGCTGCTGTGGTGGTCCTTGGCTTGGGCCTTGGACGTAGGAGGGATTAAGGAAGAGAAAAGGAATAGGTTTCGTTCATGTAGCCTTTTAGAAATACGCGAACAAAAAACATAACAATAGCAAACAAGCAATCATGTACATAATATTCAATTCATAGCTGGCAATACAAAAATAACAAAACCCACATCAAACTTTTTTTCAAAAATTAGGCACTGTCCTTGTTGTTTTTCAATGCATGTCTATCAAATGGTGCAGGACCTTTTTGTACTTTTTGCGTTGTTGCTGCTCTTTAGGTTCTTTCTGCACGCGACAGTTTGGGTTTTCTGTGAATGAACTGTTGCTTGATTTGGAACTGGTAGAAACATGTGGTTATGGGTTCTCGAGGCACTGCAGCCTGCACGCAACCAAAGCAAAGCAAGCAAAAAAAAAAAAGCATTTTACCCCCAATAGATGTCGAGACTGATGTACTGTACATCCCAATAGTAACTGAAAGTTAAAACGGGGAGTTGATCGGTTGTCATTTGCTCTAGTATTTTAAAGCATTGGAAATTGTGCAGAAATCAAGGCAGGAAAAAAAAAAAAAAAAAAAAAAAAAAAAGATATTATCAGGGTGGAGGACAAGCGCAATAAACTGTAAGGTACAACGACGCTTGTCAGTGGTAATTTAGGCGAGAGGTAATGACAAGGTAGGCAGGATGAAATAAAAAAAACCAGAAACAAACAAAAAAAACACCGTCGCACGCAGTTGAAGATCGGCAAACGAGAGGATACAACAATCTGGGTGTAGGAAAAAAAAAATTAGGCGCAAAGACCGTGTTGCTGTCTTCAGTGCCGAAACCAACAAAAAAAAAAAAACATAGCACCATGTCGCTAAATCCAAAAGGTGTTTGTACTCGGACTTGAACCGAGGACCGTCTGTGTGTTAGACAGACGTGATAACCAACTACACCATACAAACTTAAGAACTACTTGATGACTAGTAATTTTATTAACATATTTAAAGCTTATTCATTAAGTGTCACGTGCATATTCTGAGCACAATAGTTGTTAGCTAAAAATGTTTAAGATTTTAACTTTTATCAGCCGCTAAGTATCTATGCGACCTTAGCTCAGTTGGGAGAGCGTCAGACTGAAGATCTGAAGGTCGTGTGTTCAATCCACACAGGTCGCATTTTTTGCCTTTTTTTCTACACGTTTTTTGTCAGCTAAAGAAGGCCATGGATCTTTGGCTAAAAAAAGTTGACGTCACACAGTTTTCGACTCCAGGTCACACCACATCCCTGAAGGGGTCAAGCAGATTTGATATCTTTCGTTCTTGCTTGACAAGGATTTTTTTTTTCTTCTTTTCTTCTTCAAACACATCAACAATCCACTCGACAATCCAACAATCAAGCCATGGCTCTTAAGCGCATTAACAAGGTAAGCCCATCATCTTTACCCTTCCTGTCCACTCACTCTCCCTCTCTCACACACAGACACACATAAGCACTGGCTCTCCTTGTCATTGTCCTTTTCATTCCTTCGACAAGCCTTTTTTCTTTTCACGAACGACTCTTTTGACGGGAGGCGGAGGTCTATAAGCTTGTTTTCTGGCAAGCTGCCGCAGACTCACTTGGCCTTGGTCTCTTTTGTTCTGTACTAGCTCACCGTACTACTTCCTCTTCCGCCCTTTTCTTCCTCGTTGTTCTTCACGACAACCTCGCTCTTCTTTTTGCTCACTGCCTGCATACCACCCTTGGTAGTCATTTGGTTGATGAGTTTTTTATTTTTTCTTGTTTGACCAGAGAAACGGACTTTCCTCATTCGCTTTTCACATACACATACATATACACACACAAACACACTGTGCCCCCCTTTCGCTTTCGTCGGTCTTCCTTTTTGCTCTTGTGAGCGATATTTTTTGTATTCGTACAGCCCATCACACATGTTCCCCTTCCTTTTTGCCCTTTTTTTTATTACCCCTCCCTTTTTTTTCGTTCCCTTTTGTTCCGCGATACTCATTTTTTTTCATTTCTGTGGCTTGACCAACAGATGGCCGAGGATCAAATGCCTCTGCGCTTTTTTTAGTTTTATATCATGTCTCTGTGTGTCTGGGCAAGAGGGTGATAGCCGCAGCATAGCTTCCTATTCGTTCCACGGACTTGCTTGGGATGACAAAGATGAACTTTTCTTCAGTTGACTAATAAATGCATTCCATCTACTTTCACCTTTTTTCTGATGTGTAGGAATTAGCTGATCTCGGAAGAGATCCCCCCTCGTCCTGCTCTGCCGGACCTATCGGCGACGAGATTTTCCACTGGCAGGCGACCATCATGGGACCCGTAAGTGACTCCTAATCAAATTTTGATTGATAACATTTTATATTTATGTGCGCAAAGACGACATAGAGGAACAATTGCAGCAGCACGGTCTATTTTTTTGGACTTTTTTAATGCTACTTCTGCGCCTTACAGCAATACTCGTCTTGCTCCCTCCTCGTCTCTTCAACCCCCTTGTACAAGGGGTGTAAATGAAGCAGGACAAGAGGGGAGCGAGAGGGAAGGAGACGAAAAAAAACAGGAAATCGGGGCTGGGTCCAAAATGCAAATGCACCTTTCGCAGAAACATCATCGTGAACTTTTCACTTTGGAACATGCCTTTTCGCCCTTTTCTGGACTGATGTATTGATATGCTATGCTAAGCTAAGCTAAGCTATTTTTCACCGTCAATGGGTTCTTTGTATTAACAATGTGTCTTCTCTCCTTTTTTATTCTCACTGCTAGTCCGATTCACCATACGCTGGAGGAGTCTTCTTCTTGGCCATTCACTTCCCAACGGACTACCCCTTCAAGCCCCCAAAGGTATGTGTCTCCTGCTCATACCGTTCCATATCCGGCAATCTGAATGATACAAGACACACCATTCAACCCATCAAAGGAAATCGACCGACTCTTGCCCCTACCCCACTTCTGCGCCTCCACCAAAGAAACCCTTACCGCTGATTACTAATGTACTTCTTGTTTTTACCTCTGTCACTCCTATAGGTCAACTTCACAACCAGAATCTACCACCCCAACATTAACAGCAATGGCAGCATTTGCTTGGATATCTTGAGGGATCAGTGGTCTCCAGCTCTCACAATCTCCAAGGTTCTCTTGTCGATCTGCTCCATGCTGACTGACCCCAACCCTGACGATCCTCTTGTTCCCGAGATCGCACACACCTACAAGACCGACCGCAGCCGTTACGAGACTAACGCTCGGGAGTGGACCCGAAAGTATGCCAGTAAGTATTTCCTCCTCTTCTTTTAATGATTACTGTGGGTACCTTATTGAAAGCTGATTGATGATGAGATCGGTCAAATGAACTTGTTCTATCGCTAACCAATATCTCTTTTTCTTTTCTCCTCTTAGTGTAAATTTGATCATGGCGACTTCGGTATCCCCAGGAAATACAAAAGATGGTGGCTACAAAAGAAATCTACGGATAATAAAGCAAAGTGAACTTTCTATGTGTATCCGCTTTCCTTTTTGTTTTGACACGCCGTCCAGTGATGCGTCCTTTTGTTTGATAATGTGGTGCAATGATGCGAAAGTTGTGGATTTGGGGACAGGAAGTGACAGCAGGGGTGTTTATTATGTTTACTTGTTTGTGTATTTGTCCAGCTGGTGAGTATAGGTTGGGGGTCATTAATGGAAGGTGTGATAATGAAATAAAAAAGAGGGAACTTTTATGGCTGCATCGATACCAGATCGATGGTTGGTGGTTTGCACAAAGTAGCGGCAACTCCTAGCTTGCAAAAAACAAAAAAATTCTTGTGTTCGTGCATTCACTCCGAAAAGAACGTTCATGCACCTTTGCCTAGCATTTGGCGGCGGTCTCGAAACGAAAGAATTGACGGAGTTTTGTCAAAGTCTTTCTCTTCTTCTTGGACGAAGAATCGAAATCATTAAGTGCGTCGTTGGAGGGACACATTGTAATGGTGACGGCCTCACCAGAGGCAGGAGAAACACCGTTGGAGGTGTGGACCGAGTGCGAGCGGTTGTGTTGCTTGTAAGGGTGGTGCATCATCATCTTATCGTCCGTATTGCCTGAAGACACGTTCATGGTGTTGGAGCGCTTCTGATAAGAGGATGGGTGGACCAGACCGATTGCAGCGGCGTTGGCGGCGGCCAGGGTGAGGGCTTCGTCACGGGATATGGGACCAATGGGAGTGCTGGGAGAGATGGTGGCCATGGTTTCGGTCGGAGAGCTGGCCATGGAGGGAGAGACGTCGCTCATTTGTTCGTCGTGGTCGTATAGGTCTGGGACGGGGCTTATTGGCGAGGGGGAGGGTGAAATGTCCATTTGATGGTGACTGTGGTAAGGGTGTTGCTGTTGGTACTGGTGGTGTTGGTGAGATTGTTGTTGATTGTTGTTGTAGGGGTGATGGTCATTGTTGATAGCGGTAGGGTGGAAGGAGTGGAGGTTAGTGTTGACAGTGGGCGGTTGCGGCTGTGGAGACGCTAAGATAGTAGGAACAACGTTCACGGTCTTGCTGATATCTTCGTTGGGGTGGAAGGTGGGCAGACCAGTCGACTTTGCCTTAGGCTGTTCCTGCTGTGGAGCAATGGTGCGAGTGGTAGAGGTGGAGGGGGGACGGACGGTAGCAGGGGCAGTGGAGAGGGCTGGGAGGGTGGCGGAGATAGTGTCCTTGCCGTCGACGCGCATCCAGCGGGATCGTAGGACGTCTGTCAATGTTGCACGGCGCTTGGGGTCGACCGTCAACATGCGATGAATCAACGAGCACACATCTAAAAAACAAAAACAAAGAAATAATTTCAGCGACGCTGCGGTGCATTCAACTGATAGCGTGTAAATAGCAGAAAAAGAAAAAACGAAGAGAAAAAGAAAACATGCCATACCGATGGAACCTTCACGAGGCTTTTGATAGTTTCCTCGCTTGATCTGGGCAAAAAGGGCAGGAAGATCGCTGGCATCGAAGGGCAAGCGTCCGCAGACAAGGACATAGAGGATGACGCCCAACGACCAAACATCGGTCTCGGGTCCAATGTAGGGGGTACCACTGACCATCTCTGGAGCAGCGTAGAAGGGGGAGCCACAGTAGGTGGTCAGATGGCGATCCTTGTGCCAGTTGTTTCCGAACCCAAAATCGGCCACTCGGACGTTACGCTTGCTGTCGAGCAGGATGTTTTCTGGCTTCAAGTCTCTGTGCACCACATTGTTCTAAAAATCAACCAAAGAAGAAAAGGAGAAATAGTTAGGACCAGAATAGAAAGTTTACAAGCAACGCGAACGTCATAGCAATTATATTTACCTCGTGGCAGTAGTGGATGGCAAGAACGATCTGCTGGAAGATACGACGGGCCTCCTTCTCGTCCAAGGACCCCTTGTTGGAGATGTAATCAAACAGTTCGCCTCCAGTCAGGTTCTCCATGACGATCAGGATCCGGTAGTCATCCTCCATTACCGTCTTGACATCAACAATGTTGGGGTGGCGCAGAGTCGCCATCAAACGAGCCTCACGCGTCGCGTGGAGACGCTGCTGCTCGCTCTTAAACTGCGCCTTTTCCAAGATCTTCACTGCAACCTGGAGGGAATAGCGATATGAAAATAAAAACAGGCGGTATTTTGGTTTAGTCTTTTTGCGTCAGTGCGAAAGAGAAAAAAAAAAGGAAAGGGGAAGAAGGAAGGGGTTGAGCAATTGTGTTTACCTGCTCGCCAGTGATGTCGTTCTCTGCCAGGAGGACCTTTCCAAAGTTGCCCTGACCGATAGTACCAATGTATGTGTAACCTTGGATCTCACCATACTTGCGTCTGTACGACTCCTGTGATGAGCGGAAAGGAATGATAGCGTGTCAGTTCATTATCGTAGGCTAAATGTGGCGCGGCTCGCAGATCTATTGGAAGGGGAGGATGACATGCCTTGGTGCTGCTAACGTTGCTGCTTCGCGACTGGCGACCGGATGCAGGTGACTGTTGCTTCTGCTGCTGCTGCTGCTGATGGTGCTGTTGGGCGGAGGCGACGTTATTGTCAATAGGGCTGGAGGGTGACGTCGGAATAGGTGCCTTCTGATTATGAAACTCATTTGTTGGTGCAGATTGAAATCCACGATCCTGGTCAATTGGAGTAGGAACTACCGCTGTAGTGACCACTGTGGGGCCTGCAGCTGCAACACCAGTAGCAGACGCAGCCGAGCTCGGATAATGTTTGGATGAATAAGACTGTTGCTGAGGTTGACGGTATTGGTGGTGGTTATTATTGCTGCTTTCGTTTGTAGTGTTCGCGGAATGGTTGTAATGGTTGTAATGGTTGCTTTGACCGCCGCCGTGAGTAGAATGGGCAGGAGATTCTACGGTTGATTCCGCCTTGGAGCGCCGGCGCTCGATAGATGCTGCTGCCACTGACGGCATCTGAACCGACTTTAAAGGTGCTGCCTCCTTCTTTTTGTTTTGTCAAGTAACATTAGAGATATGAAAAAGGAAGGAAGAGAAGAAGGGGCGATTAGTTTTACATAAGTCACAACCGCACTGGGATCTCAGCATTTCATATAACAACAGCAACAACAACAGCAACAACAACAGCAAAACTGAACCTTCGAGAACCCCTTTTTCTATTGCCAACTAATATATATTGCTTGATTGCTGATTTTCTTGTTCGCTTTTTTTTCCTTACTCACCTCTGATTGATATATCTTGGAGGATTCTCTAACGCTCTGGGCGCGGTTGGCCAGATGGCGATCGACTCGCGAGGTGCCATATGTCTTGTCAATGTCAGCGGATTTTCTCCTGTGCACATTCTTTTTTTTTTGTTGTGACATGAGAGAAATGGAGACATCAAGAGATATGTTTAGAGTGATGATCATGGTATACTGGTATGACGAGGAAATAAGGGGTGAATGATTTGAGAGAAAGGCAATAGCGAAAAATAATAAGAAAAAAGGAAGCGAAAGTGCGTTGTGCGAGGTGAAGAAGTATGAACGCACCTGGTGAGGTTCGCTGATTCTCATGCCCTTCATAGCCTCTTGGGCAGAGATCCTTTCGGCGGCAAAGGCATCCTGTCGAGTGTTATGGGATGGGGTTGGCGCAGCGGTGTTCATAATGGTTAAAAGAAGAGATATAGAGAGAGATGAGGTATTGTCGTTGGTGAATGGGTTGTAAAGAGAGTGCTTCAGCTAGGGTTTAGGAGAAGTGGTATTAGGGAAAGTGATATTTGGGGTGGGACAACGACCACTGTGATTTTTCTATTGGCTGGTGATCGACGCGTCTTGTTTCAGGGGGGCTGAGTGGGATAGTAGGCAAGTGAATTAGGGTGTTACTGCGTGGAAGAGTAGATGCATCAAGAGGGGAGAGAAAGTTTTCTTTCTTTCTTTCTCAGGGGAACACGAAAAGGAGAGATGAAGAGGGAAAGGAAGAGAGAAGAGGAAGGGAGGAGAAAGAGAGAAAGAGAGGGAGGAAACGGGGTTGTAAGAATAAGAGGAAGGCGAGCGAAGGTGAGAAAGAGAAAAGGAAGAGAAAGGCTGGTCGAGTCAAAACGGTCAAGTAATAAAAGTAATCCACTGACTTATAAGACGAAAAGAGAATAGAACAACGAGAGAAGGAGAAAGAAAAGAGAGGGGGAGGGAGAAGAAGAGAGGTGCATGAGCGTGTCTTGCTTTATGCATTCAACTCTTTCTCCCTCCGGTCAAAGTTGCAAGATCGCGCACCATCACCTTGGAGGAGTAGAGTACTACCAGGAAATTTAATTTTACCACGAGTGGGGCACGGTCATGTCAATGGACTGGTAAGTGGAAGCAACAGACGAAAAAAAAAAGTGACACAGACATTGCACACATGCATAGAGCAGCACACACAGAGAAGGGGCACAAAACAACCTTGGACAATTGAATTTGTTTGAGAGTAGGAAAAAAAAAATGTGAAATGTCGAGTAGTTGGAATCGTAACATCTTGCTTCCGATCATCGTCATGGCCTGGTTGAATGACTTTGACGAAGGAGTGCGAAACAAGTGTATATAGTCACCTTTATGGTGTGTATGTGTTATGGGATTTCTGTTGTCCGTGTGCGTGGTCTGGGTAGATTGGAATTGCTATCTCCCTACATCATCAATCATTTGCTTCTAACAGTAGAAGCTATGGCTTTTCCTATACTTCCGAGCAAATGCATTCCCATGTCGGGTCGGGCACATAAATGCCAGTTGGCCTCGACTTTGGTCCCAACAGCAACGATAAATAACAAACAGAGAGAGGGACCGAAGGAGAGAGACCATGGAGGGTATCCATACAAGCTGAACGAGGATTAGACCAACGATCCGGATCGGAACATGGATCTGATTAGCTGGTCCATCTGTCTCTCTCTTTCTCTGTGAAAGTCGCTAAATATCTCCATCACTACATATTTGTTCAACGAAAATGACTCCGTCAATTATGTTGCGTTATGTATCTTCACTAATTCATGCCCTGAAAAAAAATAACGGTCTAAAAAGTGAGGAGAGTGGAATCAACTTTATCGTTTTTGCTGAAGCACGCATGTTCGCGATCGACCTGGAGCGAAATGAGGACTATCACAGTAAGGCCTCTCAAATTCTTTCTTAGCCCTTGTTGCAACAAAGCTGTGAGAACGAAGGAAAGTGCATACAATACGGGTCCAATTGATCAGCTATGACCGATACTATGACGGGATATGGGAGGTTAGCTAAACTAGTCACTCACTCTTCAACGAAGCGTGAAGCTTGATGGACTTGCTACTATTGTCTCGCCCTTAGTCAGTATGTTGTTAACTGTTACCGAACCCAAGGTGTGTAAACTATGGGTAGCTTGGTGATTGACCTGTCGCGTTTCGCGTCCAATTTTTTTGGTCGTGGTGCTGACGTCACGTTTTTTTTTATTTGACTGCCTGGCCAAATTACGCGTTGAGGAGGGGACACGACGCCTAAGAGGGTTGACACACACCCTTTGGACCAAAGCAACGCTTCTTTTCTTTTTTTCACTTTTTACTTTCCAACAAACCACAGACATCAGACCATTCGCCAAATCCTCTTTAACTCTCAACAACTACCGACTCAAACTTACACCAGGCTCAATAACCAACACCAAAAGCACATATTCACCACTATGGCCATTTCAGAAGTCAAGCGTTTGGCACAAGCCCTCAGCCAGGAGTACAACTCGGCCAACCCCGACCTCGCAAAGTGCGGTCATTTCCTCAGCCAGCTCAAGGTACCGCATCCGACGAATGTCATGAGGTCACTTGACACAAGAAAGTGGCAACAACGGCATGCAAACAACAACCACTATGACGATTCCAATACTGATAGTTTTTTCTGTTCTATGTGGCGACAACGAACAGATCGCCCTTATTGAGCTTTCCTACTTGACACATGAGGAGAGACCCAACAACATTGAGGAGCTGACCTTGGCGCGTAAGGAATCACACTGCTCCACCTTTCTTTCTGTTGTTCTCTTTTAGAATGGAGGCATTCTATGGATAAGAAACGCGAAGGGCGCATATCAGATAGTTGACATTGTTCATTATTTTTCAATATTAGGCGATGTTCTGGAGATTGGAGCACAGTGGAGTGTCCGCACAAAGGACATTCCTTCGTTCGAGAGATATATGGCGCAACTCCAGACCTACTACAACGATCACAGGTATGTCTGCTGCTTCATTGAACAAAGCAAATTGCCTCTTTCCAATTGTGCTATCGCAAACATTTTGAGCCAAGCAAGTACCTGAAAGTCATCTTGTTCCTGACACCTTTACCTTTTTTACCGTTTATGCATAGTGCATTGCCTGCTTCGCCTCTTAAATACAACCTGATCGGTCTTAACTTGCTCTGCCTCTTGTCCCAAAACAGGATCTCGGACTTTCACACAGCATTGGAGACAATCGACCCTGAACAACTTCACAACAATCCTGCGATCCAGCACCCCATTAAGCTGGAGCAGTCGTTGATGGAAGGCAGCTATAACAGAGTCTGGAGCTCACGGTCTGAGGTCCCCTCGCAAGAGTACCTCTTTTTTATTGATATCTTGATGGACACCATCAGGTACATAATATGCTACTTTGTTCGGGGCAAGGGTGTCATGGCACATTGGAGAAAAAGTTGGTCTATCGGATGACACGAGACTAACTTTGACCGTCGTGTTTTGTGTGCTCTATGATTTTAGGAATGAAATTGCAAGCTGCAGCGAAAAGGCATACACCAGTCTGCCCTTGTCGGACGCAGGAACGCTCTTGTTCTTTACAAACATGGAGGACATCTTGAACTTTGCAAAGGAGGTATGCTTAAAGCCTTTGTCCACATGTTATGTTATGTTATGTGAAAGATCCGAATCACATAAGCGCTTGCTTGTTTGTTGATGTCATCCGCTAACCACTTGTTTCCTTCATTCGGATATATCTAATAGCGCAACTGGAAGGTCAACCCTGTCGAGCAAAAGGCGTACTTCCACTCGGATGCAGACGAAAAGATCAACATTCCCGCGGACCAGATCATCAAGCAGACTATGTTCTATGCCAGAGATATGGACCGCATTGTTTAAAGCAAACGAACAAGAGATCATCATCAAACACCTCGCCTCCCCTTTTTTTTCTTTGCTTTTACCTGTCTCGGTTCTCATTTGACGGAAGAGAGACTGATATGACAACTGCAGAATAAAACTTCCAAATAAAGGCCAAAAAATGACAAACAATGAACAATGGGCAACTGTGCACTTTTTGAACATGGCCTTGTATTTACAACATTGCTTTTACCGGACTGACTGCAGTATAAATAGCGAAGAGCGGCGCATTCTCTAGCGTCCTTTTTTTACGCGTTCTTCTGGACCTTGAGCGAAAAGTCAACAAAGGACACACCCTGAGTCATGGAGCCCAAGCTAATGATGTCAATAGCTACACGAGAGAGAGAAGGAAGAATGAACGGTTTAGCCAAAGTAGTCTTGATGATCTCCATTTTGTCTTGCTAGCTGACACACACGCGCAGCTGCACGTTTCGGCAGAGACCGGAATGTGTTTCTTGTCACACACTTACCATCACAGAAGTAGCCCTCGATATTCTGCTCAGTGACACCGCCGCTGCACTCGACCAGGACCTGACGTCCCTTGGCAGCCCAGCGCTGTTTGATGTTTCCGGCAGCGATCTTGAGTGCGTCGCCCTCATAGTTGTCCAGCATGACAATATCGGCTCCTGCAGCAATCGCCTCATCGGCCTCCTCCTCCGAGCGACACTCGACCTCAATCTTCAATGCGAACCCGCCCACAGCCTTGGCCTTTTGCACAGCAGCCGTAATAGATCCTACGAAGGGTTTAGAGTAAAGAAAGAATGGTCAGAATATCGAGCACACTACATTTGCGAGTCGCACCTTGTTTTTCGTGTTTTATACCTGTGCTCCAGACGTGGTTATCCTTGAGCATGATCATAGACGAAAGATCCATGCGATGGGTATCGGCACCACCAACTAGCATTCCGTACTTCTCAACCAAACGGAATCCTAAGAGTTCGCCATTTACAAAATAGCATGAGAAAATGGACAGGATTTAGTATTTAGGGTTGAGTCATTTTTCATTCTCACCCATTCCGGAAAAGGTTCCAGGCTCACGGATCAAATACAAGAAACAAAAAAAAAAGACACAATAAGGAGGCCTTACCTGGGGTGGTCTTGCGGGTACCGGCGATGACGCCCTTGAAGCCGTTCTTCTCTTTGAGGATGCGGAGACGGTGCGCCTGGGAGGCAATTCCACTGCAGCGGGCCATCATGTTGAGGGCAGTGCGCTCTCCAATCAGGATCTGGCGGACGGGTCCGTAGACGTGAGCGCAGGTCTGAATGGGCTTCAGAACCTCTCCTTCCTTGACGTGCCACTCAACACTAATTTTTGTTTTTGTTGGCATTGCTGGGAAGCGTTAGGTCTTCGAGTAAATTCAAAAACAGGAAGGTAAGGTGGGGAGGAGGCCCTTGAGCAGGGTATCACTTACCGGCATCCAAGCTGCTCAAAAATCTCGGTAAAGAATGGCACTCCTGCAACAATGCCCTAAAACAAAACGGATCAATTCGTAACAGCCGAATCAATGATCGCTCATTTCCACATAGTGACATATCATACATGAACGATGAAGGTCAATCAGCAAGAAACAGAGAGTAAGACATACCTCGCTCTTGCCGTAGAGGATGGCAGTGGTCTCTTTTTCTCCCACGACATAGCCACCATAGTCAAAGGAGGGGATATCCTCCTGGAGCCATTCTGTGATCTTTGTCTTCCAGTTGGGAGGGAGGAGATGGTTCAGCGAGCTGTTCTGGTTGGGTGATGCGGAGGTCATGTTTGGTTTCTTGTTTGTCTTGTTTATGATGAAGGAAGGGGAGTGATGAATGAAATGAAAGAAGGCAGGAAGAGAGGGAAGAAGTACTTGTAAGAATGTAAGGTCGAAGGACTGACTGATGAGACCTGACCTGATCTCCCCGCTGGCCGGTCTTTTGTGACTGGGAAACTGAAGAAGAGGAGAGCTCGAAGATTCATTTTTTGTCAGGTATGTGAGAGTGGCGACAGGAATACTTGCACAACTGCACAGTCGCGGATGTTCTTTATTTATTTTAGCCTGACTTTTTTTGCTTTGCACGCGTAGCACTATCCCTGATTCTTGAGGAGTACAACAAGAATTACAACAAGGACAAGGATGGTCATCCATGGTCCTAGTTTTAAGAAGTATTCAAAAGGAGACAGGTTAGCTCAATGTATGCGCGTCAACTATCATCTTTACTTCATCTGTCTACGAGGGGAACAACGTGTCCAACTTGAATGCAGTAACACATTCACAAAAGAACAGTAGAAACGTACCACATCCTTTCGTGCCCTTGGCAACTTTAGCCAACTGTCGACTTGCAATCGAGAGACGATTTCCAGAACGGTCCACAAGGTGCTCTGTGTCGTCCAACATGCCAACTTGCGACTCCAATTCATCATTAATCGTCAGTCCAATCTCCCGCTGTCGCCCCAACGACTCGCTGAGTCGATCCAAGTTCTGGTCCTGATCTATTGGAATGTGAGTAAAATTATGTACCTGCATAATTAGTCACCACGCTTTTGTCGATTATATCCATACATGCCTTTACGACGCGAGTGCAAATGATCAAATATGCAAGTTTTACCATCCATGATTCGCTGATGCAGTTGAAGCATTTGGCTATTGTCCAGATTATCAACTTCGACTTCGTTCTCTGAGAATCGCACAATCTTTGAGCGAGAGTGCTTTGACGAGTTTTGATTCAATCCAAGTAGCACAGCTCTAGAATTGCCAAGAACAGGATTGATACAAGTTAATCGACTGGTCAGATTTTCCTTTGTTTCCTTCTTTTTTGGTTCGTGGGATAAGTTCGTTGGGTGAAAAAAAAAGCATGACACCCAAACTCTCTTTGAAAGACAGCCCATCTCCTTACCTTGCATCGGCGTCATTCTTGTCCTGGAGGAGCGCTTCCAGTTTCTCCAATTGCTGCTGCAACTTGATAAGGGTATCTTCTCGACTTGCGAGTTCTTTTGACGGTCTATTTTCATCCCAGGAACCAAAAAAGGAGCTGGCTTTTGTTAATGGACATATGGGAGTCTTTCGCATAAAGTACACCCAATTACAGTCGCATTGATATACAAAAAAAAAAGAGGCAGGGGACATACACAGAGCCGTCTTGTTCCGCTTGTGAGAGTTCTGCCTCGAGTTGCTGAAGCCCTTCTCTGAGGCGGGGCATGTTCTTTTCGATGGTTTTGTCCTGTGAGGCCGAGCTGAGGCCGTTGGTTCGACAGCGGTTCCTTTCAAAGACTGTGACGAGTGTGCTGTCGGCAATCAAGCCCAGCTTTGAACCCCAGTTGGCTTCCATGACGAGAGAGTCGTGCAAATGTGACGAGAAATGCAATGAAGTTGTGAGGTGGAGACGTGAGTCAAGGGAGAGAGAGAAGAGAGAGACGCTTTATGACACCGAAAGAGAGAATGAGAAGTTGGCGGTAGTTGTAGGTATAGGTGAAAAGAGAGTGAGTGAATGAACCAAGGGTCGACGAGAACGTGTGAGTGGAAAGTGGAGGGTGGGAGAGGGAAGTAAAGAAAAAAAAAATGGTCTCGCAGACACTTGAACTGAATTCACTGACCGCCAAGCCAAGAGAGGAGGCGACACCATCGTGACTTACCCACTGTGCACACGCCCCAAGGCAAAGGCAGGTCAAAGATCATACTCAGCCACCTGGTATTAGAACCACATACTTTCGTACATCTTTGCTTCTTCCTCGACTCCACCTCGACAAAACATCCAAAAGCGATCAGGACAAGGATCAGGACCAAAGGAACACAACAACACACCCTGAACAGGAATGCTATGGTGCTCGATCGCTTCCATTCCAGTGATGTCCACATCAACGAGAACCTCGACTTCTCGTCCCTCGTCTCCAACCCTCTCCTGCTCAAGGGTCTGACAGAGTCCGGCTATCAGCGACCCTCGCCGATCCAACTCAAGACCATCCCTATGGGCCGATTAGGTCTTGATATGGTTGCTCAGGCCAAATCCGGGACGGGCAAGACTGTCGTTTTTAGCATCATTGCCATCGAGTCTGTCCTCTCTCAACTCCCCAAGGACCTTCTTGCCAACATCACCACTAGCAATAGTAGCTCTGGATCCAAAAGTAGCCAGCAGCAGTATCCTAGAGCAGTGATTATTGCACCGACTCGGGAAATTGCGGTTCAGATCCAGGATGTTATTGTTAACATCCTCCAGGGAGGACTCAACAAAGTCATTACTTGTGTCGCTATGATTGGAGGGATGCCTATTCAGAAGGACAAGGAGAATTTGAAGCGGTGCTCGATCATTGTGGGGACACCGGGGCGAGTGCATTCGTTGGTCGAGACTGGACATTTGGACACGAGTCATGTACGATTGTTTGTGATGGACGAGGCTGATAAGCTCATGGAGGATCTCTACAGGGACGACGTCTTCAAGATCTGTAAGGGATTGGGATCCAAGAAACAGGTCATGGCGTTTTCGGCAACCTACGATGATGATCTGTTGGCGCATTTGGACAAGCTGGTCAAGAACCCTGTTTACGTGATGCTCACCAACGGAACTCCCGAGTTGGAAGGTAAATCACGCGGATCAAATTCCTAAAATTTGGAACGAGTCAACATTCTCAACGCGAACATTTCTAACTCAAAGCATGTCCATATTATCTTCGCTAGGTGTACTGCAGTTCTACAAGACCGTAAAGCTGAGTCAAGAGCAACAGGCGAGCTCAGTCTTTATGCGTCAAACACATCTTATGGAGGCAAAGTTTGCCGAGCTCGAGGGGATCTTTACCCATACACCCTTCTATCAAGCGATCGTATTTTTGAACCATACAAGACGAGCTACAGATCTGGTCAAGTTTCTGGCACGGAGAGGCTGGCCAGCCATGCATATCGCCTCGGGTATCTCGCAAATCGAACGTCTAGCCATCATGGAGAAAGCGCGCAAGTTTGAGCTTCGCGTCCTTGTCTGTAGTGACCTGGTCTGTTATCAAATTTCTGTATTTTTTTATACTGAATGCGCATACAAGAGTAGCAACTAATACTGTACATTTACTGTTTTGATGTAGATTGCACGTGGAATCGACATTGATAGGGTCAACTTGGTAGTGAATATGGATCTGCCCAGAGATCCTGAAACATATCTGCACCGTATTGGAAGAACAGGACGGTATGGAACTACTGGACTTGCAGTCAGCATTGTCGACGATACCGAGCTCAAGACGATCGAGATTCTCAAGAATGATTTCTCGATATCTTTGCATCAGCTTTTGGATGAGGACAAGACGTATTCCGAGCTTGGTCAATGGAGCAAGAATCGACACCATGAGCGACCGTTGCAGGTTGCTGCTGATCAGGAGCAGTTCAAGCTTTTGGAGGCGACAAGGAAGGACAAGGAGAGGGAGATTCAAAATGCAGGAGGAAAGGTGGAACTGGATGGGGTAGAGTCAGATCGTGCAGTTGTATCTCAACAGGAGATCCCGAAGAAGAAGCGACCCCTAGAGCCAGCTGAGAGTAAGGAACAGATGGCTACAAAGCGCAAAGAGTTTTCTATGGGCAAAAAGAGTAAGCTTGGCGAGAGGATGCCTTTGCCCTCACTTGCAGACTCGGAGCAATCAACCTCTTTAACTGAACCTCCGCATGATGAGACCCGCTCTCCAGAAAGTGATCGTCAGGATGCCGAGAACGATGAGGATGCGACTTGTACAGAGAAGGCTGCTAAAGTGATCATTGAGTCGTATGATCATTATACTGGAAATAATACGTGGTACCCTCCTGCACCAGACACGATCACTTTTCCATACTTCAGTCCCTACTATCCTTACAGCCATTTCAATCCTTGCAATCCTTACATTTCTTACGTGCCCCCAGCAAACTATTCTCAGCCACCATCTGCCTATCCCCACCATGTACTATATTCACACTACTATTCCTATCCTCAAAGCTACTCGTTCTCTACACCTTTCTTACCCCCAGACTTGCCACTGTTTCCTTACGGACCGTCGTTTTCTAGTCTTTTTCGATAAAAAATAATGCGTTGTATTCTCAAGCTTTTATTTCAAACTCAATTAACAATATACTATCTGATATGGACAAGGACTATTTACATCTCGTCAATGTTCTTGGTCTCCAGCTGGAAACCAATCTTCTTGAAACCCTCAGAGATGTCTTTGACCTTGGTAGTAGCACTAGTGACAACGACGTTGGACGAGTCAGGGCTAAAGACCTTGATCAGATACTTGTCCATGGCATGCTGGAGATCAGCTGGCGTAACAGCCTGAACACGCTCCAAGAACTCCTTGTTATACTCTGCAGAGACCTTCTTCAAAACTTGGTTGACAAAGGCCTCGGTTGCAGCCGCAGAGATGGTCTCTTCCTTGCGAACAATACGGTACACAATACTGGCCTTGGCACCCTCCAACTCCTGCTTAGTGAACTTGGACTTGCCCGAGGCATAGTCCTGAACGATCTGGTTAGCGAGGTTGAAGGCTCGCAGGGCGTCGGGAGAACGGTAGATGGTGAAGGACAGGAAACCCGACTCGACATCGACACGGAGGTTGGCGCCATAGACAGCTCCGCTTCCACGGAGCTGCTTCCAGAAGGGTCCCTCAAGCGTGTCGAGGCACTCGGAGAGGACCAAGAGGGCTGCATAGTCGGGATCCAAAAAGTCAGTGGGGCCACGGGCGACGTGGGCGGCGAAGGAGCTCTCAATTGAGGGCATGTTAACGACGTAGCCCTTCTTGCCGGGGGTCTTGCCGGTCTCGCTCCAGACCTGGCTCGAGAAGGGGATGGGTGCCAGGGGGGAGGAATCCCTCTTGCCGCCAAAGTTCTTGACCCAGGCTGTCTTGGGCTGATCTTGTCTGAGAATGTCACCCTGAACCTGAATGTGGATATTTGCAGGACGGGTCACTAAAATAAGGATTGAATGGATGAAAAGTTACGCGTTCGTTAGGGAAAATATTAGAATGTTTGGTGATGAAAATTAAAAAAAGCGTTTGGGCAAACTTACAGATTTCGCGAAGCTCGTTCATAGCCTTGATGACAGTCTCGGGCTCCTTCTCAAGCTGCTTAATAACCTCGGGCAGGAACTTGGATTGCTGCAAAATACTCAACGAAGAAATGTTGGACTTTTCGCCATCGTACGAAATAGCATCCATGCACACCCTGGACATCTACAAATAGGAGATGCATAAAACGGTGGTCAGTACAAATACCCCTTAGAAAGAGCAACAGCTGCTGTTTACGAAAAAACGCCAAACATTACTTACTCTAGATCCATCACGCTTCTGGGAGGGAATATCGTTCAGGAGCTTGGTGGCAATGACTTTGAGACGATCGGCATCGAAGCGAGTGTCCCAGGTCATCTTCTTGAGCCAGGCAATGCCCTCGGCGTACTTGGCACGCTCAGTCTTAAGAAGGACAAGAGCCAACTGACGGAACATGGCGCTGACACCGACACCGCAGTCGTGGCTGACGGTATCCTGATCCAGCAGCTTCACAACAGTCTCGAAGGGAGTCTCCTTGCCGGTAGCAGGATCGATCAAAGGAAGAGAGTAAAGTGAGTCAAAGTAGATGTCGAGGTATGGACGAAGTCTTGCAGGAAGGTCCGAGGTTGTGAGGAAGAGGCTCAATTCGATGAACTCTGATTTGATGTCTATGAATCAAGAGAATGTAAGCTGGGTTAGCATGGTGTTTAACAACGAGAGATATAAATCATACATAACGCAGCCAAACATGAACAGCAACTTACGGTCAAACTCGATAAAGTAAGGGACCTCGGCGTGGTCGTTGTCCAAGTGCTTCTGAACCACATTGTCACTGTTTTTCGGTAGTAATGAAAAGAAAGTTAGAACAAGAGCTTCATGGCATGGTTCATTCTCTGAGAAAAAGTTAAGAGTGGCCGCCTTACAACTTGGCATCAGGGTGGCCACGACCGGTGACGACTTTGATCATCTCAATGCCCTTAACATCAGGGATAGGGAAGCTGTCTAGATAAACAACAAAAAGAGACAAGTATGAGCATGTGTTGTTTTCGCTCATGGACAAGAAACAAAGACACTTGAAGAAGCCCCGTAGGGTGGTTACCAAAGATCTCGGCAGGGACGGGGATATCGTTCTGAGCCCTGTGCTTCTCCAACTCCTTCTCCAACTGCTTAAGCTTGTCTTCGCCAAGAGACTTGCGCTGCTCTTCAATGCGCTTTTCCTCGTCCTCAGCCTGCTTGGCAGCGTGCGCAGCCGAAGGCTTGCCAATAATAGTGGCCCTCTTGGCATCAATAAAGTACTCGCGGAGGTATGTAACCCAAGTGGCGTTGTCAAAAGTGGCGACAACATCGAGGTTGTGAATATCGTCAACAAAGTCGGCAAGGTCGCTGTCGTCCTTCTTTCCGTACAGCGAGTGGATCAAGCAGGGCCAGGCCAAAGTCATATGGCTGGTCTCGAGACGGTCAAGAAGTTTAAGCTTCTCGCGCTTGATCACAGCAGCCATGCGCTCCATGTCGAATCCATCCCTAGCAATCTTTTCAAGGATCGAGATGAACTTTGGCTCAACCTCCTCCAATTTCTCAGTAGGGACACTCTCGAATGCCAGGCGAATCTCGGCACGGATGCGCTGCTGGGTGATAAAATCGACAGCTAAGGTGGGAATACATACGACATTAGGTTCAGTAGGATCGTATATATTTTTTGGTGACCAATTTGAGCCAAAAATCAACTTACAGGTGCAGTAGGGATCCTCAATCTCGACCATCTCTTTCTTCAACACGGCGACAGCAGAGTCAGTGAGATAAGTCTCCAAGATATCCAAGGCTTGGAACGACAAAAAGTCCTGTTTTTAGAATGACAAGAACGAGGAGATCTTTGGTTAAAGTAGTTCAATAGACAATGGTTAGGAAAGACATGAATCAAGTCAAATAAGAAGCTGACTTACGGTGACTGGGGGACCAAACCAGTTGATGGCAACTTCACCCATGTCCTCGTCTTCAGAGGGGAAGGTTACGGTCGTGTTGGTGGTCTCTTTCATGAGGGGAGCTTGAGGCGAGTCAACCCAAGGACTATAAAGCAACGAAATTTAACTACAGTGAGTGACGAGAGTACAGGGTACCAAAGCCAAAGCCAGTTAGAGACTGATAGTTTGTGCACAAGCATACCGCTTCATAGGAGGGAGAGGACCCTTGGAGATGATGCGCTCCTCAACAGGTCCAAGGGCCTTGAGGAGATCGCTGTGCTCGACGCGTCCCGAGATGATCAAGCACAGGTTGTCGGGTCGGTAGTAGTCGCGGTGGTACTATTAGAACCGAAGAAAATATATCAGCATCTGCAAAGGTAAAAAGGCATATCGTCGATGCGTCCTTGGATTGATATTATACCTGACGAACTAATGTTTCAACAATCAATGGAGAATAATGGTGTTAGAAAGTCGGGTAATTTATCGAGTAGCTGTTGACATATTAAAAAAGTTGCTTACTCTTTTCAGCCTTGAGGGAACGAAGGCATGACATCAAACCGCCAGTCTCATAGCGGTATCCAGAGTTCTCGGGGTACATGATGCGCTGGCGTCTATATGAGTCGTACAGGTAGTAAGGGAATTAATATTGCCGTAATGTCCGAGTAGCATCTCCAGGATCTAGCTGAGGTGCAAAAATGAAATGGAGTCCTTACTTGAGATCCATGATAGAATCGGCGCTGTTCTCGCGACCCTGCATCTCACAGTAGACGACACCGGCGTTCTCGCCGTCTCCGTTGATGTTGTGAACCTCAGTGTAGTAGGCAGCCTCGGTCATAGTAGGATACAGGATGTGATCAATGTAGACTAAAAATACAGGGGTTAGTACTAGTAATGGTACATGTTTGACAATGGTGCAGACCAGCCGAGGACAGTAGCCAGTTTACTTACTAGGCATGATGTTCAAGAAGCCCTCACTGCCGGCAGTGGCGATGGCTATTTTTTTTTTTTTTTTTTTTTTTTTTTTTGAAGGGCACGTTGGGTCGAATCAAGGATTGGAGTTGTTAGGAGCTGGGTATCGTCAACTTCCTCGGGAGGAAATATACCGCCTTTTTCACCGTCGCCTTGTTAATCAAATAAGTTGTCAGAGGTACGCACTGTAGGCGGTATGATCAACATCAGTCCCTATAGCCATGAAAAAAATTGAATGGAGAAAATGGAGTTAGCGAAGTAAAGTTTTAGCTCAGAGTTCACAGGCATAAAACGATAGATAGGGTCTAAGAAATACTGATGCTTACAGGCATTGGTGCCGTTTGCCAAGGCACGGTTGGCAAGACCATCGAGGACACCCTAAGAGTCGATTGTTGTTAAAGAAGGTAAGCATATATAAAAAAACTTCGGAGTTGGGCTTGAAGCTCTGGATTCTGCCTCGTGGTACTTTTTGTCCAGTACTTCATGCTCACATCCAATTGTACATTGAGGCTGAGGGGAAAAAAGAAGTACAAAGGCAAAGAGACTGACCTTGTAAGGATAGAGCTCACTTCCCAGGAACACAAGACTGCAGCAGGAACAGGGTGATGGGAAGAAAAAAGAAAGGAAGTGAAGGAAATGGCGAGAATGGGTCGAGAGCAATGATTAATATTGTCGGGGAACAATTTCAGAGTTGCATTGTCTTTTCTTGTCTCGTGTGGTTATTGATCGTGATAAAAGTGGTTATTTTCGTTGTTCATACTGTTCCAGGGTGTGAGGGCAACCATCGTCATCAAAGGCTAAGAAGAGACAAGTTAACAAACACGTCGAACAGGCATTAGTTTTCATTAGCGCTTGATATTAATCTTCAAATCACGCTTGACATGGCAACTAAACAATTGAGACTTACACTCTGTGGCCAAGGTAAAATATCCGTTGACAATGGGGCCTACGGCATTTTGAGTGGTGATAAAAAAAGATATGGAAGTTAGTGCGTGTCAAACGAGAGCCACTCTCCAGCATTCCCATGGTGCAGCTCCCATGAATATTTTTTGTGGGTCCTCTTTTGCAGGTAAAGGATGTGTAAGGATACGCACCTTCGTTGTCGACGTGGACGACGCTCAGACCGGTCTTTGAGGAGCGGAACTTTGTGATCTTGTTTCCGTTGACGGAAATCTCCTTGGTGATGACAAAGTTGGTTGCCATTTGGGGTTGGGTAGGAATGAAAAGTAATGAGTTATGTGAAGAGGGAAAGAATGAAGAGGAAAACGAAAGGAGTGTGTGTGGAGAGGATAAGAAAAGGAAAAAAAAATGAAGCGTGAATGAGTTGACAAGGGCAGTGCCTTTTTTGGATGTTCGTTATTTCCCATCATTCTTTAGGTGTAGCAACGAGCTCTGACTTAGCTGGCTTGTCAGTGACCGGACCTTCAGAGTGAGCGGCACGCACGACGCAACCGAGTCTCACGTCGTGGCCATTTCGGGAGGCGAGTCCTTCATCTCTCTCGATCCCAGCCACTGACCGCATCGCGTAATCTCTCCCGCGCGCCTCCCTAATATAAAAAAAAAAAAAAAGGCGTCACTTGAAAAAAAACTTTCTTTGGGGCAGCATACTAAAGGCGGTAATGCGACTCTTTCATTTGTTTCCTTTCTTCGCACTCCTTTAACCCCTTCACCACTACACACACTCACACACGCAATGACCGAAATTGATCAAGCTGCCATCGAGGCTGTCCAGGACCAGCTCGAGGCTATCGCCAACGAGACCGAGAAGGTCGAGCTTGAGCTCGGTATGTTTTGTCTTTACACACTCTCATTGCCACCAAACTTTTAGCCTTCAAACAAAACAAGCTGATCAACTTACAGAAAAGCAGAGATTCGGATCCAAAGAGACTAATGGTACTTGAATCTACTCGAACTGCTTTCTCACGCGCGTCTTATTGCTTTCTTCTTTGACAAAAAGCCAACAAGCGCTACGAGCTTATGCTTCCCATCTTCGAGAAGCGTCGCAAGGTTATCGCTGAGATCCCCAACTTCTGGCCCACTCTCTTCAAGTTGAACGATGGTACCTCCCAGATGCTCGAGGAAGCCGATCTTCCTGTAAGTCTACACTTCTGCGTTGACTGCTATGTACAGTGTACCACACAAAAAGGAATTCACAGCAGTAGTATTGTTCTCTCTCTAACCGCTCTTTTCTGTTTGTCTTTCGTAGATCATTGACCACTTGACTGATATCTGGGTCAAGCACGATCCCAAGGATGTCCGCAACTACGAGATCATCTTTGTAAGTGTTCTTGAAAAGTTTTATTAAATTGTTTATGTTGGTAAAGAGCAGCAGTTCGAAAAGTTAACAATTATGGCTATGTCTACGATAGACCTTCAGCGATAACGAGTACTTCACCAACAAGGAGTTGATCAAGAAGGTCGTCCTCAAGGATGATGAGCAAACCGCTGAGAAGATCAAGATCGACTGGAAGGAGGGCAAGGATGTCACCAAGAACTCCAAGCGCAAGAAGGATGCCGATGACTCCTCCGATTCTTTCTTCTCTTGGTTCTCTGATGACGATGCCTCCTTGGCCGATTACATCGCCAACCAGCTCTTCACCGAGGCATTACAGTACGTTTTTCACATTTTTCTTGCTATTCTGTATCGAGTTTATTTCTGTTATCGTTGACAACTCACTTACGACTAACGTTCATGTGGATTGGTGTATATCTAGCTTGTACATGAACGGCGGCGAGGACGGTGACTTCGAGCTCGAGTCTGATGACGAGGGTTCCGTCGACTTGGGTAAGTCATAGTTACTCTCTTTTTTTCTGACCATTTTTTTAGTTGTCCAGAGTTTTTCTCCGCTCTGGGGGACCCTGTGGAGAGTTGAACGTGAATTGGACCCAGACCGCAGACCCAGACCCAATTTTAGAGCTTACTTCACCCGCGGGAACGACTGTCTGTTCGTGATGTTTTGTCTCCACTCTCCACGGAAATACTCACTCTTATTTTTATATTTGCTTTTCTCCCAATTGCGACATGATAGACGATGACGAGGATGATGAGGAGGATGAGGAGCCCTCCAAGAAGAAGAACAAGAAGTAAATTACTTCTTGGTGCAGTCTTTTTCTCTTTTGTATGTAAATAAAAAATTCGCGTTCCACGCATGAAAGTAATGCGTGAGATACCAACGAAAACGACCAGATGCATGAATGATAATGTGAAAAGGAACGAGTGAAGTGAAGTCATCTTTGTTCGTGGGACCTTTGTTGCTTGTTGGTTGCATTGGGCAGTAATCTCGACTCGCCTTTTTTTTTATTTGTACATGTATGGCCATATGAGTTGTGCGTGTGAAGAACAATGCCCTTCCCTGCTCTAGCTCTACCTTTTTTTGTCGAACTTGGGTCATCAATTAAATGGCTCTTTGAGCTGAGACGTTGTCCCTTTTCCCTCTTTTATTTCTCCCGACACCTGCGTAACTTTCACTTTTTTCTTCTTTTTTCCTTTTCTTCACACCTTCTTCCTCTCCCTCCTTTTTCTTCCGCTATCATTCCCATCCTCACTCCACCCGGCACTACTTGACACGACACGACCAGACTCAACTGTCGACCTGATTGACGGGCGCAATTCACTCCTTACAAACGAAAAAGGCCCGATCTCCATAATACACTCTCGAGGGAAAGAAGAAAAGGGCTGTTACGCTTTGCATTCATAAGAAACACGCGACGACATGTTGGAAGGACTGGTCGCAGGTCTTCTCAACCGATTCATCGGTCCCTATGTCACCAACCTCGACGTCAGCCAGCTCAACATCGCCATCTGGAGCGGTATGTTTTTTTCTCAGGAGAAAAGGAAGAGGAATAAAAGCGAGACAAAAAGCGCCTACGTTCCTATTGCACCTCGTTTTGTGACCTCGGGCAGTGACCAAAGAGGTTTGTTTCTCACGGAGAACACTCGTTAACGAAACTCCCATCTTTACTATCCATAACGTAACATACACATGCAGGTGATGTCAAGCTCACCAACTTGCGACTTAAGAAGGACGCGCTCGACAAGTTCAACCTTCCCGTCGATGTGATTGAAGGTGAGTTAGTTAGTTCTCTCAAGAGCATTTCTTCGTCTTTTCTTTTGGAGTTAAGTGGTGTCTTATTCAACAATGTTCGATGACAGAGTTCTGACGATCACATTTTTTTCTCCTTGCTGCGAAATTATCTCCACGCTCTTATTCTTAGGCTACCTGGGTGAACTCACGCTTAGCATCCCTTGGGCCAACTTGAAGAACAAGCCCGTCAAAGTCTATATCAACAATCTCTACCTTCTATGTGTTCCCAAGGGCGAGTCTGAGGTAAGCAAAGGCACCCGGTCGAGACTTAGCAACGAAAAACAACAAACTACAATTATCGTTGCCCTTGCCACCCCAGGAACTCACACTCCAACACTTTTTCATCTCTTTGGCATAGTACAACCCAGATGAAGAGGCCGCACGAGCACAGGCACTGAAGGAGGATAGACTGGAGAATGCCGAGCTTTTGAGCACAAAACCCACGACTGGCATGGATGGTACGGGCATGTGCACACCGTCAACGTCCGCTGTGTGAGTTAGGAGTGTCATGTGTGTCCAATTCGCAGATTCTAACCCCTCTTTAATTCTGTTGCTGTTGTTTGTTCTGTCTGTCTCCTCCTGCACTCCCATTTACGGTCGTGTCAGACGAGGAGAAGAAGAATGCAACGTTCTTGAACCAGCTCATTACCAAGGTGGTCGACAACCTGCAAGTTTCGATCAACAATATTCATATTCGATACGAGGACAAGTTGTCCGATCCAAAGGTATGTACCAACACCAGCCAAGTCTGATATGAGAGCCACGGCTCGGTCCAAGGATTTCATCCTCCCCAGCCCATTGTTGTTTTCTTAAAATTTTTGAACCGTTGACCAACATGAAAACGTCTGTGTGTACTGTCACAACCATCACCCATCTTAAATAGCATCCGTTCTCCGCCGGCTTGACACTCTCGCAACTCTCTGCAGTCTCCACAGACGGCGAGTGGTCCCCAACATTTATTCATGATGAGGCCAATACTATTCACAAGGTAAAACACGGACACGTTTTTTTTTTTTTTTTTTTTTTTTTTTTTTTTCTCCATTTTCGTGGTCGCACGCGCGTCACATTTTTTTTTTTTTTTTTTTTTTGCTGACTCTTCCAACGGAATGAATGACACGTCGAAAATAGCTTGCCACGCTGGACTCTCTGGCCATGTACTGGAACACAGACTCGCGTTCGCTTGCCGGACGGAGCAAAGAAGATGCACTGAAGGTGTTCGTGGACCTTATCGCCAAAGCCGAACATGTCCCAGAGGAGCACCAGTACATCCTCAAGCCAGTCTCAGGAACAGGAAAGATTAAGCTTAACAAACGTTATGGTGGCGACGTTCCTAAGGCTGGAGTTTCGCTCAACTTTGAAGAATTGGGATTCGTAGTTGATGATGAGCAATACAACAACGTGCTTCTGATGATGGGCCTTTTCCATTCCTTCATGAGGCAACACGAGGTAAGTCCTCAATCGTCTTGCACTTGTTGTTGTCCAACCAACGATTTCATCCGCTTACAATCATATTACTTGAATTTCGTAATAGTTCCGGAAATTCCGACCTCCCAAGGCCATCACGCCCAAGAAGGATCCACTGGCTTGGTTCCGTTATGCAGGAAACGCGGTGCTCTCACAGATTCACGAAAGGAATCGCAAGTGGACCTGGGCGTACTTTGAAGAGCGTCGTGACGACCGCAAGGCGTATGTTGAGCTTTACAAGAACCACAAGCTGGGCCGCAACGATGTCGAGGACGAGGAAAGGCTCAAGGCACTGGAGTGGAAGCTTTCATATGATGACATTCGATTGTACAGGAGCATCGCCAAGGGTGTTTTGCGTAGAGAAAAAATCCTGATCAAGAAGAAGCAGGTCGCCGAACAACCCAAGGGCTGGCTCAGTTCTTGGTGGTACGGCAGCGGAAAAGATTCAACCGAGAGTAATGCCGAGGTATGTCACAGGCCTAATTTTGCTCCGCTTCGTATGTCGTGGGTTTTTTAGAGTGGTTCTAACCTTATCCATTCCTTCTTGCATGGGTTGACTAGAACGAGGACTCGACATCTCTCACCGACGCTCAGAAGCAGCAGCTATATGATGTTATTGACTACGATGAAAAGGCAGCACTTCAGGCTAATCTGGAGGAAGCAAAGGACACGATTCTCTTTGCCATCAACGCCAAGCTTAAGACTGGATCTTTCGCATTGAAGAAAAGCCCCCATGGAGCAAATACGACTATCTTCAGTATCGTCTTCGACACATTCATTGCCAACGTCTTGCAGCGCACAGACAATTTCCAGGCCGGAATTGCCCTCGGAGGCTTGACCTGTATCGATGGAACTACTCAAAATACGCTCTATCCTAAAATCGTCCGCGTGAAAGAGGCTGAGAGCAAGAAGGGCTTGTTGTCCACTGTCACAGACGGCGGCACTGTGTACGGCGGAGAGGAGAGCCATAACGCAGGCGTTAACAATGCAGCAGAGTAAGAATCTTCCCATCATGTTTGGGCGTCATTTTTGTCACAGCATATATTTTAAGATGTATTATTTACATGTTCTACATTTGCATTTCTTAGACTAGACTTCAATCCATTCTTCTCGGTTAACTTTGAGCACAACCCATTGGACGGCCATGCGGATAACGTCCTGGAGGTCAAGATGAGGCACTTGGAGATCCTATACAACCCTAAGACAGTCGATACTGTCCTCGATTTCCTGAAGCCACCTCAGAGCGAGGCCGATAGCATCAACGCCCTATTGGAAGCTGCTGGAGACACTTTGGAAGGATTGGCGGCTCAAACACGAGCTGGACTGGAGTATGCGTTGGAGGAGCACAAACGCTTGGATCTGCGTGTTGACATGGACGCTCCTGTCATGATCTTCCCCGAGAGGTAAGATCCGCTTTATTAGGACTGGCAGGCCGTTCATCGCTAGGTTTTTTACCTGCTTGCAAACATTCTAACATAACCATGCCATCTTTTTATAGTTGCACGGATATCAATGCACTCGTCGCGGTACTTGATGTTGGTCACATCTTCGTCGAGAGCAAACTGGTTTCTAAGGAGGACATGGCTGTTGTCGAGAGCAACCACAAGCGTACCTTAGACCCCATCGCATTTGAGAAGCTGGAGGATCTCATGTATGATCGATTTGTTGTCCAGCTCTCGAGCACACAGCTCTTGGTTGGTCAATCCGTCGAGCGTTGTTTGCAGCAGATCCGCAAGCCGTCCAAGGAGAACGACCTCCATGTCATCGACAAGATCAACATGACCTTCCATGTGCACCTCTCCATTCTGCCCCAGGCTCCTAACTTGACAAAGATTAGAGTCTTTGGTGACTTGCCTTTGCTTCAGATCAACTTCTCTGATAGGAAATACAAGACCTTAATGCGTATTGTCGATTTGGTTGTTCCTAAGGATCCCGAGGCACCAGCGGCGCCACCATCCAAGCCCAAGTCTTCCATGAAACTGCCACCTTTGCTCTCCATGAACTCCTACAAGGACGATCTCGTTCTTGGTGACACGACGGAAGGAGAGTCCGATGAGGAACGCGGAAGTACCAGTCAGGAAGAAAAGGCTGTTGAAAAGGAGAAGGTACGCTTACGATTAATATGTCAGATTTCTTACCACTCGTGCTTCAATAACATCGTGTAGGCTTGGTTACTGACTCGTTTCGTTTTTTCCCATGTCTATCATTGATAATAGGAGATAAGAAGCGCGAAGCTGTTCCAAAAAACGTTCCAGTTTAGCTTCAAGGTTGCCAAGTTTGCAGTGACACTTAAGAAAGCTCTTCAGGATGTCAACGCCCCTGAGAGGGTGCTGGCCGATCTGATCATCGAAAAGTTCGATCTCCAATTTGCACTTCGTCCAGTGGATATGCGCGTGGATATTGTTCTCGGTTCGCTCTATGTCGAGGACAAGGTCGAGCCGGCTCCACTCTACCCTTACTTGCTCTCGTCTGATGCCGATGGCAAGTCACCAGCATCTGGAGGAGTCGAAGATCTTGTGCGAGTCTCCTACATCAAGGTCAACCCAACCTCACCCGATTACCTCACCAAGTACAAGGGCATTGATGCCACCGTCGACATCTCTCTTTCGACTGTCACCATGATCCTCACGCGCAAGAGTGTGTTGACCCTCTTCGACTTTATTCTTACCACATTCACCGGGCCTGCTCCAGCACAAGCGCAGCCTCCACCTCGGCCAGCAGCCGCCAACGGGGAACTTACTGCCAGCCAGACGGCTCTCGCTCAACCTGACGACAAGCCTGCAGGTCAGGACAAGATGAAAGTCAAGGTCAAAATGACCAGCATCAACTTTATCCTCAATAACGACGGCCAGAGACTGGCAACCATGGCGCTGTCACAGTGTGATGTCTCCGTTCTAATGACGCCGCCCACTATGCGCGTCAATGTCAAACTGGGCAACTTTACGCTGACAGATGATATCAACCCAGGGAAGCAACAGATCCTGGCAATTCAGGGCGAAGAGTTTGCCGATTTCGCTTACGAGACCTACGATGTTCATGCGACGAACTACCCTGGCTACGACGCTTCCGTCTTCTTGAAAGCAGGATCACTGCAGCTGACTTTCCTCGAGGAGTCTATCCGACAGTTGCTGGACTTTTCGACCAAGTTTGCCAGGATGCACGTTCTTTACGACTCTGCCCGCAATGCAGCTGTCAACCAAGCGCAGGCCTTGCAGACGACCCAGACCAAGTTCCACTTCGATATCAACGTCAGCACGCCCATCGTCATCTTGCCCAAGGATGCAAAGTCTCGCAACACTATCGTCGCCAACCTGGGAGAGATTTCGATTAGGAACGAGTTTGCGGAGGACACTCATATTGAAGGAGGTACTTTGGATCAGATGAAGCTCGGTATCCATTCGATCAACCTCCTCAGTCAGTTCTACTTTGACGACTCGATCCAGGAGCTACAAATTATTGAGGATGTCGATATTGAGTTTGATGTGATTCGAGCCGCACACAAGGATAGTTTGGCGCGTCCTGACATGGAGCTGATCGGTCAGATGTCGGAGGTCAACATGAACCTGACAGAGCTCCAGTACAAGACTCTCTACGAGATCTCGCTCTCGGTCGCCCGCGCCTTTGGAGGCGGCACTGAGGAGGACACGAATGCGTTGGCAGCCTCAGCCGGAATCACAGCTGCTCCAGCACCACCGCCTGTCGTTGTCAAGTCGACTGATGAGCGTTGGACTTCGATGGATCTGGTATTCAGTCTGCCCAAGGTTGCCCTGGAGATCTACCATGGCGATGCAACACAGAAGGAAGAGTTGCGCGACTGTAGTTTCTCCAAGTTTTCCCTAACCAAGACCGACTTCAAGTATAAGATGCAGACCGATTCGACCATGCAAGCGGAGCTCTCTATTCAGGATCTCATCATCAACGACACCAGACGCAACGTCAAGACCAAGTTCCGTGAGATCATCCCCGCCAACTTGCACGACAGCCCCCAGATCTCTTTGTCGTTCAGCACCTTTGACGACAAAAGCATGCTCGTCTTGTTCAACTTGGACAGCCCCAAGGTCATTTTCCATTTGGAATATATCTTTGCTCTGCAGAACTACTTTACGAGTGTCCTCACGCCGGGACCCGCGGCAGAGCCCCCCAAGGCCGACAGACGACCATCCACGACAAGTCAGGTCTCGAACCGCACCAATAGCTCCCGCAACGCCGCCACAACGCCTAAAGCCATCGAGCCTGCCAAGCCTGTAGAACAAGGCCCTCCTCTGCACTACAGAGTCAGCGTCAACTCGCCCGAGATTATTTTGCTCGCCAACGCTGCCAGCTCGGCTACAGACTCCATTATCCTTTCGGCCCATCAAGTCGTGTTGTCCCAACAGGAGACCATGACCTTGATTGTTGATCGCGTCGGAATGTTCTTATGCAAGATGGACAAGCGTGAGGATACCTGCCTTCGGTTTATCGACAACTTCGACATCGCTCTTTCCATGGGAACTCGCTCGCCTACACCTGGACACCAGCTCACTAACATCACTCTGGATGTTCGACCCTTGGTTCTGAGATTGTCGTACCGTGATGCTATGCTGGTCATGGATATTGTCAACAAAGCGACAGAACTCCAGTCGAAGGCCCAGCCTGTCGTGGAAGAGAAGCCCAAACCAGCCAAGCAGGTTCAAGGAGCCGGACCAACGCCTCGAGCGATCGCAGAGGCTGACAGACGTGCAGTTGTTACCTCGGCCACCTCTATCGCGCCCAGGCCCAATGCCAAGCGCATCGTCGAGGAAGCCTCCTTTGTCTCAACTCGCGAAACGGTAAGCCTGCAAGAAATAGAGATTGTAACCTATATTGTCGTTTTTATGCAGTTGCTAACATGACTTTTCGTATACAATTTTTTTTTATTAAATTAGCTTAAGGGAGTCATCCAAGGTCTCCAACTTATTCTCATCGATGACATGCACAGTTTGCCGATGCTGGACTTGAAGCTGGACCGATTCGATTTGGAGGTTAAGGAGTGGTCGTCGGAGATGAAGGTCGATACTTCCCTTCGCCCGAGCATCAACTACTTCAATGTCAGGAACTCCCACTGGGAGCCTCTTCTTGAACCCTGGCAGTTGGTGATCCACGTTGCCAAAGTTGTTCAGCCTGCCAACATGCTGATTGACGTGTTCTCCAAGCAGGATCTCAACATCAACATTTCACACACTTTCATCGAGACTGCCCTGCAAATCATGACGACCATCCAGAAAGAGCCAGAGCATGCGGCATCCATCAACCGCGAGACTCTGGTGCCTTATGTCCTGAAGAACAGGACAGGTTATCCTCTGCATGTCTGGGCCGAGTCGGAGAACAACATTGACATTGTCGTTCACAAGATGAAGGACGGTGCCAATCTGCCCTGGCGATTCGACGACTGGAGAAAGATGCGTGAGGTAAGTTGTATGGTCATCAGTAATCTTGGTTTCAAAGCATACTCCTATCCTTACAATTTAGATATTTACCCTCATGTTATTTCCTTTCTACTTTATAGACTGTGGCTAGCAAAAAGAATACTCTTGGCATCCAGTTTGATGGAGTCCCATGGGAGAGTCTCAAGGATGTCCCTGTCGAGAGGGAAGGACGCTACCTGTACGTGCTTCGACCCAAGTTGAACAAGGTCTCTCACCGTGTTGCTGTGGACATCCAGATCAAGAACAACGTCAAGGTTGTCACCTTTAGTTCTGCTTTGTTGGTCGAGAACGCCACTTCCTTGCCCATCGAGGTCGTGGTTGTTGACGAGAAGAGGAAGCACCTTTCCAGTGCTCAGAAGATTGCCCCTGGTGAGGATTACTCGGTCCCCATCGAGTCAGCATACAAACACCGCCTTCTCGTTCGTCCTGATCCAGGATTCAACTACAACTGGAGCACAGAGCCTATTTTCTGGCGCGATCTGGCCACGCAGCAGCACAACCAGCAGCGATACGGATCGGATGGCCAGAGTGTCAACTCTGTGAGTTGCCAACCCAGCGAAGACCAGACCCAACAGCCATTCCGTTTCCAGGTTCGCGGGGGAACTGACAACTTTGATCCGCTTGCCAAGGACTATCCTTACATGACTATCCGTCTCAGTGCCCCTGTAGAGATCGAGAACTTGTTGCCCTACAACATGCGCTACACCATCATGGAGAAGACTTCGCCCAAGCACAGCGGACCTGTGGTGACTTCTTACCTGCGCAAGGGCGGAATCTCGCCATTGCACACCGTTGATGTTCGGAACCTTATGCTCCTTAGCGTTGTGATCGAGAACACAACCTTCCATCCTAGCGAATACGCCATCGTCACTTCACATGACCCCGATGAACTCCCTGTTGAAAACACGTTGACATTGCTCGACCCTGAAGGACTCAAGTTGACTCTCGGCATCCACCGACAGTAAGTTAGCCTGCATTGGTATTTTCGCTTTTATTGATAGACTCACCCATCGTATGCTTACCCTACATCTTTTGCTTTGTTTTACATAGTGTCATCCCCAACTCTGGTGGAGCAGTAAAGTTCAGTATCTTCTGTCCCTACGTGATCCTGAACAAGACTGGCTTGGATCTCATTTTCAAGGCCAAGTCATTCATGCAGAACGCCAAGATTGCCGCTGGGCAGGGCTCCAACCGCATGGTCCAAAATAAGGCACTTCCTCTTATGTTCTCGTACGGCAAGACGGAGAACGGCAACCGCATGCTGGTCCAGGTTGGCGGAAGCTCACAGTGGAGTCGACCCGTTAGTTTTGAGGCTGTTGGAAGTATCATGGAGATTGCGGTGCAGGCAGCAGAGCGACCAGAGGAAATTCATTTGGGAATGAACGTTGAACTTGGCAAGGGCAAGTACGCCTTGACCAAGATTGTCACCATTACCCCTCGCTTCATCCTCAAGAACAACTTGGATGAGGATCTGAACTTCCGGGAATTCGGTTCCAACAACGTCACCTTGTTGCCAGCCCACCAGCGCGTTCCTCTGCGGTACATGCGCCAAGGACAGCAGAAGCTGCTCTCCCTTCGACTTCCTGGAGTCACCTCGAGATGGTAAGCACGCGAATGACCTGCTTAAGGATTTGTAATTTTATGTCCTTTTGTGGAATTACCAACTAACTACATGTTTTTTTTACTGAACTTTAGGACGGCACCTTTCAACATCGACGAAATGGGCAAGATGTACGTTACGATCTTGCGTAGCGATGGTGAAGTCGAACTTATTCGCATCCATGTAATGATGGAGGTGGCCACCGTGTTCATCGTTTTGAACAAGGAGGAGGGTCGTTGGCCATACCGCATCGACAACCGTTCGTCGTGGGATATCGCCTTCAGCCAACACGTAAGTCGCGCGCGTCGTGCATACTTCCATATTGACCGGTCATCAAAGGTCAACACATTCTAACACTCGTTTTTCTCGACATTCTTTGATCTATCAGAGCAACGTTCGCAGCGATTCTGCTACAGCATCGACTGCCTCGTTCTCGAGCTCTGCCGCCAAGGTCTACAAGCTCAAGGCAGGCGAGACGATGGCATACTCCTGGGATCTGCCTCACATGAAGGAGAAGACCTTGGTGTTGAATGTCAACGGTCGCGAGCGTGAAGTGAGTTTGCAGGAGATCGGATCCTTGGTTCCCTTTAAGTTCCCAGCAGGCGACACCAATGGCATTCTCGCTATTGACGTCATTGCGGAGGGTCCTACGCAAGTTTTGGTGCTCGCAGATTACGACTCGAAGCAGAGTTTATTTAAGCAGCGATCGTCAAGTCAACTTACGGTCAGTGACAGGAGCGAGGACGGCAAGGATATTTCCAAGGACGGCTTCGAGGTCATTGATGTCGACGCCGTAGTTACATTCAACTTCCAGGTCCGACTTGAGTGCATTGGTATCTCTGTCCTGAACCAGCGAATGCAGGAGTTGATCTACATGTCAATGACGGGTCTCGAGATGCGATACACGGACTCGAACATGTATCAGTCTGTCAACATGTTAGTGAAGTGGCTTCAGATCGACAACCAGTTGTACGGAGGATCAAGTCCGATTATCCTCTGCCCGACACAGACCCCCAAGGACGGCAAGGACTCAGCTGCTCACCCAACCTTGCACAGTGCCCTGGTAAGAGCCAAGGACGAGACTCACGGAGTTGTTTACTTCAAGTACTTCTCGGCGTTAGTTCAAGAGTTGACTGTAGCGATGGACGAGGACTTTTTGTACACTCTTCTTGAGTTCTCAAAGTTCAACGTGCCGGGATGGACCGAGAACCCAAGCAAGGTTCAGCTGTGTGACGAGAGTCTCGATCTTCCAGAGCCTACAGCCAATGAAGGCGAGAGTCAGCTGTTCTTTGAGGTGCTCCACTTGCACCCCATGAAGGTCAACTTGTCTTTCATGCGATCGGATCGCGTCAATATCGAGGAGACCCAACAAAAGACCTCGAGCCACAACCCTATTATGTACGTCTTCAACGTACTCACCATGGCCATCGGAAACATCGATGTAAGTCTTTACTTTGTTCGCTGCTTTTGCACTAGAAAAATGTGTTTTGCCAACTATTAAGTACGAAATTTTAATCCTATATCAATTAACAATTACATCTAGGCTGCACCGATCACACTGAACGCATTGTTCTTGGAGAACGTTCGTGCGAGTGGACCGGTGTTGGTGGACCTTTTGCAGAGACATTACAGCCAGGACTTCTTCTACCAGCTTCACATGATTGTTGGTTCGATCGAGTTCTTGGGTAACCCTGTTGGTCTCTTCAATAACCTCAGTTCAGGGGTGGTCGACTTTTTCTACGAGCCCTACCAAGGATTCATTATGGCAGATCGCCCACAGGAGATTGGCCTGGGTATTGCTCGAGGCACTTCGTCGCTGCTCAAGAAGACGGTGTTTGGATTCTCAGACAGTCTTGCCAAGATCTCTGGATCTGTCGGAAAGGGTCTTTCAGCTGCTACTATGGACAGGACCTTCCAGGAGCGACGACGCATGGGCAGCCAACGCAACGCGCCCAAACATGCGCTTTCGGGATTGTCTCAAGGAGCTTCATCGTTGGCCAAGGGAGTTGTCAGTGGAGTGACCGGTATTGTCGAGCAGCCGTTGCAAGGTGCCCAGAGCGGAGGCGTCGAGGGCTTCTTCAAAGGAGTGGGCAAGGGTCTTGTCGGTGCTGTGACCAAGCCATTAGTCGGAGTCTTTGATTTTACGACCAACGTGACGTCTGGCATCCGTAACACGACGACTGTCTTTGACAAGGACCAGAAGCGCAAGCGTATCCCGCGTCACGTCCCCAAGAACGGCATCTTAACCCTTTATGACAAGTCTGAGGCAGTCGGCCAGTTCTGGCTCAAGCAGATTGACAGCGGACGGTACTTTTACGATGATTATATTGCGCACCTGGTCCTTAAGGGTGACAACATGGTCGCGATGTTGACATCCAAGCGGATCATGGTCTTCCGGGCCGAGAGTCTGAAGGTTGAATGGCAGTTGGAGTTCTCTGAGATCCAGGCGATTGCACCCTTCCCGCGTGGTATCTCGATCACCAGTCGACGTGACCGACAGGAGAACTTTATCCCGATCTTTGAGCAGAGCTCGCTCCAGTGGTTCAGCAGTAAGATCGAGGAGAAGGTCAGTCAGTTCAACGCCGAACTCAAGCCTTTGGAGTAATAGCATGAGCGTAGAAATGGGGAAGGAGTTTCTTAGATAGTCATTTTCTTTTTTTCAATTTTCAAACCAAGAATATATCTGATCAGTAATCATTTAACGCGTGTCACACTTGTCAATGGTTTCTTTTAAAAGGGAGACGGTAAGATATTTTTTTTTTTGATTCTTCTTCTTTATTTGGATGGTATTAAAATTACAATGTTCTTTGTTGTTTTGTTGTTATTCTTCTAATAGGACAAAGGGAGGAGGATGAGTTGGTATGTCGGACAGAGGGGAGAGAGAGGTTGTGTTTAAACGGTCATGGTAGCAAACTTTGCGAGAATGTCCTGCTTCTCCTGGTCAGAGAGGCTCTGGAGAATACGGTCAAAGCCCTCGACAACACCGGCGCGGTCAGAGGTGTACATGCGAACGACCTCCTCAGCAGTGCCAGCAGCAGTCAACTCCTGGATCAAGGCGTCAACCCTGCGGGACTGGCCCTCGAACCACTCGAGGACAACACGGTCCTCATGCTCCCAAATCTGGGTGAGCTCGGCCTCCGAGGCGTGGACGGTGTCGCGGCCGAACCAGGCCTTGAGAGTCGTAGTCTGGTCGTCGCGGGTCTGGGTCTTGCTGGCAATGGTCATGCGGCGGCGGACGTACTCCTCGGCGAGTCTTCTGCGGACGCGCCAGTAGAAGTAGCGACGGGCGTTGGTCCAGTCGAGCGACTCGCGGATAGTGCCCTTGGCCTTCATGCGGCCGGCGGTATCGTGGAGGTCGGCAAACTGGATGGCGAGCTGCTGGTAGACGGGCAAGAGCTCTTGCTCGCGCTCGGTGAGCTTAACCTTGATCGACTCGCGGTCAGCGCTGGGGAGGTCGGGCTTCTCGTACTGGGCCTTGAGGTCGCGGTACTTGTCGTCGAGACGCTCCATGGTAGCCAACAACTGGGCCTTGCGGAACTTAATCTCAACAATACCCTCAGGCTCGAGGACACCGGCACGGGAACGCTTATCGGCATACATCTCCATCATGCTCTCGTTGATCGTAGGGTCAACAACGACCCAGGCACCTCCACGGAGCTCTCCGTTGGGGACGACATAGACAAAGACGGGCTGCTTGTAGGACGAGAGGGCATCGACAATGAACGATCCGTATTTGAGAATCTCGTTGTACATGTCGCGCTGACCACCCGAGAATCCACGCCAGTTGGCAAAGATCATCAAGGGCAGCTGCTCTCCCTTGTTGAAGTCGTTGATCGCCTGGGCAGTCTTGTAGGCAGAGTTGGGGTACCAGACGTTACCGGCTTCCATCAAGACCTGCTCGACAGAGTCGCCGTTGGCGGGATCGGCGGGGATGATATGCTCAACCGATCGGGTCTCGACAGCAATGACTCCCATAGGGACACCGCCCAAACGAGCGCGACCAACAACAACAGTCCGGGCCCAGCCGGTCAAGGTCTCGGTGAAGGAGCCCTTGTCAAAGAAACCAGTCTGGAAGGCAGCACCCTCCTCCTCGGCATCCTTACCGCCAATCAACCAGCGAGGGTCATAGACGGCACCCTTGGGGGGCAAGTAGTCGATATCACGGTCCCAAGTGTCGTTGCTGACGGTAATGGGGACGGGGGCGTTCTTGCGCTCGGGAATGTACGACAACCAGTTGACAATCTTACCAATACCCTCGTAGTCGTTCTGGGCAGTCAAGTGCGAAACTCCATTCTTGTACATGATCTGCGTACCACCGAGCTGCAAGTTCGAGGTGTAGACATCGCGGCCGAGCAACTTGTTCAAGGCGGGGGCTCCAGTCAAGATGATGGGCTGGCCCTCGTTCTGAATAGTACGCTGACCCAAGCGGACCAAGTAAGCACCAATACCTATTTGAAGTTAATGAGATTAAATAATTACCATTAGTAAATAATACAAGCGAAAGAGAGGTTCAAATTTGAAAAAGAATGAGCAAGAAAGGTAAACTTACCGACAGAGCGGCAAGTAACCAAGGTGATGGTGAAGATGTCATCATAGGCACGGGAGGTCTCTCCGGCAATCAAGCCAGATCCACGCAAGTTTTCAACACCAAGACCATCGACGGCACCAATGACATCGGTAATCTTGTGGCGAGTCTCGCCATCCTCAACAATGGTCTCGGTCAAGACAGACTTCTTGCCCGAACGCTCCTCCTGAGCCTCCAACTGCTTCAAGCCGGCATCGGTAAGGTAGATGTACTTGAATCCCTTGGAGGGGTTCGAGGCATCGTTCCAGCACGAGTTGAAAAGGCCAATGACCTCCGAGGCAAGACCAATTCTGGCTCCAGAGTTGGCAGAGAGGTAAACACGGGGGATGCCCAACTTTCTGGCCAACTCCGAGGCCTTATAGAAGACCAAGTCCTCCTCGGGTCCGAACGATCCAATGTTGTAGGTGATGTCATTGGCAATCACAATGATCTGGCGACCCTCGGGGTACTCGGGAGTGCGGAGGGTGAAGATCCAAGCGACCATACCGCAATTGTTCGAGCCGGCCTCACGGACAACTTGCTGCAACTGCTGCTTCTCATCCAGAACCAACTCGCGCATCTCCAAGACCTGGTTAGGGGCCTTGAGCGAGGGGTTAGCCTTGACGGCATGGTTCCACTGGGCACGGACGGCCTGACGGAAGAGCTCGCCAAAGTCGTAGACGTAAGTGGTGCCCATCAAGTGAGCCTTGTAACGTCTAGGCTGGAGCCACTCCTTGGTAGGGTAGGGCTGGTTGACGGGCAAGAGGTGGAAGGGACCGGTGGGGCCGACAGACTTAAAGATGGCGCCCTTGTCGGTCTGGATCTCACGATAAGTGTCGACATTCAAGACGTAACCAGAGACATTGGAGATGATAAAGCGGAGAGGAATGGGGTCGGCAGCATCGTTCTTGGACTGGACGTTGAAGCGGATCTCGGCGCCAGTGACGCGGAGGCGCCAGAGACGCTTGCCGTGGCGATCAATAAAGCCCTTGAGGGCAGACTCGACCTCAGTGGCATCCAACTGGAAGGTGGGGATGAAGTTGATGAACAAGTGGTTGCAGTCCGACTGCTTGTAAGTGGCACCGACAATCTCGAGGGCGTCCAAAATGTCGTTCAACAGACGGTCAGTCTCCGAGATCAGGTAGTCGGCAGTACGGACGCTTGAGCGCAGGCGACCAGGGCGGACCAAAGCGCACACAAAGAAGCGGCAGTCCGAAATGTTCTCCTTGCCGACGGCGTAGTAGACGTGGACCTGACGGTTGTCAATGAAGCAGGGCTTGATGTCAAAGTTGGAGAGACGCGACAGCTCGAGACGGTAGGCCATGGCGGGCTCAATGTGACGGATGGTCTGGTCCTCGGCATAGTTGTTGCGCTCACGGAAGGTGAAGTATGAGGGGTAGTTGCCCTGACGGAAGATCAAGAAGGTCATGCGACGGATGCCGTGCGAGCGGAGGTGCTCGGACTGTCCCTTGACGATGGGGCTCAAGAGGTTCAGCCAGTAGTCGTCGTCGTTGGGGTGGATCGACTCGGACTTCAAGACAACGTTCAAGACGTTGTTGTGGACACTGGTGGCCTGGACGTGAGCCAAATGCTTGTTGGACTTGACCGTAGGGAAGAAGTCCAAGACAGACTGGAAGCGACCCTCAAGCTCCTTGATGTCACGGACAGCGAGGATACCACCGGTACGAACGGGCTCGGGATCGGCCTTGTTGATCAAGTAGCTCATGTCACTGACACTGGCAACGCGGTTGGGCCCGCTCTCGGAGGACTTGTTGGGGGTGTTGAGCAAGAACTTCCAGGTGATCAAGAGAGGGTTATGCTCCATGTGGTAGTTGATGTCCAAAATCTCGTAGGCATGGTAGGCACGACGGCAGTAGACCTCAAAGGCAGCAAGGCGGACATGGGCCGACTCGTGGTAGAAGAAGTTGGGCAGGACATCAAAGACAGTGTAGGTGGTATCGACCAATTCCTTGAGGTTGTCGTAGTTGGGCATGCGAGCCTCATGATCACCACCGTAGATCTCCTCGGTGACACTCGAGCGCAGGATCTTCTCCATCTGGGCCTGACGCTCCTCGAACGAGGGCAGTTGGACATGGATCAACAACTCCCTGGCCTTCAGCGAGACCTTGGAGGTCAAGCGACCGTTCAACTCGGCTAACTTCTTGAGAATGGGCGAGAAGAACTTGTCAAGGGCTCCACCGGAGGAAGTGGGCTTGATCTGGTCGAGGAGGGACAAGACCAAGTTGTTCTTGGCAGTGACGCGCGAGTGCGAGAGAGCAATGTGGATGACCTTCTCAACATCGTCCTTGTACTGGTCACGGAGGGCCAAGAGGGTCTCCTCTTCGCGAGCAGAGTCATCAAAGAGCGACTCGACCTCGTGGTACTTGGTTAAGTAGTGGGCAATGAAGCTCCAGGAGTGGGTCTTGAGACCGGTCTGATATTCCTGGATGATGGTGGTCAGGGGGCCAACCGAGGCGAGGAAGGAGGAGATATCGGCGGGCTTGGAGAAGTTAGCACGGCAGTGGGAATCGATTAAGGCCTGGAGGGTGCGGGCGGGGAAGTGCTCGTGGTTCTTCATCGACTGGTCGACCTCCTGGTGAAGTGAAAGCTCCAACTTGGGAGGGATTCTATTGTTGGAACATGACAAAAGTAAGTTAGAATAAAGCCAGACAGACAGACACAGATTGACTCCTCCCCGCCATTCGCAATCCGACTCCATGTGAAATGAATTCCGCTCGTGTTGGTTGCGCCGTCATAAAAATGTTGATGTTGTCAATATGTCGATATTTACCTTCCGCTCAGGGCAGCAAAAACCTCGTTGAACTCCAAGTAGGGGAGCTCGGGAGTCTGGAGGACCTCAAAGATCTCCTTCAATGTGGGCTGGACCAAGGCCTGGTTGTCGTATCCATCCATGGCGTTGTCGAGGATCAATCTCAACTCGCGGTAACGCTGATGAGGCTTAGCTCCGTGGATGGTAGGCTGACCCATGGGAGGAAGCTGACCCTCGAAGGGCTTGGCGTGCTTGACACGGGAAGGGTCGTCCAAGGAGAGGATACCGATGATATCGCCGGCCTCCAAGGTGGTGCCGGGCTGCTTAATGAACTGGACGATACCATCCTCGGTGGCGATCAAGGGCATGTACATCTTCATGACCTCAATCTCAGCATAGGCCTGGGAAGCTTTGACGTGATCACCAGATTCGACCAAGAAGCGGACCAACTTTCCAGGAGAGGGGGAACGGAGCTGAGTGGGGTCGTTCTCCTTCTCGAGCAAACAGGTCTTGCCGTCGACCATCAGACGAGTGGCCTGAACCTCCTCCAACGAGTAGGTGGTGTGGGCCTTGCCGTCCAAAAGAACCAGGAGACCACCGTCAGTCAAGGGACGGACAGAGATGGAGATCATGGATCCGTTGAGGTACATGGTGTAAGAGTTGGGGCCGGAGCGGGTGGCAGTGAAGTTGTAACGAACACCGTCGTAGATGAAATCGAGCTGGTTGACGGAGCGAAGAACATCCTTGCTAGGGATCTGACCCTTCTCCAGCGACTTCTTGTACTCCTTGAGGCAGTTCTCTGAGATGGTGTGGGCCTTGTTGACGGCACCGCACATGACGGCCAACATGGTCTCAGGACGCTCAGCAGTCAAGTTGTTAGAGATCAAGCTGTCAAGCCAGCCAGTGTTGATGGTGTTCTCCTCAAACTCCTGCGTCTCCAAAAGGCGAATGAGGTACTCGACGGTGGTACGGAAGTCACCACGAATCGACAGCTCCTTGAGGGCGACGACCATGTTCTTTCTCGACTGACCACGATCCTGACCGTAGGCAAAGATATGTCCGAACTGCGAGTCGGCAAACTCGTGGAGACCACCGGCAGAGCTGACGGAGAAGTAACCCCAGACGTTGGTCGACGATCTAAAGTTGAGCTCCTGCATCATTCCGCTTGAAGGCTTGAAGCCGGCATCGGGATTCTCGGCGGTGATACGGACGGCGATAACGTGACCCTTGGGGGCGGGCTTGCGCTGAGTCTCGAACGAGACCTGCTGGGCAAACTCAAAGTCGATCTCGGAGGTGCCGCTAGGCTGGAGACCGTAGAGGACACGGATGTCCTTGATGCGGTTCAGGGGCAGACCCATAGCAATCTGGAGCTGTGCAGCAGGCAGATTGACTCCAGAAACAATCTCGGTGGTAGGATGCTCGACCTGAAGACGGGGGTTCAGCTCCAAGAAGAAATAGGTGTCGGTGGCGTGAGAGTACAAGTACTCGACGGTACCAGCAGAGACATAACCGACCAACTTAGCAAGACGGACGGCAGCCTTCTCCATCGACTCGAAGGTGTCGGGCTTGGCGATGGTGACGGGAGCCTCTTCGATAATCTTCTGGTGGCGACGCTGGACGGAACAATCACGACCAAAGAGCGAGATGGCGTGTCCGTACTGATCGGCCAAGAGCTGGACCTCCAAGTGACGAGCGTTTCCGGCCAACTTCATGATAAAGACGGGGGAACCGGGGACTTCACCAAGGACCTGGTGGAAGGCCTGGGCAAACTTCTCGGGGTCCTCGACCTTGCGAATACCCTTTCCTCCGCCTCCTTCGGAGGCCTTGATCATGACGGGGAAGCCAATGGTGTGGGCCTTCTTGAGACCGTCCTCGGCATCGGTGACACAGGCGGCCTGATAGGCATCCTCGGGGACGGTGACGAAACCGTTAGAGTCCATCTCGGTGTCAGTGATACCGGTTCCGGACCAGCCCATGGTGGGGACATCAGCGGACTGGGCGACGATGGTGGACGAGATCTTGTCACCGAGGGAGCGCATGGCAGAGCCGGGAGGGCCGATGAAGATAATCTTTTGAGGGCTGTCGCGAAGGGACTCTGGCAGTTTGGGATTCTCGGAGGCATGTCCCCTATTTTTTAAAGATATACATAATCGTAATTAGCAATATTGAACGTTATCTGTTGCTTCAGGTGTCGCACTGTGCGGGCACAGGGGTGAAGAGACAACACCCATGACAAAGAGACAATGCAAAAGAGGCCGATGTTGACGCTGACAGCAGCACGACAGACAGACAACAACGACGACGACCAAGGAGAAAAACCAAGGTTGTACTACTGGCAGTGTGACTGTGATGTCGGTGTCGGTGTTGGTTGTTGGTGCAAATCGAATGTAATATAATCCTCGAAAATCAAAAAAAAAGCAAAAAAATGCTTCGACCCCCAGCAAAAATATTTTTTTTGGGGGGTAGGAGAAAAGGAAGAAGGGGCCGGACAAAAGGAACAAAACGAGCAAAGGAAGTTAAGGACAAGCGAGAAGGGGGATTCAAGACATGCTATTTTCCACACTCTTGCTCTAATCATATTCACAATATGCCTCTGAGCACATTGACCCATTGATCCACTTGCCACTGCCCACTGCCCTCGTTGCCACTAATATTTTATATCCAATGATACACTGATAAAAACACTGATCAATCATAACTATGAATCCTTGCGTCCCTCTCCCTCTCTGTCGCTTCATTACTAAGAGACAAAAAGAAAGTAACACCCGCTTGCTCCTGTGCCTGTAATGAATCTTGTATCCGTGCCCCTTCCAATGCCACCCCTCCTTTGTTATGTCCTCCTTGCCCCAAAATATCAATACACACTCCTCCAGGCAACATTCTACTGGTCGTCGTCGATATTGTTATTGTCGTGGTCGTGGTCGTGGTGGTGTAAATCTTCATGCCGTCGAAATACAAGAAATTGTCCCGCCCTACTGTTTCGTCAAATCTGATCTCAATCCCACCAAAAATACATTCAATCGAAAAATTAAAAAATAAAAAAAAGCCTAAAAAAGAAAGAAAATAAAAAAACTTACCATCCGGCCCAGACGGCATGAACTCCGGTGCGCTCGGCAATATCGACGATGAGGTCAACATTGGCGTAGTTATTGTTGTTGGAGCCTCCTGGTACCTCAACATACTGATCGGCCATGCGGATATATTCGGCGTTCACCTTGAGATCCTCAGGTGTGGCCATGACAGTAAACTGGATAGCGCGCTCGTCGCCAAAGGTCTCGTAAGCCCACTTGCGGACGGAGCGAATCTCCTTGACGGCAGCAATACCGTTGTTGGCGATCAGGACCTTTGTGATCACACTATGTCCTCCATGTTGGCTGACAAAATCGCGGACGGCGCCAGCAGGGGCCTTGTCTAATGCGTTTCCGCCTATTAGAAAAGAGAAATACAAAAAGGGTGGGAGAAGGGAGCATGGGGGAATTATCATGCAAGTTGTTGTTGTTAGTCGTGGCAAAAAAACAAGAAAAGCGCGAGAACATTGGCAAATGTGTCTACAATGTTCAATTGCTGTTTGTCATCATCGATCTGTCGCTCTCTTCTTCCTGTTCTTTTTGCGGCTCCTTATAGCTTTTGATCAACCCATTATTTAGGTGAGGTCGTCTTTTCTTTCCTTTTTTCTCAACTGAAAAATTTCAGATCTTATTCTCCCACGATAATGACAACCTCATGTCCAACACATATAAGAAGCGATAAACTCAATTGAGAATAGTAAACGAAGACAACATACCGATGAAAGATTGTACGTTGCTGGTCATGATGAAATATTGATTTGTTCGCTTGCTTCAAGGAAAAGAATAGGAGTAGAAGCGTGTGGGGAAGTAGTGAGGGGCTGGTCCAAGCGGGAATAGGTTATTGTAGTGAGATATAAAGCGAAGGACGAATGTAGGGAGGGTGGTAGCGGTGATGGTGGTGGATACAGATGAGAGGAGAGATATGCAGAAAGAAAGAAGAATAACAAACAACAAGAAGAAAAGAAAGTACAACAGAATGAAGGATTGCAATGCAAATGGAAGAAGAAGAAGAAGAAGAGTAGGAAGAAGGAGAAGAACAACAGAGATGTAGAGAGAGGTGTTAGGGAGGAGGATGAAGAAGACGTGGTGGTGAAGGAGGAGAAGAGGAAGAAGAGAGGGAAGAAGAAGAGGAGAAGAGGAAGAGATTTAAAAATTGTCGCAAAAAAAGTAAGAAGTAAAAGGCGACTACCAATTGAATAGAAAGAATTGAGTCCAGATATGAAAAAAAACAGTCCTACAGCCTGGGGATTGCTGGGATTGCTGCCTGGATGGTGGGGGTGCGACAAGAGCGGACAAAGGACAATCGTTACTGTGGCTTGGGTCCGAAGCATATTCATAAAAAAAAAGAGGGACAAGAGCAAAGAGAAGGAGGGACAAATTATCCCAAAGACACCCAACAAAACCAGGGACCGTGCTGATTGGCTGGTGGGGGATATGCCCTTCCCTTGCGGGTTCCCCCTTCTGGCGACCCATTGGCCATGTTCCCTAGATCACAACAATGAAGTGGTGTTGGAGGAGAATGGGAAGGATCCATCGCTCTCACACTGAAAAAAATCTGGCTCCCCTTTGTCCTATTCATCCCTCGATTTTTATGTGTACCTGGATTCACTCTTGTTGAGAAATCATTTATATCTGAAAACCAAGACTTTCAAAGATGTTCATTCGACACATACACCAATAACAGCACTTCTCCTTTTCCATGACAAGAAGGACTTACAACAAAAATCGCAAGTCCATCGCCTCGTGCCTTGGAGCACATTTCTTCATAGTCTTCATCTTCATTATTATGATCGACCCGTTGTCCAAAAAATATCCTTCCGGTTCGCCTCAAAAGCAATGAACAATAAATCAATGAACTGATGGTAATCAGCTTTGGCAACGATTTGCTTTGCGATCATGCACTTGACGATAAATCAATACTAATAATCAAACGTCCGGGCACCCAACGCGTTTGTTATCTTCCATCCACCCGGTCGTCCCTTCTCTTTCTAAGAAAATCAAACACGCTAAAAAAGGCAGCTGAAAAGGGCATGGCCGTGAGTGAGCGATGATGGCCTGCGAGTTATCAATGGCGTATACCATGCAGGGTTGAGATAAACAAGTACGAAAAAAATAAGAAAGAAAACGACTATCTTGATGGGGAGAGAGGATTGGGGGAGGGGGGACATGGGAAGTAGGGGGATTAGCGAGATGGGGATCAAAACCCTGGTTGACCTACCATATAGACTGCTAGACCGACAAACACTCCCTTTCCTTCGCCATATTTCCCTCTTTTTGCTCTCAACCTTGACTATGTGCAAGCCGAGCTCTACTTACTTGTCAATGGGGGTATCAATGGGGTATACAGTAGAGGGATTTATTCGGACGTTCGTTGGGCTTATTCAATAGAGTTGGTTGGACAATTTTATTATTTTTTTGTTTTTGATTTCAGGTCCGAACACATTTTTTTTGAATGATAAGATCCTGCCCCCACAAAAATGGCTTTATTCCTCTTACCAATTCCATACCTTCTCAGCGCAAAAACCCACACCCAAAAAAACGTAAAGAGAGAGGTCCTCTTGAGCTAAACATACATCATCCCCAGAAGGAGCAATGTTTCGTTACAAACGGGCAATTGTTTTTTTTGTCCTCTTTTATTTTTGTGGGACTTCGACTTGGACCTTTGACGGGGAATGGGGTATGTGCGTTTTGACGTCGTCGGATTATCAATTAAAGAAGGGGTTTTTATTTTCTCTTAATGAATGCTCTTTTTTTTTTTTTTTTTTTTTTTTTTTTTTTTTTTGTTTCGCACAGCATTGTAGCATCCTACTTCATCGAACATTATCCTTTTTTACCCAATAGCAGCCCAAAAAAAAAAAAAAAAAACTTCACGGGCTCGGAAACAAGTTTGGGTGTTGAATAAAGGCAACGACGTTCTTACGCACAAACCACCCACAAGAAAAGCAATGCGCCCGATCTTAGGGTCATTTTTGATATGATATCTGTTGTTGTGACAGACACCCTTAACGAGTCACTGCCAGAATAACGGGCTGACCTCCACGTTACTTTGAAGCGAGACTATGCGTCTCATTTGTCATTTGGAACGTTGGATCAGACTCTACGTGTTTGGTTTGCCTCACTAACATATGTACCTACCGATGGCAGTTCTCGCAAATGAAAAGTTGGTGAATCAACGAGCTATAGTGCAACTGCCACAAACTAGCCGATATCCACACTACCATAACCACATGCTGCCCCCTGTCGGCTCCTCTTCTCACACTGCTCTGCTTTTTTCGATATCCGTTCCTGAAAGGCGTTAGAAGGCAAGATATGTCGATCCATTTGTCATTGCTGATGGCTAAGGACGTCAACAGATCAAGGACTAAAAAGAACCATAAAGATGGTCCCTACCCTGCTGTTGTGTATATGTGTATGGAAGCGATAAAGCGCGCAATTTCTACGGCACGGATGGATGGATAAAGAAAGTGAACTGTTCACTCTCTCCAATTACATCTAGACCCGAAGATGGGCTAGAGAAGGTAAAATGGAAAGAGAAAAGAGCACATTTCCCATGACAAATAGTCAAAGAAATAAAAAGCGGAGGAAAGAGGTTGATTATCTCTGACTGTATGGGTACAATTATCGTGGTCGAATGCGCCGGGACCGTCGCAGACATATGCTCGGGTACACAACAATTAAGGCTCACTTTGTTGTTTCTAGTGTCTGTTCTAGCAGTTCATATACAGTCGGAGCGAGAAAGATGAGAGGAAGAAGGGTGTTGTTTTGGAGGATTGAAGATGTTGTTGAATGTTCAGCCGAATCTTTTTTTTCTATGATAAGGGAGAGAGGAATGTCAATTTCGCTTAGTTTGGACTTCAATCCAGTCGATGTCTATAATATAAACAAAAAGATGAGCATAAGGCAGTGGCAATTGCTACCGCAATCCGTTCACCTTGACAGAGGGAAAGAAGGTCAGTAATAAAAATACTACACATGAGTGTTCAGCACTTGCCTCCCTCCTTTATAAAAAGATACAGATGCAGTTTTTTCGATGCAGTAGTCTTTATGATTCCTGTTGGACGAAATAGGACAACGAGCGCCTTTTGCATCCGCGTCGACTCTGGAAATCGTTTTTTTTTAGACAGGTGCAATTTGCATCTGCATCGAAATGTTTTAAGAAGAAAGAAGGCTAGTGATGGATAGCCAGGATGAACCGGTTTACGTTGACGCGTCTACCAGTAGATGCAACACGGTCTCTGAACGTTTTGATTGTCCGAGAGCGAAGCATGGGACGTGGAGAAAGAAGAATTTTTATGAATCTTATTACCGAAAGAGACAAAAAGATAGCTTCAAGCCGAGCCGGGTAGGGCGGAAGAGATTATGTATTACTCTTGTTTTGTTCGAAATACGATGATACAGCGATCGGTGCACTGGGAGAATTAAACAAGCGAAGTGAAGAGGGCACTGTCCCCCCTGATCAATATAAGAGAAATGAGATTCTAGACTTGTCCATTCATGAACAGTCAGTAAACAAACAAGGAAGAAAGAGAAGGAAGAAAGAGCATTGACGACACATATAAAAAGGGGGCCCTTGTGGAGAACGAAGCTGACCTCTTTGTGCTCTTCACCCACACTTCCCTCCCTCCTCCTCCTCGTGTCCTCTTTCGCCTTCTTTCACTTCTTTCTCTTTTTGTATTCCTCGTTGAGCATACGTTCACTCTCACACTCCATTCTCCTATTGTTTCTCAACTCTCATTCTTCATCTTCACGCTCACATTCAAATTCATAAAAGGAACAATGACCGCCGCTGATGTTGACATTCAAGCCGTCGAGCTGCCTGGTACACGCCGCCCGGGTCAGACGGGTATGAACGCACACAAGCTTTTTGTTTTTATCAGGCCTCCACTACTTAGACATCTTGATGGTCCCTGGCTTACACACTCGTCGCGGTGATTATCTCACGAGTCAGACTCCGACTAATGATACACCTGTTTTCCTTTTCTGCTCTTTTCGCGAACAAAAAGGCATCTATCGCCGCAAGGGTTTCGAGGATGCCTTGCTGGTCGTCCCTCCTTCCAGACCCCACATCAAGACCATCTATGATGCCTTCCAGCATGGTAAGTAAACTTGTTCATAAGACAATTGACCGAACTTGAACTGCGGTGCATTTGAGTTTCCTGCCATTGGTCTCTTTCCCGTCCCACCTGACCCCCTTCTTCTCCTGTTCTGTTTTGCTCAACCAACAAACAAACAAACAAATAAACAAATTAGGATTGAGAGTATCGCCCAACGAACCTGCCCTCGGTCGCCGCATCTTTGACCCTGTCACCAAGACATATGGAGGATATGTCTGGCAGACTTACACCGAGGTCAATGACCGCATCACTCGTTTTGGAAGTGGACTCGTCAAAATTCATCAGGATGCCTTTGGATTGTCTCACGTCGCCCAAAAGTTCTCTGTCGGTATTTGGGCGATTAACCGACCAGAGTGGACCATTACCAGTGAAGGTTCGGAAAGAAGCAGGAATTAAAAGGAAATGAGAGAGAAGATGATACTGAGCATCCTGTTGTGGTTCTTTATGTTGTCCTTTGAACTGATATTTAGGATGTTTGCACTTTTTTTTTTAATTAATATTAGCTTGTTCGGCTTACAATTTGATTTCGGTTGGACTGTATGATACCCTTGGACCAGAGGCCGTCACTTATGGCATTAACCACTCCGAGTCCTCGGTTGTCGTCACAAGCGGTACCGGAAAACGTTTTACAGGATGTTGGCGTATTCGACCCAGCGTACACGATACGGTTAGGCTGATCATTGTTTGTGCTTCTCTTTCTGTAAATAGTGGACCATGTGGCGTCATTGCTGAACGACGCTGACAGGATGCCAGGAATGAAGGTCATCATCAGCATGGACTCGTTCGACACTGAGAAGCCCCAGCCTGGCGCCACTAACGCTGGATCGATACTCAGGACGTATGCTAAGGACAAAGGCGTTCTGTTCTATGATTGGTCTGAGGTCGAGGCCATCGGGATCAAGTACGGGCGCAAACACACGCCCGCGACACCCGACGACATTTATACCATCTGCTACACGTCGGGAACAACCGGTCTTCCTGTAAGTCGCTTTTCCTTGTTCATTATGTAATAGGTGAGAGCTATGTCGTTGTGGCAGATGACTAAATGACACTCTCCACTTGTTGCTCTTTCCTGGACCAAACAGAAAGGCGCAATTTTGACCCACAGGAATTTGAACGCTGTCTTGGCCTCGGCTGACGCCACAACACCCATGTCGCCCTCGGATACGTTGATAAGCTTCTTGCCCTTGCCCCATGTCTTTGGCCGCGTCATGGAGATTTTTGCATTCTCGGCTGGAGGCAAGATTGGTTACTCGACCGGTGATCAGCTCCGTTTGCTCGAGGACATCGGTCAATTGAAGCCCACCATCTTCCCCGCTGTCCCCAGACTGTTGAATCGGGTCTACGCCAAAGTCTATGCTGCAACGATTGAGGCTCCTGGTCTGACTGGTATTTTGGCTAGACGTGGACTTGCCACCAAGTTGGCTAACCTCGAGGCTGGCAAAGGGTTCCTCCACCCTCTTTGGGATCGCATTCTGTTCTCCAAGATCAAGCAAGCCATTGGAGGCAATGTGCGCCTGATGTTGACGGGTAAGTCGGCGATTGGCAAACACAGCAGAGCGAGCGCATTTTGTTTGTTGGCTTGGAGCGAGAACTTTGTCCATATTTCTCCCACGCCACGGCTAATTTAATTTTTTTTGTTCACTTTGAAATTTTCACTCTTTTTCCGACCCACATAGCTTCGGCTCCCATTTCAGCCGAGATCCTAAGCTTCATCCGCGTCGCTTTCTGTTGCGAAGTGGTAGAGGCATACGGGCAAACTGAAGGTCAGCGAAGTGTCTTTTTTGCTTCAGGATCGATTGTAGCATGCAAAAAAAGTTCATTTGCAACGTTATTTTTTTTTCTAATTTTTCGATTTTTTCGTGACCCGAATTAGGTGCGGGAGCGGCAACGAACACGAATCTAAGCGAGAGGGTCGCCGGGCATGTCGGACCACCAAACGCCTGTAACGAGATCAAGCTGGTTGACGTCCCCGAGTTGAACTACTTTGCAACCGACAAACCCCACCCACGTGGTGAGATCTGTGTTCGTGGACCGGGTGTTATTCCTGGATACCTCAAGGATGAGGTCAAGACCAAGGAGACGATTGACGAAGAGGGCTGGTTGCATTCAGGAGACATCGGCATCATTGGGTCGAATGGAGTCATTACCGTCATTGACCGAAAGAAGAACGTCTTCAAGGTACATGAGGACATCTGAAGTCTGAGACATAAGTGCATTTTGCCGCTAATTTTTTTTGTTGTCGATACAAGCTCTAGTACTCAACTGATTTTTTTTTTTTAAATATCTCTTTTATCCAACTAGTTGAGTCAAGGAGAGTACATAGCGGCAGAGAACATTGAAGGAAAAATCTTGGCGCGCATCCCTTTCATCCAACAGATCTTGGTCCACGGAGACTCAACCGAGAGCTGCCTGGTCGCTATTATTGTCCCCGAGCCTGACACTTTTGTTCCCTTTGTCAATAAGGTCCTTAATGGCGTCAATCTGGCGCTGGAGAATGTTGCCGACTACAAGCGGATCTGCTCTGATCCCAAATTGCGTCAGGTTGTTCTCCAAGAACTTAACAAGGCTGCCAAGGACATTGGATTGAGAGGGTACGTTTTCCATTCGTCATCTGTCCGTCTACTTCCTCTTTTTTTTTGTTGCTCATGCATTAGATAAACAATGACTAATAGGTCATCTTTACGCCCTTTTTTGCACGTTGTAGATTCGAGATTCCAAAGGCGATTTTGATTGAGCCCGAGGCATTCACGGTCGAGAATGACAAGATGACACCCACGTTCAAGATCAAACGCCATCCCGTTGTCCAAGAGTACCGCGAGCGATTGAACGCCCTCTATGCTGAGATACATTCCAAGGAGTCCAAGCTTTGAGCAAACAAAGGATATCATTCAAAGGTAGATCTAGATGCTTTTTTTTTTTTTTTTTTTTTTTTTTTTTTTTTTGCGGAATAAAGAATAAAAAACAACAGCTAGTGTTTTTTTTTGAAACTATATGTATGTCCGATCTCAGAACAATTTTGAAGAAATCGGGAAATTACAAAGCAAATCTTTCAAGGACTTCCAAAAAAAAATACAACTACTTGCCATCAGCATGAATGCGGTATGCGCTAGACATAGTGCAACCACGAATAGTAAGTACTTTTCCTTTGCAGTAACCGTCCGGACGATATGCGGTCTGAGCGTTTTGACCCCGCCTTGTCCTAAAAAAATCTTCACTTCCACGATCATCTTCACCCGCAAAGTTGCCACTCCTGGTGCTCGCTGCTGAGGGCCGCCGATTTTATTCTTTGAAAAACTACTTGACGTATCCGTTCGGTCGGGGGCAGCGACCTCCCTCATCAACAATGGCGTCACTCTCCCTCAGTTTCTCGGATATATCCGTTGCAAAGACCATTTTCCAGCCGTTTTTTTGTCCATGTTCTCCTTTTTCTGCGATCGCGTCCCGAGTTTCAGTCTGTTTTAGTGACGCCTTCCACACGACCGATTCCAAACCTGCAACACGGGCGGCGTGGATAGCGACGATACCTTGATTCCATCGATCCTGTCAGCATTCAAAACAAGGGTCTCCATTGTTCCCGGCTGACTCGACCGTCCCAGATCCAGAACCAAGGGCGAGGATGTCATCGATATCTCAATCTCGTCGATTCTGTGAACCAACCCGAATCCTCCAACCTCCTTTGTTTCTGACTTATTCGACCGATTCAACAATGGCACCCATCAAAGATGGATACCAGTGGTACCTCGATTCCGCCAATATCATCAACCAACCACAAGCTCGATTTCGAATGTCAGCATTTGTTGACCCTCGTTCCATCCATCTTTCCCGCCCTCATCCATCAGTCCCGATCCTTGATCTGCACCGATACATCCATTGTATGACCTCAGTCTCGTCTTCCTCAACCCAGACTGTTGAGCATGGAATTTTTTCACCGCATCCGATCGATGAGCTGAAAATCAATGGAAATACGGGTTGACGGATAGTGGGTGACTTTAAACGACTTTTCTTCCTCATGCTGCGTTTTCCTGCGCCGACGGTGAGTGAACGATTTTGTAAGGTGAACGCCGTCGGATGCCGTCTTCCTATATTAAAGCTTTCGATTAGACAAGACTAGAGGAGTATTATGAAAAGAGAACAATGCTTGGCGAATAAAAGATAAGCAAGGAGACACACTCCAATGCAACTACTAGATACAAAAAAGATTAAAAAACACTTACATGTTGATTTGAGCATGGCTAGCCTTTGCGGCCATGCAGCATTGATCCTTGGGCGACGATCTTATGCTGATTTTTTTTGTTTCCAGCTGCTCCAACCAGGTCGGTTTTCGTTGTCTCAAAGAAGCGTTCTTCGATATGCATCGCTCCTGTCCTGCGCTCTCGCTCTTGGCCTTCTCTCCAAACTCACATAGCTACTTGACCGATTCTACAAATGGTACGACCAGGAACGATACCAGCAGCACCTCCACTCCGCCGACTCCATCTGTTAACCAAAGAGCCTCGATAGTAATAGTATGGATCAATTGGGAGACGGAGTCTGCTCTTGTTCTGCTGTTAAGTGATAGCAGTAGGCGCGCGAACAAGACTCATCCTTTCCTCCGGCTATGGATTTTTAGATCGATAAACCTTCTCTCCTCACAGCCAAGTCATTTCACTCGGTCGCTATCATGGAAGATACTTCGGGTTTGTCGATGAAAAATTCCTTCAACATCTTGCTCGATAGCGGCATCGCATTTCGGGAGGATTCGTATGCCATCTGGTAGCACCGCTAGAAATCCAGAAAACCTTTGACCGATTCCACTGTATGAGGGTCGGGTAGTTGACGTGGACGTGGACGCCGATTCTTGTAGATGGTGGGTTCTTGCCTGCCGCATACAGATTTCTGAGTGTATTTTTGTGATGAGAACGCGGGTAAACTGTTGAGGCGAAGGTGTAAACGTCGCCGGTGATATTTCAAGGTTTTCAGAACGCGTTTCTTGCCAATTTCATTCTGGAGAAGTGACACAAAAGGAAAAAATAATAGGGCTAAGTAAATGGGCACAAAACTGGACAACAGCGAACACATCCTCGGCACAAACTGAATAATACAAGTGAGAGACTTAAGCATCAAATAGCTCTCATAGCATCATTAGATATTCCAGCGACCGAGACGAGGATAAATGTATGTTGACTTGGCGTTCCTTTCACAGCAGAGGATGGACATGGTCTGAACTGCGATTGGCGTTTTTTTTTGGATTTTTCAGCCAGTAACTGCTAAACCTTTACCACCACTTGAGCTAGCTGGTGTCCATTTCAACCGGTATGATTTTTGCAGTCTGCACTCAGTCATTACACTGCGGAATGGGATTAGATTGTGCTCATGCTGGTGTTATTATTGCGAAAAGAATTGTAGAGCCAGACGGGCTGACTATTGAAGACACCAGTAAGAGGGTGCGAGTAGCGGTAGAGGAAGTGTGGAGGTTGAGAGAAAGAGAGGGAAAAAGGATCAAGTAAAAAAGAGAAAGTAATATGAATAAAGCCTAAAGCATTGGGGAAAAAAAGAGGCATTGACGAAGAGAGTGAGAGATAAAAAGTGGCCTGGGACCATGCATGCAATGATCCAATCGCGGCGGTCTGCTGCAGGACCATTTGATGGCCTATATCAGCCATTATGAAAAAAAAAACGCATTCGGCAGGCAGAGACACGTTTGGTGCTTGGCGTTTGATCGCCGTTTGTTACCTTTGCCCTCTCAGATTCAAGAATGGACATGTCCTGTTCGGCACACAAGTCCTTATCAGGAATGTTAATTACACACTTCGCAGTACGCAGTCTCAAGGTGCGAGCAAAAGAAGCCAGTCGTGAGACACTACAGTGCAACTGAAGGACGAGCATTCACTCTTCTCAGGTCCAAAGTGACTAAACAAAAGGATCTGTTATCTAGACAAAGTATGAGAAATGTTGTTTGATGAGAGAAAATGTGCTTGTCCTTGATTTATTGCTGATCAAACTCGACCTTTCCATCCGTCAACTGATCACCATGTTATTACATTCACTCTACTTTGTTTTTCTTGCTTTTTCTCTCTCTTTTCCCCATCGACTTCCCTTCGAAAATCGCATCCTCCCCACAACTATATCAATATCGAAGAAGCACAAGTATGCGACCGGTTTAGATCTATATGGCGATGAATATCTGCTCTTTTTTGGACGTTTCTTCTATGTATGTATTATATACTATTTACCTTCCGCGTGCTTATGATAAGTTCCTTATCTGCTTACTATTTCTCTTATTATATCGGTCAGAATGCCAACATGTGACATGCTTCTTAGTCAGTGACATCTGCGATCCCTGGTGTCACCACGGAGAATGTTCTGAGACTATATCTTCATCGAACCGCAAGGGCATCGACGATTGTGATACTGGTCGCGGGTTTACTCTTACCTTTCCGTTGTATCCTTCGGTTTGTAAGGTCGTATCCAGGTCTCTAATGGACCCTTCTTGAAATGCGCTTCGTACGTACTATGAGTTTTTGTTCTTTTTTCGGTCAGAATGGTAGTAATGCATACATTCATGTTTACCGAAAGAGTTTCTTTCATTGATCCAGCCTTTTGTCGACACTAAGTATGGATAGAGAGTTACCACAGTATTAGGATTGATCGGACCAGGATGTCTAGTTACATCTCAAGACGAGACGCTTTGGTAGTTGTTTGCTGAAAGATGTATATCATGGCTGGTATCATTGATCATGCAAGCAATCCCTGGTGCTGCAGAAATCATTGACAGTGAAGAGCAGCCGAGCCATGTCTCTAAAGATGGTGTGATGATCGGTATGTGGTTTTTTTTTTGTCTTTTTTTATGCCACTTTTTGTGATATGCATTCCTTTGTTGCTGCCACAACCAGGCAAGCTTTAACATGACCATATGCGATATATATTTTTGGCAACTATCATCGATGTTTCTCAATCCCTACATTAGATGAAAAAGCGGAAAGGGTTCGCCTCATGGTGCTCCCACTACTGATATTCGCATTCGGGATCCTGAAAGAAATAAATGTCATTACGTCGGCGTCCACCGTTGGAATGGGTGGACTTGTAAGTTTCCAAACCTTGTGTGTATTTGTATGGCATGATAAGCAGTTATACCTAATAGAGGAATGGCATTCTGGTCCTTTATTTTTTACTTTGAAAATAACTCTTTAGGTGGGACTCGTGTCTTGCTGGCGAACGGGGAGACGATTTCTGTGGAGGTTGTTAAAATGAGGGATGTACTTGCTGGAGACGTCGGGTATGAGCTCGTCATCTCCACTTTGAACCCAGGATATAAGCCTCGAAAGGTGTTGAACGTTCGATCATGTGAGCATCCTTGTGGAACTACCATACTTCACAGCGTTTCCTATGAGCGCAGCACCCAGGCAAGGGAGGGATCGTTCACGGTGACGTCGGAGCAGCACATCAGCTTTGAGGTGACAAGGATCGACCCCCACTGACAGGAGTTCGTCAAGAAGGATAACTGCAGTCAAAGGTAGGCGGTACAGTATGTCACCAAGAAGCGAATCCGACAGTCAACAGGTATTGCTATTGCCGTTATTCCGGAGGGCAAAAAACCGCCTATCTATCACACTGACCAAAAAGCAGCCTATCGAGATTCACGAAAGCATGTGCTGGGGCAAAGGTAAGAGCTTTGAGTGGAAGTGTGAAAGATGATGATCAATAATCAACCCAGAGCGCCTTTACACTTTTAGATCCGCCCAAGCAACATGGAATGTATCTAATTTGCAAGTGCATTTGATTCGACATGTAATAGGGCACTGAACAAGCGCAGGGACCTCATACGGAAGATGGGGGAGGGGGGTATGCCAGCTGGAACTCGAAAGAGTATTTGTACAAGCTGCATTTTCCGAGCTGCACCAAGGGCGATGTCGAGTATCCGAGCGTGTCGACAAGGTACACAGTACTTGTGCCTCATATCAATCGTTTTTACCAATCGACCGATGAGACTCCGGAGTAGCGTGAGGCAGCTATTTCTATAATGTCGGAGGAGCTACGCCGTCCCACCGTGTTCCACGACGGAGAACGAGCGGAACTTACTGTCAAAGAATATCGGAATCTATCGCCATGCCTACGGGACCGTGTCCACCTGGTTCACACTCCCACTGCTACTTCTCGAGACAGTGATACATGAGAACCTGAAACCTCGCCCAAAAGATCCTTATTTTCTCGGATTCTGGCTCGCGGATGGGCTCGGAGGGAAACCCCTTAGATCGACTGTCTTTTTGGGTGAAGATGAGCCTGAGGTGCTACAATAAATGTATGAATTCGGTGTCCGACTGGGAGCTGTCGTACAAGAACGTGAAAGGTGGGTTGAAGCTGCGAGCATGGCGGAAGTAAAGGACATTATGAAGGGACTCGGAGAGAGAGATGGCGTGATTGAGGAGGGTTCGGAGGCACACACATTCGTGGATCACTCGTCTAGCTTTTCTCGGGCCATTAGAAGTCCTTCAACTTTACAGATTCAAGACCACTGTCATGAACACACTGGCTCGCGTCAAAGGAAATTGCGCCGATGTAAGCCACCGACGCGACTTTTTTCATTTAGTATAAAAGACAGCAGATAGCAAGATAATTCAGCATAAAGTCTTTTCGAAATACATTTCTAATCATCATTCCATTCCCACACCCATCCACATCCTACTCATTGGACTGAGCCCTACTTCAGCCCGCTTCTATTCCGCCTCAATCCACTACAGAGTGAATGCTCGATGACTGGAAGCGGGTGGTGTGGATCTGATGCGTCCCAGATCAACAAAATTTGTTGATGGTTTGCAGTGGGTGTGGATCAATGCGCTCTATGCAGGGGACTGTCAAGTTCGGAAGAGGGAGTGTCATGGTATGATCATGCATGTCATGGAACCGACCTGGCTACACTACCAAGATCGGCGGGACCTTGGACTCCCATCTATACTTCCAGATTCTCCGGGAGGATCTGAACATGTCCATCGACGAATGAGGAATGGCCAGGGACGAGTTGATCTCCCAGCACGACAATTACCCGAAACGTACCACCAAGGTCATGAAGGCATATCTTGAGTCGGTCTGCCTGATGGAGGTGGAGGATACCCTCATGTACTGGCCGGCGCAGTCCCCCGACTTGAACCTCATCGAGCACATGTGGGCTGAGCTAAAGATCCAGCTCGGCAATTACCCAACGCGCCGACAAGTTGCGAGGAGCTGTGGCAGCGCATTATCTACGAGTGGTACAATATCCCCGCCGGTTTTTGCCACCAACTCATTTCCAGCAATAAGTAAATCATATGTTTATTTGTTGATGTGACTTTAGGCAGAGTTGAGGACTGTGTGTCTAGGCATTGAAGGAGGAAGAGAGAGAGAACGTGGACTGATATTCAACTTCTACATCTTTTTGCACTCATGATTCTTCTATTTGAAAAGGACACGGCCCGGAAGTAATTTCTCCCATGCGGAAAATCAACAGGAAATAAAATAGAGTTTGGACCCCAAATGTACTGTCCTAAGATAAATCGTCTCAATGTTACCCATTTTTTCACAACTTTTGACTTCACCCTGCGCGTTCTTTCCTACACTATTATGCACATTATATCCTACCTATCTACATTTGTTCTTCCCTCTCGCCGTCGGCATCCCTGACAGTGGAACCTTCAGCTCTTGGCTCGTTGTTGATTTGCAGTTGTTTGCAATCCTCCTTAACGGAGAATGGACACGTGGATACTGTATAAGTTGCGCTCCTTTATTCAATCTGGGGCTTGTTGTTCTCCATTCAGCCCTTGATCGATCCACCCATTGCTTTCTTGATATCTTGCATCCTCCGCCTCATGCCTTTGTACAGGTTGGAGATGAAGCGCCTTAGGAGAAAGCGCCACAAAAGACGAATCCTTCTCATCAACTCTTTCTTCGACCATGGCGAGCCTAATTGCATCATGATCTTGCCAAGCCGATTCTTGATCCATGCCCAGACCTTCCCGATGGGGTTTAGCTCTGGTGACAGTGGTGGTCAGTCTTTCAGCGGCTTGATCCTCTGCTCGGCGAGGAATTTGAGGGTGATCTTCGACTTGTGCCATGGTGCATCGTCCTGCATCAGCAACATGTCGCGAGGCAAAAGGTTGTACTTGTCGCATCATTTGACTCAGTTCTTGCGCAGGACTTTGATGTACTGCTGGCTATACATATTGACGTCGAGGAACACTAGGCAAAGAGGCCTTCGGTAGGCGATGGTTTCCCACACTCCAACCAACATGCCAGAGTTTGACATTTTGAGCATCCTGTGGTGAGGCAACAACTGCTTCCTCCGCGGTCTCTTGCGGCCCGTAGGATCTCATCCTGCTAAAGGTGCACTCGTCCGAAAAGACGACTTTCTGCCACTGCTCCAACCCCCACTTATCATGATCGCATGCAAACTTCACCTTCTTCCGTATGTTCTGGCTCAATATCCGGCTTGTTCTGCTTGATATACGTTTTGATCCCCTTCTGTTTCAAATACTTGACGACGTCTTCGTTGACATCGACGCCCTCCGTCCGCCTGATGAGCTCCTGGCCGTCGGTGAGCTCATGGAGCTGATCCGTAGCAAACTGGCGTACCATCACTCTCTTGGTCCTGTCCGAAACCCACGACTTTGGACCTGGTTTTTGTGGTGGAATATTCACGCTCTCCTCGTTCGTAACCCTCCTGACCGACGCCTGCGACAATCTGGCTATGGTTGCTGCCTCAAGCACGGATTTGCCCTGTTTGAGCAAAGTCAGAGTACGATGTCTCTTGTCCCGTGGAAGTGGTCGCATGTTGAAAGAGAACTCTGCTGCTACGTAGTAGGTGGGGAGGAGCGGATAGCTGGAGGGGTAGATGAGGTTAAAGGTCGAGAAGTTGGATGGGAACGGGAAAAGGATGATTGCAGACGGCTTTATTCACTTTGGGCTTTTTAGGGAGCATCTCTTCTCTTCTTTCTGTTGCTATTAAGAAAGGGACGATAAGAGTTGTGTTTTGCATGATACAAGAACGATACGAGAGAAAGAAGAAACCCTAAAGGCCCGAGCGGTGTCTAGACCTGAAGAAAGGAGAAAAGTGCGAGGATGTCAAATTCTGACGAACTATCGAGACGATCTGTTTCAGGAAGTAGTGGCTGTTGCGTCAAAAAAAAAAAAAAAAAGGGGGATTGGGTCATGCTGGCTCGCTAAGAAAAAAGAGGAAGGGAAGGCGTGTGGACGCAGACAGAGTGATATTGAAATGGAACGGCAAAAACGATGGCAAGGATCGGCTTGCTTGCATTTGTTTATTTGTTGATATTTCGAATACATAAAACTTCAATCGTTTCTATCGCACGGTACCGACGGTTGACATGAACAAAACATAACACACGCCTTAGCTGTTTGCTAAGGTGTTTAAAAGATCGGTTCATTTGTTTTTGCTTCTCCTTTGCTTGTCTTCCCCTTTTTCATCCCACAGTCTCCTGCAATCCGCCCCCTCGTCATATTCACTCCCCCAAATTTTCCTCCAATTCTCTTTCGGAATCATCTCGCTATGCCCACAGTACCTTACAATAAGGACCTTCAAGCAATCGAACTCCCAAGAACTCGCCGTCCTGGCCAAACAGGTATTTCAACCTTCTCAACCTCTCGTCCAACAGCGCTAATGGTATAGCGACCTCGAGGGTCTTACATTTATCTAACAAAAATCACTTATGACCTTTTCCCCACGATAGGCATTTATCGACGAGTCGGTTTTGAAAATGAACTGATGTCAATCCCTCCAAGCCGACCCCATCTCCGAACCGTCTACGATTCCTTTCAGCATGGTAAACAGCATCTCTCCGTCTCCCTATGTTCTTTCTCAATCAGAGTGAACGCCGTTCTCTGACACCATACGTTGTCTTTCCTCATATCCAAATAGGTCTCGCCATTTCCCCAAACAAACCTTGTTTGGGCGAGAGAATATGGAATCCAATCTCCAAAACCTACGGTCCTTACGAGTGGCAGACATATGTCGAGGTTGCTGCCCGAGCCACCCGCTTTGGTAGTGGACTTGTTCACCTTTACCAACTGGCCAATGGCTTTGCTGAACCGGTTCCTCACGGTTGGACTGTGGGTATATGGTCGATCAATCGAGCAAGGTGGACTACGACTGATATCGCATGTGTTGCTTACAACTTGGTCTCGATCGGACTTTATGATACCCTGGGACCTGAGGCTGTCACCTATGGCATAAATCATTCTGAATGTTCCATTGTCATCAGTTCCATAGACCATATTGCTTCGCTTCTGCGTAATGCTGGTAATATGCCAGGTCTCAAGAGCATCATCAGCATGGATTCCTTGAAGGAGCCAGCCGTTTCCAAAGCGGTTCCTGAGTCTGCATTGGCTGGGCCTATCCTTCGCACGTTTGCCGCTGACAAAGGTGTCCAGCTTTTGGACTGGGATGAAGTCGAGGCTTTAGGCCAACTGCATCAGCGTCGTCATACTCCTCCTCGCCCTGAGGACATCTTCACTATCTGCTACACCAGCGGTACCACTGGCATGCCTGTAAGCTTAGACAAAAGGTGAGACGCTTTGTTTTAGTCGTATCTAGCAGTTTGTCCTAACTTTCATCCTTCCATTCATTTGCTTCATAGAAAGGCGCAATTATTACCCACGCCAATTTAATTGCAACTTTGGCTTCATCCGAAGTGGCGAACCCACTTTCGGCTGATGATTGCGTTATAAGCTATTTGCCCGCAGCCCATCTCTACGGTCGAGCCATGGAAGTCTTTTTGTACGGCGTCGGGGGACAGATTGGCTACTCCACTGGTGATGCTCTTCGTCTGCTGGACGATATTGCTGCCCTTCGACCCACCTTCCTTCCTGCAGTACCTCGGTTGCTGAACCGCATCTATGCTCGCGTCTATGCTGCCACTGCAAAAGCACCTGGACTGGCGGGTGTCATCGCGCGGAAGGGGCTGTCCGTAAAGCTGGCCAACTTAGAGGCAGGACTTGGAAACAAGCATGCACTATGGGACCGCTTGTTGTTCAACAAGGTCCGGATGGCACTTGGTGGACGCGTCGACAAGATCCTGACGGGATCTGCTCCTGTTGCGGCTGAAGTTCTGTCCTTCATTCGAGTCGCATTCATTGTAGACGTCCTGGAGGCATATGGCCAAACTGAAAATTCGGCCAGTGCAACGTCGACTCAGAGAGAAGAGCTGGAAGCAGGTCATGTAGGGCCTCCTAGCCCAAACAGCGAGATCAAGTTAGTCGATGTTCCTGAACTGAATTACTTTTCAACGGACAAGCCCTACCCTCGTGGAGAGATTTGTACCCGCGGCCCGGCCACCATTCCTGGTTACCTCAAGGACGAGAAGAAGACAAGAGAGACTATTGATGAGGAGGGGTGGTTGCATTCTGGGGACATCGGGTTCATCAAGGAGAATGGCACTCTCACCGTCATCGACCGTGTCAAGAACATCTTCAAGGTATTTTAGAGAGGAATTGGGGTTGATGTTTTCCACATACTGTGCTTTGATGCGTGACACGAAGAGGTCTGACTGCCTTGTGCTTACTGTATTTGTCAATTAGCTGTCAATTGGCGAGTACGTTGCGGTAGAGAAGGTTGAGAACCAGATCGCAACAAGATTGCCGATTGCCCTTCAGCTGTTTATCCACGGTGACTCTGTTGAGGCCTGTCTTGTCGCAGTTGTTGTCCCTGACCCAGATACCTTCCCAGCATTTGTTAACAAGGTTCTTGGAGAAGGCACTGCTATTACAAACGTCATCTATCAAGATCCCAAACTCCGCCGCGCTGTTCTCAAGGAGATCGCTCTTGCTGCTCAAGCAGCCAGTCTTAAAAGGCACGTCGCGTCGCTACTTTTTTTTTATTTGTAGAATGTATGGCGTTGTTGCAGTGGTCTAATTATGTCTTCCTTGATCTTCTATCTGCAAATAGCTTTGAGATTCCAAAGGCGGTGTTGATTGAGCCCAAGCCATTTACGATCGAAGGAGGCATGTTGACGCCGACCCTCAAGATCAAGCGCCACCCTGTCGTCGAAGCCTACCGCAAGCAAATTGACGAGCTCTACCGCGAGATACGCAGTGGAGCTGACCCCAAGCTGTAGTGTCATTGATTATTAAGGTTTCGTCACCTTGTCTCTTCTTTCCCTTTGAATAATTATTTCCCTCAACCGCCAAAGCCGCAATTCGCATAAACAGCAGACATCTCCGTTCTATACTGTATGTTGGTGGCACTTTGACAAAAGCGCAGTTGCGCTTTACATTTGTCACACTTCTCTTCATTTCTTATCTCTCTTCTCACAAAAAGAAATCTTTTTCATCCTCTTCCTCATTTACTTCTCTTTCTCCCACTTCTACTCTCACACACAATACACAATACACAATGTTCACCGGCATCGTTGAAATCCTCGGCAAGGTCACTTCCATCGTCCCTCTCGACTCGAGCGAATCAGGCGGACAGGGATTCAGCATCACCATCGGCAACGCTGCCGAGATTCTGGGCGACTGCCACCTCGGTGACAGTATCGCCGTCAACGGTAAGCTTAACGCACTTGTTTTTATTACCTTCAATCGCGATGTTGTTGGTTTGTGGATACTCGTTTAAGGACGCCCTTGTGATCGAAAATCGATCAATGACAAATAAAAGGCAGAGTAACTAACAAGCATAGTATCCATGGATCTTATTTACAAATGATAGGAACCTGTTTGACGGTGACAGAGTTTGACAAGTCGTCTTTCAAGGTTGGCGTCGCCCCCGAGACCTTGCGCAAGACCAACCTCGGTATTTTTTTTTTTTTTTTTTTTTTTTTTGGCTTTCCCAGCATCATAACTTTCCCACCATACCATTCTCATGTTCTAACCCTTCGTTGATCACTTTTCCAATTTTAATTGACAACAGGATCGTTGAAGGAAGGAGACGCCGTGAACTTGGAGCGCGCAATGAACGCCCACACCCGTTTCGGCGGCCACATGGTCCAGGGCCATGTCGATACAACCGTCACCATCCTCTCCAGAACTGACGACGGCAACGCCATCACATTTGTCTTCCAGGTCTCCGAGGAAAACAAGGACCTTATGGACTACATCGTTCCCAAAGGATTCATCTGCCTCGACGGTACTTCTCTCACTGTTATCGATGTCAACGACGTCAAGCGCACCTTCTCGATCATGATGATCGCCTATACCCAGACCCGTGTCGTCATGCCCACAAAAGCCCTTGGCGACCATGTCAATATCGAGGTCGATATGATGGGCAAGTACGCCTCCAAGGGCGTCGAAGCCATGATCAAGAGGTTCCTGGATGGTGAGGATGGTGAGGCCATGGTTGCCAAGGCCCTCGACCGCGTCCTCGCTAAGCGTGCTGCCAATTAAAAAAAAATAGAATGAAAGCAATCTCTTTCGTGTACATTTCAACCACATTTTTATAGACATTTTCACTGTTATTCCGCTTCATAATAAAAATGCGGATCAAATCTACTCCTGATAAGCTACTATTCGAGCAGCGCAACACATCCAAAGTGCATAAAGCAGCGCAGGAGTATTGAAAGAATTATTTATTCAATTTGAAGTACAGAAAGAAAACGAACGAAGAAAAGAACAGAAAAGAGAACTAAAAACTAAAAAGACGGAAAAAAGCGATACATAAAGATAAACTTATTCAAAAGCATCCTCTCTCTCAACATCGACCACGCTGTCCTCCATACGGGCAAAGTTCAAGAAGTGCGTGGGACGATGCAACTCGTGGTAAAACTCCTTGGGCGTATCAAGCACAAGACGGTACTTCATATCCGCAGTGTGCTGCGCACCCATGAATGAGTAGTTCCACACCCCCGAAGCAGGCACCATAAAGAATCCGAGGAACCTATCCGACAGCAACATCTGCACCTTCTCGTAGTGTGAAGGCAAGTATCCCTGAGGGTTGTTACCCGTGTCCTTGTTGTTGCGACCCCATTCGAATCCAGAGGGTGTCAACTTGTAGGCAGTCAATGAGCACGAACCGGGTGTAAACGAGCAGGTGATGATAATGGTCTTCTCACCATCCCATGACTTGTTGTCGGCCATAATCTTGGCGTGAGTTGTCACATCCTGGGGCGAGAGCTGAGCCAACTCGTTGGGCTGGGTGTGAAGCCATCCAAGAGGCTCAAGGTCGTTCAAGTACTCGTGGTTGGGCAACATGTGGGGCAAGTGCACAGTCTGGTGAGTTCCCCATTGGGGAACCATCACAATAGCACGAATCTCCTTGACCTGGGCATTGTCGGGGGGCGAGACACCGTACATGTAACCAGAAATCTGGGTACGGAGATCCGAGATCGTAATGAACCGCTTGAGAATGTTCTTGGGCAAGACGTAGGTGAATCCAGTCTCCTTGATATCGTCTGTCGATACATAGATGTGGTTCGTGCGCAAATGCAAGTTGGTCGACGAAATAGCACGAATACGCCACTCGGTCTTGGACGAGAAGGTCTGGGTCTCGTAAGGAGCTGTGGTGGTAACAATCATCTCGTCGCCGTGAATGTTCTGAGTCTTGGTCGTCACGGCAGTCAATTGAGAGGGCTCCTTGGCCTGCTTCTCAATCTCGGCAATCTGTTGGCGCTGGAGCGAGGGGGCGGAAATCTCCATACCCAAGATGATATCACGGATCTCGGATTGGGTCAACGAAGCGACGTTGACGTTGTTCTTCTTTCCGTAGTCTCCGAGAATGAGATCCTTCAACGAAGTTTCAACTCCGAGCCACTCCTCATCGGACAGAGTGGGCCAGACGTGATGGGCCTCGGTAATGGTGGTCTTGTCAGGCCGAAGGATCATCTTGGTCTTGTCGTTGTTGACGTGAAGGGCACGGAGGATCAAGATCAGACGCGAAAAGGCAGTGTAAGACGAGATCGACTTGAGCCAGTCATCGTACAAACCGAACAAGCACATCTGAGGCTCGGTGGCTCTGAGAATCAAGTCTCCGAACTTTTCAATCTTCAAGCAGGCCTGGAAGGGAAGCTGAAGCTCGGAGCCCTTGATAACAATGTTAGGGAAATCTATCATTTGCAGTAAAAGAGCGAGTTAGTCGCTTGGCTCATACAACAGCAACGAGCAATATATTCAAGAAATACACACGAAAAACACTAATGGCTTACCCAAACAGTGAACCTCGAGAGGATCCAACATTCCCTTGCGGGTGACAATCAGCTGCTTGGGCTGTTCTTCGACGGGGAGGGAACGAATCAAGGCAGCAACTTCCTCAGCAGTCTTCCACTTAGCCAGCTGTCCAAGACGCTTCTGACCAGCCCAGACAGAGGTATGAATAATCTTCAAGAACAACTGTCCAGTTCTGGGGTTGAAGATGAAAATGGCTCCATTGATAGGCTTCGTGGTCTATTATGGACAAAGAAAATGAAAATAAACAGGTCAGTGCGTATTTATACACACACAACAAACATAGGATACAACACAAGGGCCAACACAGAAAGATGGAGAGTCAACTTACCAAGTTACCCTCGAAAGTCTTGTGAATGGTGACACGGTAAACGTTAGTGTCGTCAACGAACCAAATGATCTGGTTCGAGAACAGCTCACCGTAGTTCTGGGACGACAGGTAAGGCTCGGTGGGCTCAGACGAGTAGAGCTGAAGACCCTTGCGAATACGCTCACGAAGGACATAAAGGGCAGGGTTGGCCTTGATGATCTTGGCCATGGCCTGCTGCATCAAGATCTTAAGACCGGGGAACCAGTTACCGTAGGCACTGTAGAGTGAGTAGGCGAGATCGACGCCGACCATTACACCAGTGGGCGAGGGGTAAATCGACATGTTGTCGGTGGTGTAATCCAAGAACTTGGCACGGGTGTAACGCTCAATATCATGAGAATCGAAATCACCCCAGCGAAGCTGAATATCGATCCAAAACTTTTGAGTCGTAGCACCGTCGGTGTTGTCCCGAGAGTCGGTGAGAAGCGAGGGGCGCGAGACCTTCCACTTGTAGGATCCGAACAACAAGATATCAGCGCAGGAACTGTTCATCTTGTACGACTTGCGGGGATGAATGGTCTCCTTCTGGACAGTCTCAATCTGGAGGGCCTCCAGTTCCTGATCCAGAACCTGACACATATCCATCGTCAACGACTCGTGAATCTTCTGCCACAAATGCGCTATTGATATGGAAAAAGGTGTCAAAAAAAAACGAAAGCAGTCAGAGAATCGCTTACGCAACACAAAAGCACATCTGCGCAAAAACAAAAAAAACAAGTAATTACCTCTGAAGATCTGAATGAGCGAGATCTTGAGGGTGGGGATCTTTCCGTGCATGAAGATACCGGTCAAATCAAGCTGGACCTGGAAACCAACATAGACGTTGGCACGGTTGATCGTGGGCGACCACCAAAGCGTGAAACGACGGTTGGGAATCTGGTTCAAACCAGAACGCTGGGCATTGGTCAGCTTCTTGTACTTCATCGACTCTTCGAAACCAGAGTTGTGGACAACCAGGAAATCGTCACGGAGGAAGCGCTGGTTGCCATCAACAAGGAAACCAAAGTACGCCTCGGGCTCGGCCTTGCGCTCGACAGAGACAATTGACGAGAGAAGCAGGCCGCTCTTGAGGGAACCATCCTGCAAGACTGATGGAACACGATAGAAGAGAAGCATCTTCTTGCTAGACTCGGGCAAGACAAGGTACTCGTCGACAGTCATCTCAAAGATTCGTCCCTTAGCGAGGTCATCCTCTCTTGTGGCATACTCGTCAGCAGCAGTCTCAGCCTCATCACGAGTCTTGTAGGCAGCATCCTTGACGGCAAACTCCTTGGTGTGCACGTTAAAGCCAGCATCCACAGTGTTGACCAGGAAAGCGGAAGACTCCTCGTTCCAGTGAGTGCTCAAACGCGAAGAGGTCTTGAAGCACAGAATGTGGTTGTTAGTGACAGTCAAGGGCTGGAGGTCGCCGTCGATATGGATCTCGAACAACTGATCCTGACCAGTGACAATTCTGTTGACAATACGAGGAGTACCATCGTCTCCCAACAATGCATCGTCGACGCGGACATCGGGTGCAGCGACAGGAGTGCCGTCAGCGCGGAGCAGGCGAGTATCGGCAGAGAAACAGGCCTTCTCCCAGAAGAGACCCTCCCAAGTAGGGAAGTAGGTACCCTTGAACAGAGTATGCTCCAGAATACCCTCGACTCCTCCTAATGCCTGGATCATATCCGTGCGGTAGTTGTTAAGCTGCCACAGCTTTCCGTCGTGTCTATATGATCAAAATCAAAAATAGAATAATCCGTTAGATGCTGATAAAAAACAGTGGTGGCGAAAAACGTTTAGCGTTGACTGATTAAAGTTCCTTTTCTGGTGCCCTTGGTCTCGTAGAACAAGGTGGGGAAGACCCAGGCCACAGACAAACAAAAAAAAAGTTCAAATACATACCGTGAATGTGTCCAGCTAAATCCGTTTGTTTTGAGGATTTGGTACTGCTTGAACTCGGATCGGACACGCCATCCCTTGTCGTAGGCGAGGGTGTGGCGATCCTTTTGGAACAAACTGTTGATACGAGGAATACCACGGTCCCACGAGTCCTCAAGATCCTCGAGAGTGAGTCGACGGTTCTGGGCGTTGGCCTCCTGACGCTTGAGGGCGTACTCGGACCAGACACGCTGCGAATCGATAAACTCAGATTCCCAAGGCTGCAGGTAACGGAACAAGTTGGGGATCAACTGGTCCTGCTCGTGCGACATTCCGCTGCGGAAATGAGTGATGCCAGCATCAGTCTGCTTGGACCAACGCAAGTCAGACTGGGGAATCAAGACATGACCCATTGAAAGCATTCCGAGACCACCCAATTCCTTGGGACAGAAGAACACTAGATAACGATGAAAGAAAAAAAAACCATAGCAATAAAGGTTAAGCGATTGAACGGCTATTGGACACAACGACAAAGAACTAGCAGTCAATACGAAGAACAAACATACCGGTGGGAGGGAAACGGGAGGGCATCTTGGAGTTAAGACCAATCTTGACACGGGTTTGGATCTTGTTCTCGCACTTGACTAAAAGATCCAAGAGCTCGCGAGTATGAACGACTGCCTCACGGTAGTAGGTCATCAAGGCAATCAAGGTCGAGTTCCACTTGTTGATAATCTTGGAGAAGGTAGTCGAACCCGAGGCCATCAAGATCTGACGGACACGATTGTGGAATCGCTGGACAGACTCCTCATCGACACGGAGGAAGGCCTGAGCAGTGCGCTCCTTGGTCTGCTCGTTGATCAAGTTCCAGACACCGTCGCGCATCGAAAACTGTTCGTCCTGGTTGCGGATCTTGGGCAGGATACGGACCTCGAATCCGCACATGGCGAAGAGCAAGTTCGGGTTGTCCTTGCTGTAGACCGACACGTAAGTGTCATCCCACTCGATGGTCGTCAAACTGCGGGGAAGACGATTCTTCATGTCCCAGAAGACGGCACGGCCCAAGTTGACGTCGTGCTTCATCAAACGCATCCTGCAGTCGCGAGGCCAGCACTTGCGGTTGCGATAGCCGACCACGTTTTCGTTGTTAGGATCCGGGTGCTCGGTGAGGTATCTCTGGATCAAGTCACGAGCCTCATCCGCAGTGAAGCGAAGAACCATGTGGAACCGGTCAATGAAGCGAGAGTAGAGACGAATAGGGTGGCGAACCTCGGTGGCAACGTCGCGGAACTGCAAAAAGTCATTGGGCAGCTGAGGTGGTCCAGCCATTTCGCTGGCACGCTGGAGACCCAAGACCAAGAGATCCAGAATCAAACCATAGTACTGGTAGATAAAACTGGCGAATTGAAGTCCGCGAATAAGACCGTAAGCGTTGACGTGGTTCATATCCTTGTAATTAAGAGAGACGTTGTTCTTGGCGGTCATGTAGTCGGCAATGTTGTGGTCGAGAATAAGGCGGAGGAGACGGTTGAGAAGAGTGAGATCCACCTTTTCGGCCAACTTGCTGAACTTGGTCTCCATCATGACAAGACACTCGCCTTCCGAAGTCTCCCAGACGTCCGTCAAGTTGTTGATACCCTGGCACCACTTGTATACCAAAAGAGGAGCGGGCTCCGAATCGCCGGGCTTAATCCAGGCGGGGAACAGGTGACGCTTGTCGGCTTCATACCAAAGATACTGGTCCAGGTAGGCATCAGAGATCTTTTCCAGAGGCTCGATATCGTAGACGGGGATCAAGTGACTGTAGAGATCCATGAACTCGATGCCAACCTCCTTGAAGGCACGCTGGGTGAGCAAGAGACGCTTGATGCGACTGAGTGCCTCATGGGGATTGTCGTAAGCCTGTTCGACAAGTCCAAGTTCCTCACGTTGTGACTGGTTGAGGCGTCCCTTGACGCTGTAAGCCTCCTTGAGACGTTCCAGCGCCAAAATCAAGAGCTTAGTATCGTGCTTGTAGCTCAGGGGAGGGAAAGGAATAGGCGAGAACTTTCTGCTCTCGAGCCAGTGAACGGTAGAGGTGTAGATGGCGACGGCCTCCTCAGCGGTGACGTAGGGTCCATCCTTGAGGTAGTTGTGCTGACGCTCCTGTTCGGCCTTCAACCAAAGACGAGTCAGACGACCCAAGTTCTTCTTGGTCACAGTCTTATCGACGGTGGCTCCACGGCGAATGCGCTCACGGTTGTAATGTGCGACGTTTGTCCACCAATCAGCCTTGTTCTTGACATAACGGAGAATCATGTTCTCGATGGGTGCGGGCATCATGGGAACTTTCCATGGAATGTTGGCTTTCCAGCATCTATACGACAGATGAACACGTCAAGATGTTAGCAACTAAGCTTGGTAAAGCCTTATAATGAAAACTATTCAAGTCGTAGACGCTTGTGAATTACCTCCAGGATTCACTGAGATGCTGCAAGATAGTCTTGGACTTGTTGGTCTTAATACCCTCGGGCATCATATCCAGAATATCGTGCATGACGGCGGCACGCAACTCGAGATCGTAGTGGGACTCGACACGCTGCTTGGTAACCGTCTTGGCAATACCCTTGGAGTGACGACCCTCGAAATGTCTTGCAAGCAAGTTTCCGAGCCAGCGTTCTAACAGTGGTACAATACCACGCAAGAAGAACAGCCACACTCTCCAGCCTGGAGCCCAAAATCCACATCCTGGCCCCTTTCCGACTGGTCCTGTGTTGAAACGGTAATAGATAACGTGCTTCAAATCCTTGCACTATAATTGCATAAATTAACCACGAATAGTCAAGATTAGAAGGAGTCAAACATTTATAACCAACATATACAATAAACATACGACAACGTCAAGGAGACAGTACTTACGGCACGGATCTGTCGCATGAGTCTGTACTTGTAACGGTACATTCCTGTGAGTTGGCCGACGTGGGCAAAGATGTATTGGAGACCATCGGCAAGCTGGAAAGCATCGACATTTCCGAGACGGTACTGGACATGAGAATCGACGATGAGCTTGGTGAGGCGAAGAATTTCACGACACAAATGCATCGCGTTACCGAAACGCGACTTCTTACGCTCCTTGGTTGTGAGTGTCTTGACGGGCTTGAGGTTGAAGTTATAATCCAAATGAAGGTAGTTCAGGTTCTTGCGGTTGATCAGCAGGTTCAGCATGTTGTAACCCTGCCTACAGACCTGCAGACCAACTTCAACCCAGTCCAATTCTGTCGATTGGAAAAACTTTGTTGATTTCAGCTGACGGAAGAGGTACTTCTTGCTCAAGGGCTTGGGCTTGCGATGGCGAAGAGCGTTGAGGACATAGTTCTTCAACAGTTTCTGGTATGAGACGCGAACCTTGGTAGGGTTCTCACTGGGGCAGTGCTCCAAGTACCAACTCTGTACCAAAGGAATATCCTGTGCACGGCGCATGCGTCCACTGCGCTTGTTGAAGGGATGGGGTGCCCAGTACAGACTGATTCCGTTGGCGGTGTTGTCAGTATAAAGGGGCTCTTCGTCCAAGAAGGCCTCCACCTCATCCGGAAGTTTAAAATCATCATCGTCGTCCTCGTCGGCATCACCAAACAAGGCGTCTTCTGTTGAAATATCCTGGTTGGGGGCGAGTGTGCTGCGTGTTGTGATAGGGTTGATGATGGGGTCAAAGTAGAATGCTGGGAGGTCGGGATCTTCTGCAGGGATGTGGACGACTGTGGGGTAATGGTACCAGCCCACATGTACTGAGCGAGGGAGTGAGTTGTAGACGTATGGGAAGGCGACCTTGTATTCTGTGCGGATGGGTTGGCGAATGATGATCTTGTTGATGTCGTTGAATTCGTTCCAGTCCTCGTCTGCGGGATCAACATCGCGATACAGGGGCTCGAACTTGGGTCCTCCAGGAATGGCGACGTTGAGGGCCTTGGCGGTGAAGAAACTGGGCTTGTCGAAAAGGTAGAAATAGTTCTTGTCTGTGAGGTCGGACATCAACTGCTTGGCAATTCTGTACAGGTTCGACATCTGGTCAAGGTCGAGTTGCCATGTCTTGTATGCCGATCCAGAAACGTTCTTGGTATCGAGAAGAGGCTTGTGGTCGTAGAACCAGTCGTAGATGGCCCTGTCCTCGTCCTCGTCAAGTTCCATCTGGATCGCCTCCAGAGGTTCCACGTCCAAGATATTGTCGCCATAGTCCAAGGGCATTTCCTCGTCATCCATGGGAGGAAAACGCATACGTTTGAAGTGCCGTCTATCTCTCTTCTCACGTCTCATCATGATCCACATACTGCCCCACTGTGCCATGTAAACGGGCTCGATCACTCGTGGGATCTCGTTGACAAAGGAGATGGCTCCAGTGATGTGATAAAGGACGGGGACCTCGCGAACCTGCTCCCAGGGCATGGGCATGTTCTCCAGCAGCTTAAGGACCGAGTGTGGTACGTATTTCAGGGCTCCGAGATAGATTCGTTTGTCGTGGCGGAACTTTTTCGAAGACATGTCGCCGTGGTCCTTGATGATTTTCCTGATGTGTTCTGGAGGCATGTCGGCCTTTTCATGTGCAACGAATCCAAACTTGCGCTTCTCGCCATATCGCTATTGCATCAAAGGAATATATCAAGGGTGAGTGCGGAGTGGTTAGCGCAAGTCCGCAGCACGCATAAATGAAGGAAGAACACCAAACATCTGCGATTGGCAACCCATGCCAAGCTGACATACCTTGGACTGAAGCGCCTGCCATCTGTTGGCCTTGTCGTCCAGCTTCTCTTGCGTCATCTCCATGGGTGTGGGGATATTGCCGTAGGGATCCGTCTGGCCGTAAGGGTGGCCGTGGCCTTGGTAATGAGCCATGGCTATGGTCGGATCTGTGTTGGGGTGTTTTGTATTGTTTTGCTGTTATCTATTCCAGAAAAAAATGAGCGTCGTTATTCATACTGATCATGCCAAGTATACATCGTTCTGGAAAACAGCGAGACGCTTGTTTTTCCTTCTCTTTCTAAGTTGGCTTACCTGCGCGATGAAGATAAGGTGGAAACAATGGTCAACAACGTCCTCGATCCCTGAGGGTGATGTTGAGGGTGTTGATGGAGTGGGAGGTAATGTACAAAGTGGAGGCCAAGCAGATCAAGCCTGAACGCTTTTGTACCCAAGAGACCTTGGGTTTGTGTGACGTCACTCGCGCGGACTCTGTCAATTATATATTGGTCAATTATAAAAATGCGTTGGTGGCGCCAAAATGACAATGGCGTGAGTCCAAACCGTGGGGAAGTTTGAAACCAACTTTCACTCTCTCCCCATCACTCTTTCTACCTAACTTCTGCACACAATGGCCGACTTTCTCAAAACTGGTCGCAAAATCATCGCCATCGGCCGCAACTACAGTGAACACGCCAAGGAACTCGGCAACGCAGTCCCTACTGAGCCTTTCTTTTTTCTCAAACCAACGTCGTCCTATATCACCGACGGCCAGAGCATTGAGATTCCTGCTGGCTGCGAAGTCCACCACGAGCTTGAGCTGTCTGTGATTATTGGCAAAGAGGGCCGAGACATCCTTGCTGAGGACGCTGATAATTATATTGCTGGCTATGCACTATCCCTCGACATGACTGCACGCAACGTGCAGGATAAGGCCAAGAAGGAGGGCAGGCCTTGGAGTGCAAGCAAGGGCTATGACACCTTTACTCCGATCGGTGCCTTTATCCCCAAGGATCAAATCCCTGATCATGGCAACGTCGATCTGTCCCTTCAGGTCAACGGTGTCACCAAACAGAAGGGCAACACCCGCGACATGATCTTCAGGTACCCATTGGCATTTTGAAAGTTAACTTGATGCCGCTCGAAAAGCTGAACTGATCACTCAACTAACCTGTCCTTTAACCTTTCCTCTTCACTCATGTAGCGTTCCCGCCTTGATCGAGAATGTGTCGTCTATTATGAAGTTGGAAGAGGGCGATGTCATTATGACAGGAACACCCAAGGGCGTTGGGCGAGTCCTATCAGGAGAGACCGTTACATGCGATCTTGCTGTTGATGGCAAGGTTCTATCAAAGTTGACGTTCCCAGTCATCGATCGTCCCAACCCCAAACGTCCATAGAAAACATGACTATTTGTTCGATATGAAAGTAAAAGATGTATTGTGTATGCAAATGATTGTTCTATTATGTATCCTTGTTTTAATCCATGTCCATGCTCTCCACCATTGTCGTCGCCTCGGTCGCTGACGAACCAGCGTCTGGGTTGACCCAAAGGTGTGTGCCCCACTTGGGGTAGACCCTCTTGTATAAGCACATCATGACGGTATCCTGCATAGAGATTTGTTGGTCCCACTGAGCCTTGAAGTATCCGTGAGTTCCCAAGGATTCCTTGATATGGCCCGTGCGACCAAGTTTTGTGCGCAACTCCACAGACTTGTAATACCAGACATCATCAGGGTTGAAGAACATGAACCGAATAGTAGCAGTGCGTTTGTGAACCTTGAAGGGGTGTCCAGTCAGAATAATCCTCTTTGCAACAATTCTTCTGGGATCGGCATCCATGAGGGTACCAGTAGCGACCAAAATAGGAGCTAAGAAAAGTTACAAAAGTACAACAGCATGGTTAGCTATGTGACTTAAAAACTGAGAACAACCATATTCTCTCTCAATAATCTAATACTTACAGTTGACATCAGAGCCGTCCTTGGTGAGGACAACTGGCAAGCTGCCAAACTGGATGGGGGCATAGACGGTGACGACGGTGCTGCGACCGTGCTGGAGGAAACGCTCGCTCTTGTGGACATTGTTGGTTCCCTTGCCGTTACGCGAGTTCTGAGAGAAAATGGGACTGACGACGAAGCGACGGAATCCGCAGTGGAGGACCAAGGGGTCCTTTGCCTTGATAACACCATCATACTCTGCGTTGCGGTTGACGACAAAGTTGATGACTCCCATCTTGTGCTCGTACTGCAAAAGTCCAAAGACAATAAAGGGACGTGAAGCCGAGTAAGTATCCAAGACAGCACGGGGGACGTTAGCTATGTGGATGGTGATGTGGGTGCCGGGCAAGACACCGCCCTCACGGGCCTGGTTCATGACGCGGTACTTGGTGCGACGAAAGTTCTCAAACTGGAAGATACGACCATAGTCCAAGGGCAAGTTCTCATAAGGATCCCAGGGCGAAGTTCTGAATGACTCGAGAGCACGGTAACGGGCAAAGCGGACCTGGGCAGGGACATCCATGGGTGCCTCAACCTCATCAGGGAACTCCATGTCATCTCTGTTCTCCTTCTCTCTGGCCAAGTACTCGGCATATTGGCGGGCCTCCTCCTCATCCTCAAGCTCATCCTCGTAAACATCTTCATTCTTGGCGGGCTCTTCGTTGTCGACCTCAAGGTCCTCATACTCCTCTCCTGAATCCTCATCGTTGCGTGCGCTGGGAAGATCGTCGTCATCCATGTGATCGTCCTCGTCCTGATCCTCGTCCTCAATATCCTCGTCACTCTCGTGGTCTGAGTCAACAATCCAGGCAGCCTGGTAGTTGGAAGTTCCCTTGGGGACACGGCGAATGGCCTTCTTGGGTGCGACAGAGTTGAATGACTGTTCAGGTCTCTGACTGGGATCCATGTTTTTAACGCGCTCTATAAACATTCAAGATGTAAAGGGTGTCAGGTCTCTGCAACTGCATGTCTCACTCACAGCAGAACGACATTTTCAGAATAAAGTATACCTTCAGCCTCCATCAGCTCTTCCTCGGTGGGCCAGGTCTGTTCGTTAGCAAGCAGATCAGGCTCATTCTCGGCAGCCAAATCATCCTGCTCGCCGGGGACAGGAGTATCCAAAACAGTCTCGGTATCCTCGGCGTCCATGCTGTTGCCGTGGACGTGGAGAGCTCTGTGAGTGATAGGGGCCGATGTGATCTTCTCAATCTGGAAATCGCCAAAGTTCTGCAAGTGCACCAAACGGTTGGCCTGGAAGTGAGTACCTCTGGCGTATCCGGTGACCTTCAGTGTGCCGACAGAGGGGTCTGAGGGGTTCTCCTCAAACGCAATGTTCTCAGCCAACATGTAGGGGTGGGTATCACGCCAAGTAATGGACTTTGGCAATTGGTTGGCGATCATACGGAGGAAGTTGACAGTCTCCGTAGAGTTGTCCAAGGCGTGGACCTTGGATTCCTCCGGGAAGAAGTGGTTAGTAAAAGAGAGGAGGGACTTTTTGATATCGGAGTGCTTCTTGGCGGGGGTACTCTCCAGATTGCTGACAGCAGCGACAACCGAAGGAACTCCCTGAGACTGAATTCCGGCCAAAACCATCTCTCCAAACTTGTCGACTTCCTCGACAGCCGACATGACAAAGAGAATAAAGTCGGCGACCTTGGCAGCATCCATGATGTCGATGTAGTTACGCTGAAGGGGGACAAACTGAAGCTTCTGCTTGAAACGGTCAGTGCTAATGAGAGAACATCCGGAAAATGAAAAATGTCACCTGTTAGACTGATTTGATATTGTTGCACCATTGCTGTGCTGTCAGAGTGTAAACCTACGTCATGAGAACGGTTCCCTTGTTGGCGGGGACCTGGTCAACACTGGCAAACATCTTGGCAACAGCATCGTCGGCGCTCACATCGGAGCAAAGAGCAACAACAGCGACGACCTTGGGGGTTCCGTTCTTGCCGTCAAAGATCTTAGTCTTCCTGAAAAGTTCTTCGCGCTTCTTTTGCTGGAGAATCTTGGCAGCATTGCGACGGTCAGTCCTGTTGGAGAATCCACGAGTAGGCTGATTCTTCAGGGCGACACGCTCAACTTTGCCTAGAGTTATGGCGATAGAGTAGAAAGTGTCAGGTCCAAAGGTGTTTTAATTGAGCTGGTTGCTGATAGTTACAAGTGTAACACATAGAAAGGTGAGTGTAGGTGTGAGGGTTGTATGAAGTTGAGGACGCACCCTTGGCCTTGTCGCGCAAGCTGCTCTTTGTCAAGTGCTTGGACTTGAAGGGCTTGTTCTGCTGCTTGAGCTTTGTGTTGGACCGATGTTGATGCGGTTCTGACATGGTTGAAATGAGCTGCTGGGACAGATAAAGAAGAAGCGGTCGAACAACAACAAAAAAAAGAAAAAAAAAGCAAGCAATGTTTTTCTCGACTTGGAGGCAGTCACTAGCATCTGTAAAATTGTAGCATTTACTATCTTGGAAACCCCCACGTCATTTTGAAGGGAGGCGAAGTGCAAACCTGCATCGGTCTTCTTCCTTCTCTGCAAACAACCATCAAACAACAACTCCATTAACATGGCAAACAGGAGCAGGAGCCGCAGCAGGGACAGGAGAGACCGCCACAGGGATACCAAGGCAAGGTCAAGGTCGCCTGCACGCCGAGAGTCCTCACGCCGAGACACGTCTCGCGATCGCCACAGGTCTGATGACCGCCACAAGGAGAGCAAGCGTGACAGCAGAGATAGAGACAGGGACAGGGACAGAGACAGAGATAGGGAAGACCGCTCCAGACATCACAGCGAGGGCGGCTCCAGGCGACGCCGCGATTCGGACAGCGAGGATGATCGTGGTCGAGACAGGGATCATAAAAAGAAATCCAGAAGAGACGACGAACCTAGCAGGAAACCACGCGAGACCTCAGAGGAGCGGGCTGCCAGGAAGGCGTTGCGCAAGAAAGAGAAGGAGGAGCAGAAAAAGTCGCTTGAGATTGCCATGACCAACTACTCCAACTCTGACAACCCTTTCAACGACGCCAACCTTGCTCAAAAGTTCACATGGGCCAAGAAGCGCGAGGTCGAGAAGAAGAAAGGTATCTCGTCAGCAGAGTCAGCACGGCGGGATATCATCAGGAGGGAGGAGGCCAAGATCGAATTGGAAAAGCTGAACAAGAAGAGAGCTGAGCGTGAGCGCGAGCGCGAGGAGAGAGAGGAGGAAATGCTTCGAATCCAACGAGCATCCGAGCAGGCGCAGCTTGGAGACTGGCAGGCGCAGGAGGAAGAGTTCCATTTGAAGCAGGCGAAGCGCCGAGCCGAGATCAGAATCAAGAGCAACCGAGCCAAACCGATCGACATTCTCGCCATGAACATCAAGTTGATTTCTGATAGTCGCGGAGAAGACGAAGAGGAAGACGAGGACGACATTGGACTCGAAATCGATGTTGATGAACCATACACCATTTTCGATGTATGTTCTTCATCAAAGGTCTTGCTTCATGCTAATTCAGTTCTGATTTGTATTGCTTGGAAATCTCACAATCTCTTTTTTAACATTTTACCAACTATAGAATCTCGATTTTGACGAAGTGCAGGAACTGTCTCACGATATCAAGTTTTACCTGAGTCTGGACAAGGACGAGCGTTGTGCCGACTTCTGGAGAGCTATGCTGATTGTCTGCGAGGACAAGCTGGCCGAATTGGATACATCTAGGAAAGACCAAGGTGTTGTTGCACCTAATATCGCTCAGGAGATGTCAGCAAAGATGGCCGGCAAGACTCTCGAGGAATTGACTCTCCTTCAAGGACAGATCACGCGGAAACTCGGAGGAGGAGGTGTGATTGATGTGGAATACTGGGAGGCCCTGCTGAAAACATTGGTCGTCTGGAAGGCGAAGGTAAGCACGCACTCGACCTTGTAAAGCTTGCGCGCTTGGAGCTTCATGTTGACAGCGTGGATCTATGTACTGACGTAAGCAAATTTGACCGCATTATAGGCCAAGTTGAACCAGATCCATCAAGTTATTCTTCAAAAGCGTCTCGATCAACTCAAGGCACGTCAAATGCGCGAGGCTGAGAAGGAAAAGGCCGAATTGGCTGCCGTGCTAGCCATGCAAAGTCAGGAGGTGGAGGGCAACGTTTCAGGATTAAGGGAGGTTGGCGAAGAGCACACAGAGTACATTCAAGAAGGCGATGAGATTGACTTGGATGGCCTTTTGGGACCTTCTGTTCCTTATGATCGTGCGATGAGTCCCGAGCCCTTTGATACACTTTCTCGCGAAGACCAGGACCTGGAGGTCGTGGATCAATGGGAGGACTGGGCAGAAATTGTAAGTGTTGTATTGTCATTGTTATTTTTAGTGTTGCTCGTGAAATAGATCGACAGTAGATCGACAGTTAACTGACATTGAATTTTGACATTGAACTTCGCATTATAGTTGGACAAACGTCGTCAGGTCCTCAACAAGCAGTTCAACCCCAAGAAACGAAACCAGGACCAGGATGCAGGCGAGCAGCACCCCGACGACGACTTTGTTTCGAAGATTCTGCATGACAAGGAGGCTGCCAAACAGCTGGCGGGCAATGAGCAGACTTTCAACATTGAGGCATCATTACAGAGACAACAGGTATGTTCAAATAGTCATCTGCAAATGTCCTTTCTCTCTATACTCCACTGATATTTTACTCAAACCACGATATCTGACATGTTGATATGTTCTTGATTCGCACTCATATAGACCTACATGTGGCAAGACAAGTACCGACCCCGCAAGCCCAGATTCTTCAATCGTGTACATACCGGTTACGAATGGAACAAGTACAACCAGACACATTACGATCACGACAACCCGCCACCCAAGGTCGTGCAGGGTTACAAGTTCAACCTGTTTTACCCAGATCTTATCGACAAGTCTCAAGCGCCTACGTACGAGATTGTCAAGGAGCCTGGCACCGAGGACACCGTGCTCATCAAGTTCAAGTCTGGCCCTCCATACGAAGACATTGCGTTCAGGATTGTCAATCGCGAATGGGAGTTCTCGCACAAGAGAGGATACAAGTCTGTTTTTGACCGAGGTGTGCTCCAATTACACTTCAACTTCAAGCGCCAGTTTTACAGACGTTAAAATGCGAATTGATAATGAAGCAATCCTTTTTTATATTTTGCGACCAAACATGTTTGGATCAGTGCTTATTTCGAGTTGCAGATGGATAATGGGGTATGCTGGAAGATGAAAAAAATGTAGTGGTAGGGTTATTGCTGTGTCTTGGCTGGCTTCTCGTGAGGCGACTCCAACGAGATATATAAAGTCTCATGGATGGTCGAGTCGCCACTCTTTATATCAAAGGCCTCGCTGTTACGAACACTCTTGACTTCGACAGCATGACCGACAATCTCGAGATCAACATTTTCTAGAAACGCCGACTCCGGCTTTTCAGCCACCATGACGGCGTCTCTATTAGGAACCAAAAGGATAGCGACAAGCAGGCTAATGCCGCCAAGGACAGCCTAAGTGTAAAACGCAGCATGGTATCCAGGTAAGAGCTCGACACCGACCGCCGTGGGACTGTTGCGGGTGTTGGCAATATTGTTATTGAGTGCAACACCGATAGGGGCACCCAGCTGAAGGCTGACATTGTTGACGGCTCCAACAACACCTTGATTCTCGTCGTCGGCATCGGCGACAAAGTTGATTTGGCAGCATAACCAGTTGGGAGCCATGCCACACAGGTTCAGGATCAGGGCTGGGAAGAGGATGGCCCAGTAGGAGGCGTAGACGGCAATCTGGGCCCAGACAACACCGGCTGCGGCCAATAAGAGCCAGCCGATGAGAATGATGATTTTTGTTCGGAAGGCTTGGATCAGCCAGGACATGTAGGCGATGAAGGCAATGATTCCGACGCCGTGAACAATGTAGGCGGATGCCGTTCAGAGCCGTGTAGTGAAGGACGTCTTGAAGGACCAAGGAAGGGTAGAAGAGCATTGCGTTCAAGTTGGCTGTGACGATGTTGAAGTTAACGCAGGATGCGATCAATCGCCGGGAATTCCAGATGTGAGGGGGCATAATCGGATAGTTGATCCTGATCTCGTAAACAACGAAACCGACTAAGAAGGCGATGCCAATAAATAATGGAGCCAAGGTCGAGGCAGACTTCCATCCGGCAGCGGGTCTTTGCTGAGATAGTAGATGACAGTGACGATTCCGAGAGTAAAAGAAACAATGCCAACAAAGTCAATACGACGATTCTCCATCTTGGAAACGCTCTTCTCATTAGGAATGACAAACGCCCCCAGGACGGCCATCGAGAAGCCAATGATGGCGGTTAAATAAAACATCCACCTCCAACCGATGGCCAGACCAAGGATACCGCCCAGAAGGAAATCGATAATGGAACCGAGAGCCCCGGTCCATCCAAAGATGGCCAGTGCCTTGTTGCGCTCTGGTCCAGATGGGTGTTTTGTTGTCAGCAAGGTCAAAGCACTCGGAACTGTAAATCCGCGCCTATCCCCTGGAGAGCTCACTCGACAGGCAAAATGATGAGGTTTGAAGCAAAGCCATTGAAGACTGCCCAGACTGACAAACAGATCATTCCTAGCATAAAGATTCGATGGTGGCCAAAAAGGTCTCCGAGACGACCGCCATTCAGCAGCAGTACTGCATAGGCAAGCGCATACGCCGAAGTGACCCTATTATATAAAAGGGGTGTTTTTTTGTTGCTTTGGAGTACGCAGGGAGTGGCTGATGGTGGGCGATGAGAGGGCAAAGTTTTGCAGTATACTTTGAAAGTCCACCATTGAAGCTGACCGACTTTGAATCCAACATCCTTCATGATATCGGGTAAAGTAATGATGACACTGGCGACATTAATGGTATCGAGTATTTGTGCCAGTGAAACGACTCCCAAGAGCAAACTCTTGCTACTGTCAAGTCTGCGATACCATGGTTTTTGTATCGTCACGGCTGGCGTACTTTCCATGTCTTTGGATGATAGGATGTGAAGTTAGAAAGAGAGGCAGCGAGGAGAAAGATGGTAGGGTGGAAGAGCACAGAGAGTGGAAGGGTAATGAGCAGGCCAACAGTACTTAAAGAACTGGATTAAAGAGAGGGGCGCATGGCAATAGCCAGTGCTTTTATACTTTTGAGTGAAGACGAGCAATTCTCGGAACGTGACGATTACCTGTGCCCCTGATGTGAGCAGAGACGTTGCATGCAGAGCAAGTCAGATACCACTCCAAATGTAGATGAGAAAAGGTTTGTTTGTGATAAACTATTGTTCCTGCCTGCTCAATTGCTTGCAAATAAAAAAAAAAAAAAAAAAAAAAAAAAAAAAAAAAAAGATCGCTATGAGCAGGGAGTCTTTGAGGGTGGTCCACTTGCTTAACTTTGTCAGTTTTTCTTGTTGAGAGAACACCAACCAACGAAAGCAGTTGGTCATACACAGAGGGAGAGATCGCCGGAGGATGATTGAACCGATCATAGTTGCTTACAAACGTATTCCAAGCATCAAACGTGCTTGTTTATTTGCCTGTACAAAGTTAAAGAATGGCCACAAAAACTAGAGAACTGGCATCATTTCGCGCCCTATCTACTCTTTAGTTACCCTGGCCCTTTTGCTACCTCAATGAGGGTTGTTCTCCTATCATCTCCTTCTTTCTTCGGGATAAAGTTCAATTCGGCATGGCTCTGTCTACTTTCTCAAAGAAGAAACAAACTAAGAAACCTGATCTGCGCAGCTAATCGCGCACAAGCTGGGCAGGGACCATGGGCAAAGCGGGCTATCTTATTATCAGGCAACGAGTGTAATACTCTGCACGTGACACTAGATTTTTGTGACGTAGAAATCGTTCTGATGATCGTGTCAAGGAGCCAGAGGCGACAGCCATCCTCATCATCATCCCTCCTGGCAACCCTACTCTTACTATCTAATTCTTTTAAACTTACTCCTATATATCCTCTCCCTTGTCTTCTTCCTACACATTCACACGGACGCCAAGTCACAGATACAACTCAGCATCCACCATGTTCAACAAGCTCACTCTCCTTGCTGTCACCGTCCTGGTGACTCTCCAGTCCGTTGCCGCCTTCAACGTGATCGTCCCTGCTGGCGAGCGCCGTTGCTTCTTCGAGACCCTTGAGAAGAACGACAACATCCACCTCACCTTCCAGGTCGGCGAGGGTGGTCACCTCGACGTTGACTTTTGGGTAATGATCTCCTACCGAAGACGGTTGCTGCGAATCTGTGTTTCATCTTTTTTTTTTTTTTTTCTTTCAAGGATAACAATACGCGTTCTTGGTTGCAATGCGACCCTGCCCTGCATTGGTTTTGTCTGGCATTAACGCCCGGTCTTTTTTTTTGTTCTTTTTGTTTGTCAACAGATCACCGACCCCAATGAGACTTTGCTTGAAGATGCCACCAAGGGAGCTTCGGGTACCTTCCACCACGAGGCCAAGATCAACGGAAAGTATGAGTACTGCTTCAGCAACGCCTTCTCGACCGTTACCGACAAGACCGTTGGTTTCAACGTCTTTGTTGCCAAGCCCTACAAACCTGACCCCAGTATGTATTTCTTCTTCTGATTTGTGATGAATTATTCTTTAAGTTTAGCCTTAATAGTGATGTGTTGTTGTCAGTTACATCCTTGTTCCATCAACTAATTCTTTTGGCGTGTTTCTATCCATACTCTACGATAGCACATAAGGCCGATCCTTTGGAGGCTGAGATTCGTGAGCTGGCTGCAGGAATTCAGGAGATCAGGAACGAGCAGGAGTATACCTTGGCCCGTGAGAGAACCCACCGCAACAGTACGTATTTCGATCAAATTCCCCGTTGTGATCCTGTCTAAAAAGTTTAAGAACCAAATTTCTAGAGAGACGTGTTTTTACTGATATTTCATTATATTGTTGTCATATAGCTGCCGAGAGCACCAACTCACGTGTGGTATGGTGGTCGTTGTTCCAGTCTGGCATTCTTTTCCTCGTCTGCGTTTTCCAGATCACATACCTCAAGCGCTTCTTCGAGGTCAAGCGCGTTGTCTAAACGATTCCCGCGTCGTTCAGTTAGAGTCCAGTGACAGCAGCAGTAGTAGCACTTTTTTCTTTGTCTTATCTTTTTCTTTCATCCACCCATACAGCACACACAACGCAACAACAGCCAAAAAAACCTAATAAACAAGCTCGTTTTTTCGTTGCCACCAAGTTGATTTTCACAAAAGCAGTCGTCACTGGACCAGTCAAATTTCACGTCGCGTTTTTTCGCCTCTCGCTCCATTCCTTCTTGTTGTTTAAACACCACCACCGCATCACCCTTACACCTCTCACTCACCTCACCCCTTTGTCCACTCCATCATTTCAGACGCACCATGGACCCAAATCAGATGATCGAGGAGTAAGTCCTCTGCCTCACTTCGCATATAGTGGTCCTTTTGCATCATTGTCCTCAACTGCAATGAGTCTGTTGAATCAATCTGACTCTTTTTTGGCCCTTTTGGTTCAATACATACCCTTCTTATCAGAGAAGCTCGCGACACTGTCCGCAAAATGTTTGACGAGATACTAAGGACCCTCAACGCTGAAGGAGACTATAGTGATAGCAAGGATGAGTATGAGACAGGCAGCGACGCCGAGGATAACAATACCACCACTGCCACTACCACAGATAAGACCACCTTCTCCGCTACCACCGCCACAGACAATGCCGACGCCGAAATCACCCCCACCACCATAACCTCAGACAATAGCACCACCGGCACCGGCATCACCGAGAATAACAATAACAGCAACAACAATAGTACAGATGACAAGGGTGGAGAACAAGAATACGATGGTATTATTCTGCCTTTTGGTTCAATCCCTCTGTGCTTACATATGCCGCCTGACCTGATTGCTTTACGCATTGTAACTGAATCGAAAATCTTTTTATTTGTTTGTGTACTCTACTTAGAGAACTCCAAGATTAGTCTCAGCTACACTCGACCCCCTCCCGCTGAGGGAACGACAGGTGAGCCCGAGAAGGCCAAGAGGAAAAAGAGAAAAAAGACCAAGAAGGCCAAGATCGAGCTTGAGGACTACCTTGCATGCGAAGATGGCATTGACCCACTGGTCGAGAACCCGTTTGACAGGTACGTCCATATATGTGCTTATCCCACCCTGGACCGTGTCATTTTATGGCGCATGTTCGGTTCCGAATGATGGAACTTTAGCTTCGATCAACCAAGCGAAATTTGCAGACCTATTGTTCTAGCATACTACCTTTTGCGCAAATAGCTCCAAGACTCCAGCTGAGCGAGTCGAGATTGCAGTCACCCGATTCCGCAAGAACCGCAAGTTCAGCCCGATTCGCTCTCAGATCCTGTCTGCCTACCTCGACTATGGTGGCATCCAAACAGGACCCAAGATGTTCCAGGGTGGTGGCGTCAAGACCGGTGGGGTCGATGATGATGGCGAGGTGGACTTTGACGCCATGAACGCTGGTGTCGACCGAGTGGACTTACCCGAAGACGGACAACAGGTGGATTTTACCAACGTCGTCACGACGTTCCTGTCGCAGCACTTTTTGCAGAACACCGGATGGATCGACATGGTTTACTACAAGGACACTCCTGTCGTTGTCGCGGCTTTGCTGAATTACCTCCTTGTCCGCGACGTCCTGCCCGAGTATAAAGAGGATCTCCAAGCCGCCTTGGCTGTTGCTGAGAAGGCCAAGATTGAGTTGCCCCTATGCAAGATGATCAGTAATGGCTGGCCAAGTCGCTACGACAAGGCCTGCTCGCTTCTCTATGGAGGCGAGTGGTTTGACTACCTGGAGCACATTTGGCAAGGTGAGGCGGCGGCGATTGAGACGATTGGCTTAGATCGAGTGATGGCAAGGAAGATTGTCAAGTCTGTGGTGGGACCCGATGTCGACATTGACACCCTGACAGTTGGACCACGAGAGTTCTTGGAAATGGAGGTTATTCATATCCCCCATATTGACCTCGGCGAGAGTGCTGACGCCGATTTGGTGCCAGAGGAGGAAGATGTTACTGCGGTTGATGTGGTCGATCGCATGCTCCTTGGTGAAGGTGGCAAGTCGTCTGATGAACCTGTCGTCTCGGTGGTGTCCAATGGCACAGCAACAACAATAATAACTGCTGTTGAACCAGTTCCAGAAGTTGTGGAGGCGTTGATGGTCAAGTATGTCGACGTGACACTGGCAGAGTTGGACCCAGAGGTCCCCACGGAATGGCAGAAACCTGCGAGTCAGCGACGCAAGATTCATGTCTTTTTTGACCCGAACGTGTCGACCAAGCTACTGTTGGGCATGCGAATCGCGGGGTATGTCTACACGCTGTCGAATGGCATGTCGTATCTGGAGCAGGCTAAAGTCATGCCCACCTACTACTTGGAGGCGGACGAGGTTATGCAACAGCCTGAAGATGAGTGGGAGGACTAAAAACTTGCGTTCGCGGTTTCCCCCATACATGCACATATCGTCATCATCACCAGCAGCACCTTTGTCTCGCCAAAACTGCAGAATGAAAAAAGTTGACAATTGTAATACTATGTGTGGGAATATATAAATTGCACGCATAGCTTTTTTTTTTTTGCAAAGTAACACTTGGTTCGAGGTACGATATTTATTTCAACATCCAACAAAACAAAACAAAAAGAAAAAAACAAGAAAAAAACACTATATCAAAAGAGTTGCCAGAGGAGACTGAAAGAAAAGCATCAAAAGAAATGTGAAGAGGAGCAAACAGCAAAGCCAAGGGAGGAAAATGTACAGACGCAAGTGATGAAAATGAAACTACAAGGCGAGGAAAAAAAAGGGGAAAGAGAGAGAGTAAATAAAATACATAAAATACAAAGGTATCGAACCAAATTGATGACAAAGAAAAGAATAGGAGGGGGCAATTGGTGTGTGCGTGGGTTTGGGTTGTGAGGGTGAGTTGAGAATAGGTAAATAGATCAGTTAATGCAAACCATTGGGAGTGAAAGGAGGGAGAGGCTCAGGAGCTGGGTTTCATCCTTTTGTTGGCAGCTTGTCCGGATTCTTCTTGTTTGGTGACAACATCAGCTGGCTCCCTCTTGGCGACAACATGGCCGTGGGACTCCCCCTTGGCCATCTGGTAAGCCTGTGCGACCCACTGCAAGAATCCCAACCTGTTCGATTTGGAAGCCATGAGGACTTCGTTTTGGTGTGCAATGGACCAGCCATCCAGAGTGACGCTTGGGTTGTTGTCTTGTCCACGCTTGTTTTCCTTGCGTGGGGTAAAGTATCCAGCATCCGAAAGCAACCGGTATTGCTCTGCCATGCGTTCCTCTCCTTCAAGCGCCTGCCTCATCACATCCCTGTTGGCCTATGTAGTCGCAAATAAAAATGTAAGGGCTGGGTTAAAATTCAGCTTGATTGCGCCTCGACTGTCAAAAACACAAGTTGCAATAGGTATGTGGGAATACTTACAGAAAAGTCTCTGAGTACAGACACAGGGATGATTGCCATGTCAATCGACGTGACCCATGCCAGATACGTCACATCCAGTCTTAGTTGGTACCTGTAGCGGAAAGCCAGAACAATATGGCAACCGCGCTTCTCGTGGATGCAGATGTCTCCATGTTCATGCCTGCCATCTGAGCTATCAGGTCGCCCAACACAATAGAGATCGCCTTTGACTGGATTCCTGAAGCAAGGTTCCATAATGCAGATGTTATTTTCCTCAACCATCTTTTTGAGAAACTCATCCGCATAAACGATCGCTCTGGCAGGTCGTCGTTCAGCAGACGTCTCTGCTGCCAATTCTGCTACAGACCAGATGGCACCATCGGGGTTGGGTTTCCTGTTGTGCTTCAGGCGAGGGACTGGGGTTGGAGTTGGTTTGACGTTGTAGAGTGCCCCCGCTTGCCTTTGGCCGTTCCTGATTTGAGGATCGTCGATTGGCAGAAGTGGTCGAATTTCGGATGTGGTGTAGCGAAGGGACGAGGAAGAAGAGGTTGAACAAGGTGTGTCGGATCTCTGTCGAGGTGTCAGCTGGACTCCTCTGTCCTGTGATGGCTTTGGTGCAATAGTAGACAGTTTTGGTATACGCCCGCCGTCCGGCGAAGGTGTGGGTGTGCTGTTGCTCAGCTTTGGTGGGCGTCCACGCTTGCGAGGTACGATTGCTAGAGAAACAATAGGTTGCGCAAAATTTGCTATCGATGAACTAGCAGAAGATGCACCCATGATAGCCGGCGGCAGCAGCGACGGTGAGTTCTGAAGCAAAATGGGCTTTTGAGATGGAGGATTTTCTTGCTCATGAGAAACATATGCCAGGGCTGAGTCCTGCGATATTGTTTTTGCTGTCGAGCTGCTCAGAAGTGTTTTGAGCGCCGGAGTCGTTGATGACAAAGAACGTAGCGATTCGCATGTAACCAGATCGTCCTGAGATAGAGTTTCAAAATAAATATAGATATTTAATATGGACATGCGGTTTTCATATTTCAAGTGGAGAAGCAACAAACAATCTGGGAGAGACAATCGATTGAAAAAAATACTTACAAGGTTACCCACGCCTGGATTGCCGATATGGTTCCCCACAACAGAGGCAACGGCCGACAGCAGGCTCAGAGGCGACAGCAAAGAGTCTTCAGTAGCAGTAGCAGTAGACGTAGGAGTAAGTTCGGAGTCCTCTATTTTGGGTCCAAGTAGCTCTTGCGTGAGTGCTACGTCAGCCTGATGGCTGGAAGAAAAAGTCGACTCTGGGCTCCAGGTGGGCGTACGGTAGGGTGAGGGAGAATAATGTCGTGAATGGGTGTCGACCTCTAATGTGCCTGAGGCTCCTCCTCGTGTCCGCTCCTGGCTCGCAGGACAAGAGTGTTGCTGCTCTGAGCTGGAGGAGGTGTAGTCTGGAGTACCAGGGGCGATGTTATTGTTTATGTTGGCAGTGTTGGCAGTGTCGTCACTGGCAGAGTCGACGGACGGACTGGTGATTTTGGTGGTAGGTTCGGGCGAGGGGAGGAGGGCAGGTAAACGTTGGTAGTCTGCTTTCTTATCCGTTGCTTGGTTCATTTGTTGTTTTGGTTGTTGCTTTCGTTGTTGTTTTTGTTGCTTCTGCTGCTTCTGCTGCTGAAGTTGTTGTTGGCTGTTGAGGAGGTCAGCGAATGCTCGCGGCTGAGTATCTTGAGCAGAGGAAGCAGAAAGAGTAGACGCAGACGAGGTAGTAGCAGCATCAAAGAAAGGCACTGGTGCGGGTGGTTGTGGGTTGGAGGAAGTAGTCTGTTCAGCTTGCGATCCAAGGATAAAGCCAAGTTTGGTCTTTGACCTGGTGAGTCGAGGGGAGGGTCTTTCGTAGAGCATGATGTGCTGAGAATACGAGTGGAAAAAAAGAAGGGAGGAGGGGCTGGTTCAACAGCGATATGAGGACATTAGGTGAAGGGATAGGAAAATGAGGAAGGTGAGGAAGGTGAGGAAGGTGAAGTGAAAGGAAGGATTGAGAGGGAAGGGAGTTGAGAAGGAGTAAGTGAGTGAGAAGAAAAAAAAAAAAAAAAAAAAAAAAAAAAAAAAAAAAGGGTTGTAAAAGTTAAAAAAAAAAGACGCACAATCAAATACAGCAACGAGCAGTCACCTACCAGCCATTCATCAGTTCAGGAACACGAAGAGAGGGGAGGGGCGAGAGCAAAGAGGCGAGATAAAAAGAAGACGCCACACTTCTCCTTGTCTTCGTTATCCTTCGCTCCTCTTCCCTACTCTTCCCTTTACTTACAGCTATCATCTCCCTCTCCGCCACCACTGCCTACAACCAAACCCAGCAATCGTATCGATTCAATAATTCTTCTTGCTCGACGACTTCAGCTCTCGACTCCTCTGTCGCCGTCTCTCCCCCTCTTTCTCCCTCTTTCTCCCTCTCTCTTCTCTCTCTCGTTCTCTTGCTTTGTCCGGTCGAGCTTCTCACCATGCATTCTAATACCCCAGAACACTACTAGTCAAGTCAGTGAGTCCGCGAACGCCACCATGCTCACAATGGAGCGAATGGCACCACTTCCGTGCCCATTCAAGCCGGCTGCCGACAGCAACCTCCTCATTCAGGCCATGCTCATGGTTTCAGAACCAGGAAATATGGTGAGTTCCTCATATTGTTTCGCATCCTTGTCAAGTTTTTTTTTCTCTTGCTCTCTTTGTGGCGAGAGATAGGTATTTCAATATTTTTTTTTTGTCAATCGCGCTAGAGGTTGCTGGCACCGCCATTACAAGTGAAGTCGTGCCTCGTCGTTTATCGCATTTCAGGATAGCGAACCTTTTGAACCCTTTCGGTAGATGTGGCACTGCGACCAATTTGTGCCAACCAGGAATATGTGCCTGAATCCACGGTCATTCAACTAAAACGAGGTCTTCCAACTGACCCTCCTAGACGAGAAACAATCTCTTTTGGATACTCATATCCGGTCTTCGAGTCGCCATAATCCAGTGCCGTCATCTTGGAAACGCGCAAGATCATACACAGAGGCACTGGCGCCCAGGAGGTCCAGGATGCGAAGCAACAGCCTCGACCAGCCTCAACCCTTTCAGATCAAACCTCAACCTCGACCATCAATCATATCAGGGCACATGGCCACCCAACAAGCATCAATCGACATCCGTGACCATTGCCACCAGTATCATCATTCGCACGCCATCGTTCCCACGTCGATTCCAATCAAGCTTAATGTGGTTATATTCTCGCCAATGATCATCAAGTCGGAGTGCGTGAAGCAGCAGGACAACAAGCAACTCGGCACACCACGACTTTCACTTGGACACGCGATCGCCTCTAAGATCAAGCCAAAGGTCCCCTCCACTTCTAAGTAATCAAATCCCTTCAGGTTTCGAAGTAATACTGCCATGTCAAGTACCTCTTCATAATGCGACGGCTATTTGGTGCCAAAATCAATCTGAATGATAGCAAACATTCATTCGCCGCATTATTTATTAGTTAAATAAAACGGGGCGTCATTTCCACCCGCAATTCAAGCGTGGACAAGGTGCATTTGAATATTGCTTAATGGAGCAGACACATCCTAACCTCCCCACGAAATCAGTTGATACCATTTCAACTGGCTGCGCTTTATTTGAAGGCAAATAGAATCATAAACGAGCTGTTGTGGCAGTGAGAGCAACGGGTTTATCGGCCAGGAAATGACTACTATCAAATCGACTCACAGGACCTTGGGTTATTCATGGCATATTTGAACGAATCGCAGCCGTATCCTCCATTACTATCGCATGGGTTCCGAATCGCCCGAGGATCGACCTATCAAGACGATATATGGCCAACCCTTCGATAAGCTCAGCACATCCAAGAAGGATACGCCTTGGTTAAACTCAATTCCCGCAGAGGTTTCGGGATGCGTATCTCGAGAAAAATTCCGAAACTGGCAAAGTAATCCGACATCGATGACAAAAGTTGCAACTCACCTGCCCTCCCCATCAACAACAACAACGGCAATGGGAACGGAAATGGAAACGGTATAAGCTCCTCCAATAGCTGCATTCAGATCAACCCTAAATCGACTTTGAAAAATATAGACGATTCGACGGTCCAGGAGATCGCTAAGCTTGAGAACGTATTGCTTCGCGATAATTCCAACACCATCGCCGGTCTGCCCCCCCCTAAGCCATCGCCTCAGGTACCGTGTCACACCGCATCGCCATCGCCCCCACCTCAATTATCTTCTCTGTCGCCTATCGTTTGTTTCGACCGCACCATATCTTCCATCCGTCACAGCCTCGCTATTGCTGCATCGGTCGACCTGGCCCTCGTGCTCGTCGTCTCTTCCCCAAATTCTCTGCTGCCGTCCATATTGAAACCAGGTAGTCAAAGTGCCTCAAAAACGACTCGGAGTCGGAGGAGGCCGCTGACAAGAACGATGTTATTCTCAACTACGGTATGGTTACCTTTTCTCCAAATACGATCGCCGACTTGCAGTTGAGAACTCTCCAGTTCCTTTCTCGTCCCCGTCCTCGTCCTCGTCCCCGTCCCCGTCCCTGTCCCCGTCCCTGTCCCCGTTCCTCTCCCCTCCCCATCCCTGTCCCCACCCCATACAGTCGAGCTGCAACTCCTGTTCGAATTGCTGCTGCAGCTCAAGCAACAATTAGGACACTGGCTCGTCAAGGCGGATTCTTCTTGGTCGAAACTTCATCAAGCCCCAGGCCCTACAATCTGCTCCGTCAAGAAGGAGAGCAATAACGTCAACAATAAGACCAACGACAAGGAGGCCAAGTCAGCTTATACACTAGTCTCCTTCCGCGCATGTCCCATTTGAATTCCTGATCCTCTTCTTCCTTCCCGTCTTGTATTTACGGTATCATCATCTCTATCCATTTATTGTTTAATTTTTTTCTTCATATCGAGCCCTTGACCATAAGGCTCACAAAATCAATTTTAATCTTTGTGTTTATAGCTGGTTTCTTTCTCGCTTTTCTTTGCGCGTTTCCTGGTACTCAGCTCAAGTAGTATCACCATTTTGAATGCCTTAAACAAGGAATAGTTTGGCACAGCATGCTATAATGAAAAAAAAAAAAAAAAAAACAACCAAACCGCAACTTCAAGATAAAAGAATGAGGTGATTGAATCCTGTGTGCTTGTATTCTTGTGATGTCCATAATGCAGTGAAAGAAGAGAGGTGGAAGCGCCATATGCTTGTCTTTTTTTTTCTGTTGGTGAAGAATTGATTTTGGATATGGATAGCGATGACGAGTTGGACAGAGTGTGAATAGAAGCAATCCAGATTAACATCGCAGGAAATGAATGATTGAGAAGGGTCGATACGATTTGAGTGAGAGGAGGACGCGGATGATAATACAAGCATATATTGATGCAGGGCTATTGCTCATACTCTGAAATGAAAGCCTCTTGTCGATAGCGTTCCTTTTCCACATTTGTAGTGTAACAACCTCATTACCATTGACACTGCTTAGGTCATAGCTCAAGTCAAGGTTCAGTCGGAAGGGGTACTGGAAACATAGTGATCTTTATCACAAGAGTTTAATAGAAGCAAGAGTTTATTGAACGTAAAGAGTGTGTTAATAAAATAATAAACGAAGCACTTTGACGGCGACATTGTGAGGAAAGGATAAGAGCGTGTCGTTCGAACCCTGACCGTCTGCTTTTCTCCTCTATTCTGTGCTTGGTCACCTTCTCTAAAAGCAAGATTTCGTTTTATTCACATGCGCAGATATCGATCTCAGCATACATTGATTGGTTCGTTTAATGAGAGGGAAGGGAGGAGCTCAGTGGTCGTGTGGTCGTGTGATGTAATGAACTTTCAGAGGGCGGGAGGAAGAGGCAAGGTTTAGGGGGGGAGAGGGGGGGAAAGGGAGGGAGAGCGCGAGAGATAGCATTACTCCTCTCTAGGAGATGTACACACAGCGCAGCTACTGAGAATGGACCCTTGTCATAGCTGTATTATCATCATCAGCCTTTGTGGGGAGGCATAGTTGCCTTTATTGTTGGTCCTGCTTTAAAATGGTCTTTCCTCGCTTGAGTCAAACACGGAGAGAACAGCGAAAAGAGACCACCTGAATGAGAGCAAGAAGAATGGTGAAGAAGGATGAATACATTAATTGTAGCCGAGTAATAGGCTAGAGCATGTTTTGCTTTCGGGTAGAAAGAGTCGTATCAAAATCCGAGCACAGGATCAAAGCCGGATTGACCGAATCTCTGAGAGATGAAATAGATGGGGAGAATGTAGTTGAGGCGGGTAGAAGAAACATATTATTACCATGGAGTCGATAGGAGTGACCTACAAGCATGCTCCTGCTCGTGCAGGAACTGGAGGTACTGCAACGACACAAGACTATCACAGTCAGAAAGAGGGGTGGAAGGGTTAAGCCAGAGTGCAGGGAGTGTGGGGTGAGGGAAGGGGTATAGGTCTGGCGAGTGGAGAAACGAGCAAAAATCACTACCGCGACAATGGTGTCGATGGTGCAAAAACATGCTCCTGCTCATTCTCAAGCTACAGACATCAGAGCGAGGCTAAACCAAAACGAATGGAAAGAGGGTAAAAATAGCTATCTTATGGTGCAACAACATCGGCGGTGAAAGTATGAGATGGGGGTGTGGTTGAGGGTGCAGCTCTGGTGGATGGAGGTTAGATGGAGAAAAAAATCATTCTTATTATTATCATGGCAACGGTGTCGCTGGTGTAAAACATTCTCTTGCTCGTTCTCAAGCTATAACTATCAGATCGAGACCAGACGAGTACGAGCAGAGAGAAAATCGAAAGGGCTACCTTTTGACGTAATAACATCAAAGGTAAAGGAATGAAATAGAAGTACGAGAGAAGGATTAGTTCTTGGAGGCAGACAAAATGTTGTTAAACAGTTAATACAATGGCATGATGGCTATGGTACAATAATATTCTCTTGCTATTTCTCGGGCCACAGGCGTCGGATCGAGACCAGACAAAGACGCACGGAAAGAGCATTGAAGAGACTTTCTTTTGGTTAAATAATGTTAATGGTGGAGGTAAAAGAAAGAGAAATGGTCGAAGATGCTATTCTTAGGGGCAGAAAAAAAAGGTCAATAATTAAGACCATGGCATGGTCGCAATGGTTCGGAAGCATTATCGTGCTCGTTCTCGGGATATAAACATTGTATCGAGACCAGACAAAGACGTATGGAAAGGAGGTTGAGAGGGCTTTTTTTTGGTATAATAATATCTATGGCGGAGGTATGAGAGAAAAACATGGTTATGGAATAAAGGACCATAGTCTACTGTTGACTTTTTGTCTTTTTCTTTTGATCAGTCCGTCTGCCATGTTATTTTGTATCCTTTTACTTTTCGACGGTCATCAGGTTCCCTTCCACTTCTATACTTTGGCTTTTCTTTTGTTTTCCTCTCTTCTGACCTTCGTTCTTCCCTCTATATTGATACTCTCGTTCTTTTCTTCTCATTCTTCTCTCTCTTTTTTTCCCCCTCTCTTTCTTTCCCTCTCTTTCTTTCCTTTTTTTTCTTTTCATCGTCATTCCTCCCAAATTCGCTACTCTTACTCTTATCTCCACACTTGCTTCCTTTCTCTACTCCTTCTGCTCCTTTCACTTCCACTTCTACCTCCACTTCCACACAAAAAACACATTCACAGCGTACACTTTCAGTAAAACAGACACCTTCCTTCTTTCTTCACTCCCCTACTCTCATTCTCAGCACAAACGACTCTCTACTCAGCGCAACACATACATCCCTTTTTCTTTGCCCTTACACACACAACACGCAGACTGTTCACTCTCAGCACACACTCCCGCACTCTTTATTTTTACTCTCCTGTTTGCTTGCGTTCTATCGCTGCTTGCGGATATCTTACAGCTCTCACCTTCTTGTCAGTCTCCCTCAGCATTCTCTCTACTTGTTTCATTTCTCCTTTTTGGATTACAAAGACATATTTTTTTTCTATTTGTCATTTTTTCCTCCAGTCAATCTCTGTGCCACCAATCCGTAACTCACCATGATCGGCCACATTGCTACGCTCTTTGCGTGGTACCACAGTACATCCGTCCAGGACAACTACAGCAACAATATCAACAGCGACAGCTACGGCAACAGCATTTTTTTCCAGGGAATAAACGCCCACAACAGCACAACCACCGCCTCTTCGCCACTTGCACTTGTGCAGCCACAGGGGAGCCAACTGCAACCTTGGTACATGCCCGCTTTTCCCTCGTTCTCCTCCCCCTCTTCCCCTCAGCAAGAAGAAATGGTCGATGAGCTTTTTGATATATTCATCACGCTTCCCGAGGACGAGAGTTACAACGACACCCCCCTCGATAACTTCGGTCGGCCCTCCTCAACTTTATCTCCCATGCCATCGACTACCTCTCCTCTGCCTTTGGTTCTTTCTCCTTCACCCTCGGCTCCCAGTCCCGGATTCTTTGATGCATCGCCTGCTGTAACAGTTGCTGCCTCACCCGCCTCTTCGGTCGCCTCTCCGTCATCCACTGCTGTCACTTCTCCGTTGATCCCGCTCACCGCTGCACCTTTGCCATCAGAACCAACAACAGCAGCAACCTCACCAAACATTGCCAACGCCAGCCCAATAGTAAGTGTTCATTTCAATTGTACTAGCCCTTTGATAACTGGCTAAAACTAGTTGACTCTGTACAAACAACATCAAAATTTTATTTTTGATTACCATTAGGACAAGACTCAGAGAGAGATGCAGGATTTGCTGTTTGAAGACCTTTCTGACGCGTTTGGGCCTCTGAACGAGTATCATATGCCACCCGAGTTGCATGATATCGGGGCACCAGAGAAGTCCGACCTGTTCCAGATGTCCGAGACTTCGTTAACATCGACTCAATCCGTTGAAGTCGTTCTTAACAAGCGCCGCTTTACCGATATTTCGGTCACGGAGAACTCTGGGAAGCGACTCAAAACCGCTCCGGTCAATCCGCTCAAGGGGGAGACTGTCTCTCACTGGTCAAAGAAACATCATGATGACGAGAGCGCCAATATCATTCTCGATCATGGCGTCATTGGCGTTTGTACCACCACCCAGTCCTCAGTCCCAGTTCTGACTCCTGTCCCCGTCTCGGTTTCTGTCCCCGTCTCGACCCCTCTCCCAGCCTTGGCCTCTATGCCATCCGCTAGTAGTGCCTCGGTATCGCCCTCCCTGTCTATTCCAGCCGGAAGCTCCGTCCCCTCGACTTCATTCAAGGCACTTGCGCTGGCCAAGGCGAACCATCCGTCTCTGAGTGCAATCTCAACACCCAAACCAGCCAAAGTCCAGTACACGCCTTCAACCTCCACTCGAACGAAGAAGCATACGCAGTATATCGCAGTATCTGCAAATTTCGCCCATCAAGCCTTGTCATCACCTCGCCCCACCCTTACGCGCATCACGATCAAGGCGTATATGAAAAAGTACAACCAGCATCGAGTGCTACTTTGTCGTCACACCTGTGGACAGGACGAGGAGGAGTGGATGGCCGTCAAAGATATGGAAGACTATCAAGGTTTGTTAGGCGAGTTTGAGGCGGCCAATGGATTGGACCTAAGCATAAAAGGAAAGAACAAGTCAGCCAAGGCCGATAATGGGAAGGGCAAGGGTAAGGGCAAGGGCAAGGGTAAGGGCAAGGGCAAGGGTAAGACCTGAACATCGGACAACCTCTTCCTCCTGTTCTTTGTTTCTATTCCATTATAATCCATAAATCATACTTTCATATCCATATCCAAATCAGATTACCATAGTTTTCCTCTCTTTCATTTTGAGCATCAGTTTTTCGCCATCAGTTCTGTACATAGTCCTCGCATCCTGACTAGTTCAACAAAGTTCGAATTCAAAAAGCAAACAGTGATGGGGAGGGGCACCTTGAAATAAGGCATGAAGTGTTTGGATTTTGGGCGTTTGCTTGTCCATGATGTGAAAAGGGGGTCTCAATGCCATATGTTTGTCTTTTTTTTGGTGGAGAACTGGATATTGAATATGGGTGATGACGATGAGGTGAACAGTGTATGAACAAGAACACACCGGCTTATCATTACGAGAGATGAACAATTGTTGTAAATTTTGTACGATTTGAAAGAGACGAGTGTGCGGTCGAAATGGGGTGTGCATTCATTCGTGCTGATCAGCTTGGTCATTCCTTTTTGCTTTATTGTGTCGGTTTGATGCTCTTCGTCCAAATCGGGCGAAAGGTGGAGAGCTGTTTAGGTTGGAAATGTTAAAATTCAATTTTGGTGGCGTAAAATGTGGGGAAACAATAGACCAATCTAACTTTAAATTAGCAACCCATGATGGATGCCACGAAATTGTGGGCAAAAGCTTTGAAAGCACGTTTCGAACTTTCCACAAGTGCACGATCGTGCGTATTTCAAACGTTCAAACGTGCAATTTGAAAACAAAAAAAAAAAAAAAAAAAAAAAAACAGGGATGGGTGAGATAATAGAAGGAAAGGGAACAAAAGACAAACAAAAAACCATTCGTTACCCTGATAGTTATGATTTGTTCGTCCCAAGTGTCAAAATCGTTGGTTGGTTAGTCATGGACTCGTCCCAATCGTCCTTGGCACCATTGACTCCTTTGGCTTTTGGCATGTGGGTACTTTTTCTCCTTTATACAAAAAAAAAAAGGATACATGCGAAAAGCCCATTTGCACCCTTCTGAAGCCGTTTTCCTTAACACATGAATGAAGCATCTCGCGTCATCGCAAGGAAAAAAAATCCCTCACTTACCTTTACCGTCCATTGATCCGCTTTGACTTTAGATGTGGTCTGCATGAAAGAAAGGGCAGAGGGCAACAAAGATTGGCAATCGGCAAATCGAGAACGCAGTTGTGCTTCAACTGGAAAGAATGATTTTTTATTGTAGCAATGAAGTGGCTGAGTGGAAGAGCGTGAGAAGCAAGTAAAAAAAAAGAGAGGAGAGAAGCAAAAGCAAGGGTAAAAGCAAACAAAAAAAGTGCCAGAAAGCGTTTTGTAGGAAAAAAAAGCAGGCTTGGCAAGAAGTAAATGGCAGCAAGGGAAATACTCTCCGCATGAACACAAGGAATGCGCTCTCACTGCCATTCTGCAGATTCACGAACGACAGCCCGCATCTTTCGCTTCTTCAGCATCCCACGACTAGGGTTACCCATGGCGCCCTGATAGGCCTGCGAGACCCGCTGCAGGAACCCCATAGCCTGAGTCGTCATGTGGCTCTGGTTCTGGAAGGCAATCGACCACGAGATCCGGTTCAGACTAGCAATCTTTCCGTACTCGCGTGGAGAGGCCTTGGGTGGGTCCGAGTAACCTTGCTTGCGTAGGATTCGATATTGTGCTCCCATGGCGGGGTCATCTTTCAACGCGCGCATGATCAAATTACCGCAAGCCTTGAAATAAAAATAGAGGAAAGGATCAAAGCGTGAGATTGATACGCGAATGCTTGCATGAGAGCCATGAGGAAAGTGGCAATGAGGCGTAAAAACGAGAGACTTACGGGAAATGACATGATGATGGAGATGGGGATATCCTTGCGGTCAATCTGGTCGACCCAAAGCAAGTGAGTCTCTGTAAGATCGCTCTGGTAGGCATATCGGACCGCAAGGGCAACTCGGCAACCCATCTGGTTCTTGAGACAGTTGTCGCCTGTATGGAAATGGCGGCCATAGACACTATCTCCTCGAGACAGACAGTAGAGATCCATCATGTCTGCATCATAAATATGCGGCTCTCGGATGATGACGTTCTGCTGGGCAACCAGCTCGCGGAGATTGTCGTCTGCATAGACGAGTATCCGGGCCAGGCCTCGATTAGCAAACTCCTCGCCATCCAACTCGGCAGCCGACCGACGAACCCCAGCATTGGGACCACGGATTCTCTTGCGAGAGGGGCTCAGGTTGATGCGCTCCTGTGCGGCCTCAATGGCCTGCAAAAAGATCTGCTCGTCATGCCCGGTATCCTCTAACTTAACCTCGTCATTCTCCGAGGACAAATACTGGTCAACGTAGTTGGTGTTGGGATTGGAATCTTTGTCTCTGGTCGTTTCGACAGGGGTATCAATGTCGCTTGGGGTCATGAGAGACACTGCTTGGCGGTTCGTTGAAGGAGAGACCGACTGCTTGCGTTTTATTGGAGACGAGCAATCACAAAGCTGCTGGCTCTGCTGGTGGAACTGATACAGCTGGTGGAGTTGCTGCTCGGCCGACGGTGATATAGACGAAGGCGAGATGGACGTACGCGGAGGTGCATTGGACGGCAGCTCGTAGGGGCTTGAGGAAAGCAGGCAGTTGCTTGATGGGGTAGAGAGTGCTCGAAGAGTCGGAAAGTGGGCTGATTTTGATGAGGGAGAGAAGGATATGGGTCTTGATGATGACGAGGGCGAAGGAGAGTAAGAGACTGCATTGGGTGAGAGAGAAGGTGCATTGGATGGGAGCATGCGCACATTGGTGGCCACAAGTGAATGCGTGCTGCCGCTTGGTGAGCTCGTCGTATATGATTTAGGGTTCGGAGAAGCGAGAGTGGGGGTGGGTATCGACAGGGGCATGGACCAGGCGAAGGGAGACTGCAGAGGAACAGGGACAGACATGAAGCTTGAGGACTGCAGTGGAGTACGGGGAGTGGAAGACGTAGGTGCAGGGGTCGGGGTAGGAGCAAAGTCTTGAGTGTGGGAAGTAGATGCGGCCCATGACTGGGAGAGACAGACGGACTGAGGCGGATGGATTGGCTGCTGGGTTCGAAGTCGGGGTATATGGATCATCGTGGGGATGATCTATGAAGATTGACGCCATGCAAAATTAATTTGTCAATGCATTTTATTGTGGATGGTGGGCATTGAGAGCAGACGAAAAGAGGGGGAAAGGGAACGGGAAAGGGAAAAAAGGAAAGGAAGGAAAAAGAAAGAACCAACGACATGTACATAGACTTGACACACGTATATGCACCCCCTGATACATATTTTTTTTCTTGATGCTTTCAATTGTAGCTGTCGATTCAACAGCAATATATATATATATATATATATAAAAAACTTACTATACTGCCTGACCCTTGATTGGTATGCTGGTGCTGTTGGTTCGGAAGGAGTGAAGCAATAGAAGAAAGCATCGACAATGGCTGGTGTGGAGGCGTGTCGCGCTGGAGGTAGCCTCCCTGACCCTGGCCTTGACCGTCGTGCGCTGTTGCATTTGCAGATGCTGTTGTCGTCGTAGTAAACTCATGGGGAAAACACTGCTGCTGCTGTTGATGGTCCGCGTAAAGAAACACGGTAGCCTCTGGAGCAGATTCCGAGACGGTCGAGAAGGGAGTGTAGGAAGACTCGCGACAAGATGAAGGAGAGTACGACGATGATGTCGATGGCGAATAATAAGGGGGAGACGCATAGTAAGGGGACGTCGAAGAAATCTCGACTTTCAACTGATCGGTCGTCATCGTCGACGACGACGTGCGGTCTAACGTTGCTGGGGAGAATGAGGTGTGGCCATTCATGGAAGAAGGGGTTGCTTCGATGTAGCTGAGCGATGCGAAGGTGGAATAGACTATGGTTCCAGGGTCAGTACCTGTGTCGGTGCCAGCGCCAGCGGGAGAGCGAGTGGCCGCGAAAGGGAAGGCGGTTGAGGACGGGCGAGAGTTGCAGGCGATTCCGCTGGAAGTAAGTCTGTTGAGGAGGACGTTGTCTTGTACAGGCATCGTTTTCAGATGGAGAAAGGGTTGGTTGTCCGAGGAATCCAAAACGGTAAGAGAGTAAAAATGAAAGGGTGAAACGAAGGGAAGGCGGAGGAATAATAAAGAAGCAAAGAAGCAAGGGTGAATGGACTGTTTTACAGGGAGCAAAGGATGCTCGAGTATTTAGGGAAGAGAAGAATGAAGAAGAATGAAAGCCGAGCGAGGCAGGGCAGATAAAAATGCGAAACAAGGGAGCAAGGAAGGGTGGTACTGGTAGATATGAAAGAGTGACTGAAGGGGGGTGAATAAGGAGATGATGAGAAGAAAAAAAAAGATGGAAGATAGAGAAGTTGAGAGGAGAGAGAAAAGAGGAGGAAGAAAAAAGAAAAAGGAAGAGATCGATGAAGAGGAAGACTTGATGGGTTAAGTTATTGGTGGAAAAAGACCGAGGTATTTATTTATTACCATTAGAGTCAAAAGCGGGCTGATGATAGTAGACTCATGCTCCAGCTGCAAAGTGCACCGTTGCTGAGGAGTAGATAGTTCCCTTACTCTCTTCCTCTCTACAGCCACCCTGACCATCAAGTAGTGGCCCCATATGTCTCTTTGTATATCCCACCCTTGCCACTCTTTTTATCCCTCACTCTTCTTCTACTTCACCTCTTGTCACTCATTTTACTGACGTTGTGTCTTTCCATCACTTTCAACTTTCACTCTCCTCCCGGAGTCTTAACGTCCCTACACATTGTACATGTCCTCGAACCAGATCAATACGATACCAAAACGGAAATATTACTGCCAAGAATAAATGAATAACAAGGTGTCCAAAATATTAGCGATGCATCTCTCGGTCCAGAGTCCAAGGGATGTCCTGTTTGTTCGTTATCATCTTTTTTGTTGTTTGTTTAGTTAGTATTCCACTGCTCCCTTGTTTGGAGCCATTGATCGTCATGATTTTCCTTCCAAGACTATGGTTGGCCTTACTCTTTTTGTGCATTGTCGCATTTTCATGACTCTCTCTCTGTCTAGCCCTTTGTCGCTCATTCTCTCTGGCTGATTAGCTCTCTGTCCCTCTCTATCTAGCTATATGTCATACGTCACGACTAATCATGTAAAAAAAAAAAAAAGGCGAGATTACCGCGCGGTTACTCTCGTAGATTATTACTGTTTTTTTCCCACCATCGCCACCACCACCCGCCCTCCAACTCTAATCCTAATATCCTTTCATCTGCCTTACCCCCCTATTTCTTCGATAACACGAGGTTATCGGAAAAGGAACTGAAAGAAGGGGAAAAGGTACTTACAGTAGGAAAGGAAGAAAGAGAGCGATATGATTGGAAGAACAACATCGCTTGCATGCAAAGGACATATGCATCCTCCTTCCCCTTTGCCGTGATTTCCTTTTTAAGTCAATCCCCCTGCTTGGCCATGTCCTCTCTCCCTCTCACTTTTTTATTCTCTCTTTTCTTCCATTTCATCTCTCTTTTTTTAATCTCACCCCCTTGATCAATTAGCGAAAAAAAAGAGGGAGCGCCAAGTTATAATTGACCAAGAGAAAAATATACTGCATAAATAAGAGTAAACATAAAAATGCTCCACAAAGAAATAAACCATGCATATAGCATTTTGGAGGAGGGCAGGGTAGTAAACGAGGGGAGGGTGAAGAGGCCTTATTGTTGACGTGTAAGGTCTTGCGGTCCTGTTTGTTGTATGCTGTCGCTGGTTGCAATCGAGACGAGCAAAAAAAGCAAAAGTGCGTGTGCTGCGGATCCGAAAAAAAATCCAATTTTGGATTTTTCCTTGGGTTTGCTAGTGCTGGCTGACCGGACCAAGTAAAAGGGCACGCGACTCATAGAGCTTTGAAAAAAAAAAAAAAAAAAAAAAAAGGTAGGGAAGGATATGGACAAAAGGCACTGGGGCATAACACCACTCATCGCCATGATTACAAATCAAGCATAGGAACCAAAGAGACCAAAAGGAACCAGAAGTTACTTCTAACTCTACCTGGTGCTTTCCTGCAATGGATGTCGTAGTTGCAAAAAATGTATTATGTTTTTTTTGTCATTAACGCATAGATTGTAATCATATCAAAAGGAAAAAAAGAAGAAAAGAAAAGAAAAGAAATGAAAAGAAATGAATCGTCCATCCAACCGAGTTAATGCCTTGGCTTACCGGACCAGTCATCGCTCCTACTCGAATCCATTACCCCTTGCGACCCCTCCCCGTTCGCAATTAATAACGATGGCCCCTCAATACTCAATCGGCTCTGATCCATATTATCAAGATCGTTCAAGTCATCATCCCTTGCATGGTTCAATTGGTCGTCCTCGTCTTCACCAGTCATGCCTGAGTCGTTCCTGCCAAGACTATTATGGTCCTTGAGGGATCGCATATCCGATCCGTTATCTCCGTCTCTATCTCTCAAATCGCCGTCTTTTTCGTCTTCCGCTAATTCCTCATCTCCTTCATCAATACGGTCCTCGTCCTCCTCCAACAACAGACTGTGGTCAATCTCCAACGTCACATCCCCATCCATAGTCTCGTTAGCTCCACCGTTCTCGAGTTGATTTTCCTTCTCAGCAATGGCCTTGTGAATCAGGTCCCGGAAACGCTGGTTCAGCGCTCGGTCCTGAACAATCTTGCTCACCTCTAGAAGAGTTTCGTCCGTAGTCTTTTCACCCTCGTTAAACGCCGTCACCACTAATTCGAAAATAAAAGTAAGAGGTTCCCACAGTCAGTGTTGACTTTATGCAAGAAAAGCAATTGAAGGCAGCCCGAAACAAATAATTGCGATCGCTACCTCGTGCAAACATTCCAAAGGACTGTGTATCCATGGAGTCCCGGATTTCCTTGTAGAGGAGTGTAAATGCATTGGCGTCGACGCCGCCACTGCTCTGATGCGACTGATGGCCATCGGAGCTCGCTGTAGAAGAATGTGTGCCGGCTTTGTCGCCAAACGTTGCACTCTGTCGTCTCCGAGTGGTCTCGTTCTGCTGACGTGTAGCAGACTCGTAGCCTGACTGATAATGATGTCTGTCCAGGGTAGTATCGTTAGCCTTGATAGAGTGTTGTGGCTGCGATTGATGATGTGTCGGGAGAGATCGATCTTTGACATGAGACCGTGATTGAGAGTAGACCACCGACCGCCGACGATCCTCATCTTCGCTTAGATGATGCAGATCCTGCTGCTGTTGCTGAAGATAGCCAGGTGGACTCTTCTGCAAATTGATCTTCTCTTCCTGCCTCTGCTGCCGCTCCTGTTGCTTGAGCAACTCAGCAGCTGCTGGAGAAAGTCCGCTGAAAGAATGCGCCGTAGAGCTAGGTGGCCTCTGACCCCGTCTGTTGGTCGACCCTAGGTCACTTGCCTGTCCAGAAACACTCGAGTCTGAGCTACCCTGTCTCCGATCCAATGGGTCCAAGTGCGTGGCGTTCGAAGGAGCTCCTCCAGAAAGCGTGGCCATCTGTGACATTGAGTTCCGGACATTGGCGCTATACTCCTTCTGTTGCTGCTGTTGCTGCTGTTGCCTTATTGTCCGAGTGATCACAGAGGTGGTATTAGAGTTGGCCGTGGGCTGTCGTGGCGAAGTCGACGGAGTCGAGTTGGACGAGAATGAGGCTGATGCGGGTACCACTCGAGAGGAGGCCGTGCCGGATCTGGAACGAGAGTTCAGAGGTGAAGTGGCGTTGGAATGTCTTTTGTTTGCGCTGCCGGTCGAAAGAGGCGTATTAGGGTATATAGACCGGGAGGTTGTCGAAATGGTATTGCGCTTATTGCGAAGACTGTCTGTCGAGCCCGATTTATGCATCTTTGTCTGTCCATTCGGCGAGCTGTCCGACAAGGTCTGTGCCCCTCTGCGTGTTCCGCCCAATCCCGAAGGTGATAATAGTGTAGAACTCTAATATGTGTATACAACAGCCAGCATAGACCGATAGTTAGTATGGAAAAAAGATGCAGGTTGGCTCAAAATAAAATAACAAAACGCCACCAATTTTAGCTCTTACAGGTTGGTGGCGGGTCCTGGTTTCAGCGACATTAGAGATGGAGGCAGATCTCTTTGTCTAATACAATATCACATATAGTAACGATGTTAGTAGGGTTCGATTGCGTGGTACTATCAATAGCATTGGCAACAGGTGGCAGATATGTACCGAAGTTTCAGTGGAAGCTCGAGGGCGAAATGAGCTGGACTGAGGCGATTCTTTCGCAATGACTAAGGATTTATGTTTCTGTTCTCGCATAGAAAAGTCTTCGTGAAGGCTTCGATGCTGATGGGGGTAGGGCGCCTGAGGTGACTCTATGCCGCCATCCAGAATAAACGAGCTCGTATCGGCATCAGCAACCGCATCAAGTCTCGCGCCTGTGTTTTCTGCATCCGCTTCGATTGTTTCTAAGATCGATTGCTCCAGCTCTGCAAGAGACACGCCCGAGTGTTGATCCACCATTGACACAATCGCCTATGTTATCGAATCGTAACAGGCAACAGTGCATAAATTTTAACGTTAGTATAGGTTGAGTAATGTTTTTGCAAGACCAAATCGAGCCTGCAATCGATATTATGTAATCCTTTACCTTGCGAAACACTTCCAATTGGGCCATCTAGGGTGAGAAGCAAAGATGACTAACGTTACAATACAGGAAGAATGAAGAGCACTCGCGAAAACAAACATTATCAAGTCAGCACAAACAGCTAAAAGCGAACAAGCCGTACCTCTTTCTGTAGGGCAGTGTACTTGTCTTCAACGCGGGCGAGCTCGGCTGCCATGGCAGTCATCTAATGTGGCATGATAGGGTATTCGCGAACATAGGGATTAACAATCAGACATTACTTGCATGCTTAAAGGGGTCAAGCAGTTCTTGCTTGCTTGTATTACACAAACAACATACCTGGGCACTTTGCTCCTCAGAGATCCACTTCCAAGTGTTGACCTCGTCAATGAGCGACTGATACTTTTCCTCATATGCTTGCTGGATCAACTTCATTCCTGCTCTAAACTACAAATTATTAAAAAAAATAAAAAATAAAAGGAGGATGTTGTGTATTAGCGCCAATCTGGTTTCGAGTAGGTGATGTAAAAAAAAAAAAAAAAAAAAAAAAAAGCCGCGGTAAGCGGTGAGGGTAGAGTTGTGCTGCTCAGTTGTCTAAAAAGGAGAGGCCGCAATCGTGTCTGACCGTTGGACAAATCAAAGCATCACACACACGACGAGAGTCGCAACAATAACAACGACGATAAAGACAGACAATAAACACAAAAAAAAAACATAAACAACAACAATAACAATAACGACAGAGCCCTATTCGACTAGAGCCATCTGTCAACCACGAAGGCCGTCTTCTTTGGCTCATGTTAAAAAGGTAAAAGAGAAAATGGGACAGGCTGGCGGTGGTTGATATTTAGGAGGAAGGCGGTGTTGAGAGCGAGAGAGATATGGTTGACAGACAAGGTACGAATGAAAGCGAGAAAATTGGCGGTAAAACGAAACTTCATGAACATGCCGCCCACCCTTACATAATAGCAAGGCGGTGGTGAACTCCATGATGACCTACATTCGCATCAGCACTCGAGACGATAGAGCTCGAACTACTGCCATTGCTATTCTCAGGGCGACCGTTAGAGTTGCTGTAACGGCGGGGATGTCGCGCCTCTTCCTGATGTGCTCGTTGTTGCTGCTGCTGCTGCTGTTGCAATAGTAACTGTTGGTCCTGTTGAATTGCTATATCCTTTCTCTTGTCACCTGTTGAATCAATTGACTGATATCCAGCGCCGCTGTATTTCTTGTGGTTGTAAGGTACATGGTCGAGAGCAGCAGAGGCTGTGTTCTTGGAGGAGGAAGTGGAAGTGGAGGCGGTGGCGAGGTGTCCGTTCCTACTTGAGGCTTGGATGGTTGAGAGATGGGTGGTTGATCGGGAGGCATGGGAGGACGAGAAGGGAGCGGAGAGTTTTGTCGGAAGAGGAGCAGCATTGGACTCGGACCGCCTCTGCCTGTCAGCACCTCCGCGGACGTAGCCCTGCATGGTCATGAGATTGGGCGTATGTTGAGAATCCAGCGAAGGTGAATGCAGGAGGAGAGGGGAGGAGTAGAGTTTATGGGCACACTCTGGAAATGAACTGCAGGAAACTGTGAATAGGGTTTCTGCGTATGTTAGAGAGAGATGTCGACGTGTGTATGTGTGTGTTGGTATGGTTGATGGTGACTATATGAGCAGAGGAGGGGTGTGCGAAGAAAAGGAATAAGCAGCAATTCCGATGGATAGAGAGAAAAGAAAGAAGGAGGAGGAGGAGGAGAGCGAAAAGACAGAAAAGAGACCGAGAGCAGTGAGAAGTGGAGGGAATAAAAACAATGAGAGCGACAAAAAAAAAAAAAAAAAAAAAAAAAAAAGAGCGGAAAAGCGAGGGAGATTTTGGCAAGGCAAAGGGAGTGGAAGTGTGAAACGAGCACAAAAAAGTAGAAAGAGAGAGGACATAGAGCCAAACACGGACACTTTGGCTACTACTTGATCACTCATCAATGATGATAAAGTGGCATGGCTTGCTTCAAGATGACTTGCTAGGTGGACAAGATCAACCATCCAGTCTCTCACAGTTCAGGTCCAGGTTGCAAAGAGGGATCAGAAAGAAAAGGGGGACTGGTTCCTGCATGCCTGCCAACCTGCCGAGAAAACTACTCCAACAAATATCGATGATGGAGTCTAAACTGAAAACTGGAATTATGTGGCCTGGCTCCGCCTGCAAGGGGCATATCGATCGTCTCAGCACATGGCATAAAAAAACCGCCTCCTCCTCCTCCTCCCCCCAGCAATGCTATGCCTGTTCGTGTGTGTGATACAAAATAATAACATGCACAAGTGGTAACTACCTGCAAAGAAGTGCGCCATCGAATCCACATTCCTCTGTTCGTTCACACTTTCACAAGCATTTCCTCCAACCAGTTATCACTTATCCACATCCAAGGTCCAGCTCCCCTCAACTCAATTTGAAAATTTATATTTTTTAATAATGAACCTTGCTCTAGTGTTTTAGCTGGATTCGCGCGCCTTGGTTTGTCCCTCGGAAGAGTTGGCAAGGGCGGTGATTAACTCGGCATCGATATCACTGAGGCCAGGGATACCGACTCCCTGTTTCATCTCGTTGACCATGTTGTGAAGCTTATTCCTCATTACCATCTTCTCCTTATCCGTCAATGCTATTCGAGTGTATTATCAATTGAGATTGTTGTTAGTACGTCAATTAGATAGCCATAACTACCTTTCCATTTATGCTCACTGCAGTTGAAATCAAAGAGCCGATAAGAAACGTACGAAGGATGGCATAGGTGCGAAGGGACAACTGACTTGGGCTCGATTCGGGATCGATGGGGATGCAAACAGGATCGGGAGCGTCGGTTCTGAATGCCATGGGGGTGTCGAGGGAGAGAACAAAGTCATATGCCTCCTGGACTGTGGGAAACTCGATGACCTCTCTTGAGGTATTGATGAGACGGATGGACATTACGTTTTATAGTTAATGGTTTAGAGAAAGGTGTGTTGATCACCACCTAGACATCATTTTTTTTTTTGCTGTTTTCGGACGCAAGTCACATCGAGCCGATGGGCGCCACCAATTCCTCCTCTCGCTTCTCGCGTGGAGTGTGAGGCGCACCTGCTCGCTTTTCGCCTGTCCACACTTCAAGAATATGAGTTAAATTGCTCAACAGTGGCATAATGGCCATTCCCACCAGGGGTGACCCAGACAGGCAGTGCTGCCTTTTCCAAAGGCATATCCTGGTTACACGACTACTTTTTTCGATTATTGCATTTGGGTGTGGTCGGCTTTGTCAGATGTGTCCATGAAAACAAGAGAGAGAAAAAACCTTTTATTGACTGGATGCGCCCTCTCTCTGCCTCTCTCCCTTCCCCGCTCTTTTTTCACACTCTCACCATACTGCTGTTGTCGCACTCTCCTTCACCTTTCTCCTCTTCCTTTCTCTTTACTCCCCTCCGTCCTTTCCTTGTCATCCTTCTCCCCCTTCATCATCCTCTTCTCGTCCTCCCATCCTCATCCTCATCCCTTACACCCGATACCCCTCCCTCTATTACCACCACACTTGTAAGCAAATAACAACCTTACAGTCCATCCTACCCATTTTGCTTGGTCCGATCGAGACACTTGAGACATCAAAAACACGACTCTGCACACTTTCTTCCTCTGCTTTTTCATTCAGTCCGACATCTCTTTTGTAACGCCTGCTTTCATTTTTTTCTCCTCCCTATTGTAGTCTCTCTTTCGTAGTCCGCAGGCAACTGTAGCAGCGTAAAAAGGCATAAAGAAAGCGACCGACACGATAAATAGACAGACAGACAAAGCAGAGTAACAAGACACTGCCACCACTTCTACCACCAACCATTATGGACGACCACCCACAGAGACAGGTGCATTTGTCGCACCCTTCTTCCTCGAGGCTCGACCACCCGCCTCACCACCCCCATTTCCAAGCCCACTATCGTCATCAGCAAGACATCCATGGACCCCTCTCCGCCGGTGTGGTTGAGGGCCGACGTGCCTTCCCCTTCCACTCATCCCTGCGCTCGACTCCCTTGTCCTTCTCCACCCCCGCCCCTCCCGCGGCCAGTCTATCAGTAGCGGACATTCTAGATAAATATCAGGATGCCAACAGCGATTTCTTGGTCTCCATCCTCAATGCCAAAGCCAAAGAGGATGAGGTAAAATTGGCTGCTCCTTTCTGCTCTCTGATGTGCGCAAATGACCTTTTGGATCCGCTCTTTTCCCATAATCTTTTTTTTTTTTTTTTTTTTTTTTTTTTTTTTTTTTTTGACAAAGAAATAAGCTGCTGCAAAAGGGAGTTACAGTGGAAAGAACCAATGCCAAAAACCCTTACTGGACCCATTGTCAGTTTGTCTCTGTCATCCCCCCTTTCTCGCCACTCCTCTTGCGTGCGAGGATGTGGCCATAACACTTCTGACGAATCCTCAATTGATCCTTTCACTGCAATAGAGAAAGGCCGAAGAGGAACGATACAAGACTGAGCAGATAAAACTTCAGTCAAAGCAACTCGAGTTGGAGCTTGCCAAAGAGAAGCGCCGAGGAGGTTCCCCTTCAGCAGGTATTAACTGTCGCTTGACAAAACAAAAAACAACTCTCACTCAACTCGCCATGTGTACAAAAAGGGGTCCAAGCAAAGAGTAGACAAAAAAGGGCAATTTAAACTAATCTATGTCTGTATATGCTATGAATAGCACGGCCTGGCTACGCTTCAGAATCATCAACAGGACACTATCCTTCATCGTCTAACTCGTACTACAATAGTAGCAGCGGTAACAACAATAACAGTAACAGCAGCAGCAACAACAACCACCCTTACTCGCCATACCCTTCAGGAGATGGCACAAGATCGCATCAGCCCAATGGTGGTAGTATTCACCGCGATCATCACAACACTCATGGACCCCAGGATACTCAGGACTATGCTCCATCACCTGTTCGCCAGGATATGCACATGCTCCCAAGCCCTCAGAGTCGACCCCCCGTCCTCAAAATCAACACCTCCGTGCGCCAGTACGTGCCTCAGCCACACTCATCTCAGCGCCTGCCCCCTTCGCCCCGCGCAACCCTGCCGCCGTTGCCTGCAACAGCTCCCGCAAAGAGCAGTGGACGACACTACAACCTGCCACCATTATCGACGTCGTCCGCACAGTCGTCGCCTATTGGAGTGGTTGATTATCAATCACACATCCCACCCCCTGTCACCCCCAAGGACGATCTCTCCCCAACTTCTGCACTTTCGCCCACGCAGTCCCATAACATGAAGCGCAAGTCGATCCACCATGATGCCGTCATGGATGCTGTCCGTGCAAAAGTTTTCAGGAACGCCTCAGCATCGGCTGCATCTGGACAAAATCAGCAGAAGAAACCAATATCCAACGACTCCGAGCGTGAATCAACCCGTCGAAAGATTCATCACGGACCTACTTCTCCTGAGGCAACCAAGAGACCTACTGAGCTGCCGCAACCCGTATCAGCAGCAGTATCATCAGATCCCAAGCAGCAGCAGCAGGACGAGTACCGACCCGTGAAGCTGGAGGGTCCTCTGCTGTCCTCGTTGCCATTCACAACCTCTCCTCACTCGCCTTCACCCGGAAACGTGGACAATAGAGATTCCAACCATGGCGCCAACCGATCGGGATCAGGATCTCCCACCTCTGCGAATGCTTCTTCTAACACTCGCCGTTCATCCAACAACGGCAAGTCTCGATATTCTCTCTCAGGTCCTACAAGTGCAGAAGGAAGAGAGACTGTCGAAGGAACGTCCAGTTAATTTTGATTTTCGTTTTCTTTTTTGCATCATATCTACATACATACATACCTCTCACACTTTCACTTACGACCCCCCCTTTTGTCCGATCTCAGGACTTTGACATGTTCATGAACATCTTCATACGTCTTTCACAACTTTCATGAAAAAAAAATCAGTAAAACAAAACAAAAAATTTGGTCATAGCACTTTGCTCTTTTTTATTGCCATTGTGTGGGCTCAGTTGACTCCAAAGGTTCAACGGCAGTAGGGGTCTCAGGAGCAGAATTGTGGAGCACTTTTGATTTCGCCGTCTGAGCATAGGTGGTCCTGTTGGCGTAGGCCCGGTACCAACGCTCAAAGTCTTGGAGATCGATATTGGCAGAGTCATCGCCGTCTGTGCTTGACCGTGCAGAACCCGCCAACGGACTTTTTGAGAACAGATCCACGAGGTCGCCGCCCATCTCCAACTTTGCTACCTCGAACCGGTCCAGCTTTTGCGAGCGATCATTTGCCGATCGCCGTGTCGATTGGATGGTAGCGGTGGTAACAGTATCGGCACTAGTATTCTCAGCAGTGGCAACGGTGCCTGCACTAAGGCCCGTGGTGGCCAATTTCTCCAGAATGTCGATCAAGCCTCGAGTCCGACGCATCTGGATGGTCATCTTTGAAAGCTCGTTCCGGTCGTCCTTCATGCCGGGCCCTCGACGTTCCAGCTCCTGTATAACCCAGGAGACGACAATGGCAGTCATTTTGGGGGTTGGCTTCAAGGCATAGTGATCCACCAGAGCTCTCAGCGCGACCGTCGCGCCGACATAATCGTCCTGTGACAGGAACGCCCGCAAGATATTCGAGTAAAGGGATGAGGTAGGTCGGATTCCGACAATGACCATGTCGCGGAAAAGGGACCTGGCGTCCAGTGTTTGAGTTGTTGACATCGCCTGCTTGAACTGGAAGGGTTGTGGGAGGCGAGGTGGGTATAATGAGTCCTGCAGCAGTGGAGGTGATGCAAGAGGTGTTGTTTGTGTTTCGATTATTTGGCTGCTCTCGTTCTCCAGTGTAATCGAATGCTGTTTCGAGTAGTCGCTTCGGCCTCGGCCGATAGGTTCGCTGATGTTGCGCAGGAAGCCTATGTCGCTGTAGTTATCCAGTGACGACCCGCCTCCCTCACGTCCTTCGGCACCCTCTAGAATGGCCTTGTCGTTGTGGAAGACGGCGTTGAACATACACGAGAACGAAAAGTGATCGAGCCCGATGGTCGAATCCTGAAACATGGTCTTGTAGAGTTGCAGAGTACGACGGTTCATCCTGGCCTGCTCGTAGGAAAGGAGGAGGATGTTGCAGATGGCTAGATCTGGACTAATACCGTCTTGGATAAGTTGACGGAACAACGCCTCGGTCTCACGGGGCATCCTCTGTCGGGTATAAGATCGCATGAGCAGCAGGTATGAAAGTCGGTCCGGGCGAACGCCCAGGGTCCTCATCCTATAGAACCACTCAACAGCCTTGTCCATGTCCTGCTGACGGGTATAACAGTGGAGAATCTCGTTGTATTCCAGTGTACTCGGTTGGAATCCATGCTTGCGCATCAGTCGGTGAACCAGGATAGCTCCATCACCATCGCCCTTTTTGGAAAAGTTGAACAGGATAGAGTCTAACATGCTCTTGTTGTAGATCGCCCGGTCACTCCTCGAGATTTTGTCGTTGATAGCTTCCAAAAACTGGCTCCGTTCTTCCGGATATGCAATCTCAGCCACGGCTAGACTGAGCATCAAGTTGAGCGACTCGATGTCGGTCTCAATCTCGAGTCCTGGCATAGAGTCGTAAACCTCCTGAGCGAATTGACTCTCCCGGACGGCGACGCATGCTCGAAGTATCCCGTTGACAGTCCCGATCTCCTCCAAAGCGCCATCCTGAGTGAGTGCTCTCCAGAACAATCTGGCCTCTGACGTCTGCCGCTTCAAAAGGTACTGCTGTATCAGATATCCAAGGGTGTACTCGCTCGGCTTGACCTGGAGCCTCGACATTGAGTCCCGAATCGTCTCGACTGCTCGATCAAGTTGTCCGAGTCCTCCCCAGGCACGGACAGCATGGTTGAGCAAGATGGGATCAAGCTTGTTCTTGGAGGCGAGCACACGATCGAGTTCCTCTAAACTCTCACCGTACCGCTGCAACTGGTTCAAGGCCGACATCAGATCGCTGCTGTCCCATCTCGTAAGGTGGTGGGCAATCGAACGCTTATCATCTAATACAGTGACGACCCTTGCGGCCCATCGCTCCTCAACCATCCGCCGAGTTGTTACTGCGTCTGTTCGTCGAGATGTAACCGCAGCTATTATTGGTTTCGCTGCTGTCCTCGTGGGAGATGAAGGTGTAGCGAATTCCTTAAAGTAGACCACAAGAAGTCGCCACACCTCGGGTGAGAGGTATTCCAGATCCTGACGTACTTCACGAATGGACTCATACGCGGACCAAATGGCCTCCTGATTCTCCTCATGAAGCGCGAGATACAGTTTCGTAAAGCGTTCAAGTCTTTGTTGGCCCGAAATACTGGTAAAGTCGATTGGATTGTTCTTGGTGTTGAACGGAGTGAGGTGTCGAATCACGAGGCGGATCTTGCGGATATTGGATGTTGCGAGCTCTTGTGGGACGAGGGGGCGTTTGGCCTTGATGAGTTCTCGACGGCGGTTAGAGGCGAAGGGTTGTACTGCAATAGCGTGAGGCTGTTTTGTCGAAGGCGAGGCTGCCGTTGGCGTTGTCGAAGTATTTGATGGATTGGACTTGGGCGCGGCGGGAGAGTAGAATCGTGATATGAAACGGGACCGTTGAAGCGAGGCTGCGCGAGGGATAGTATGAGTGAAGTGACAAGGACAGAGAGTGAATGTGGTGGAGCCGCTCCCGCTCCATTGTGATAGCAATCGTGCTCCACGCTGCATGGTGGTGAATGAGTGAAAGGTTAGAGGTAGAGCTATGAGTGGAAGTGTTGAAGGTATTGCGTTTGAAGTTTTTCTTCTTTTTTGCCTTCTTTGAACGACCGCGTTTGGAAATATTTGTGGACCACAGAAAGGCAGTAAACAGCTGCAAGGCAGTCACATTTGAGGTGGTTGATCAGCTGTGTTCGAGGGGAAGAAAAACGCTTGATCACGGTCCTGATCGTCTTCTCCTTCTTCTGTGCACAGCCTCGCCATCGACAGTCAAGCATGTTTATACCACGGAATCGGCTCTGCGGGATCGTCCACTCAGGAATCCACACTAGAGCTGCATCCACCACCACAACAACCAGACACGCACCAACATGTCTCCGACAGACATCTTCACTTCACATCTCCGGGCCCCAGCCTTTAATATCAACATCCCACACCTCATTAATATCCGGCAGCGGCAGCGGCAGCGGCAGCACACGACATAGAATACCAGGTACAACCACCCGGGGTATCATTACAGGCACATACCCATCGACACCCCTCAACAAATACAACCGCAAGCTGATCACGCTCCTCAAGGACCCCCAGATGTGTCTTCCTATCTTTGACAAGTGCCGAGAGATCCAGGAACTTAACCTCAAACCCGACTTGACAACTTATACTGTGCTCTTGGAGGCGCACGAGCGTAATAATGATCTGGATAGTATTATGAAGACACTGGAGGAAATGGAACTTGTGGGGATCTCGCCCAGTATTTCGGCCTTCAACATCGCTCTCAGGGTATGTTCTTGGGCCAAATCAAAAAGGTGTATTTTTTCAAATATATGAACGAGCAGTCAACACTTGGGATGAAAAAATAAGTCAGCTAATACTTGGGATGAAATCAACTGAGTGTTCTTCTAGGCTGCAGGAGCGAACGGAGATACTGTTATGCTGGAAAAGATTACAGCTCTCATTCACAAGGCGAGGTTGAAGATGAACATTAACTCGTACGAGATCATCATCCAGGGACTCTGCGCAAACTCGGAGCTGGAACATGCGCTAGATATTCTCGGAGATATGACTGTCTCTGTCGATGAGGAGGGTCAGCCGGACGAAAATGGACGGCCGGCGATCGACGTTCGTCCTTCTCTCCAGTGCTTCGTGCCGATCATCCAACTTGCCCAGTCGCTCCACGAGACCGAGACAGCTTACCTGGTGTTGAAGATGGCCGAGGTTCAAGCGGGACTCTCCAGGATTCCAGCAGTCGTGTACACCGATCTCATGGCTAGGGCAGCTGACGACTATGTGGTAAGAAACGGCGCGATAATTTACTGATGAATGTGGATATTCACAATAGTCGACTCTCAACTAACAAACCATTTTTACTCTTGAACTTTGTACTCATGTAGCTGCCTGCAGTTGAATACTGTTGGAAGAAGGGAGTCAAGGAGATGGGAGCTTGTCCGGATGAGGGCTCCTGCATGCTGGTCCTGAACTGCGCTGCACACGAAAAGGCACCGCAGTTGTCGGCCGAGGTCATCCAGTACATGGGTGAGAATGACATGGATTTCCAGGAATACCATTTCGCTCCTCTGCTGCAAGCTTTCTCGCTGGCTGGAAAGTACAAGTCGGCGTTCAATGTACTTTCGATCATGAGGACGTCAGGAATGAAGCCGACAATTCTGACCGCCACCAGTCTACTCAAGGTTCTAGACGAGCAGGGCAACATTGACGACGCGTACACCTGTATGAGGGAGATGCACCAAGAGGGCAAGGCCATCGATGTGGTTGCATTTAATGTCTTGATTGAGGCCTGTGGGCGGGCAAAGAACTTGACACAGGCAATGTCCATCTTTGATGCAGCGGCATCGTTGAGCATCGAACCCGACACGGATACCTACAATGCGTTGCTGACAGGATGCATCACGGACAGGAACATGAGCGAAGGCAAGAATGTGATTATGATGATGCAAAGGAAAGGAGTCGATCCCAATGTGGATACGTATCAGTCGTTGATCACCCTGTGCCTGACCCAGATCAACTACGAGGACGCGTTCATGTATCTCGAGGAGATGAAGAGCCACGATGTCATCCCATCCGAGTCGATCTATACAAGTCTTGTGCGGAAGCTGGCCCGTGAGAATGACCCGCGTATCAAGTACGCGGTCGAGGAGATGGAGTCGTTTGGGTATGTCGTCGGACCCAACTTGAAGGAGTACATTGATACGGGCGGACTGAGCAACCTCGAGGAGTCTGAGCGGAGGAAACAGATTCGTGTCGCTCAGCGTCGCCGCAGTGGCAACCGGCCGCACTTTTAGATGCCCTCTCCTTTGTAACAACAGCAACAGCAACCACATCAACAGCATTTTTTTAGACAGAGCATTAAAATAAGTTTTGTGGATTTGTGCCAGCACCACCAGGCCCCCACACCCAGACACTCCATGCGAGTTTGCCTCCATCCATCAAATGATTTCCTTTTCGAGGCGAGCATGCACAGTCACACATAGTACTCCCTTTGCTCCGCTCGCGCTTTGTTACCTTTGCTTTTGCTCCTTCTTTTTTTCGTTTGACTTCTCTCTCTCGCTTCGTTGTTCCTCTCCTTTCCTGTCCTCTCCCTTCCTTCACTGTCGTCGCCAAGGCGCATCTTCCCCCCGCTGTCGTTCATAATCCATACCCCCAAAACATTCATCCTCAGCGTCATACTTAACTAACTCCTCGCCATTCCTCCTTCTTGTTCTCGACAACAACAACTCACTCACACTCTCTTTCTTCTCCCATTGTCACTTCTCATTCACAAAAAGACAAAAAAACAAGAAAGGGGACACAGCTACGCCTTCGCCATTCAAGTCAGTGTTGTCCCTCTCTTTGCCTTCACTCTATCGCCCATTTCTACGCCACCAGTCGAATCAAAAACACACACGTACGCATACGCCCACGAATACTCTGTCTTCACTTCAAGCGCCCTTCGCCTTCAGTCTCTCAAAACGCACGCCACCACCACTTCGACCACCAATTATAAAACACACACATCCGCCTTCAAAGCGTACAACATCGGCGCTTGCTAGTCCCTCACAATGAAGGCCTGGAGTTTCGGCAACCTCTTTTCGTCGTTAGCCGTCCCTGCAGGACTCCAGAAGCGCCTCGTCAGCTTCCTGCTCCAACGCGCCATCGGACACTTTCTGGAGGACTCACTCGACCTCGAGAAGCTTGACATTGAACTCTCCAATGGCATTGTGCACCTGACCGACCTCCGACTCAACAGCAAGGTAAAAAAAAAATATGTAACAAATTGGATCTAAGGCTTCGTTAAGGGTGTTCTTGGAACTTTCTTCTTGAGACATTGAAACGAGTGGAGGAAGAATAGACGGAGGAGGAGGAAGGAAGATGACCGAGGAAAAGCACAAAAACACACACACAACGCACGGAAGCAAGGGTGAATACGCAAGGCGACAGAAATATAATGGAGGAATGGTAACACATCATTGTGATGGGCGCAGTAGACTTGCTTTTTAGTCGTTTCTCTGTTAGCAATTCGCTCTTTCTTTTTGAGTTATCTATTGTCGTTGCTCAACTGCACTCGCATTGATAGACTTTTGCTTGTGAAGGTTCTTTTTTTATCATTCTGGGACGTATAAGAGAGAGTATGTGTGTGTTAAGTAACGATGCTCTCATGCCGATAACTCTCCAAGAGTCTCATGATGCTCGTTGGACAGCATGTTCTTTTTTGCTCTCGTTGTTGTTTTTGAATGGAAGAGAAGGAAGGAGTAGTAAAAAATGTCATTCAGATGGACATTTTAGGGCAAACGTTGATAGGCAATCTCGACGGAAAAAGTGACAGAAAAAGAGGAGAAAAATGTAAATATTCGTTTTTGATCTGTTGCACGTAGTGTGAGGATTCACTCAGGTCACTCGACATTGTTCTTCACTTTCTTTACTTCCGAGTACCTTTTGTCATGACAGCAATGAATTGCAGGCAGAATAACAAGCAATCAGGGTTTAGCATCCATCCAAGAGAGGGAGGACGAAGAGTACAACAAGCAACAAGCAAGATTTGACCTATCACCTCATCGAGCCTGCATCCTCTGACGATAATTTTCCCTTGCGACGCGTGACTTTTTGTGCTCACCGTATGGTCGATCCCTACTGGTCCTCCTCCCCTTTTACCTTTTAGGTCCTGAATGAGCTCGTCGCAGGAACTCCGCTCGCCGTCACAAAAGGACGCATCGGCTCCATCACGGCAACCATCCCCTGGCGTAACCTCTGGAACGGACAGTGTATCCTCGAAATCGACGGCATCGACATCACCCTCGCCCCTGTCCAGGCGCAACCCGGTCACCTGCAGAATCTGGAGGAGCAGCTCCTTTCAGCATCCGTCGACCTGGCAAGCGACTTTATCCAACAGAGCAGCTCAGCCAAGGAAGAGGCTGCTCTTCGGGAATCAATTCTCCAGTCACTCCAGGCTCAGGCCCAGGCTGCACAAGCTCCTACAGGAATACCTGGCGACTTCAACTATCGACCCTTAAATCGACCTTCATCGCCCCTCTCTACATCAGCGGGCTCAGCCTCCTCATCGGACAACTTTAGCGATGCCTCCGAGGGAGAGGGTGTGCAGTTTGTAGCCAAGTTGATCGAGAAACTCATGGCAAGGATCCAGATTATTTGCAGAGGAACCATCGTGCGCCTCCAACATAGTTCCTCCCTGCAACTCGTCAACTCTCGGTCAACAGCCCCGAAGACAGAGATGCTGGACTACGAACTGGAGATCCGGTTACCATACATTGCTTATCGGGACGAGACGCCAGGATGGGATCAGTCGACCACGGGAAGAGAGCCTGCGAGTATGGCGGCTTCGACAGTATACGGTACTGATTTCACATCAGGATCGACTATGCTGGAGGATTCCGTTATTCCAAGCGTCATCTGGCAGGATACTCCAGAGTCGATCAAAACCATTACCTTCAAGGGCTTCTCAATCTGGATCAAGCAGAGTGGAGGTCGAGAGGAGCTTCTTGCCAAGGTTGATCCAACACCGCAGCCATCACCCCGACCGGCGCCACAACAGTCGGTTAAGACACTGGTTGAGGAGACCGTTGACGACGATCAAAGCATGTCCGACTCGGACTCGGACGTATTTGCGGACGCTCAAGAGAGCTTCTCGCAGTCAATGGTGGCTTCCAGGATCATCAGCAGACCAAACCCGACTCCGACACTTCCCCCACTAACCCCAATACCTGCGCAAAGCACCCGCTCTGTTGATCAGATTCGCCTATACCAAGCTGAAATCCTGTCAACGCTACAGCATAAGAATCGCGTCAAGGTTAATATTAGGAAGAATACCACAATGCTCCCCGGGCCTAACTCAACTCAGGCGCCGTCTACCGTCAAGTCGCTTCTCGATATCGACTTTTCCATTAAGTCGATTTTCGTTGTTCTTTCACCCAATCAGATCGCATTCTTGCTGGAGATCCTTTCGCTGATGGATCAAGCACCACCTCCACTTGTCAGCGATAGTTCCAAGCAGAATGTGGCCTCAGCTTACCAGACAGGCATTGACAGGGAGACAAGGGACGAGCTCGGTCGTAGCCGCGATCATGCTTCTCGTGGACCTATTCCTATCCTGCGCTCTGATAACTCAGCAGAGCGACCATCAACGCTCTACAACCTAAAATCCATGTCGCCCAAACAACGCTCTCCGCCTGTCGACCTTCTTCGAGTACCGCAGACCAGGAGCCCAGGAGGACCAACACAGGAGCCTGACAAGCATGTGGATGCAAGGAATCCCAGAACAACCATACCCACTCCTGCCGTTTTTCTGGACTCTTCGCGCTTTTTGAGCGGTTCAACCTACAGTGAGCACCGCCCAGGAACCTCGACGCCTTCAGGAACAACTGGCAGCGCCTCACCTACCCTGACGGTGAAACTCAAGGCTAAAATCGGTACATTTCAAATGTTTGTTCTTTACCAGGATCCACAGACACTTAGCAACATCCCGACGGAAGCCAACTTTTTCAAGTCTCCTACCCCTGAGGGTCTGAAATCAGGTCATTTGAAACTGGAGTTGGATAGTATGGTTCTCAAGTACCAACAGTGGGCTTCAGCTGGCGTCAGTGCAGGCGGACAGAAATCTACAAAACACAAGGGACAGGTGGACTTTACGCTCAGCAACTTTGCAGTGTCAGAGTGGATCGACGCAGCGCCCAAGCCCTACGAGGTACGAGACTGGGACAGTAAGGTGGATCAGTACCGACTGCCTCTTCGGAAATCCTATATACCCATCATCGAGTTCGATGCCGCGCAGGATTCGCTCTACCAGACCTTGTCCAACTCCAAGTTCCCAACTCTCCGACTGCCAGATCGATACATGACTGAGCGCAGTCGAGCGGCGCGGACGAAATCATCTGCACGGCCACTTGATAAAGCTGCGTCACCATTTGCCTTTTCGGAACCTCAAGGGATATCCAAGGATCCAACGAGTGCTGTCACTAAGGAAGTTGTCCGCATGCGAGTTATGCTGGGTAGTAAGAGGGACGCTTCAGGTCAAAGCACTCTTTCTCCAGAAGGAACTCAGACGACAACCAGCTCGACAACACTTGTCCGCGATGTCACGATTGAAGTCAAGCCTGTGCACGTGCACTTGGATTTTTTCATGTTCCAGAGACTTGAGAAGGTTCTACTTACTCTGTTGGGCTCCGAGAAGACACCCGAGTCGTCAAGTTCACACGTTGATTCAGTATCCGATCAGCCGCCTCGATCTCCTCGTGGTATGGAGCAGCAGATCATGGATGACCTAGATGGCCCACGAAAGCCTGTCAAGGTATGTTGAATACGGTATCGATATTCTTTACGACACCTTAAGATCGTGGTATTTCACGTGTTTCTAACAGTCCTGTATTGCCCGCCTCGATCCCATATTTTCTTAGATAAGTACCCGTGTGCGGCTTCGCCTTAACTCCATTCAAGTCTGGGTGTCTGTGCCTGACATGGCTCTTGCGCTCAAGGAGGAAAATGATACAGGACCAGAGTATAGGGCCATCTACGACATTATTGCTCTAAATATTTCCAAAATGATTGTCACCAATGCATCAGACTCCAGTCCAAAGAGTCCATCTCCGGTTCAGCCTAACATTGGTTCGGGATTGAGTAGCAGGGATGACAGTCATAGCTCAAAGTTGAAGGTTGAGTTTGCATGCGTGTCAGCTTTCGTTATCCCAGCGCATGGTGGGTGTACAGCCTGACGATATGTATAGCGTATTGAGTAAGCAATGTGAGGTCTTGAGACATCAATTGGAAATGCTAACCGTCGTCTGTTGACATTTGTCTCTAGAAACAACGACGAGAGCAGTGCTTATGGTCGGGCCCTTGCTCAATTATCCAGGATCGATGTCAGGATTCAACTCCTCGATGCCAAGTCTTGAAATCGTGACACGCTCAGCGGGTTCGATACCCCAGCACCATGAACGCACTCCTCCTTCCACCTTCCCACGGGTCCCTGCGTTGCAAGCGTTTGCGATCTTGGAAGCGGAAGAGAACGTTCACAATGCTGCAGATGAAGAAGAAGAACTGCTCGTTTTCAAGCATCGTACTATTGGGACCTCGGTATGTTTAACCTCGTTTCATTTAAGCCGTCCATTCCTCTTGTCACATTGCGAAAAGATCCAATGTCTGACCAAATTCTTAATGTATTCATCAGCTACTCTTGATTGATGCCCATCTCCCATTGGTGGCAGTTCATATGGAGAAGCACGTCCTGGATATATTGCAACTCCGGATCAACGATATGAGTACCTGGGCAACACTTTTTTCGGAGAAGCTGGCATCGCAGCTACCTGCGCCTCCAGAGCCGCCCAAAGTTGAGATCTCAAGCCCACAGGAACGACCCTTGTCATACCGATTTGATGAACCCAACGAAGGCCAGCGGAGTAGTTTTGATGTCGGCTTCAGGGATGACCAAAGCGAACATGGCACAGATCATTCGACGGCGTATGGTGAAGAACTCCGACATCAGGCAGAAGGAAATTCATCTCTGCCTCGTATCCGCACGTCTCGCGACTTTCAGTTTCACTCAAGACTTGTCAAGCCGACTATGGCTTCGGTGGTCTTGTCTGCACAAACGGGTATGTTCTCATAATCAGAATTTTCCTTTGCGTTTATATTTCTATGTACCCGAACTGACAAATTTGATTGCTGACTATGTTCATAGTGGATGTAATCCTTGACTACCCTACCAAGCCCACTGTCTTGGATCCTGTGCCGATCATCAAGTCCTACCAGATCAATGCTGGCGACGCACGTATTTTTGCGGCTGCAAAGTATCAAGGCGGGATAGACACGTATCTCACCATTGACGCGGAAGATTTGGAGTTTTGGGAGATTACGGATGGGAAGCTCAAGGCCATGTTACTGAAGCGGACTGTTCCCAAGAACGTCAAGGTAAAGTTTATCTGTCGCCTTTGTGTTCCTTCCTGATAATGGATGATCTTGCACGCCGATCATTAACACGGCTGTTACACCGCGACTTTTTTTGAATAGGTCAAGGCGCCCAAGCCAATGTTTCATATGAGGAGCTTGCTGTCGTTCGATCCTGTGCTCAAGTTCAAGGAAAATGACACGAATCTCGCTTTCACAGGGATCTCGTGGAATTTCTCGATTGACCAGACTGCTGTAGACGACGTCCAAGACTTTTTCGCTGAGCCGGTGGGGATCATTTACTTGAATCCGCCACATCAGTGCACCCGTGTCAGTGTAACTCTAGGAGAGTGTGGCATGGACTACAAGCCTCTTCACATCCCATCCCGCTTTGTCTTGACCTTTGAGAAGATGAAGGTAAGGTTTCAATGAACTATTTACATTGCCATTTGGTCATCTATCGAATTGTGCTCAGTGACCAATAATCCACTAACGCAAAATACATCTTCATCATGACATTCAGGTCTTCTCTACCCTCATCCCAGAGTCTCCGACGCTGAAATCCAAGGTGCAGATTTATAACATGTCGCTTTTCTTAATTGACCAACAGCGGAGTATAATGACCCCACAGCTCCCAACATTGGGGTCATCCGGACCTGGGATTGATTCGCGGCGGTTCTGGAGCGCGCTCGGCTTCGCCCAGATTGGAGAGTGTCCCTTCTTTGAGCTCCGGTCGGTCAAGAGCAAGAATGGTCAATTGCCCCTTTACGATTTGACCATCACCAACCAAATGTTCTACCTCGATACCTGCTCAGATTCGTTTGAGACTCTTGCACAATTTGCGGCTTACATGGGCGATAATGGCGACATGCCAGCGGAGAAGAAGAAGATATTGGAACGCCTTGCTGAGGCTGAACGCGCTTCAGACCGAGCCATGTCCAATGTGATATACCAGGACATCTTAGGTAAGTTTATGCTTTGATTTTTTCACGGGACTGTAGATGGCAAACATGGTTACCTGGTAGACCTGTTAACACTCCAAAACGATCATATTCAACTAGTGGCGAGCTTAGACGAGGACGCGTTCCGAAAACCGAAGCAGGACAAGGACCTTGCAGATGCTGGGACATTGGACTTTGTCGAGGGTTTCTACTCTGTTGAGCGGGATGACTCGGAGAACGACTTTTTCACAGCCCAGATTCAGGATACACCTGATGTGGATGGATTTCATGAAGTCTACGCGGACCTTTTGCAGGGTACGAGAGGTTCAGGCCACAACGGCGGTTCTGGTAGCGGCATTCAGGAAGCTACCAAGGGTAGCACCAAGACCAAAGGCTCCAAGTCCAAGTCCAAGGGTCAGACTCTCGCGCCTACCAGGATCGGATCAGCTCCAAGTGGCCAGCTGCAGTCGCTTACTCTCTCCAGTCCCACCAGATCAGCGCGATCATCTCTGGATGGCGGCAGACGAGATGAACCCATCAGGAAATCTGGACATGCAAAGAAGGAGAGCCTCATCGAGGATATCCTCCGTGTCCTGGATCCAGATGCCAAGTTCAATGTCATTGAGGACCACTTTTCCGTGCCAGTGCTTACAGAGGAAGAGCGAGCCAAGGATGAAGGGTATGTGTCTACAATATCTTATTGACCGAATAATGAACGTCACCCAATGATCTAACTTAAAGCTCTCTGTTTTTAATTATTTTAGGTCGCTGGCCAAGATGCGTGTGCGTGTCCGAGATTTCAACTTTTCGTGGCGGCTGTACGATGGACTGGACTGGGAGATCTCTCGATTGGACGAAGCCGAGCGGAAGAAACAAGCCCGTCAGTTTGCCAAGCGGCTATACGATCCCAACGATGCCATTCACGCTAACATGGACGCTGCACAATCTAATCTCGAAGCCAGTATTTTTGAGAGTCTCTCAGGAATGCAGCCTGGCTCCTCTGATCGTCAGGGTCATGAGCGACGCGACTTTTCGCCCTGCTCTTCTGAGGCCGACTCGGCCAGTGATTACCAGAACGATGTAATGAGTCAGGCCAGTGGCGCTGGAGGTCGACCCTCTTCGACATCCTCCAACTCTGGTAGCAGGAGGCCGACCCATCAGCAGAGTCGGCACTCTCAATCGACAGGTCAGGGCGACCCCTCAAAACGGAAAAAGAAGCTGGAGCGATCCAAGACAGCGATGATAGAGTTCAATGCTGATAAGGTACGAGTCGACTTTGAGGATCATGTCAGCGGTGTTGAGACGGCATCTCATCTGTCTCTGAGGGTCAAGGAGTTTGAGATTATCGACAATCTGAAGACATCCCACTGGCACAAGTTTCTGTCACATCAACGCCATGACTCCAGCTCGGCAAAATCAAGATCAACACAGTCAAACATGGTGCGGATTGATTTAGATGGTGTGCGGCCAGTTGTGAGCGCATCGACGGTTGAGTTCCGGCTCAAGGTCAAGATCTTGCCCTTGCGCCTCTACATTGACCAAGATGCGCTCATATTTTTGATCAAGTTCTTTGTCCAAGGCACCGGCGGCGGTGGACCCACTGGAGCTGGGGATACGCAGCCCGAAGGCATGGCCACCGTACCTGATAATGCCGAAAAGAAGAAACCGAACGAGATGTATTTCCGTAAGTGTCCTGCTTTCATGTGCACCTATGCTCAACGCGTTTATAGCGCTTTTTATACACCCACTAATGACTGTATATTATGCAACTACATTGTTGAAATGTAGAATCGGTTAAGTTGGGAGAGATTGCTGTCAAGATGGACTACAAGCCCAAGCATGTCGACTACACAGGACTTTCAGGAGGCAACTTTGTGGAGCTGATGAACTTTTTCCACCTGGATGCAGCAGAAATGACGCTTCAGGAAGTTCGACTCCACGGTATCAATGGGTTTGCAAAGATGGGCCAGGATCTGGTCGCGGCGTGGCTCCCTCACATTCGATCAACCCAGGTGCCCAACATGGTCTCTGGTCTGACGCCAATCCGATCGTTGGTCAATTTGGGATCTGGAATCGCCGACCTGGTCCTGTTGCCCATTGAGCAGTACAAGCGGGATGGCCATATCATTCGTGGTCTACAGAAGGGCGGTCAGGCGTTCACCCGTGCAACGACGTTGGAGGCGCTCAAGATTGGAGCTAAGTTGGCGGTTGGAACTCAGGTTCTGTTGGAACATGCTGACGAGATCTTTGGATCTGGAACTGCCGCGGCGGGCGGTGGTCACGGAGGAAAGTCGGCAGCTGGAAGTCGAGGCGCTGCGGGAGCGGAGAATGATGACGGTACGGATCCCTATAACAATAACAGCGGCAAGAGGATGGTGGCGACGATGGTGACGGATTCTGAGGCCTACATGCAGGAATCTATTGATGACGAGGACCAGCTGCTTCAGCATTTACATTACCAACAGCAACAGCAACAGCAGTTGGAGCACCAGCACTACCTTCAATCGATCGGCCAGGGTACTTCGTCGATGACCTCATCGACAGGTCCTGCTGGTCCTTTGGCCAAGAGTAGCAACAATCCCGCTGCGCCCAGTAGAGTGAGCAAATATGCCAACCAGCCAGCGGACATCAACGAGGGCATGGAGCTGGCATACAAGAGTCTGAGCAAGAATATTGGCACGGCGGCGCATACTATCTTTGCCGTTCCCATGGAGGTCTATGAGAGAACAGGAGCCCAGGGGTCGGTGCGAGCAGTGATCCGAGCTGTCCCTGTTGCGGTTCTGAAACCCATGATTGGTGCGACCGAGGCCTTCTCCAAGGTCCTAATCGGTATCCGTAACAGTATCGACCCTGCGCAGCGGTTGCAGAATGAGGACAAGTATAAGCGGTACTAGTTTTTCAGCAACGTATGCGGCAATGACAATAGCAACACGCAGATAACCTATACATTTTTTTTCTGTATTTCCCCATACACTCACTGTGTGATCCCAGCGCGTGCGCGCAAGACAAACAAATCAATAAACCCCTCTTTGTACATACTTTATATGAAAATGATGCTGATGAATGTGTTTTATGTATGCAAAATGTATAATGAACTACTGCCGCCACCGCCGCTTTACTTGCGACCCTTGCCCTTGTTGTTGGATTTGCTGCGTCCAATGTTACGTTGACTCCTGTCAAAGGCAGTTTTGCCCTTTCTCCGCTTGGAGGGGTCTGACATGAGACCATCAAAAAGTTCGTCACCTCCGTTCGATCTCTTACGATTCCTTGAGCCACCCATATCCTCATCATCGTCGTCGCTATCGCGGGCCATGGCGGCCTGCTTCCGCTCGTTGCGGCGGGCCAACACGTTCCTGCGGCGCTGTTCGTTTGTCTCCAGATCATCCTGCAATGGTGCAATTTGTGAGAAGTCGTTCAAGTTCTGTATTTTAAAAGATAATAGGCAGGTCAAGAAAATGTTGTAAGGTTAGTTAACTTGGTTGACAGGAACAGAGAATTATGGCAAACGACAAAAATAGCAAAATCGGCAAGCAAAATAACTACAAATAAAAAAAAAAAAAAAAAAATTACCTCAAACTCGTTCTCAAAGCGAGGAAGAGCACCCTTACGAAGCCTTGCAATCTCCTTCTTGGAAAGCATAGTTCTCGTGAAATTCGCCTCCTCATAGTCTTCACGCTCACGCTGCTTCTGATCCATTCCCATTCCGAAATGGACTCCATCGTTCGTGAGCGACATCTCCTCAGGACGATCGTCAAACTCGGAAACCAAATCCTTCATGACACGGGATTTGGCAGCGCGAGCCTGGAGACGGGCCTGGTACTTCAAACGCTTGGCAACTGCACTTGAATCTTCCTCGAAGTGGACGGGTGCCATCTTGGGAGCTCTGTACAATCCTGTCTTGTTGTCGTTGTCCTTCTCTTCCTGATCATCTTCGCCATCGTCGCCACCGTTCTCAGTATCCAGGACCAGGTTCTTGGGGTTGGGCTTAAACGCCAATGGATCAGCACCTACATAGAACGAATAAACACCAGACATGTTAATATCCACCTTTTCCTTTACAATGACGCATTTTTCCTTGCTCACAATTATATTCTTCTCTTCGATATCCCGAATGCCAGCATCTGCTTTACCTCCAGCGTTAGACTGAGCCTCCCCATCCTGCTGCCCGACGACGGCCGCACGAACAAGCTTATCGATCTGGTACTTGAGTTTCTGCTCCACCGGTTTCATCTTCTCGAGAATCGTCCTCTGTTCGATAAGGGACACAACGGCAGGGTGGTCCTGGATAGACTGGCCGTCGAGTTTCCGGTACATGACAAAGGCGAGGTTGGTGATGTATTCCAGTAGAATATGATATTTCACTTCCAGGAACGAGAGGCCCTTTGAGGTGTCGATTTCCTTCGAGTTCAGCCTTTTGTTTGTTTGTTTGTTTGTTGGTTGTTGTTTGTTGGTTGGTGGATAGTGGGTGGTGTGTTGAGCATTATAGATTTGTTGAAAAAGTCGGACGGAGCGGGTAGGGGAGGTTCATAGAGTAAGAGAGGGGATAAGAAGAAACGGCAAAGGTCAGTATCCCATACACCTTACTCCACAACAATTTAACACTCCCACATAACAAGTCCAAGTCTCAAGCTGTATAAAAATAAATAAATAAATAAATAAATAAAAAGGTCTGACAAAGAACATACTTGACGATGGTGGGCTTGAGCTTGGTCTCTATCTCCTTGAGCATGGTCGCGAGCTCCCTGAGGTGTTTGGGGAAGGCGACCTGATCAAGTCGAAGAGCCTCTGCGACCGCATCTGCTGGGGATTTCGAGGCGACCATCGTTATTGTACAATAGTGTGGGTGTGTGTGTATATGTAAGAAAAAGAGGTAAGAGGTAAGTTTTTAAGCTGATGTTGAGGTGAATGGGTTGGCGGACGAGTGAATGGGGTGGAATGGGATGGAGTGAGAAGTGAGCACAACTGTAAAGCAGGAACAAAAAAAAAAAAAAAAAAAAAAAGATTGTTTATTAAGGTGACTGCTTCCGAGTGCATGTTTGCCACCAAAAGGCAAACTGCAAAAGGCAAAAAGAAGTGAAACGACAAGAAAACACCCAGCACCTGCAACAACGACAGATGAAATGCAAAACGTTTGAATGTATTATGATAACAGGATATGATGCGTAACTAGGTAGAAAATGGGCGAGCAAGTGTGTATGTGTGTGTATGTGTGTGTATGTGTGTGTTTAAAAATGAGCGTGGAAGTGTGTGCAAGCGGAATAATAGTACAAGGTGCTATTTAGCAGAAGTGGATGCCTTCTTCGTTGAAAGCCGCCAGCAGCTTGAGGTAATCATCTTGATCCATCTTTGCTGCACGCTCCTCAGCCATTCCGACCTTGGTCAACACTCCCTGGACCTTGGCCTTCATGTCCAATGGGTCCTCCATCATCATATCGTGTGTTGCGCAGTATGTCTTGTAGTTGGTCTCCAACATCTCCATCACACTGTCTGTCTTGAAGTTCGCCGACAACGTCTGTTAAATGTATAACAAAGAGCGAATTGATTAGCTACCAGTCTACGCAAATAGCAGGCTCAAACAAAGTAATCTCATTAGCAGAAATAGCTACAAGAAAAAAGTGTCAAAAATACCTTGTTCTTGCGGACGAACAAGATGCGCATGAGACCATCCCACTCCTTGAAATCGACAGGGGGTGGGGGGTTTCTGGGTTCCATGCGGACAACACTGGACTCGACCTGGGGTGGGGGACGGAAGTTGTTCTTGCCAACCTTCATGATATGCTCAACCTTGGCAAACAGCTGGACGTTGACACTGAGACGGCAGTACAGCGAATCGCCGGGCTTGGCAACAAGACGAAGAGCGAATTCACGCTGGAACATGAGAACTGAGCTGCGGAAAACGGGGCGGTGCTCCAACAACTTGAACACAAGCACCGACGAAATCTGTATGCGACGAAAAGGACAAAAAAAAAAGTCAAGTACTTGCTGTTAGATTCGTCCTAGATAGTCTACCTATTTGTGTGAAACGGAGCTGTCTGTTATCCTGGTCGTTATATCCGTGAAAGGTGTACCTGGTATGGGGTGTTACTGATGCAGACGTCAAAGTATGGGAGCTTGGCTTTCATGAAATCTCCAATCATAATCTCCAGCTTCTTCTGATCAGGACTATCCATTTGAACAAAAGAAGAGAAGTTAAAAAAAATCACGTCAGTATCAGCCATCAACAACAGAACTTATTTGTTTTCGTTCATGACAACGAGACAGCATGACGGTAGCAGGTATTATGCACCATTCTCCAAAATATCCTGTAATTGCCCTTACGTTCCATGAACACGCTTCTGCAATTCGGCGGCAAGACGGGGATCCATCTCAACAGCAACGACCTTTTTGCACTTCTCCAAGATCTTGACCGTCAAGTTTCCCGTACCGGGACCAATTTCGAGCACAGTGTCGGTGGGGCGCAAGTAAGCCTAATAAAAAAAATTAACAGAGTTCCCATGTTTAAGAGAACATCAAGAAGTGGATAACAATGACAGATTGTCAGCATTATCTGTCCTCCTCAAAAATAATAACAACCTGCATATGGCAGTATGGCAACATATAACAGCTCCATCATATCTAGCAGCAAGCGCTGAAATGTCCAAATAAAGTACCTTGTCGACAATGCCCTGAGCAACCAAGGGGTTCTTCAAAATATGCTGACCGAGATCCTTGTTGAAGAGGGGGCCGAAAGCACGGCTGGCTGCAGAGGCTGCAGAGGCCGAGGCGGCAGCCTTCTCGTCCTTCTTCTCCTTTGAGGGGCGCTCTGTCTTTTGGTTGAACTTTCTGGACACGACTTTTGGCATTGTTGAATGTGTGCTGTTGTTGGTGGTGGATGCTGGTTGTTGTTGGTTGCTTGGTGATGTGAGGTAGGGGTATGAGGGTAGTTAGGAGGGTGAATGAGGTGGTTGAGGATGACCGAAAGAGCTGGGGGATCACAAAATAAAAAAAAGAAAAGACAAAAAAAAAATACGTGACTGCTGGTCCGAGAGGAAAGCAGGTCCAGGGCGAGCGAGCGAGCGGATTTTCATCCTTCTCGCGCGGTGGCGGGAGATCTGGCGTGGTTTGGAAAAGGGGGAAATGTGACATGAGATGGAAAGAAAAGACCCGCCCGTTGGCCAAAGCGACTATAAACACATATCCTACAAAGAAGTACTCCGCCAAAACTTTTTTTTTAACCAACCATGCTTTCATGTTTGTGGGAACAATTACTCTAAAATTCACAGGAACAAGTTCTGGAAGAGAATACACAGATTACGATACTTTGTATTGGACAAGGAATTAGGAAAAAAAAAAAAAAAAGACATATGGAAAAGACGAAGGTTTTGCTACTTGTTTGTTTTTTGAAGTTTGAATGAGTGAGTGGGGGTTCCGCTCAAGTGTGTTGGGGGACAGATAAAGTACAGATATTAATGACAAAATGCGCGCGAGAGGAGGATATCAGAAGAAAAAGGTGGCCGGTTTTACCACCCAGAGTGGTTCCTGTTTACCCCACCTCCTCCCGCTCCATTGCCGGATGACCCTTTCGAGTCCAGTGGAACCATAATTGAGCTGGCTGCCCTTGTTGCGTTGGGCGCTGACGATGTTACAGACATAGAGAGCGCGGCACTTGCACTATTATGGCTTCCAGGAGGAGAGACAGGAGAGATCATTCCAGATGGGCCTCCTTGGCCAAAGGACTGTGAGAGCGGATATGAGTTAGAGGGGGCGGATGAGGCAGCTCCCATGAACGACGATCCAACGGGGGAAGACAAACCCATCATGGACGAAGAGCGAGAATGTCCTGCACCGCCGCTGTAGTCCGACGCTCCAGTGCCTCCGTTGTTGCCGTAGTCATGGAAGCTCCGATAGTTTTGTGAGCCGTAGCCCTGAGGGCTGGCACCACTGGCACTACCGGCTCCACTTGTCCGGTTGGAAGAGGGTGGTGAGAAGCCGTAGCCCACCGAGCCATAGAAAGCCGAGCCTGCGCCTCCGTTCTGGTTCAAGTGATTGTAGGTGTGTTGAGGGCTGCCACTATGTTGATTGTGGCCATAATCGCCATAGTGGCCGGATCCTCCTGCTCCATAGGGTGTGCTGGCTGGCATTGAAAGAGGCCGTCCTCCGTTGGGGAGCGAGCCGGATGTGTTTCCGCCATTCTGGGTAAAGTAAAGCCCAGTGTTGGAGAAGGAAGAAGGAGCGCCGTTGGTCGAGTAGAACGAGTTGGCTGAGCCATAGTCACCATGAGTGGGCGCCGTGGGCGATGTGGGCGAAAAGATACCACCCTGGTGATGATGCTGAGTGTTGAGTCCTGAAAGAGCAAAAGACGATGTCATTGACGTGGCATAAGACCCCTGCTGTTGCTGTTGGTCCATGTGCTGGAGCTGGTCTTGTGGTGAGGCATAATTGTGATCGTGGCTCAAAAGGTGAGAATGGCGCCTGTTTCCTGAGGAAGAGGGAGGCATGACGGGGATAATGGTGGGAGCAGGAGGGGTGTCGATTTTGAACAGGTAGGGGTCGCTCTCCTGACCAGGACGCTTGGGCAGTACTGGCACTGGAGTCAATGGGATCTCAGGCGCGGGACCGGTTGGCATTGGGTGAGGGGTAGGATCACTGGTGGCGCGTCGGCTGGCACGTTTGCTAGACGCAGACCTCTGTCCTGCACTGCTTCTCCTGGATGTCCGGCCTGTCCGTGCAGCACCTCCGTTGGAACCAGTTCCTGTAACTTGGGCTTGATCGAGTGGGGCCTGGTGGTTGGGGTCTAGTTTCCAATAAGAACCCTTGCCGGGCTCGCTCGGAGGTCTCGGCACACGCATGAAAGCCTTATTCAAGGAAAGGTTGTGACGAATGGAATTCTAAAAGGTTTGAAAGGAAGAATGAGAGCAAGGGTTGTTTAGTGAGTAAGAGAGTTAACGGTGGTGGGTCGAGATTGCCAAACAGAGACCTTTGTCCAGTTTTCATCGCCCCCTACTCTAGCGCAGAAAACAGGCTTGTCGACATTGAGAGCACTTTTTTCTTTCCCTTCCTTCTGTTGGCTCTCGCCTTTTTTTCTTTTTCCTTTTTTTCTTTCCCAGTGGTCCATCATTTTTTTTGCAAGCCGCAGGGAATATGTGGGGTTGCGGTGGGTGAAAGTTGCTTTGTCAATGTCAACAACCCCTTTTGTCCACGCGGGCACCCCTTCCCTCTGGCTCGCAACATGCTCTACAACATACCGCCCTCTTTTTTTCTTTTTATATCATTTTTTTTTTTTTACCTTCCAGCCATTAATGGCGGTTCGATACCAGGGATATCGCTCCATGACCCACTCGTAAATCTCATTCAGTGTCATCTGTTTCTGTGCACTCTCTGAAATCGCCGTCGTGATCAAGGACGAGTATGAATATGTCGGTTTGGGGTACTTCGAGTGAAAGTGTTCCAGTCCTGGAGGGACCTCGGGCGCCTTCTTTGTGCCAGCGCCGGTCTTCTTCTTTGCTGGCTTTGCAGCTCCTCCTCCATCGCCCGCACGTTCTGTCGAAGACTTCATTGATGCAGTTCCTATTGGATACAAAAGAAGTTTTTTTGTTGTTGTTGGTTTGACCAAGTTGTGGGGAAGAGAGAAACAGAACAAGATGCTTAGTACATGGATGGTGTCATTGTATGACCACTTCTTTTCAAGAAAACGAAGAAAAAAAAATCCCGCGACAGTCTGCGCCTGCTGCTGTGATAATTTTTGTTGTTTGTTGTGTTGTTTAGGTGAACGCCGTGTATCGTGTATGGAGCATTGCTGAGGTAAACAAGAATCTGATAGACAAAAAGTCACCGAAAAGATCGGTGTACTGTAGAAAAAAAAGGGAGTGAAAAAAAGAGAGCAAAAAGAGGGAAAGAAGTAGGGAAGGAAGGAGAAATAAAAAAAAAAACGCAACAGGGTCGTACCTGACACGGAGCTTGGGGTACTGATTCCTGCGGAGGGTGGTGGTTGCGAATGGGAATTTGGAGGCGCGTATCTCGCAGAGTTGGGTGAGGACGAAGGGGAGTACGATGGTTGATATGGAGAGTAGTTCAGTAGATCGTTCATGGGCTGGGACCACTGCATGCCGCCCTTGGACGAAGACACTGGATTCTGTTCGAGCTTTGTCATGAAAGGACGGTCTGGGGGATATATGTAAGAAAAATAGTGCAGTCGGGTATGTTGATAGATTTTTTCGTGCTTGTTTTAAAGGTATGCTGACGATATGTGAGAGAAAGAGAGACAGAGAGAGAGGACAGAAGTGTGACGCTGCAGGTACGGACGGATGCGAGCAAAAGAGTTGCGTGTGTATGTGCGTATGTGAGAGAGTGGTGAGTATGCGAGGTTGAGAGAAGAAGAGAATAGAAAGGAGAACGTGGTTTTTTCGGGGAAGAGGGCTGAGTCAAGGAAAGAGAAGATGAAGGACTGGATAAAAAGAGCGAGAGAAGGAGTGAAGGAGCAAAGGAGGGGAAGAGAGAGTGAGAGATAGAAAGAGGGGAAGGGGTAAAGAAGAGTAAAAAGGAAGCTAAGAAAGAGGAAAAGGAAGAGAGAAGGAAGAATCAAAGAAGGAAGAGAGAGAAGAGAAGAGAAAGAGAGGGAAAGAGTGACAAATGAGACCAAGGAAATAAAAAGAGGGGGAAATGAAGGTTAAGTGACAGTCCCCAGCGTTGTTTGGGTGATGGACAAGGACTGGCTTGGATGTGGGGACCCGAAAGTATGAGAGGATACCACAACAACAAATAGGGAGGGGGAAAGGGATGAACGAACGGAGAGAAAGTGAAGGGAAGAGAGGGAAAGAGGTGGGAAAGATGGGAAGAGAGGAAAAAGAGCGAAGAGAGAGGAGGAAAGAGAAAGAGAAGGAAAGGAAGGATTACAATAACAACAACTTGTTTGTGATATTAAAAAAGAAGAAAGGAGATTATCGCAATGAAAGGGCTGGGAACTGAACTGGTCGTGATTGTCAGAGGGAGAGAAGGCGAAAGAGAGGAAAAAAGGTAACGAGAAAATAAGAAGAGAAGATAGAAATGAAGACAAAAGAAAAGGTACGTTCCTTGCTGAGGATTGAACAAAAGCGAAATGAAAAAGAGTGCTGTCTCTTCTCTTCTTCTTTGTCACTGGTTTCTCCTTTCCACTGTTCGTTCCTTGTTCAGTTGCCCGTTCGTATTCGTTCGTTTCTTTTCGTTCGTTTCGGTGAGTTGTTCTTGATGGCTGACCAACGGCAGGAGAGGAACAAAAAGGATTGACCTGGATTATGGTTTATGTTGTTGTTTGGGTATTCACCCCTCACCCCCTTTCACTTCAAAAAAGAGAGTATTCAATTAAAATTTTACCCAGTTGGCCAGTTGGCGTAGGGGTTTCTCCTTTTTCTCTTTTCTCCTGTGGCAGAGCAAGTGGGCAAGGACAAGCGAGAATAAGCATCTTCCCAAGGGAACTAATGTGAGTGAGAGGGAGACGAGAATGACAGAGCGAGAGAGAGCGGAGCGAGGGTAAAAGAAAGAAAAATAGAGAGCAGAGACGGACAGACAAAACAGACGACCAGTCAGACAAACAGACAGACATACAGACATACAGACATATAGACATATAGACAGGCAGACAAAGGACAAGAACAAGGAACGCAGAACAAGGAACATGGCCAAGAGTCAACAAGCAAAAAGAGACAAAGGAAGAGGCCGAGGGCAAGATAAGGTTACGAGGCGTGCGCGCGTGATTGACCGTTTCTTGCGGACCTCTCACATCGCAGCATTTAATTCTCTGAGTATTCAATCGGACCTGCAATTCAATAATGAATGACTGATTGGTTGAATTCAACTCTGATGGAAGTCAATCCGTCTCAGTTCATTCGATACTATTCAATCGATCATCTTCGTTTTTTATTTGGTTTTTTTTTCCTCCCTCTTCTTCATACCTTAAAAAACTACGCTCTCATATTCTCTCTACCACACTCTCGCTCTTATAGATCATACACGCATCGTACCATCCTACTCTCTTGCAATAACACATATGACAAGTTGAAAAATGTCCCGAAGGGAATTTATTTTTCGTCTCGCTCACCCTTTTTCTTTTTTCTTTTTTTTTTTTTCTGCAGCCTGCAGGTCTATCTCTCCATCGGCGTATCCAATCCATCCATATCCATCAACTCACATTTTTTAAAGTTCTGCTTGCACTAAGAAAAAAGGCAGCTTTTTTTTATGGTCAGGGGAAAGAAGGGACGGAAGGAAGAAAAAGAAGAAACTTGTTTAGACGCCCAAAAAAAAAAAAAAAAAAAAAAAAAAAGAGAGAGGCTCAGTGCTCATAAAAATCGATCGTGGAGAGGGTGGGGGAAGAGAAGGGAGAGGGGGGATGAATTGAGCGAGCGAGTGAAAAAGACGGGGGGGGTGGAAGGAGGAGGGGAACAAGGAAACAACGAGATGACACGAACAAGGCACGGCACAGGCAGGCAACGTTCAATTCAAATACACTTTATGAGGCTTCAAAAGAACCCGCCGTGTTAAACTCTGCACTTGATACCAGACAACGTTTTTTGATTTGTTCAGAGGGTAGTCAAAAAATATGGCATGGGAAAATAACAACAGAACGAAGAGGGTGCACGTCGACTCTATTAAAACGACACCTCCAGCCCTAACTCCCGTCTTCCATACAGAAGACTTCCCATTACCATTACTCCAGGGTGGATGGCGGGTCGAGGGCAGAAGAGAAAAAGAAGGTTGTCTCTCTAACTTTTGACTTGACATCAACTTGCAAACCACCATTGGTATTATCCTTCATGAAATAGATGGATGACCCAAGAGTCGGGCTTTTTTTTAGGTCTACTGCTACTCCGACAATCGACCGGTCGGGTTGCATTTGCTAAAACGTCTTCATTTGTTTTGTTGTTTTGTTGTTGTTTGTTGATTTGTTGTTGCTGCTGTTTTTTGACTCTGTCTCTGAAGGCTGTGCGGACGCATTTCTTTTTTGGAGGTGCGCGTGTGTATGCTTTTTATTATCGAAATCTAACAAGGAGTAAGTAAATCAGGGACATATGCACGGAGCAGCAGAAGTAACAAAAAACAAAGATAAAAAGATATCATCTCAAACAACTAATCATGGCAAATTGCAGCAGCAGATTTTTTGGAAGAGGAAACATTGAAATGGAACAAAACGAGAAAGAGTGTGTGCGCTCTTATGTGTGCTCAAGTTGCATCCGTGTCGGGACATGAAATAGAAAAAAATAAGCAAACTGCTATCGGTAGGCTCCATCGCGTGTTCACAAAAGTACAGTACACAGATAAATGCTTGAGCAAAACACCATCAAAAAAAATCGAGGTCTCGTTCGTTCGTCCCGCCATTTTTTTTCCCTTTTTTTTTTTGAGTCCGACAAAGAGTGATTGTCTCCTGCCAGCGATCGTCGCCTTCAATAAGTGCGGACACGGACACAAGCACGGGCGGATGTTGATTAGAGATGATATTAACAAACGCACAAACATCAACAATGGCAAACAGCAATAAAATAATTCCAACGAGTTGTAACTACAAAAAAAGCACAACAGCACGAATAACATGAAATCAAACACTATTTTTCTCGGATACCATGGTATTTCTTATCTTCTCCACCTCATCCTACAAGGAAAACGTTAAAGTTTCAGTAAGAGAACATGCCTCCACGCTATTTGTAACTCTTGTGGTTTGCGTTCAAAGTCTGCTGCTTGTGGTAAGATGTGGTCGACTTGGGCTGTGTATGTACTTGTGCATTTGTAGGAGGGATTACTCCTAGCTGTGCACCATAAGCTGACATACCATCCCCTCATTCTCTCTCGTTTGCTATCCGTTCTCATTTTGTCTGCTGACTTTAGCCTCTCTATTGTCCTGCATGTCCTCCTAAGAAATAACCCAAGCTCCTTTAATTGGTAAACATGAACAAACAAAAAAAACAATCGAAATAAAGGTACGGGCGAAGCGTTCACCTCTCATTGAGACAAACGCAGCTAGAGTGTATTGGAATGAGCGTAGTGGAGCTACAGCTGCAACAGCAGGTACCTCCAAAATTCAAATGCAACAGCAGCGAAAATACATGAGGCCCAGGCCCACATTTGAGGTCCTGAGGTTAGAATGTCAGAGTGCGGCGGCTGTTCACATATTCCGAGGAGAGGACCATGCCCACACTTAAAAAAACGTGCGGGGTAGTTCATTTGTTGAGACTGGTCGCCTTAGCGAATCAACTGACAGAGGTAAGATTTCGTTATTACCAATTGGATATTCTTTCGTTGTGATGTTGTTGGCTCGCATTTGTGCATTCCGTGGCTGTACGAGAGGAGTAAGTGGACGCAACTAATAGATGGGCACATGCAGGGGCCAACCGAAGACAAAAAAAAAAATAAGAATGGGTTTTTGACGTTTTGAATAACGACAACATCAAAATAAAAAAATAAAAAAAAGATGGGCATAGGATCCGATAGAGTCGACGGGGGATGGAGGAGAGATGTACCTTTTGGTCAGCTGCCTCGTTACAAAAAAGGTTTGATGTGAAAACCTGTTTTCCCTGGCGGGGATGGGCTCAATCATTTTTGGTGGCGTACCGGCTTGTTTGGCTACAAATGGGCAATATAGTATTTGGAAAGAAAGATATGGCTAAAGGCTGACTAAGTGGAGTGAGGTGAGTCTAGAGCCTAAGGATCCATTTCAAGCGAACATGGTGGATGAGGTTCTCGAGTCAGAGTCTTTCAGTAGCTGTGATTGAAATTGCAATAACAAGGGTGACAACACAGGAGACGGAGCGAGAAGAAAAAAAGGAAAAAAAAAAAAAAGTGAAAGAGGGAGAGAGAGAAACGCAAAGCGAGTGAACACAAACGTAAGGAACTGTCAAGGGGGTAAATTGGTAAAAGGAGTGAAGCAGCAGAACTTAGAGGGAGATAGGCGACAAACACCGAAAAGACACGGGACAACCACTTTTTTAGTCGTACAAGACTAGTTGTCTCCTTCGCACTAATGCTTGACACGTCTCTCGTCTATCTCTCATCTCTTTCTCTTTCTCTCTCTTCCCTTTTGCCACTTTTGCAAACGAGTCGGTCCAGTTGACCCTTAATGAACCCCATCCCTTTTCTATCCCTGACATGACCCGCATTGCATCCTCAGACCATCTAGATCCATTTTTGTTTTCATGCGACTCTCAAAGAGGTCATCAGCGCGTCAACTTCATGCTTTCCCAGCCCGGCTTATAACCAGTCACACCGCTCTAGGACCTTGCTTTTTTCATCGTGATACCCTGATGACCCTGATGTCGATCTTGGATCCCGCGATCTTTTTGTTTCCCACGCTGGGTGTGGATGGTTCTAACCATTAGAGTGGAATGTTGTAATGCGTGGTATGAGATGCACTAAACGTGTCTTTTTTTTGTTTTTCGTACTATGTACCCCCTCCTCCCACAGACAACGTGTGTGACCTGACTTTGCATTCGACACGAGATGGGAACACACACGGATACGGACTCCGCTCGAGTCGGAGTGTATGTAGGGTAGAAGAGTAGTCGATCTCCATGTGGGAAACATATAGAGCCAGGAACCATTACGTATGAGCCGTGCCTGTTTGTCCAACCCGACCAACCGTTAATTTTTTTTATCTCCCTTCCAAACAAAGGGCAGCGCCACAGAAATTTCTCGATAGGAGAACAGAACAAAGTCAGCCTAGCGCTTCTTTTTCTTTTCTTCATCATCGTCGTCATCATCAGTGGTATAGGAACCCTTCACTTGTTTTTGCGTTTATGCCCCTTCAAAGTAACTGGGCTGGAGATGCCTACCCCTGATGAGAGGTAGTCCGAAGCCCAGCAAAAAAGGCATTACACGTCTTAGACCTACCTTCCTTTGTACTCTTCTTTTTTATCTTTTTTTCTTACCCCGACCACCACGCACATAGTGTTTCTCTCGAACCACTGGCATTGCATCACCATTTTCTCTGTCTCTGTCCCTCCCTCTCCTTCTCTACCCTTGCAATGGAGAAAGATAAGCCCGGACCCAGTCCTTTCACAAAGCAACCATCTCTTTCTTCCTCTCTCTCAAACGACAAAGTCGTCCATGTGCACCCCTTAGAGCTTAGACAATTATCTCGCTCTGTGCGAGGACGGGGCACGGACAAAGAGAGGCATGCACTACAGAAATGATGTGTTTTTGATGCCTGTAATTGTTCATGTGTCTCCTAAAGAAGGAAAAACAGAACGTAAGAAAAATAAAAGCAGTTACAACAGAACAAAATGTCGAGTGCCAACTAATCAGTCTATTAATGCAAGCGATAACGACAAAACAGCGCAATGGGCAGAAGCACACCACCCTCTTAGCATTGTCTAACGACTCACATAAAAAACCCTCGCTTTCCCCTCTTCCCTACTTCTTTTTCTGGAACTCATTTTCTTCTAATGTTTTGACCAGTACCTCACATCGCTTCACCTTCAAAATTTTACACTCTCTCCTCTCAACGGCTCTCTTTCTTGTCCCTCTGTACTCGGCCCACTTCTTACTGATCCCAATTGACACCATGACTCAATTCGACGAACACAAACACACGATGGATTCCTCCGCCAACAACAACAACAACAGCACCATGCTGTCTTACTTTGATATCGCCAAACCCATCAGGATCCCAAACAATGTCCCCGGTCGTATCAACACTGATGTTAGCAGTATGCTCGTCAATGAAGGTACATAAAGCTTACTAGAGATCCACACTCTTCGCCGTCCGAAATGGTCTCTTCGCTCCAATCATATTCATAACAAATAATGCATTATCCTTCGAACTAGAATAGATATGGACGATAGTGCCCTCCCAGAGTACCTGCAGTCCTTCCAAGACGCAGGCATTAGCGATGCAAGACTTCGACAGTTTACATGGCTCCATCCAAAAAACTACAGCAGCGAGGGATCCCTGAGTGATGATTACATCCTCTCGCCCTATGGGACCAGTGTTTCATCTCCCCGAGGCGATGAATGGGAGATTATTGATCGTGGTACGTATCTTTTTCCGTTGTTTTCTTTACGACTTAACAGGGTGATTCATTTCTTTTTTGTGTGTGAAGCGATAACTAAATCACTCTCACTCTTTTCCGCAAACTTATGGACTCAAACAGGTCCAAGAAAGAGCATCGACGAGTTATGGGACGAAGTCTTTGAATACAAAGAGCGGATCAAGCTGCTCGAGCGAGCACACCAACAAGCACAAGAATATAACTCTCTCCAGGTACAACTTGACGCTTGCAACGATTACAACGTCAGGGACGATGATAATCAAACTCCGACGTCTACTTCTGTTGCTTCCATGACTACGACTGCTGGCACTGGTAGTATGGGGGCGATGACACAGGTCGACAAGACTGCCGTGTATGCGTCTCGAAAGGGGGTTCGGACCGACCATGGAGGTGCAGCTCGCAGTTTATTGCAGTTAGCCCTTGGTATAGGTTCCTCCCTACCGTTGGATAGATGATATTCACTCCTCTTTTGCAATCCTGCTGGCCAGAAAGCAAGATAGTGAGTGGCTAAAAAATAAACAGAAGCCAATTCCCATTTACATAAAAACAGGAAGACATGACAACCGTCGTCATTTACTACTCGGCTTCTTTGCTCATTTGTACTCTCGGTGGTTTTACTACTATTGCTAACGTTTTCCTAACGTGCTGAGTGAAGGTTTTTGTTAAGAGGTTGTTGTAGAAAAGTTAGGAGATATCAAGATTAACCAGAGCACGTTTGCTCGACCAATAGGCCTATTTCATAGCATGTACACGAGAGAAACATAGAATAAACACTCAAGGACGCGTCTAAAGCAGAGCAAGGAGGAAAGCTCAAAACCGTTGGCCTTTTTCGCTTGTAGAAAATGACAAACGCGAAAGAAGTCTAATCTGAAACCCTACATTGGAGAGTGCAAAAATCAAAGAATGACCCTTAAGAGTCAAGCAGCAACCGTATCACATAATTTCACATCAAGTGTGACTCGCCAGCTCCCTCTTTTCTTCTCTTTGCATCAAAATGAGATTCATCAAGGCTAACAAGGCATGGATCTGTCTTGGGTTGGGGGGGGGGGGGGTGTATCAATGGGTTATCTTGCGGTTGATCCATCCATCGATCATCATGGCGCTATGCTAACCGTTATTTCGCATCCTACCGACCATTCCGCCCCACTATCTAGGTTGTCGTTATCCTCAACGGCCGCTATGCCGGCAAGAAGGCCGTCGTCGTGAAAAATAGCAATCCAACAACTTGCTTTTCGAATCTGTACTTCGTCTTTTTTTTTTTTTCATTGCTTTTCTCTTTTGGGTGAAGGAATCAGGAATACACTGTACGCACGGGATCGGGAAAGCAGGAAGAAACAATCATCTAAGAGTCAGCTATACATCAGGAAAGGGAGGATATAGAGTGTGAGGAGGAGAGGAATCTATTGCACGTCCATTCAACAATTCCGACCATCAACAGAAATCTGCAAGCAGAGTCGTGACTTTAATCGTCCTCTGGCGAAAGAGTCGACTCACTGATCCATTTTCAGCCGGGATTCAAGGGATCACCAACATCTTTATGGGTAGTTTTTCTTCGCAGCCGTTTTTCCATGGACAAACCAACATCTTTTGATCTGGATCAGCTACAGCGGTAGATCTACCTTCCGTCAAACACACCGTTTACTCTATAATCATTGCCTTGGCACGCTCTTTCGTCACCCAGCAGCATCAGTAATATCCCCCAAATGTCAACTATCGCCAATACGAATACTCAGGATACGTCACTTCGATTCGGAGACGACACGTCAATCGGGAGCTGGATAGGGGATCAAGAGGGCAGGGTTCAGTGCGTTTCTTTTTGTTTTCTCTCTTATCTTTTTCGTCAAATTGACATTGTTTCCTCGCATTGGAAACTCTGTGCAAGATTCGTATGACCTGTACTCGTCTCTGTTCTATGCCTGTCTCTTTTTTCTTTTCTATCTCTTTTCTATTGATTCCCAATATTACATGTCGATGAGGGATCCAAGGAGCGCGGTTACGGTCACGCCATCGTTGCTGGTGTCGAGCGTTACCCCCTCAAGATCACCAAGAACATGGGCAAGAAGCGCATCGCCAAGCGCTCCAAGGTCAAGCCTTTCATCAAGGTTATCAACTACAACCACATGATGCCCACTCGGTAAGGACTCTCTTTTGAGGCGATTTTTCTTTCAGGACAATAGGAAATAGAGACCTGCAGGAGTGAAAACTCAAGGAAAAGAAAAATGCAGGAGGAAGACCTTATACAGAAGTTACGGGAGACTTCTGGACAAGCCTATTCTGGGAGACTGTGGGCTGTTTTCCAAGAGGGCAATACCATTAACCGAGCTGTGTTTTCTGTCATTTGCCCTACATTAGCTATGGTTTGGAGTTGGAGAACTTGAAGTCCGTCCTCACCGTCGACTCTTTCAAGGAGCCCACCCAGCGCGAGGAAGCCAAGAAGGCCATCAAGAAGCTCTTCGAGGAGAGGTACGGTGACACTTTCTTGTAGTTATAGGATGAAGCATACTTGCAAATCTGAGACTCTTTGGAAGACGGTTAATTAATATTCATTTCTTTTGTTTTTATTCAATTGCGCGACTTACAGATACAACAGCGGCAAGAACAAGTGGTTCTTCTCCAAGCTCCGTTTCTAAACGGTCGGCGCGGAAATAACGCCTCACGAATAAAACTTGATCCGTTTTTCATAACAATCCTATAGAGTTCTTTGCGTTTTGATCGAAGGAGTTGGTGTGTGCGCATTTATGTTCATTGGTGGCGTTGAGAAGCTTTTTTTCCCTCCCTCTTTCCGTCCTTAGTGCTTGCTTTTTTTCGTTTGGTGGCAAATGTCTTTTGTTGCGACGTCAGCGAGTAAGGAAAGACAAAAAATTATTAACAATTGGAGTTAACAAATCACTCCTTCCTTCCCCATTCTCTCCCTTCCCCCTCTACTTTCATTTTAGATCACAAAAACAAGAATTCATGTCCAAGGCGTCGTTTGAACGAAAGGTGATCGGGATCCTGTACGACTTTCAAAAGTCGCGGAAAGTCTGGGGTGATCTTGTCTCGGATGGGTTGACACAAGCGAATGCGCTCGTCAATGTGCAACTTCAACAAGGGTACCCTTCTTTGCCTTTGCTTAAGACTCCTTTTCGACTTTTGCTGTCTTATCACCGCACGCAACCAATTGACGAACTCGTTCTACAACATTTTTTTTTGTGGACTGATGTTGTAGATATGTGGACAGTGCAGGATACTGGCCACCGGCGCTGGATCAATTTCTGGACCTGAAGAATCGATTCGAGAGCAAACTTCAAAAGAAGGCAGACGCGCTCGCCTTGGACTTTGAGACAACTTTCACAAAGATGGTAACACCTTGCAGAGTGTTAATCGTGCAGCCGATTGCTTTGCTCGCGTCTCTTTCGTCTTTGTCTTTTTGATTTGCTGCAGAAATAATTGGCGCCAACCTCACTTTATTTTTCCCTTGTTACTAAAATGAATAGAGCGCACAATATTCCAAGATGAAGCTGCAGACAAGCCAGTTCGAATACTTGATGGAAGAGGCGACAGAGTCATTTGGAGAGGCATACACATACAGGGACCCCTTTGGCACTACCTGCACACTTGAGCAGATCTGGATCCAGCTGGAGAAAGTGTTTAGCCTATACACTCAGCAAATTGCTCTTAACCGTGAAATCCTGGATCAATTGGTCGCGCGGAACCAGCATCAACAGAACTCAGCTTTCTCGGTGCCATCACAGCCGGGAGGAAAATCGGGTATAGGCGGATCAGACGTATTACAGAGACTTGATTCGGTAGATGGTAGTGATGTAGGGATTTTGACACCCATGCCGAGAGATAAAGACCAGGGGATGATCCTTCTCTCGGCTTGGCTCAACCAGCCGCACCTCAAGCCTGATACTTTAGCCACATTCGACGAGTTCTGTCAAGTTGAGATGTTTGAAGGCGAGTAAAGCTGCCCCCCTTTTTTGTCGCCGATATTCATATGACCAGCTTGCTTCGTGAAGCGTGTTTCGCACTCTCTCTCCATTGATGTATCCAGTTCGAGCAAGCAGGCCATGATTGTTAATCGGAGAGTGGAATACAATAGGGCATATGAGCAAAACGATGACTCCTTGTCTTTGTCTTCCTTTCCTCGGCCTTATGGTTTCCCTTTCTTTCCTCTCTCTTTCTTCTTTCTTCTTTCTTCACCCCATTCACCCTTTCCACTCACCATCCCACCCACCGCCGCCCGTCATACCGCTCCAACTCCACCTTTCAAGTATGGTCAACCATAATAACATCAACAACCGCCGCAGGAACCGCCGCAAGCGCAGCCGTCAAAACAGGTCGTCACCTTACTCTGCCAAGGCGACTTCTTCCCACTCCCAGGTGAGAATTGCCAACCGTTCTTCTTCGTCCCCCTCTCCTTCTCCTTCACCTTCATCTTATTCTTCTTCTGCTTCATCTTACAAAGATGACTGCCTTCATCCATCGTGCATCAAACACCATTTCCCAAGCGGTCGCACTACCCACGCCAACAGGCGCTGCTATCGGTTTACCAACCCGAGGCGGTTTGAAGGCATCCTCCTTAAGCGAGGCTTCTACGACCGTGAGACTCACCGTAGTTCTGAGGATTCCTCAGACATGGCTGCCAACAACGACGGCGGTCATGCTCAACGTGGCACCGCCCACGACGCTCTTGATGATACCTATCATCCACACACACGAGCAAACCTGACAGTTGTGAACAAGAACAATGGCCATCCAAACGATGATGAGCTCAAAATAAAAGACACTTTGTATTTGTTCAACAAAAACAATGACGGTCAAAAAAATCATTGGGGCCATGTGCCTGAAGAAGAAATGATAAATGTAAAGAAGAGGATCCGCTCCGCTTCTACTCCCGCCGCCGCCAGCGAGAACAACAACAAGAACAAGAGATCCCAGCAAGCACGTCGCCGCCACCGCCAAAGACTCGCCACCGCCGCCGCTCGCCGCCAAAGAACCCCTAAGTCGCTCCAGGACCAGTACGAGGACGAATTCCCTTCTTGTTGTGCAGAACGCTCACAGACTCCGTTCGATAGCAAGTTCCGCGGTAGCAGGCTTGGCTTTCACCATTCGTCCATAACTGTTTTGATCAAGGGTATCGAGTTCACCGCCCTTGCAGTCCCGGGCCGTCAGAGGTCTTGCCTCAGCACCGAGGTGGCCGAGGGCCTTGGACTCTGCGTCGACAATGTCTGCTACTATGATGAGGCGCTGCCTGGAGGTGATAAATTCGATATTGTCAAGCAAACCATGCACTCGATTCCGGTCTACCTAGGGCTCAAGAAGTGTAGAGTGAGCTTAGAGTTTGATGTGGAGAATATGGAGTATTATGATCTCTACCTCGGCGCTGACCTTCTGCCCGTTTATCTCAAGGAGCATCTCCATTATACGCTCTAAGGTAAGACATTACCTCATTCATGCTCGTGCGTTTTTTATTTGCATTTTTTAACGGTTTCTCATCCATATCCCTTCTTTGTTTGAACGTTTTTTTTTTTTTTTTTTTTTTTTTTTTTTTTAATACAATAGCTATCGTGCCTTCTCTTGTCAGTACCGCCAACATGCCGCTCAGGGCTTTTGCACCGTTTTTTCTTTGTTCCTTTTTTCTTTGTTCCTTTTTTCTTTGTTCCTTTGTGTTCAATAGTCGTCGCTCGTGCCTGATCTTAACTCTTCATGGAATCCATCTCTTTTTCTTCTCAGCTGATGGTCACCGTTGCGCCGTCAACATCTTTGTGATCCCTTGACTCCGTTTCCAAGTCAATATATTTTATCTTTATTTCATCAATATATTCCTGTCTGATCGAATAAACCTATCGTTGTGCTCGTCTCTTTCATACCACCAAAAAGCTTTATCTTGCGAGCGTGTATGTGTGTTTTTTTACGCCATGGCAATTGAAAGAAGGATGAGCAAACCAATTTGGCGTTGACCATCAAAAGTTAGATAGGGGCTTTGGTTTCCCTTAGATACCTTCTCCATTCTTTTCTGCGTGACAACCATGCCTTGCCTTTTCTCTTCTCCTGAGTTATTGTTTGTTGCAGGGACTGACATTCGATCATTGCCTCTCAATTTAAATGGTCTTAACAAAGCCATTGGCACGTATTGCAGTTATTTCTGTAGGGTTGTCGTTCTCTTTGTTTCTTCAACCCCTTCAGCCGCCCTTCTAACCGCCACACCTTTTCAGTTTCCGTCAATCATGGTCTACCAAAACAATAACAGCAACCAACGCCGCGTGTACCGCCGTAATCACAAGGGCAACAGGCGAGTCCGTCACACGAGGTCATCCTCTTGCTCTACCAAGTCGGCATCTTCCCACATCTAGGTGAGAGATACTGTTCCTCTAGCTACCAGTCGTCCTTCCCTTTCTCCTCTCCCTTCCTCCTCGTCCTTTTCTTCTTCAACGTTGAACACGATGATGGCATTGATTGTCTCCACCCCTCGTGCATCAAACACCGGTTCCCATGTAGTCGCACTAAACACGCCAACAGACGCTACTACAGGTTCACCAGCCCGAGGCGGTTTGAAGGCATTGTCTTTGAGCGAGGCTTTTACAACAAAAACCATGATCATGACCGTCATGGGACTCGCCGCAGTTCTGGGAACTCCTACTCATTCTCAGACATAACCACCACTAGCGCTGGGCCATGGTCAACGTGGCACCGCTTGCGATGCTCTTGATGATACTTATCATCCACACACATGAACACAACAGAGAGTTGCTAACAGCAACAATGTACATCCAAACGATGATGAGCTATAATAAAAGATAGCCTGTATGTTAACAATAACAGTGACGGGCAAAAGAACCAATGGAGCCTTGTGCCTGAAGAAGAGATGAGCGAAGGAGATGAGAAGGTGGAGGACCCCGTCTCCTTCCCCGCTTCGACGACCGCTACCGAGAAGAAGAAAAGATCCTAGGAAGCCCGCTGCCGTCAACATGCCTCTCGCACTCTTCGAGCCCATCGAGTCCATGATGCCAGCCATCCAAAGCGTCCATCCCGACTCATAATCAGTGATATTCCCAGTGTGAATGTGTCATCGATGCTAAAGAAGACGACGTCTTTCACCCGTGCAGGCTCGCACTCCCGCAGACTCTGTTTTCTGGCCATCACTGCGGTCCCAAACCAGGCACGCACAACACCACGCTTAAGGTTAGTATCAAGAGTATCGAGTTCACAGCACTCGCGACGACCAAACGCAAGACTTCGTCTATCATTACCAACGTCACTAAAGGACTCGGCGTTTGCTTTGATGATCTCTATGATAAGCAAACAGTGACGGACCATCGATTGTCTGTTAGACGGACCACTACCGGCATCATTTCTACCTATTTCTCCTTTTGCAAGAGGAATATGTTCAGGGCCTGGACGTCGTTGGATTACTATGATCTCTATATGGGCATGAACATTCTTTATGTGATATCCACAATTTAGTCATTGGTAAATGCTTGCTATTGTAATGGGGCTTTTGAAGTGCTTTCTTTTCTCTTTGTAGGTTTTATCGAAGGTTGATTGCCAATCACTTCCGACCTTTTCTCTCGCTTTTATTGTACTTGATACTCGCCCCACGTGGTTGAACTCTTCTTTCCAGGATAACACCCCTCTCGTCTTGCAGGTCATATCGACCTTCGCGCTCGCCTAGAGCCATATATAACTATTTATTATCTATCCCATCGAGCAGCGGAGCAGCTGTACTCGCCTTTTACACCATCTACACTGAGCATTCCATGAAGTGGTTTACGACGTCGAATGAACGAAAATTCGTCAAGTGCCCCCCTTGTTTACTTGTGATATCTTCCTCAGTAAAAAACTGGCTGAGAGCACAACTGGCCTTGTGTCTTATGTAGTTGTTGTTACAAGGACCTGACTTTCGATCGTTGTGTCAGAAATGATCAATCAACGCAGTGCTCTTCAATCCGTCTCGACAAAGCCACTAGCGCCAAAAACGAATTGACTTTTTTTTTTCCTCCCCTGTCACTCATCCGCCTGCTACTCGCAACTCTCACTCAACCTTCGGCTTGCGACCCCCATCATGGCCAACAACAGCAACAACCGTCAACGGAACAACAACAGTCGTCGTCGTCGTAACAACAACCACAGAAACCGCAACAACTACAACAACATCCAGTCGGCTCAGAACTACAGCGACAACAACCAGGGCCACGACAACAACAGTCAAGGCGACAGTGACACCCAGATTGACAACGACCAGTTTGACTACTCACCCAGCAACGGCGGCAGCAACAACCAGAATAACAGCAACAACAGCAACAACAGCAACAACAGCAACAAAAACAAAAAACGTGGTCGTGGGTCAGTGTACCCTGGCCTTGAGGATGATTCCCGAGCAACCCTCCATGCTGGTGCAGGTGCCAAGAACAAACGGCGCAAGACAACTGTAGCAGCATCGAAGGGCCAACCTTGTGTGAATGAACCTCCACCTGCGTCATTTCCCCTACTCGGGGGGAGCGCCAATGGCTCACCAGCCGAAATTGCGGCAACAACTGCCACTGTGAACAACACCTGCCAGCACTCAATGTGTATCGAGTTGGCCCATCAGGGTCTTCAACGTACTCATGCTGATGCACGGTGCTTTCGTTTTACCGACCCAAAGCGGTTTGAAAGCATCCTCCGTCGACATCGACGAGACGGATTTGGGTTATTGGGGGAACAAGATGTTCGTCCCGTCACCGTGAACGGTGCTCATAACCCTTCTCTGACTTCTGCCTTGACTGCCCCTCATATGACTGGGCAGCAAGGTCAGCGAAAGGCTTATGTTGATGAGGATGATGATCTAAAGATTTCAGACTACCTCTACATGAAAGACTGTTCTTCCTACACTATCGTAGGCTCTCCTTACCCAACTACCTGGCGGTACATGTTTGATGATGAAGGAGAAGAACCCTCTTGTGCCAACAATAATGGTCCTGTTACTGCTATTCTCAGTGGCTCAACTCAAACTATGCCTCAGACCGAGACCCTCCAAAAGATGAGCCGTAGTGCTCGTCAGAGGGCTCGTCGAGCTGCTAGAAAAGCTGAAGCAAAGAATAACAGCAACACTACCATCAGTGTTGGTGGCAATAATTCTTTGAATTCATCCAAGCAACAACCCCGGACCCTGCAGCAAACACACATTAGCCCTGGTACAACTACTTCTACTCGTACCCGTGTGGTTGAAGGAAGAGGGGAAATGGCTTGGGATGAAGACTCTAAAACTGATGTGTGGGACCGTCCCCTCAATATCCTTGAAGCTATGGAAATCCTGGCTGATATTGACAGGTTGAACTGGGAATCGCGGCAGCGATCGTATACCACGAAGGCATCAACCCCTCCTATGGACATCTTTGAAGTACCACAGAGGGTTGACGCTAGATTAGGTACATCGCGTGTTTCTGCTCGTATGTTTTCAGATCTGACTGACACTGATTTTTCGAAACGCGCCGTTTCGGCCCACACTGGTACGCCTCCTGTTCCAATGCATATGCAAGAGCAGCCAACGAAGAAGTTCGCATTTGTAGGCGGCTTTCGTGGGATAAAGCCCGGTGACAACCGAATTGCAGTTCCTGTGAAGATCAACAATGTTGTCCTGACTGCCCTGCTGGCCTCTGGCCGGATCAAGTCATGTATCGATCGCAAGGTTGCACAGGCAATCGGCTTACGAACCTGGTCCGACCCTGCGCTCGAGATGATTGATCACTATCGCACCCCAAAAACCATGCATACCTGCAGCGCTATTAATGTCAGTTATGGCAACAAGTCTGGCAAGGTCGTCCTGGACGTCGATGACCTAGACTATTATGATTTCCAGATTGGTATCGATCTCTTTCGTGCCTTTGGTTTCTCTGTCGTGAGTATCAAAGCCGCCTTGAACTAGATGGTAGGTTTTTTTGTTCCTGTTTTTGTCGTAAGGCTTTCTTTTTTTTTTTTTTTTTTTTTATTATTGAAAATATACGACAACTTTTTATCGCGCCTGATAGATCGTCCGCCACAACCGTCAACCATCACTGCCAGCCATTAGCCAGTCAACCATTGCCACCAACCGCCACCGCCAGCCAGCCATTGCCGGCAGTTAGTCATCGCCGTCGGATTTTTTTTTTCCAGTAGTTTAGTTTTCTTTTTTACGTCTTTTTCTTTTTCAGTCTGTCAGGAACCGGGAGTCATTGTAGATGGGTGTCGGGGCGGCCAAGAGTGCCGTTTGTGGATGTCACTTTTTTTCTTCGAGTATCCTTTTTGAGACCAACCCTAGTTGGCAGAGGAGTCGAATGCTACAAGCCTGAACAGACAACACAATACATACGATATTTTATTTATCTCAATGCTATTGTTTTTTCATGATGCCACCCATGCATGGTTAATCGGCGCGACGTGCAAAAAAAAATGTCAAAATTGCGAAAAGAAGAGAAAAGGATGTGCTAGTCACGTGTAGCAAAAAAAAAAAATGGCGGCGCATCATTTTTTCGCTTGTTCCCTTTGCATTCATCCTCACCACCACCTCTGCCAACACATGAAGTAAGAAGCTCAACAAACAACCCTCGGATCAGCAAGCTACGAATCGCGCCCACAAATAAAACACAAGCACGCAATCGAGCTCATCATAACAACCAACCGCTCGTTCTTCTCCCTTCCTACCTCACCTCATTAGCAACGTAAAAGAGATCCAGCGCCTCAACGCTCGCGAGGCAACCCTCTCCACTTCCCACTCCCAAACCGGCTCCTGGCACGAACAATACAAAGATTCAGCCCACATCTTTGTCGGTGGCCTCCCTTACCACTTGACCGAGGGCGACATCATCTGTGTCGTCTCACAGTTTGGAGAAGTGGCCGGGATCAACTTGGTAAGAGATAGGGATACAGGGAAATCGAAGGGGTATGCGTTCCTGAAGTACGTTGATCAAAGGAGTACTATCCTTGCGGTTGATAACCTCAACGGTGCCCAGGTAAGCGACTTATATTTGACCTTTTTCAGACTTGACGAAAGTTTATATTTGTCCTTGAGCATTTATTCATATACTATACCTTACCTTTTTGGTTTTGGTAAATAGATCGCGGGAAGGACGATTCGAGTAGACCATGTGCAGAACTACAAAGTGCCCAAGGTCTTTGATGCCGACGGAAATGAGATCGAACCGGACGAGGATACCGTCAACAACGCTGCACCCAAGGCCATACAAGGTAACTTAAGAAAACGTTGAAAAGAAAGCATTTGGTGGCATCACATAAAGAATTATGTGATCATATTTATTAACAACTCATCCCTCTTGTACATTTGAACCAACTAGAAGAGGCGTCGGAAGATGACGATGAATCGAGCGAGTCAGAGGTAGACGATACAGGAATTGATATTGACGATCCGATGCGCGAATACCTCCTCAAGAAGCGCAAGAAGGAAGCCCGCAAGGCTAAACGCAAGGCCGAGAAAGAGGCTGGGAAGTCAGAGTCCAAGGCTGAAAGGAAGGCGAGGAAAGAACTCAAGAAGGCTGCTAAGCGGGACAAGGACGGTAGTGGTAGCAAGAAATCCAAAGCCAAGAGCAGCAGCAAGGACGACAAGGAGTCTTCACTTCCACCGTCAGCAGCAACAACCGCACTGCGGGGTGATGATAAGGAGAGCAGGGGAAGCGAAACCATGGACGTTGATATCAGGAAAGAGGATCCTGCGGACACAACTCAAAAAGACTCGTCCGTCATAGATGTCAACCCAACAATCAGCAATGAAGCCTCATCAACAGCAGCATCAGGATCACCTCCATTATCATCTTCGCGCCAGGGACGTGCCAGGTCCAGATCCAGATCCACATCTCCACGCCCCCGCGCACGATCTAACGACAGAAATCGTGGCCGTGACCGAAGCCAAAGTCGGGAAAGATACCGCGACCGTGGCGGCAGGGATGACAGTGGCAGCGACCGTCGTCGGCGGAGAGGAAGTTCACGGGAGCGTAGAAGAGAGGATAGTCGAGAACGCGGAATCGAGAATATTCGCGGAAGAGATGACAGTAGAGATCGCAAGCCGGGCTTCAGGGATAATTCCTACTCTCGGATGCGACGTGGTTCACCAGACAGCAGTCGTCGTCGAGACTATGATCGTGATCGTGATCGCGATTATCGTGGCTCAAGATACAGGAGCCGTAGTCGGAGCCCTCCTCGTCGTGGTGGTAGCGGTCGTCGCAGTCGATCCAGAAGCCCCGAGAGATCTTGATTGCACATCGTTTTTTCTTAAAAGCAATAAGTGACAAGTTTCGTACAAAAAAGCTGAAAATCGATTTTACTTGAATAATGTACAAATGTGATTTTTTTAGAGTGCTGTTGGTATGTGTAAGAGTGCTTGCATTGTGCGTGTAAAAAAGAGACAAAAAAACGTTTAAACCATGCCACGGCCATAGACATGACCTGCAGAGGAAGATCTCCTCACGCCAAGTTGCAGAGGCGTAGTAGACGAGACACTGAGGTCAGAATCTGCAGGAACAGGGAATGGTCGAGGAAAATGAAGCTGAGTCGCCGACCATGGTCCCGACTCTTTTGCATCGCGCGGGCCTCCAGAGTTGGTACGGCTGGGGCGGTCTCGAGCCATTTGACTGGCACTGCTTGCTCCACGACGATGCGAACCAGGTCCCCAGAGGTCGCCCACTTGATCCTGACCTTCACCAAACGATTCTCTGCGAGCATCCTGCGAATGGCGACCGACGGCCAAGAAGGAATCGTTCCTGTTAGCGTCCAATGCTTGCTGCGATTTGCTGCGCCCTCGGCGGCTGGAGAGACTGGGCGCACGACGACTCGAATGTTTCGAAACAATACTGGCAGCGATCGACAGACGGCGTTGGATCTTGGAACCAGTCACTCCCTCAGCCTCGGCTCCCTGGTTGCCCAGCTCAACCTCCCACTCCTTCCAACGCTGAACTGCTTCGGGATCCTTCTCCAGCTCTTGGTAGAGATCAACATCCGAGGGGTACAACTGGGCCTTAATGATCTTTGCCATAATATTAGGCAATATCGCAATCATCGAGGCCACAACAATAGTGAGCCAGAAGGGAAGGTGCGCAGCCAGAGATTGGAAGGCACCGCGGACGTGGTATCCGCCGGTTCGGACGGGGTAAAAGAAAGAATAAGCGGTGTTGTATCCGAACCAGGCGAGGATCGTCAAGAATGACGTGATATGGGTGACAATCGACCAGTTGTGCGTCTCCAGGTAGGCAATCTTGAACGTCACAACCAAGACAATTGTAGTGTAAACACCGAGACCCATGGGGAAGAGGGACTCGTCATCGGGCTCGACACCAAACTTGCCAATGGCACCGGCAATCCAGAGAGGGACCATCAAAGACGCGATCGCCTGGTAAACTGCGGCGGCCATCCATGTTCCATAGGTGACCAACGAGAATCCACTGTTCCGAGGCCCAAAGGTGTAGAGCTCAGGCACAAGCAAGAGCGTCGACGCCTTCAGATCCTGCTCAAACATACCGACGACCATGACTGGCAAGGATGAGAACAAGGTGTTGTAGAACGAAAGCGTCCACTGCTCGTACAACGACGTGCCAGAAAATCCTGTAAAGATCTGGAAGAGTCCCTGAGTTAGGTAGAAAGTGGCGCACTTGTAAAACGTCCCCAGCACAAACTTGGACACACGGACATAAGACCAGCGACCATGGACAAAGAGAAGTCGTTCGAGGAAGCGGAACTGGGCAATCGAGTAATCACTCGACCTTGCGGCCTGGAGACCCTCTTTTCCAGTAATACCGATACCGACGTTAGCCTCCTGAATCATGGCAATGTCGTTCGCACCGTCTCCGATAGCGAGTGTCACGGTATTCTTGCATCGAGCACGGACAGTCTTGACGACGAGGGCTTTCTGAGCAGGACTGACACGGCAGCAGATCACAGAATCGGCACGGATACCCAACTCCACAAACAACGCCATCAACTCGGTCGACTGCTCAACGATTCCCAAGGTGGCTCCATCGATAACGACGACCACATGCCGAGACTTGCCCTTCATCACATCCTTCATCGCCTTGTTCATGGCCTTGTGAGCTTGTGCTTGAGTAGGCACGTCCAGAATGATGGTGCTCGAGTAGTCCTTGATAAGACGGCAAGAGTATCCAATGTTGATGGCAGTCTCGCGCTTATCTCCCGTCAACATCCAGAGTCGAATACCGGCACGGCGGAGCTTGTCAATCGTCTCGGGGACGCCATCCTGTAACTTGTCCTCAATGGCGGTGGCGCCTGTCATGTCCAAGTTCTGCTCCAACAACTCGGCGACTTGCTCCAGCTTTTCCTGTCGTCCGTCGAGGGCGCTCTGTGCATCCGCGTACTTCTTGGACCAAAGGCTGTACTCCTCCTTGCTCAGGAATCGGTGACCGTAGAGCAGAGTTCTCAGTCCGGTGGTAGCATACTCCTGGATATGATCCATCGTCTGCTGGTACTCCCACATCTCCGACTGAGTCCAACCAGGCGTTTGACCAAAGAAATACGCGCCCATATCATCCTCCTCGATCGATGAATCGCCATAACCCTCAGCACCAGAATCTTTGTACGGTCCAGATGTGCTCATTGACTGCTGGCGTCCATAAGCGTGCTCCCTTGCCTTCCCAGTGGCACTGTCTCCACCCAGGCCAACTCCTGCGCCCGAAGTCGATGATCGGTCCAGGTTGCGTCGTGACTTTCCGGATTTAGAGTACTCCAGGCTGGCGAGCGGATCCATGCCATCGTATCCATGGACAGAGTCAGGAGTGAAGGGTATGGGGGTATCCAGATTCTGAAAGTCGGCCAGTCCGGTCTGAGGATCACGCACGCGTTCCAGAATGATCGAGTCAGCACCCTTGGTGAAGAGGCAGATCTGACCGTCGGGCATGCGGTAGATGACAGACATGCGCTTGCGTTTGCTAGAAAACTCGATAATGTTAAGAATCTCGTAAAACTCCTCCTGGGGAGTCTCGTCTGAGGAGGTGGGCATAGATCGGACGCGAATGCCTCCTCGACTGCGCTCGACAAAGACGTAGCCCAATTCTTTGGCTCCGGCAACCAAAGCATTCTCGTCAGGACTGGCAGCCTGGTACTTGAAGCTCATAGGATCTGCTTCGTCCATCAACTCGGGCACGGCATCATGACAGAGAGCCATGGAGAGCAAAAAGAAGCGGATCCTGTCGGCCATGACATGGCGCGCTCCGGAGCGCAAAAAGGGAACCAGCTGCGAGGTGGGGGTACAGGGGACGATGGTCTCGACGTAGGAAGGCATGTTGCCGGCGTGAATGCTGTCGGGGTATTGTCCTGAGTGGGATCGGTCGCGGTCTGCAGAGGCATCCTTGCCACCCAAACTCTGATATCCTGATGCTGAACGCTGGCTGGCGTGACGAGAGGACCGCTTGAGCTTTCCGACCACCTTTCCCGCCTTGCTCCTGTACTTGTGACGGCGGTGAGTGTCCTCAAACCCATCGGCACGATAATCATGTCCTGTAGATACGGTGATTTCCTGGTTCTCCTGCGCGGTTTTGGCGGCGGCTTTGATCGATTCTGGGTCCAGGTCATGGTTGAACGAGTGACCAGCGACACAAAACTTTCGAAAGACCATAATGTTCTCCGTGAGGGTTCCTGTCTTGTCTGAGAAGAGATAGCTAACCTGTCCCAGTTCCTCGTTGATGACTGTTGTCCTAGCTTCGGCCGGAGTGTTGGAGACAGGGTCGTACATCTCGATGTCATGGTGAATAAAGTACGCCTGCAGCAACTTGACCAACTCCATGGTAACGTAAAGTGAGATTGGAATCATGGTATTGAAAAGCACAATGTAACCAAACAGGATGGAAGCAGTGTCATTCTTCATCGCGTTCTTGGCTGTGAGATACCAGGCCAGATGGCCGGGCTTGGAGTTGCGAGTGGTCCAGACGGCGCTGAGAACAGTACAGAGGGCGGACAAAAAGATGACGATACTGAAAATGACGACAATGACCTTGTTGATAAGGCGTTGCATACTTGGCGCCTTGGTGCGCACGTTCTTTGAGCCGTTTTGTCGAATCTTGGTGTCCTCTCCTGAAAAGACGATGAGACCGTAGATGTAGGGGGTGTTACGGAGGATGGTACCACGGAGCAGAATCTGGTTGATGCTAAGGGGATATCGGGGCTGGTTTTTTCCATGACCAACTTGCAAGTACCCCTCAAAGTTGTATAAATCCTGGTTGGGCTGTTCAGTGTGAGCGCAACCTAGATTTTTAATAGTATGCCATACAGAGAGAATATTAAAATAATTATTAATATCGAACTTTGAGCGCCATTTGGGCAACCCATTCATTTCATTCGGTTCTCTCTCCTTGTAGCCTCCTTGTTATTCTCTTGCGTTGCATTGATAGAAGCTAATACAGAAATAAAAACCAGCAGCATCGTTTTCTGCGCACGATCCTTTTTAGCTCTCCCTGACTCTTGCCCAACCTTCTCTAACCCTCCCTCTCTTCAACTGCACAGTTCCAAAAACCGGGTTATCCGCGCGGATGAAATTTACCCATCCATGACATCAACACTTCTCCAGGATCACCAAATTCTCTTCTTAGCGAAACTATAATGAGAAACATCGACGCTCGATAGGGGTCCTGACCCACGACGAAAAAAAATAAAAAAATAAATGGGCAATCGAGATTCCAAAAAAAAAAAAAAAAAAAAAATGGAAAAGAACAACAGAACGACAACACACTCAGATTACAACAGCCCACTCAAGATGACCAAACTCCCTTGTTTTCTTTCTCCATGTGTATACACGAGATATCTACACGAGTAGACGCCATACGTCGATCCACCTTGTAAAAATACGGAAAAAAATTGAGCACAAACTGAGAAAAGGCAGATTAACGACGCCTACCTGTGAACGTGGCGATATCTTCAGGAGTTTGGATCATGTCGTTGGTCACTTTCAAGGCCTGGCGCTGCTTCAGATTCGTTTCCCCGTCAAGAGCCGCCGTTTCAACGTAGCAGCCTCCATCTGCACCGGATGAGTGCAGGAGGATGAGGTCGGCGGGCACCCAGTCGTTCTGATCTACTCGGACAATGTCACCTACCGCCAGATCCTTCCACTTTATCTGTTGAAAGACGGCGAGATTTGGCGTGGGAGTGGCTGTTGCTGGGGTCAATGGGATGGTAATAGAGAGTTCTGCAGGCGAGGCTGGAGTCTCGCCAGTTGGACGATGAGAGGATGCGGATACGGGCAAAGGGTATGCGGATGCAGAAGTTGTGGAGGGCTGTTGGGTATGGGACGAGATCGAATTAGTCGCATTCCGGTAGCTCCGAAAGACGTTGGCAGGCTGGTTATTCTCACCGGAATCCTGCCGATGTCTCCTGAGATCATCGTATCCTTCATGCGCAATTGCAATCGACAGGAAGACGAGCAACGGCACCAATGTTGTGTACTGACCGGTGGTGGACCAGCCGGGCACCATCTGGAGCGAGGCGACGAACAAGAAGTACACGTTGGCAATCTTTGAGAACTGCGCATAGAGCTGTTTGGGCAAGAAATCCCAGAGGGTATAACGAGCCGTGGTGACGGCGTTGGAGACAAATGGTTTACCCGTCTCTGGTTGGATCAAGGGCGTGGAGCGAGAGGAGGAAATGGGGATAATACGGTTTCCGGTTTTTGGAACCATAGCGCCGCGGCCCTTGAACCTGTTCGCTAATGATGACATCCAACCTGTTGGGCGTCGAACGGGCTTTGTGGAGAGGGGCTCAGAGTCGAAGTCAAGTTCTTTGTAGGATTCTGAGGTGAGAGGACCCCCAGCTGCGGTTATTAGCGCCGTTTGTGTGGTGGTAGAGGTGGAGATCGTTGGAAGGGCGTTGTTGTTATGTACAGATCCGAGTTCCATTGCTGCTGCTTGAGCAGTTGATGGAGTTGGCTGCGGTTGGTCGATTAGGACGTTCCTTGCTTGTTGCGAATTGCCATTGTTGTTGTTGGGTGGAGAGGAAGAAGAAGGAGAGAGGCTAGGGTTCGTGATAATGGAAGGTTGCTGTCCCTGAAGGGTTGCACGTCTTCGACGGGAGTGTAGTGTTGGAGTAGCGGGAGACTCTGGAGAGGATACTGAGGGGAAGACTGTTGAGGAGGGGGAGGAGGAGAGTGGTGAGGACGCAGGCGGATGGGGATATGATGATCCGCTGGCTGTTGGTTGACCGGTCGAGGTGGCCTGACCATGGTTGGGGGAGGCCATGGCTCACACTGCGAAGAGGAGGGAGAGAGGAGGAAGGAAGGAGGAGAATAGGAAAAGGAGAGTGAGTATGAGTGTATGCGAGAGTGAGCGAGAGAGAAAGAAAGACGAAGGCAAAGCAGGAGGGACTGGAAAAAAAGAAGAAAAAGAGAGAAGCGATGAGTGGTAAAGTGAGGTGAGCGAGGGAAGAGAGGAACAGACGAATAGAGCGAAGAGTTGAGTAACTGAGTGCATTGATTGGACAAAAGGGAGGAAGGGCGGATGTTGGATTATATGTATCCGATAATGGGTCAATTCGTTGATGGGCTGGATTGGACTCTATTTTGGCAATAATGGGATGAATTGACTTGTGGATATAAGGAGGAACAGAGGGTACATACGAGGGAAGTTGGATGTGCGTGCGTGGGTGCGTGACAGGGAATGGATGGAGACAGTGGTGGTGGTGATGATGTGAACTGAGTGAACATAAAGCAGAACAAGGTTGGACAAAAAAAAGGTCGAGAGCCGACCAGCGAAACGAGACAGAGGATTGAAAGGAGGCCAATGCTGGTGTGTGAAGGGAAATAATAATAAATAAGCTCGCCGGATTACCTTGTGGTGCGGGGGGGTAGGTGGACGTGGATATGGGCTGGAGAGCGAGAGAGAGGGATATATTGGTGCGAAGTGTAACGGTTTGTTTGTCGCTTGGTGCAAGTTAGAAAGAGTGAGGAGTAATAAACAAAGGGAATGCAATCGTGAGTGAGCGTGAGTGTTGATTGAGTGAGAGTAAGTGAGAGTAAGTGAGAGTAAGTGAGAGTAAGTGAGAGTAAGTGAGAGTAAGTGGATCAGGAGGAGGAGAGAAGAGGGCCAGAGAAGAACAGGATGAATGGATCACAAGTGGTTGTTCTTGTGGTTCGAGATTGATGAGGAAAGAAGAGAAATGGAGAGTGAAGGAAGAGAGAAGAGACGAAGAGGACAAAGGAAGAGGAAAAGAAGAAATAAAATAAAAAAAAAAAAAAAAAAGCATACCCTTCTCAACACAAAATTATTTCGATGGGCAGATCGACGACCTCAGGATGTCTGTCAACTGACTAGCTGACTGGCAGCCCACCACCTCGCGGCAGACTTGTCGATTCGCTGTTCTTTCAAATGTTGTCGTTGCTGTTGCTGTTGCTGTCGCTGTTGTTGTTTTGATGACCTTCGATTCTTGATAAACCTGTTCTTCTCTTCCTTTTAAACTCTTCTCTTGCGGGCTTGGACCAGCTGAAAAAAAAAAAAAAAAAAAAAAAAAAAAGGTTGCGTCTCTCTGATAAAGACATCGTGCAATGATCAAGGGATCACACTTTAAATCACTTCTATCGTTCTTTAGGTAGAAGGTTGACTATCCCCTATCCAGCATGTCACTTGCCTCCCTTTCTTTCAATATTTCTAGCGAATGACACCTCATACACCAGGCATCTCTGTTCACCTGGCTTGACATTGGTCCAGGGGGGGGGGGCGAGAAAAGTAGAGCAAGTAGGTCAACAGGGGCAAGGGGGAGAGGTACAACTTTACCGTACAAGTACAGTTTCCAGTTTTATTTTCAGAAACGTTTCTCGGATGAATACAACTAAACATACCCATCCTTTCCTTCATTCTCCTCCACCTCCACCCTCACTTTCAATCGCCTCATACTTTTTTCTATTATGTTCGATCCGTTTACGCTGCCAAGAGTCAAAGCGAGCAATTTTCACTTCCAGAGAGATATCCGTACGTATTCTTCAGTCTGTAAACTGACGTCTTGAAGGTTGTTGAGCAATGGCTCTTGCTCCAGCCCAGCCAGGCTTATTGATGTAGTCAACCAACACAGAAGGGAAAAAAAAGTACAGCCGACCGACCAACTTCAACCTCCGCTGCAAAGATATAAGCGCAGCCCTCTTCCTTCACAGGCCAGGACATCGATGGCAGTACTCTACATGCTGCACATATCGTATTCTGAACAGTTGCGAGGAAGGGTACAACCATCCACCCTTAGCATGGCCCTTGCATGAAAGAAAGAAGAGGGGGGAAGGCATCAAGGCTATGTGAATGTGTCTTTACTTTCCGATTTTTTTCTTCCGTAACAGGAACAAACCCCCTTTCTACGATCTTCTTTCAAATATGAGAATGCGTGGTCGAGAAGATTAATTCGACCGATGAGATCCCTGCCCCCTGCTCTGGCAAGAATAGACAAAAACATTCAACAATAACAAAACAGTAGCAAAATAGGGCACTGTCGATCAAGATCAGCTTGTCCGAGGAGTCTATTGGCGGTTTTCTTCACTGTATCGCCGATGCGATGCCAGGGCCTAGAGCCAATTGTTTAATAACACAGAGTTCCACAAAAGTCCATCCATGTGTCCCTCCAACTACAGCAATACAACAACAGCGAAGTGCACTCATTTTCACTCCTAAAGTCCGAGGATGCATTTAGCAGTTCAGAGTAGCAATTCGCAGTAACTTTTCAGCTAAGCCCAGTTCTTCCTCGCCAACGTGGCCACCCCAGACCCATTGACCATTCGTTTTGGATATTTTGTGCTTATCGTCTTTTTAGTTTTTGCTGTCATTTTCACCTGAAATAACCTTCTCTTCTCTGCCTTTGTAACCCAGGATGGATGCATCCATAACGACTATGGAGAAAACATTTACCCGATATTTGATGACCATAAAACAAAAAAAAAGTAAACATGCGCGACTTCTGTCAGAAAAGCATTAAGCCCCTATCCACCAAAAGCCACCTGTGGTTCGATTATGACCAACAAACCGACAAAACGACGAAAAATGCGAGCAACCATGAAAAAAAATAGAACGATTTTTATCAAAGGGGTGTCACCTATGCACGAGCCGACTTTTTAATCGTCACTCTCCTGCTTTGTTTTCTGGTTGTTTTCCCGAGCTACATAGAGCCTTTTTTTCTGTGGTCCAATTAGTAACCTTGCATCACCGCTTGGCACCTTTTTGTTGTTTCCTTATTCCTCCGGGACACCAAACCAAGCAAGGGCTGATTGATGAGTCCGGATGTGGTCAAACAGAAAAAAAAGACTCGCAACTATCGTACAGAATAATCGTCACTACAGCCAAAAAAAACCAAAAAAGAAAACACGCTGAACGCTGAACAGAAACAAAATGACAAATACACCAAGTTCAAGAATGCACAAAACGACGGCTATTGATTGAGGCGCAGGCTACACCGCAAGAGATGATGGCTGGAGGAGGAACCGAGAATAAGATCATTGTTCCAGTAAGCAGCAACCGTCGATGCTACAGTGGTTGACAAGTAACGATAGAAAGAAGAAAGTAAGAGTTAGTAACCAGAAGATCAAACAAAAAAAACATCCAACAATAGCATCACTCAAAGAAGAAGTTACCAGAGATATCCTCTCCGTTACTGTAAAACAAATCCTTAACCTCCCACTTCAGAGGGGGCAATTCAGGCTTGGGGAAGAAGTAATAGTTGCCCATACTGCTTTCCTGAGGAATGAAGTTCTCGGGTGCCAGCTTTTCAATCTTGACCACATGGGAGGGCGACTGGGGCTCGTAGCCAAACTTGTGGCGGAGGTAGGTAGAGTAAGAAGGGTGGCTGGCGACGTAGATGTCGCCAGTATGCTTGTCGACCGACAGGTTGTCGACATGGTTGCCGACCCAGATATCCACATCGTGCTCTAGTTGCCCCTGTGCAATATCCTCAGTCGTGTTGTATACATGAACAACTCTGTCCATGAATGATGAAACATAGATCTGCTTGCCATCCGGGGATCCCGCAATACCTAAAAAAGCGTGCTCTCAAGGTTTGTTATTTAGTGTTCTCACTGTCATACCATGAGCCCTCATGGCAGTCATGATACGATGTATGCCTTGTTGTCCTTACCATAGGGGTTGTTGAGACTCTGAAGAACCTTTTGGGACTTTTCACCGTTGTAATAGACAACAGTGCCCATGGCTGTGCCAGTAACGTCCTCAACAACTCGTCCATACTTGTTGCCCATGGCCTATCAAAAACAAAACAGACCGTCAGAAAATAATAACATTTGTTGTTTACCACTAAAATCGTCCTCTCACCAATAATACATGCTTGCATAACACTTACATGGTGGTTGGTCAAGTAGAAGCGATCCTGGTCAACAGCAACAATGTCCTTGGGAGTAACAAACAGATCACTGCTAACGCTCTTGACAAGCGTCAACGTGTTAGCAACAGAAGAATAGTCAAAGATCTCGACAAGATCTCCCTTGTGCGAATGGTTGATGACAAAGAGACGAGTCCTCCTCGCATGAGTCTTTTCATCCTGAAAGTGATAGAGCGACATTCCTGCTGGGTGGAAATCGTCTGAAGTAAACGACTTGAGCTTCAACTCTTTGGGTGTTCCATTCTTATGCTACGTGAGAATAAAGTATGCGAAAATTAAATGGTAAGCTAAAAGTAGGCGTGTATGTTTATGTGTAGTACAGAAGAGAAATTCGTCCTTACATTCAAGGCGAGGGTATAGATGCCTCCGTTCTTGGCAGTCTTGGAGCTGGGGCGGTGGAAGAACCGACTCTCCTTCTTCCAGGAATAGTCGTCCGAGGACACAAACGCCAATTGATCATGGTCACTAATCTCAATATCGGCAGGTCCAGGGATGTCTACACATGCGAAGTATTGGAGTTGAGTTTTCTATTTCCATTATAAATTTCCTTCACACTCCCCATACCGGAAAAGCGGATGCAAAAGCAGCTTACAGGCAGTCTTGAAGCAGTTGCCCTGAAGTCCAACGGTTTGCTCAATGGCGATCTCACGGCCAGTAAAGATAAATTTTTCAAAGGCAGACTTGAGGAGGACACCAATAGAGGCGACGATGAGAGAGATCACCAGATTCCTGACCTGAGACTTTTTCTTCGTACTCTGCTGCTGAGCAATCCTCTTGTGGATATGCGTAACGGTGAGTTTTTTCTTCTTGTCCTCCTCCTCAGTATCCTTCTTGGAGGTTGATGATGATGATGATGGCTTAATAGTTGAGGATACAGAGGTGGCGGTTGTTGTTGCGACGTCCGAGTCGCTTTCTGCGTCCTCAACGGTTGTGCGTCTATTCCTGAGAGTGGCAGAGGGTTGTTGCTGTTGTTGTTCGTCCGATTCTGCCATTGTTGATGAGAGAGTGGTGTCGACGGAAGGAATGAGAGACAAGGAAGACGAAAAGTAGAAAAACGCGCACACGTTGTCCATTGAATGTGAGCTCAGGATCAGTGACTGTGAATACGGTAGCAAATGAGAAGGCGGGAGTGGTTAATTCGTACCTTTCGGCCTGTCATTCACTGCACGTGCAAATTCCATGTCATCCACAGGTCCATCTTGGTCCATCTGGACAAATTGTAAAAAAAACTTTCTCAGGTATGGTTGTTGAGAGAGCTTTTATTCGTCCATGTTCATTTGCACGATGCTTCTTCATAGTTACAAGCCGCGTGGCTACGGACGAACGTGCCTTCGACGTGCTTGCTAGACTCCAGCTGGATAACACAGGTGCAATAGCCGGCTGTGGCTCAGCACTTCTCAGTCAGCTCCTGCCTACCATCCAAGACAAACAATCAAAATTCACATTTTTTGAGGTCCTTGGCCCGTGTTGATCACTTCTTTATTCTCTCGTCTTCTTTTTGGTATCCGTTAAATGACTTTCTTTCTGCGTTTGTTCGCTTGTTCTCATACTAGAACAGCTGCAAAGCAGCAAAAAAAAAATATATATAAGGCAACGCACAGCTGCGCACGCCATACCAAACACCCCTTCACACATTCACAGCCTTACTTTTCCAGTTACACATGTCATGCCACAACTCATCTTGTCTCTTGACTGTATGCAAATGTTGATAAGGAGGAGGAACAGGCACAATTAGTTCTTCAACATCGACTACGAAGCCACAATTATAGCAATTGGGCAATTTTATATACTCGCATCTGCCAACTGGCAAGGTAGCCCTATTTAAAAAAACAAGATATGAACAAAAACACACGACTGTGGATAGTAAACTTGTGGGGTGAGGAGGAAAATTAAAGCGAGAAAAAAAAATTGCTATTCTAGGTAGGCTGTCCACGTAATCTTGCTTTCATCCCGAGGAGGAGAGGAAATACAAATCAGAAAGCCTGTTTAATGCAACAAAGAGGCTGAAAAACAAGTGGAGTAACGACGAGATAGGTCCAATTGATCCTTAAGACTTCAAAAGGGTTATGGTTAGAAGGGGTACATGTACCGACAAAGGTCGGACCTTTTTTTAGGGAAGGGATGGGCTTCTGCAGACCAGAACTGTGTCTCCTCGATCGATTGGGACCCAGCTATTCATTGTTTGCCGGCATTTTTGTATAAGTGACTGGTGTGCTGACCAATGCCAGGTAGCCCTCAAAATGAGCTTTGTCTTCACTTTTTATTTATCATCTTGTCGACTTTTCATCTGTGGATATGCAAACCGCAAATAAGCAAAGTAGCTAAAATGATCGGAAGGGGACTGTGAAGAGGGGGACGTGTCGATCTGTCGTCTGTTCTAGTAGTTGTTGTGTTCACCAGATGTGTGACAAAAAGGAGAGTTTCTTGTCGTCGATAAACAAGTAAATGCAACGCGCGTCCTTTTTTCATTTTTTTGCAAGGAACAAATGAAAAAGCAAGGAAGAAAAAAAATCTTGACAGGCCAGGGTTGTGGCCCTTCATACTGTAGTCAGCGGACCTAGCTTTTTTTCTTTCTTGTCCTTGTTCATAAGAGAGATCCTGCGCACTATCCGTTTTTGTTATCTTGCGCAGTGCTGAAATGAGGCCTGCATGGGAACTGCTCTCAAAAACATAATAAAAACAAAGGGAACAGTCTTCTTGTATACTGAGACTGACTGTGTGCAAGGCGATGTCATGGCGCGGCAAAGAAGAAAGTAGCAATCCGCCCGCCATACCTGTCGTCTGAATTGTTTGTCTGTTTGGGTCCAGACAGTACCATTGATACCCTGTTATGTTATGATATCACAAACGACAGGCGTATAAATGGTCAATTGGCATCCATATCTTCTTTGCAATTGAATTGTCATCAGCAGCATATTATTATTCACGAGGGAAGGTGTTTTCACTAATGGATTTTTTTTTTTTTTTTTTTTTTTTGCGCTTGTCTGTTGTCCTATCTTTGTACGTCTTAGTTGGGGTAATTGTCATCATTGTTGTCCACGGCGAAAGGAGCAAGAAAGCTGAACTCCAAAAAGGCAATTTTTCATTGGTCCCTCTCTTTGCTTCACAAGCCAGTGGACAGCAACCTATTCCAAAAGTAGGCATGATTTGGCTTTTCTTTTCTTATTTTTCAGTCTTTCGTCTTTACTCTTCTTTTTCTTCATCATACACCCTCTGCTGTCTAATCTCTTTTTTCACTCATCACTCACACTCAGTCCTTTTGCCCTTCTTACTCTCACTTGCTCACTCTCTTCCCACTCTCTTTACTCTTGATGATCTCTTTTTTCTCCTAACTGCCATCCCTCACTCTCACTCTCACTCGACTCCAAATCGCCACTTGATTACACATCCCCCTCTTCCTTTCATTCTAATCAAAACGTGCTTCGTTTTGCCACCAAAAAAGCCTTCGACAAGCAACAACGCAAAAAGACAAACAACCGACAGGGTACGCTTTTCACTTTTGCAGCCTTCCTCTTTCCTCCCTTCCAACTGCAAGGAGATATCGCCTCAACGACCGTTGGTTGGTTTATCCTCCTCCCCTGTTCTCTCCTTGTTGAACAGCCCAGCGAACGGACCAAGCAACACCTCCTCCTCTTCTTATTACATACCTCCCTTCTCCTTCACTTCTTTTTTTTTGCTCAGCCCTTCTTCATACAAAACAACAGCACTTCCCACCAGTATCCACACACATACGCACGCCCGCCCAGACAGCCAACTACCGTAATCGAGTTTGATAACTGCCTCATTCTTTCCTGCTCCATCTTTACTCCCCTGCACCTATCTCTTCATACCCCTTTCCTTCTTTTCCTTCTTTCCTTCCCGCTGCGCGATTTATTTCTCTCTTTCCCCTTCCTTTATTCCCTTACCAAAAAAGAAAATCCTGCGCAGTAAGGCTACTCGATTCCCACTTAGCACGCCTTTTTGACTTTATTGGTCTGACTTGGAAAAGCACTGTCTTATTCAGCAGTTTTATGGGATGTCAAAGTACTTGGTTAAGTTCAGAAACGAGGCGGTGTCCCTGAGGGAAAATGAAGAGGGCTAAAGAGGATCCTAAGGGCTTGTTTGTGTAATGTGTATCGTGTTCGTTTGTATGTGTGTGCACATGTTATTTTAGTGACTAAGTCGGATCTGAACGAGTCAGTTTTGTGCGGATGGACTTTTTGTGCTTAGTTGGGCAAGTGAAGGAGAGAAAAGAGTCCAAGCGACAATCGAGCAAAGAAGCCAAAAAAACGTCATTTTGGAAATATGGTTCTTGCACACATATATACACATAAAACGGAGAGTAAGAAAAAAGTAAGAAGAGACAAAGATACATGCAAACAGCAAAATGCAATCAACAAGGGGTGGATGACAACAACCTACCAACCCGTCAACCAGACAACCAACCCACAACAATAACATTGGAAATAAAGAAGCAAACACCAACAAAGAAAAACTGAGACAGCTAGAGTGAAAAAAGCGGGTGGAAGAGAAACCCTCTTTCTTTGTTTTGTCACTTTCTACAATCACTTCCTAGTATTCATATCGCACAACTCAATCCAGTTTCCTCGGAGGAGTTAATAATTAACACTCACTCCCGCACCCACACATCATATCCTCTTTCAGTGAATGAATAAGTTATACCCTGACCCTGTCATTGTTTGTATCGGGCCGCGTCTACCGTGCTCACGTTTTAATACTCTCCTTAACCAAAATTCCATACTCTCTTCTATTCCTCTTCTTTCACTCCATTCTTCTCTCCCTCTCACTCTCTCAGATCGTTTGCTTATTAGCAGCGGGACGCATCCTTATTCTCTCATTCAATCTACATTGACAGACAACAACCACCCGCACGAGGCTCATCCCATGGCCACCCAGGAACAGCTCGATGCCAAGCGGCGAAGAGTTTCCCGAGCCTGGTAAGTTTTTTTTTTTTTTTTTTTTTTTTTTTTTTTTTTTTTTTTGGTTTCTTGTAATTACAAACCCCTCTCTCCTTCTCCGGCTAAATCGGAGGAATGCACCACCGAACTCAGTTATTTGTTATTTGATTGCCCTATCTCTTTTCCTCTTTTTTCTTCATACAAATACTCGACCGAGTCATATGTAAGGACGGAAGGACGGCACACTTTAGCCAACAACCGACCATACAAACACACCATACACCGCACACTATGCACCAAATACCTCTTCATATCACATCACATACACATTGCACCATATATCACATCCCCTACCTTTGCTGTCTTTTAGTGTGCATCTCGGATACGACTAGAACAGTATCCCACCTCGGCAATCTAATTGAACAAAATCAGCCTCGCCACTCGTCAATTCCACCAACGTACTCCGTAGACCTTCGTGCTTCCTCTCTGCCTTGTGCCTGTTGCAGATAGCATCTTCTCTTTTCCAAATCCTTATTGTGTAGTAGTCCTGATCATATTATAATTCCCTCCCTTTTTCGTAATAGCGACACATGCAGAAGAAAAAAGGTTCGTTGCGATGGCATTCAACCCTCCTGCACAAACTGTACCACCTTTGGCTTCCAATGCACGTAAGTCACACCCAACAACAGCAATTGGTTTTTCTGAAGAACAATAGGTTATTTGAATTGTATGGAGGCGTTTGGAAATCTTATTTCGTTGTATTTACCCCCCTCATAGGTTTAACGACTCGGCCAAGAAGCGAGGTCCTCCTAAAGGCTACATCGAGGCGCTGGAGAACCGGCTACACAGAATGGAGAACCTGCTTGGAGGTTTAGTCCAGAATGGCGACCGTTCTAAAATCGACCTTGACAACTGGAGAGACGACAACGATGATGATCTCGAATCGCTTGACTCTGCCTGGCCGCCTTCGCCAGATACACCTATTATCCCAAATCTCCATCACAGCCATTCGAGTCACTCGAGCCATACGGACCTTGCAGAGCACAGACCCTCGACGCTCAGCAACAACGAGATATTTGAGGATGAAGAAGAGGTCTTGCCCTTTGACAGGGATGCGAGAGAAAAGATCAATGCCATTTCGGACACTCTAGACAACCTCTCGCTGGACGACGGAGGATTCATCCGCTATCTCGGAAACAGTTCTGGAATCGATATCCTTCAAAGGACTCAGCTTCTCACTAATGGATATATGATGACGCCAATGCGAATGAAGGAGCATCGGGATTGGCTTTTGCAGAAGGAGGCCATGATTTCTCAGATGGAGGGTGAAATGCCCCTGCCGCCTCGGGATTTGGCCGACCACTTAATCGACACCTACTTTTCATACGTCCATCCCAACATGCCCGTTCTCCACAAACCCACGTTCATGCGTCTTTATCGCAGTCCCGACCCTTTCAAGCGACCTCCAGGCGTACTTCTCAACGCCATGTTTGCGATTGCGTCGCGCTTCTCCACCCACCCTGAGATTGTTGGACATGATCCCGAGGCCTTTGGAGACGAGTACTTTGACAGGGCCAAGAGGCTGGTGGATTTCGAATACGAGCTGCCTCGCCAGTCGTCCATTCAGGCACTCCTCCTCATGGTCATTTATCGATTCACAAGCGCAAAGTCAGGCGGTCGTGTCTGGGTCATGCTGGGAATGGCCACACGAATGGCTCAGGACTTGGGCATGCACCGGAACTCGGCTCGCTGGCATTTACCTCCGCTGGAAACGGAGATTCGCAAGCGACTTTGGTGGGCTTGTTACGTGATGGACAGATGGGTTAGCGCCTGTTTGGGACGACCTGTTGCGATCGACGATAAGGACTGCGATGTTGGATTCCCTTCCGTAGTCGAGCAAGATTGGGCGGATCCCGACTGCGACGCCGCTTCAGTTGTGGAAGAGAGCGAGAAACTTAAGGAGGAGTCTTCGTTGGCCCTGGAGTACTTTGTCGAGTCTATCAAGCTCGCTCAGATCCTCGGTCAGATTTTGGCGCGTGTTTATTCCGCCAACACCCGACATCACGGCCCTGGCCAGGCAAGTTCTACTGTCGCCGAGCTGGATACCATGCTCACTAAGTGGTTGCTGGCTTTGCCTATGAATCTCAAATACGATCACAGTGTGCACCCGACCAAAGTTGACCGAAAGGTTGCCACCATTCACGTCTCATATTGTAAGTCCACTTTTCAATTATAAGTTTTCTCGACGTCTTATGAAAAGTTTGAAAAGGTAATCCAACAACTATTATATGTTATAAAAATTAGATTCGGTGTTGATCCTTTTGCACAGGCCTTACATGGTCCCATCATCACTGACAAAGTCAAAGCTATCCGAATCGATGCCGTCGCTGAATATATGTGTTTCTGCCGCCAACTCGATCACCCATTTGACGGAGCGCCTGACGGAGCCCGACGCTCTCAAGTATGTCTGGAGTTTCACCACCTATGAAGTTTTGACTTCCTCGCTCATTCACCTCACCAACTCGGCCTCGATCGACATTCGCCTTCAGACACAGGCTCGCAAGAACCTGATCAAGACGATTGGATTCATGAAGGTTCTCGGTAATCGATGGTTTAATGCAGCTAAGTTTTCGAGCATACTCGAGGACCTTATGTGTGCTCACCTCAACTTTGACGAGTACAAAAAAGAAGGCCGTCCCATGGAACCGATTCCGCTCGGCAAGCTGGACGATTCTGGATGCACATATCCGATCATACTCCGAGATCAGAGCCATCCATCAGGAGGTACCCTCTTGTTTTCGCCTAAGGTACCTGGTGGAACTCAGACACCCAGCTCGAACTCGACTACACCATCGTCATCCCCTTCGACTGCGCCTATCAGTCATCCAGATTTGCACGAGGTCAAACAGGAACCTGTAGTGCTGGACACTGCTATCTTCCAGAGCTATTGCAACAATCAGGCCCACAATCATGATCAGGGTCAAAACCAAGCCAACTCTGCAGGCGCGAACCCACAGGCCGATGTGAACATGACATCGCATAATGCGGCAGCTGCTACTCCTACCACCAAGCCCAAGAAGGCGCGTCGAGGAACGTCGCAGAGGAACTCGCTTCTGTTCCAATCCAACTCAAGCTCCTCACCATCGCCCGTTCCCACCTCGGGATCGTCATCAGGAAGTAGTGGCGCGTTTACATTCTCCTCGTTGTCGACTCCGGGCATGTTCACACAGGGTCAGGCCTTCGTTGATTATGGTCAATTGATGGCTCAGCAGTTGCAGCAGCAACCGCAGTCTCAGCAGCAGCAGCAGCAGCAACATCAACATCAGCAGCAGCAGCAACAGCAACAGCAGCCGCAACACCTTGCACCGCAGTTTCCACAACAGTCCCAGTCATTGTCCCAGGACATTCAGCAAACACAACACTCTCAACCATTCTCAGTCTCACCTTTGTTTTCGTCTCCACTCGCACTACAGGAGAAATCTGCTAGTCAACAACAGCAGCAGACTGGTTCTCAAAACGCTGATATGCAGAGACAACAGCTGGATCCCTTCCAGCAGCAGCAACTTCAGCAGCAGCAACAGCAGTACCTTCAACAGCAGCAGTTCTTGCAGCAGCATCAACTGAACATGCGACTGCAGGAGCAGCAACAGCAACAGCAGCAGTTCAAGATGGAGTCCAATGTTTCTCAAGCCAGCATTTCTAGCGGCAGTTATACTCCAATCTCCCAGAGTACAGCAACCACATGCACGAGCACCACGACGACAACAACTACAACGACATGTTCTGACGAGACTGCATCCTTGAACTTGGTGAATGGATCTTCGCAGGCCAACAACAACAGTAACAACAATACATTGGCAAACGATTACTCGAGTCTGGCGCTGTTCCCTCCTCAGGACATGACACCTGATCCCAACTTGATGGCCGTGCCTAACCCATTCTTTGGCATGCCCAACACGATCGATTGGGACGACTGGAACCAGTACATCGCCAGCGCTGGTCTGCAGAAGTTTTAGAGTCCTTTTTGCTTCTGTCTTTATTTGCTTTTGCATTTTTTTTGTTTTGTTTTTGTCCACTTACTTGTAACATATTCCTTCATAGTTTTCGTTGCAATCATACTCTTTTTTTCGAATAAATTTCCTTTTAACACTCATCGTTTATCGTTCGATTTTTTTTTTTTACTTTTTACTTTTACTTTTTATCAAAAAAAAAAAAAAAAAAAAAAATAGCGATAATGGACGTGTTATGAAAGAAGACGTATGTCGTTGCGGTTGTGCTTCGCGAAGGGTTGAAGTCGAGCTCCCTAAGACTGTCCGCACTTGTTGCCAACTAAGGAAATAAGGACGAAAGATGTCAGAATACATGTTACCATTGAAGTAAAAACCAACAAAACCAGCAAAACCAACAAAAAAAAAAAACGTTACCTTGATGAACCAAGACAGCAAGCAAACCCGTCCACCCAGTTTGATGCGAAGCCCCTAATCCCTTGCCCGACTCTGCATCAAAGTACTCATAAAACAAGACCAAATCCTTAAAGAACGGATCTTTATCCGTCTTGTCAACCCCACCATTCGCAGCACGTTGACCCCGCTTATTTTGTCCCACAAGCTTTACCAACCGCACTTCAATCTCCCACGCAACTTCCTCCAAATTTTTCATGATCCCCGACCCGGTAGGGCACTCCACCTTGAAATCCGGCCCATAGAAATAATGGAACCGTTTCAAGCTACAGACAAGGAGGTAGGTAGTCGGCAACCAGATGGGACCTCTCCAATTCGAGTTTCCTCCGAACATGCCCGAATCCGATTCTGCGGGGAGATAATCCACCCTAAACTCCTGTCCATTCATCCACATGGACAGGGGGTGATCCTTATGGTATTTGGAAAGGGAGCGGATTCCAAAGGGGGATAAGAACTCGTTTTCGTCCAGGAGGCGTTTGAGGACTTCTCGAAGCATGGTCTGATCGACGAGTGCAAGGAGGAATGATCCGCTCTCTTTGGTATCTTCCTTTTTGAAGACCCGAGCCGGACGGGTTTTCTCACGGTATGCTAGGAGCCAGTTGAGACGTTTTTTGAACCCTGGGAACAGGTCAACGTACTCGGGGTCCAACGCCAACACCGAGAATAGTGGGATCAATCCAACTGTTAAACAAGAACAAGAAACAAAAAGAGGCTGCATTAGTGAATATTGTAATCAATCAAAACAAAAAGCGAGAGAAAGCAGCAGACCAACATTGATATTCGTTGTATTTGGTGTCGTATCATTCATTACCCAAGCTGCGGGTCTTGAGACGCTGGGTGTGTCCGCCAGGCCAGGAAATCGAGTCATAGAAAAAGTTGTCGACAGAGTCCCAGAGCGACTTTTCCTCGCTCCCAGAGTGGTATGTCATCGCATCCGAGATGTGGAAAAAATGCTCCAAAAACTTTGACGCGATATCTATTCAGTGAAAGAAAAACAAGAGAAGTCAAGATGAAGAGGAATAAACATGAAATGAGAGTTAGCAACTGCAACAGAATAAAAATTAAGACATTTTGTGGCAAGACAAAACAGAGAACGATTTCAGTGTACATGTAAGATCGCATTTGTACCTTCATAAGCCTTGTTCTTCTTGGCCAACTCCAAAGCAATGTGCAACCTAGTGCAAGATAAACGAAGCATCCAGTGAGTGAGTGGGGAGCCATTACATCGCTCGCATAGCCACCAAGGCTTGTTCAAAAGAGTCAACAGAATGTGACTTACATGCAGAGGGAAAAGAAGGCCATCCAGGAGGTACCGTCAGCCTGGCGCAGGGTAGCTCCGTTGGGCAAGGGTTCTGATCGGTTGAAGAGACCAATGTTATCGAGGCCCAAAAAGCCTCCCTCAAAGACGTTGTTTCCTTCAGTATCTTTCCGGTTAACCCACCTATTTTTTTTTTAGGGAGTGAAAGGTGAAATATGAACATGTTAGATATCAAACGGATCAAACTGAGACAGGGCATGAGATTGCCACCAATATTTTGAGGAACAGAAGATTCACCCTATTCACTTGCCAAGTAAAATTCAAGAGCAGTTTTTGGAAGACCCGCTCGAGGAAGAGGTCGTCTGCCGTTCCATAGAGACGTTCCTCGGTCTTGTACACCTGCAAAGTCGCCCAAGCATGCACAGCTATAAAACCGAAGCGAAATATTTGAAATGCCGAGTTAGTATTGTAAACAGCAAAAAGAAAGAAATCACAAAATAGAAATACGAAAATAGTGTAGCTTCAAGAGATCAGAGAAAGGAGGAGCTTACGGGGGTTGACGTCGGAAAAGTTCCATTCGTAGGCAGGGATCTGGCCAGAGGGGTGCATGTACCACTCTCGGGTCAACAGATCAAGCTGCTTTTTTGCGAAAGTAGGGTCAACCAAGGACAGCGGGATGGTATGGAAGGCCATGTCCCAGGCGGCAAAGAAGGGGTACTCCCATTTGTCTGGCATCGATAGGATATCGTCCACATACATGTGTTTCCATTCCTTATTCCTCAAGTTCGTCCTTTCAGGCGGAGGAGGTGGGCCGATGGGGTCACCCTTGCGCCAAGAGCGTTGGTCGAAATGGTAAAACTGCTTGGACCATAACATGCCCGCTAGAGCCTGACGCTGGATCGACCTCAGATCGGGAGCAAGATCCTTAAGTGCCAACTGGTTATAGAAATCGTCGCTCTCCTTGATACGTTCTTGGATAACACGCTCAAACTCTGCTGTAACCACTCCGGCAGCTGCCTGGGTCTTTCCAGCTGGTCCTGGTGGCTTCTTGTTCAGTCGGACTCGGACCTCGACCTTGCCACCAGCAGGGACTTTCTCAAACTTGTAAACACCAGCAGCCTTGGTTCCACGATGGTCTTTTTGGTTGATTGCTGCCTGATTGCCATTAACAACATACTCATGGAAGGCATCCTTGGCATAAGGGCATTTGTTGACATTGTTGAACACCTTCTGCTCATTCGTCTCATTATTGGTAAAGATCAGGTCGGGTCCTGCTCCAGCAATAGCCTCGAAATGAACCCATCTCTTTCCCAACGAGTCATGGTCGGCCTCAATTACCAGATCGCCCTTCTTCTGAAGCGAAGGAACCTTGACCTCACCCTCGGGGAACCAGGCCCATGTGTTTCGGAACCAGAACTGGGGGATGAGATGAACGGGGGCTTCCTGGGGACCACGGTTATGGGCGGTGATCTTGATCAGAATATCGTCCTCATCCTGGCCGTCCTTGGCGTACTCGACAAAGACGTCGAAATATTTGTCATCGTTGAAGATGCCGGTGTCGATCAACTCATACTCGGGTTCAATGCGACTACGACTGGTGCTCTCTTTGACGAGTTGATCATAAGGGAACGCCGCCTGTGGGTATTTGTACAAATACTATTTTATCGCGGGTGAATATAACGAACAGGGATTGAAAGAACAGAGCAACGACGGATCATATATATTAGCCAGCCGTCCTATCGCGCCATTTTCTGCGTATCGTTTGCTCATCTTTCAGTTCAAACGACAGATTACCTTCATGTAGGAGTGGGTTGGGGTGTTGTCCAGGTAGTAATACAGCTCTTTGACATCCTCACCATGGTTGCCTGTGCAAAAAAAGTTCGCATTTTTTTTCCCACAAAGTAAATAGAAGATAGGAACGTACCATTAGTCAGACATGGAGCTAACAAACCCAATCCATCTCCTTCCTCCCCACAAACCTACAGATCGGCCTTTTTTCGATTACCTTCATGGTTGGTCAGGCCGTAGAGACGCTCCTTGAGGATCTTATCCTTCCCGTTCCAAAGGGCAAGCGAGATGCAGAGCCGTTGGTGGTTATCCGACATACCAGCAAGACCGTCCTCGCCCCATCGGTAGACCCTGGATCGCGCTTGGTCGTGAGGGAAGAAGCGCCAAGCGTCTCCATTTCCACTGTAGTCTTCACGCACCGTTGCCTATCATTGCAAGAAGAATAGCAAGAGGAATGGATCTCTTAGTGCTTGGTATCTCAGATCAACTGTACTCTGAGGCTATATCGAAATATGCATAGCAGTTTTTTTTTTTTTTTTTTTTTTTTTTTTTTTTTTTCGCTTGAGATAAATTCAATACTCTTACCCATTGACGCTCAGAGAGATAAGGTCCCCATCTTCATGCATGTAGTACACACCGTGACATAAAGGGTATATAGCAGCAAAAAAAAAAGAGTTGCTTTGTGAGTGAATAGCTCAAAAAGTGTGCCTCATTGTGAATGAGAATGTCGTTTCTCCAAGAAAACCCATTCATTCGTCATCGTTGTGTATGTGTACCTCATCCAGTGCTTCTTGTGCGCGTCAGACTCCTTGAGACGCTTTCGTTCGGCAGTCGAGTCGCTAGGTGCGGGGAAAGCCTTTTTCTTCATGGTTCAAACAGAGTAACGAGGGGAGGATGGGTTAACTGTCAAAAGAAAAAAAGAAAATGAAAGGAAAGAAAAGAAAGAAAGGAAAGAAAAGACAGGAAGGATTGTTTTTAGAGTGTGATAACCGATAAGCAACGAACCATTTCCTCTCCTGTTGGATCCAATCGGCGGCGTGAGAAAACGCGCTTCCCCCTTCCCCGTATAAAGAAAAGGAGAAACTGTGTCCCCTTCTGCTCAGTCATGCATTGCGAACACACACGACGGTGATGTATTTTTTATTCATTCAAGCTGACAAGGACAAGCCAACTTCAAGGTTTTATTTGATTTTTTTTTTTTTTTTTTTTTTTTGAATATCAAGAGAGAAAGGAAATGGAGTGACAGGCTGATTTAAAGGTATGCACAGAGGGGGCGGAGTGAGAGGAAAGGAAAGAGAGAGCACTGCACGAAAGAACGCTGTTGGGTCGGTTTTCCTGGATGTCCCGGGGCAAGTAATATACGCCTCGTCCTTGAAGAAATCGTCATCCCGCATCGCTTCCCGTACCGTGTCAGTCAGTCGAGGCAGAATACTGGCCAAGCAGAAGGAAAAGAAGAGACGCTGTTCTATGGTCCAACTTGTCACTCTTGTCAATCTGGATTATGTATTCCGATATCGAATTCAGATCGCGTCGCTTGTTTCTGCAGTGAACCAGTGTATGCTACAACCCTCCTCCATCGTCACGCTTCTTTGCCAAGATTTGATAATAGCAAAATAATGGCATCTCCGATCATCCAAGTATGGATTCTCCCGTTGACCCGCGCCGGCTCCTTGTTGCCGTAGCTTGCATCCCGTTTCTCCTAGATACGCCACTCCTGTCCACTCTCCTGTCAGCTTTTGCAGAATCGTAGGAGCCGCTCTTGACAGTCCTTTGGTGAACTCCTGAGAATCCTCGTGTGTAGTTGTGTGTTGTCTGGTGTAAAATGTGTAGTTGGGTTGATGTGATGCAAGTGAAAATAGTTTTGTACAGTGGAAAATAACAAAAAAAGAAAGAAAAATATGTGTGTCGCGTCCTGAATCCATGCTCCCGACTCTCTCCTTTGCGATGCCGACTATGTCGCCTGAGTAAAATGATACTGACTGAGGCCAATGTTACCGTGTGCGTCCCTGATAATGACACCGCGGATGGTACCAAGTACCTCATGGGGCTCAGGCATCGAAAGTCGGGGGGCATCGCTGGGACCAGACATAAAATCAGTAGGCAAAGGGACAGCTTTGTGACGTCCATGCTGTCCTGAGGTGAACGGCTGGAGGTGAAGACCGGCACCGACGTGTTGACCAACAGCAGCACCAGCGCCACCACTCATATCCCAGCCTCCCGCAGATGCGTAGCCGTATATCTGCTGCTGGGCGGCAGGATCTTGTCCATATCCATACGCGTATCCAGAGTAGTCAGCCTGTCCAGGCGCTGGGTAACCGGGGTGTCCTGGGTGACCGTAAGCTCCATAAGCAGCCTGGGCGGCAGGATCTACTAGTGGGGGTTGCTGATGTGCCCCTGATGGATAATGTCCTGGATACATGGGGTTCGCCGCCTGCATATGCTGAGGGATGGCGGGGTTGGCGTCATATTGGCTCGTGGTAGGCTTAGGTGGCAAGGATGGGTGTGCTGTCAATGGAGATGTACCGGCGCCTGTCGATGCATGGTGTCTGTTGTCGCGTGGAGGTGGAGCATTGCTCAGGTCGGCACGATCTCTTCTCCTGTCGTCGTATCTGCTGGCCCCAAATGGTCCTTCGCCTCTAGCTGCGGGTGGAGGGGGGCCACGCTCTCTAAAATCACGAGGATCGCGCGGGTCGCGCATATCTCTCAAATCTGGGCGACCCATAGGTCCAGGACCTGGCGGACGAGCGCCCATTGGGTGATCCCTAGGATCGCGGCGGTCGTAGTCTGGTCGGCGATGATCGTCACGGCGGTCAGCATAGTAGTCGTCACGGTAGGCTGGTCGGTCGTGATAGTCGCGATGATGGCTCCTGGGTTCTCTAAAAGATGGTCCTGCATGGGGTGGGCCAGCAAAAGGAGGACCGTAGTGAGGCGAAGAAGGAGGTAGACGACTGGGAGCATAGGGGTGAGGACGTGTACCAGGTGGGCCAGGAGCTCGACCGCCTCGGCTTGGGTACGGGTTCTGAGTAGAACGTCCAGCTCTTCTGGGCTCAATCTCGACACGCTTATGAAGAGTATCCCAAACTTGGAGGACGGCATTCAGCTCTATTTTGTCATTCATTGGGAATGCTGGTCAGACTGTAGTTCATAAAACGGCTGATAGTTGTGGTATGTATCGACATTAAAAGCTAAATTAGAAGGCTTACCAACATTGCGAGCTGCGGTCTCCTCTCTCTCTTCGTCAGTCTCTGACTTTCTAGGCTTGATTCCATCGAGATATAAATCAACACGGATGTCATGAATAGCATCCTCGTATGCTTTGAAGACAGAACTTTCATCTTCGAATCGCTGTTTAATCACCTATAAAGAATAACAACGAAATAAAAAAAACGTCAGTGCTTCATTCGCGCACTTTTCAGCATACTATAAAGGGACAGATCCAAGACACGCAACTTACGTCTCTTTCAGGATCCACATCCTTGAGCAACTCCTTTCCTTCCTCGTCAACCTCGGAAATGACACGGTCACGAGCCGAGGTGAGAACAAACTCATTGGAAAAGGTGCGAAGATCTGCCGCAAGTGTCTTTTTCTCAGTAACAACAGCAGTAATCTCTTCTGAAGTCTTCTTGCAAAGGTGTCCAGTAATATGCTACGAAGTTAAACAATAACAGTTAGACACCGTTAGCAAAAAGTTGCTACATCATCTGATTCCTACGAAGCCGGCGCGAATGAAAAACCAAACTCATACTTGTCTGCTACAGTCCTGAAGCAAAAGGTGCAGAGGCTGGCCCGTTCTGCGTGGTCTACGTTTAAGCTGAGGAGGAGGGACGGGTACAGAGGGCTTGATTGAAGCCGGCTGAGACGATGGCTGAGCCTGCTGCTGTTGCTGCTGGTCTGGTGTGGAAACAGAGTCGAGCTCAGAGGGGGTGAGAGAGGCTTCCGAAGCGGCGATCGTCTCGCCTTGGACGGCGGCAGGGGATCCTTCGACGCTCTCGACAGGGGTGGGAATGGACGAGTCCATGGCGAGGGTTGTGTCCTCTGTGGCGACTTGAGGGTCCTGATCCTGTACTTGTTCCGTGTTCTCCATGAGCGGCAAGAGACGTGAGCGGACGTGTGCGTGTGATGAAGAGAGGAAGAAAGGGAAGAAGGTTTTTTTCGGTGTTGGTGATGATCAAAGATCAGCCAAGGGAAGAAAGGACAAGCCACGAGGAAAAGGGGACTGCCCTAACGGCAGACGCAGCAAAGAAGGAAAAATTAATTATTTTGTTTGGACCTTTTCTGGCCAGAACGCGTTTCTGCTTTTCACATAAATAACGAACTCCACTCGATTCATTCGACCACCACTATGAATCAGGAACAGGCCCTCATCGACGTCTTTGGAAACACCCTCGCTACCAATCCCTCCGCTCTGAGAGAATGTAAACAACAAAAGAATTTTGCTTCTTTTTGTGACTTAAGGAAACCCGGAATCATAACAGAACAGAGACTCATTCCTCATCTCACTTTCATGGTTGTGATACATAGGTGTGAACCTGTTGCGCATATATCGTATTGAGCCCGAGTCTCTGCATTCAAAATGGGAGGCATATATCATGAACACCATCAGTTCAAGTAGGGACGAGGATGACGGCTCGATGACAGATGCACATTTGGAGGGCTTCAAGAACAATCTCCGCCGCACATTGGAGCTCAAGGCAGCGCAGGGCAGCCAGCGTCAGGCACAGTCGACCTCGGGATCTTCATTTGCTGCTCCCAAGAAGGCTCAGCTCAAGTCAAGGTTCCCAGGATCAACTTCACAAGCTCCCAAGGTGATCCATGACATGGAAATTGACCTAAACGATCAGTTGTAAGCAGTCCGGAGAGAGCCGTGATTCGTGGTACCTGACAAGAGTTGTATTGAGGTTTTAGCAAGATCTATCGACTAACTCGATACCTTTGTTTGCCACGCATTAGCAACTCGCCAGAGCCGAAATCTTCTATGGGGATGCCAACAACCCCTTTCAGGAAGCCTGCTCAGTGAGTGTCATTTCTAGGATTTTTTTTTTTTGGTGGCGTATGTTTGATGTTGGTGGCAAAAGGCAACGATGCTGAACTGACCAATGCGTGTCAATACTGTTTTTTATAGACCATCACCTTCTTCAAAACAGTTTGCGCTTCGAAAAAACATGTCGGAAATAGAAGAGACTCTCAACAGTCATTTGAAGTTGAAAACGGAGCCACCTCGTGCTGGAACAGAGTATAAAAGCACTATTAACCTGGTCACCGCAGTCAAGCCTTATCGTTACATGTTCGAGAAGCTTACAGACAAAGGAGAAGGTATTCAAGGAAACTATTGCTGAATAAAGGCCTGAATACGGAAAATTGATGTTTGCTAACTACTTGATCATTTTATCATACGTCAATATTAATCTGTTCTATAGCCCTTGACGACCGGATCGACGCATTTGCAGAGCTTTACAGGAAAAGGTATCCCGACACTGAATTTCGCAATCCTGCTTATCCAAGTCAGTCTGTCGTTACTGTGGTGGGGCGAATTTGTTCTGACGCAAATGAGGGCAAGGCAAACGAGCAGTCGCTGCTGCTCGAGACGAGTCGCTCCTTTGGCAGTGGAGCAAGAGTCAAACTGGATGTCATGGAAGTTACAGGATACAACTTTTTCCCAGGACAGATTGTCGTCCTGAGCGGCTTGAACTCTCACGGTTCTGTCTTTGCAGTGACTCATGTCCATGAGGTGCGATTGTGTGAGCCGAGATGTGCTTATGGTACTTTGAATGACAAGTTAATCTGCAACGTCGAACTAACCCATGTTTACTTGTGCAATTTTTCGAAACTAGCTGCCTGCAATTCCAATGGCGGGCGCCACTCCAGCGGATTTGGAGGACTTTCAATACAAGAAGATGGCCGGACAGCCGATCAAGATGATTGTGGCAGCTGGACCCTATACCCTGAGCGACAATCTCTTATTTGAGCCCTTTGCAGCTTTGATGGAACACGTCAACACTGAGCGTCCAGATGTTCTTTTGTTGGTGAGTTAAACATGAATGTCCTATAAAGCATTTATGTGTTGTATGGTCTTAATGCTATTGGCGTCATATTCACTGTGTTCTATCTTATAGATGGGCCCATTCGTCTCATCGACACACCCACTGATTGTTTCAGGAGATATCGACATGATGCCAGAGGCATACTTTGCCAAGTACATCTCAGTCCTGCTTGCCAAACACCAAGACCGCTACCCCAAAGAGATGCAGATCATGTTGGTACCAAGCTTGCAGGATGTCATCCATGAGACGCTAGTCCTGCCTCAGCCTGGATTTGAGCATCCCCGTGCCCTTGGATTGCCAGCTGTAAGTCCATTTTCATCTGTGTTGAGCAAATGCACTTTTATTAATTGCAATTGGTTAATAAGGGCCTTGTTTCAATTCTTTGATATATGTAGGGTACATATTGCCTGCCCAACCCAGCACAGTTCACTATTAACGAGATGGTGTTTGCAGTCAACACTGCTGATATCCTGATGCACCTGAACGGAGACGAGATTGCAAGGAATCCAGATCGAAGCGACCGAATGAGCCGTCTTTCTAAATATATTGTCGAGCAGCGCAAGTATGTTTCGGGGAAAGACGCTAGCGCCATTTTTGGTGCCACTAATTTTCTATTGTATGTTTTTGTGTTTCCAGAGAGGGTCCGTGTGTTTGTTCTAACAGATCAATCCACCATTTTTATTTGTATTCTTCGTAGCTTGCACCCTGTTTACCCAGGCCTAGCATCCGATCCAGACAGCGGAGTCGATTCGAACCAATTCGACCTTTTGGATCTCAGAGTATGTCCCGACGTTGTCATCTTGCCCAGCAAGCTGAAGCATTTTGCCAAGGTACGCAATTTTTTATTTTGTCCTGTTTACATGTCCTTACAGATGAAATTGCTTCAGAGGGATTGTTCAACTCGTGTATCAATGTTTACTTTTGTGCTCCTTAGATCGTTGACAATGTGATTGTTGTGAACCCGAACCAGCTCAGCAAGATGCAGTCTGGAGGCACGTTTGCCAAACTGACTATCCACCCAATGTCAGAGAGTGCATTGAGCGACGCAGTGATGATGATGGATGAAGACGACGAGCAGACAATGTCGACCTACCATCGTGTTTATGAACGCTGCCGAGTCGATCTCGTTCGCGTATAATATTGGGGGGGGGGGGGGGGGGTTTGCACCCATTTTTCCTTTCTTCCTTCCTTACCCTTTGTACCATCATACAGACGTAGACCTAGCAACCTTCACTTTACTCTAACTCCTGCGCTTCCTTGCCATTTTCCACTCCTCTGCTTTGCCTCCTAATACATTCCTGTGAAAAGTCTATCCATTATAGTCTTTGTCCTGTCCTGTCCTGTCCTGTCCTGAACCAAATGTGCTGAATTCTGCTCTAAGTGTCTGGTGATTAAAAAAAATGGTTTATTAAATTGCATGGTTGCATCTTACGCTCTGTTGCTTCGGGAATGGAGAGGAGGGGAAAGGGTCGCCACAGAAGTGATAACTCTTTTACTTCTTGGCGGTCTCAACAAATCCAGGGAAGCAGTCGTTCATGGTCTTGTTGTGCTTGTTAGTGGCATGCTCCTCAAGACTACATAAGGAGCAAAGAAAAGCAAAAGTAATTTAGTTTGACAATTCTTTTATCCGAATTTGTATCCGCTTGTTATTCGAATAAGTAATGTAGTAGTCCATCAGAAAAAAAATATCCGCAAGCATTCGTGCAACTTACGCCTTGGCACGGATGGTGCACAAGAAGGTCTGACGGCAGGTCTGGCAAACAATGCTCTTGGCAGCCTCGTTCTAATTTTGAGATAGTGCAAAATGAAGGAACGAAAGGATCAGGCACTGCGGCTCGATATCTGGTACGAGTCAAGGTGTTGACAAGGATGCTAGAATATTGATTGTGTGGAGAGGGCAGGTAGAGGGAAAAGCTACTTACGACCTTGAGCTGGGAGTTAGCGGTACCACCGGCGTTCTTGGCGTTGCGCTCGCGCTTCATCTGTGCCTTTTGACCCTATTAAATTGCGGAAAATAGTGTGGTGGCGTAAGAATGAGAAGAGTTTTGTTTGTGTTTAGTTCGTAGTGGTGGTGGAAGTGGGATCATGGCGCCTTCGAAGCGAGGTTTTTGATGTGTAAAGCAGCGAAGGGTGTGAGTGAAGAGGTACTAACGTTTCCCATGGTGGATATATGTGTGTGATGAGGAGGGGGGTGAGAGTGATGTGTGTTGTGGAGTTAGAAATTGGAAAAAAAGAACATAGCGAGGTATTTATTTTTTCTTAACCCAGCCAGGCCTCTCTGCTTGCGGTCCCAGAGCCAAACCACAGGAAAGGGGTCATCCAACAGGCGAAAGGAATGAAAATAGGAGAGGCGGGACAACAGAGATAAGCCACTGCAGCTGAGGGACACTAATAGGCTTGATCGGCGCGGGACATTGAGAAAATCCTCTTTTAACTATTCAACAAAAATGTCCGCAAAGGGTGCGTTCAGCTTTGGCAGTCACACTTGACCGTTGCCTTCTCTGCTGGGTGTCTCTTGGAACACTCATGTACTACACGGATACAGGACCAGCAAACACATACATCCATCGATCTCAATATCGATCGATCAAACCATCGACAAACAGGCGTTTCACCATATTACCCATCCGACATTATAGCCGACAATTTTTCGTCAAAACCCGACTTTTGAAGGGATGTGACAGACCCAGGATGGTGATGGAGAGGAGGAGGAATCGATGATGAGCTCCACCTCACGGGGGCTGTCCAGAGTCTGACTGGGTCTCTCGCCTTCAAAGAGTGGTCATCATCACTCAACCGACAGCCACGTCCGCACACTGGCGTGAACAGCAGGATACAGAAACCAGCATACCACCCACAGCGAGAGGTTCTCGTCAAGCACCTACCTTTTGCATAGGCTGGGGGGGAGGGTGGGGACGGAATAGAGCACACAATCAGCGATCTCGCGACTCGCTCCAGCCACTTCGCCTCCTTCAGCAAAGAGCTAGTGCAGGAATCCAGTTTTGTTTTGCACAGAATGCAACCTTTCTTTTCGATTCTGCGCCAGTCTTACAGAAAGCAACATCTCAGTACTTCTTTTTTGGCTCCCAACTTTGCACTGCAGTCAGGATCAACTTCAGCCTGCGCATCGCATAGGCAAGGAGGGAATCATCAATGGGCGACGAAAGAGACATCAGGATGAATGGAGCCAGCAAAAAAAACCAAAAAAAGGATTACAGCAGCTAAAACTTTCATTCGTCTCTCCTTCCCTCTGATTAAATAGGTGGAGCTGCTTCCGGAAACAAGTTCCGCATGACCTTGGGTTTGCCCGTCGGTGCCGTTATGAACTGCGCTGACAACTCTGGCGCCAAGAACTTGTACGTTATCTCCGTTAAGGGAATTCACGGTCGTCTCAACAAGTTGCCCGCCGGTGGTGTCGGTGACATGGTTATGGCCACTGTCAAGAAGGGAAAGCCTGAGTTGAGAAAGAAGGGTATGTCTTTAGCTTTTCAGAGGAATTCAAGTGCATTGGAACGCTCTTGATTTAGTATATTTTTTCGAGTGTTGGAGCAGAGGATTAATTGTCTTGCTTTGTTTTCTTCGACACTTAGTTATGCCCGCCGTCATTATCCGCCAGCGTAAGGCTTGGCGCCGCCGCGACGGTGTCTTCATCTACTTTGAGGGTACGTTTTCTTACTTTGCCTCCCAAAAGCAAGGTGTTTACTGGAATAATGTGCGAGCCATGAACCTTTAACAAAAATCTGTAAAACTAACATCAATTTCCCTGATTTTTGTATCATGGGTTTACTAGACAACGCCGGTGTCATCGTCAACCCCAAGGGTGAGATGAAGGGATCTGCCATTACCGGCCCCGTCGGTAAGGAGTGCGCCGATTTGTGGCCCCGTATCGCTTCCTGCGCCGGTACCGTCGTTTAAATCGCCTTTTTATCCAGACACCTATCAGCTCAAGTTGCAATAATAAAACACACTGGTTTATCCAACAATCATTCATTACTTTTTTCCATTTGTTTTATGATTGGAATGCTGTACTTCATCTTCGCGACGTTTGCTTTGTGTGAAAAGTAGATGAGTCGCTCCGTTTACTATGTGTTGGCCAGGTAATTCGCGATATCAGTTGAAGTCATCACGCGAGCACTCTGTTCAAGCGTATTTGCTCTGTTCTCGTATGTGCGATGTTGCTTCTGATCGCGACTGACATTCCCTTCACTCGCGCTCGATCCATGCTTCTTCGATTGGCTTTCTGAAGAGCTGCGGCCTCTACTTTTCATTATCATTATCAAACAAATTCGGCGCAGTACGAAGCAGTACTGCGGTACTTGCTATGCTGGCATGAATATCACTTGGACTGCCAAAGCTCCGAAAACTGCATGTATACATCTCCTACCCTTTAATAGACCGCAGACAAGTCGTCCCTTTAAGTCCACGGTTCTGCTTGTTTGAGTGCGGTTCGGCAATTTTTAGTTTATTGCTGTACAAGTTATTCCTGGTGATGCACCCTCACAAAACAAACGATCTGGTTTCTTTTGTAATCTACGCCCTGCTAGCACTTCCTTCCGTGACCCATGATTTAGACATCGTTGCGAAGAACTATTTAATACGAATAATCGAATAACAAGAGGTACGAGTTAGGTAGAGATCAAAAAAGCGTGCGAACAACAATATGCATATTGAGATCAACTGGTCAACAAGCCCCTGACAGAATCTACGTACCAAGAATGACAGAATCTCCACGCAAGAACAGCTTGCTGATGAAGCGCTCCTTGTTGACGGGCTTTGCCTTCTTGCCCTTGGCCGCACGTGGTACTTCCGTCCACATCTATTAGAACGAACAAAATGAGGAAGAGGAGGACGGCAAGCGTTAGCGAACGAATTGAATTCGATTGATGCTGTTCTTGATATTTCTCCTTGATCCACACTAAATAGCGATCTCCAGTGCACGAAATCCAATCGTAGTCATTCTTTTTTGTGTCGAGCGTCCAGACGTACCTCCTTGACATTCTCGAGAACCATGTTGCAGTGACGGTCGAATGCCTTGACTCTGGCAAGGAGCTTCCTGTTATTTCTGCAGCTGATAAGAATCTGTGTGTGGTTCTTGACGGACAACTGCAACACTGAGAGTGGGCCAGTGTTAAACTCTTCCTCCTCGAGCTGGCGGAGCTCGTCCTCGTTCATCTCGCTCTTTGGCTTTGCGTTGCTATTTAAAAGAAAGGTTGATTGAGAAGGAGAGAAGGCGAATTACGCGTTAGTTGGACTAGTTATACAAATGGTTTCTTAGAAGTTGTTGGATGTTTGGTCTTGAGTTCCATAAAATGCCATGCGGGTTTCCTCTGTTGGTTCTGGTTGTTTCGTGGTTGTATGTAGTCCTGTACCTCATTATATGTTATGTGCTGAGTGTTGTATGTGGTGCTGAGTGTCAGTGATGATCTGCATCAAAACGATGTTTTGCGCTTCCAGCCAAAGGGAGGTGCAGTTTCGACAAGCCACCGTACATTTTACACTTACCTGGAAGTGACTGCTGAGAGGAGTACCATTTACTCTCAAGGCGCGGTCTATTTCAGTGTCATGAGAGACCCATCATCATCTCTCCAAACCGTCAATAATACCTCGAGCAATGAACGACATCAAAACCGCCGCTAATAGCCTCTTGACCGCATACATCAAGGGTAAAGGAAAACAACAACAACTGGACCTTCAAATTGTTTCAATTACCATCAACTCTTTTGTTCAGGAATACCCTCGACACGTACGGCTTTCATTCTTTGGCGCCCTCTCTCTTTTTTAGACCCAGCGCCCTAACCACCTCTCTGATATTTTCCACAACGTGTTAGACACGCCAAAGTCCTTGAAGTTGATTGATAGCTACATGGTCTATGTGCTGTTGACCGGTATCATCCAGTTCGTCTATGTTGTTATTGCAGGAACCTTCCCCAACAACGCCTTCTTAGCCGGATTCATCTCGACTGTCGCCTCTTTTGTTCTTGCTGGTGAGTGCCGACGAAATTAGCTCCTGCCGCTCAGATTTCTCGATTGTCAACATCACAGGAATTTGTACGGGATGCTTGAAGCAAGGAAGAAATTGACGAAATGCGCGATCCTGTTCTTTTGTATCAATTGCCTTACTAGCCAACCTCCGTATCCAGACCAATCCCAAGAATGCGTCCCAGTTCCCTACCACTAGCCCTGAAAGGTAGCTCTTATGATGAATTGAAAATCGCATCAGGATCTCGCTGTATCTTTTTACTTTCTAGTTCACGAGCAAAAGATCAATTGACTTATCGTGTTACGTTTTTTGGCAACCGTTTTATAACAACTAGAGCATTCGCCGATTTTTTGGCCTGCAACGTTGTAGTCCACTTTGCCGTTGCTAACTTCCTTGGTTAAACAATCATATTAAAAAAAATTGACCAATGCGAACTCAACACACGTATCTAGAGAACCCCTGACTGTGTGAGCATGGAGATGAACCAAGTTCACGCTACACCCTTCGTAGTTTGAAATTTAATCAAACCCTTTGTAAACTAAAACAATTTAAAAGATGCAACATTTGCGATCCTTGTCATTTCTTTAACGCAATTTTCTGTGGCTTTGATTTGCTTTTCCTTCTCTCGCCGTGTCGGGAAGGAGAAGGCAGCCAGTCCCAAGCAGTGGACGGGATACACAACAAGATCGCTGGAACAAGATTCGAGGTCTACTTCCCTCCCGCCCTTCAACCCGCATCTCTTCATCATCCCTCAAACCAACAAATCATCACAATGAGTCAATTCTGGAAGCCCACCTTCACGTAAGTGACAACAGGCGACACTCACATCACTCACATCACTACTACTACTTCCTCCTCTTCGATACTCTCTCGACAACCTATATCATCCTCAACGATCCTTCCTCTTTCTGACAGGCGATCGAGCATCAACCTGTAGATCTTACAACGCTCATGGAGGCTAAATCCAGCACCAAACGGAAGGTTCCTTGACCATACTTCAGGATTCAAAAAAGGAACGATCTCCTATGTTCAGGTGCTTCGATATTATTATGCCGTCTCGACACCAACATCGGAATCGTCTATGGATGACCCGCCAGCATGTCTGGACAGCCATGTTGGACCTGATTTTTCATACTTTCACCAACCAGCAACTAATCGACAGTTCTCTTGCGAATTTCAACAAGAACGACCAGTTCCTCAACCCACAGCTAAAAAAAAAACACAACAATGAACCCAACGCGCGAGCACACGTATAACCACGCACACCCGTGTAGGCATTTCGTGTTAACACTTTTTTTTGTTTTGTTTACGTACCTTCCTTTTCCTTCATCACACTTTTATTCGCCTGAAATAGCTACTTGCAGTACGCTCAGGTCTGCGCCCGCGCTGTCCGCAACTCCCTCAAGGAGGAGGCCCGCGTCGTCGCCATCCGCCGTGACGAGCAGGGTTTGAAGTACGCCAAGTGGGAAGCCGGCAAGCAGGGTGAGCTCAAGAACACCGTCGGCAACCGCACCGCCGCCTAAATATTCTTTTTTCTCCTCGTCTCCACCAGCAGTCAGCATCCAATACAGTGTCGTCTCCTTTTGCAGGATCAACACACGGATTAAAAACCTCACACCTCCACTCTTTGTTCAAAAAAATACATCCTTTTGATATCATCAACATCGCAATGCAATGGGGGATTTTTGGTTCAAATGATGTTGTTTTTATTCCAAGCTTTCGTTTAACGGATATTATGAAGCAAAGGAGGGAAGAAAAGAAAGAAACAGGGATAGGAGCGACACAAGAGAGAGAGAAAACTACTACTGGCGAACAGAATACAAGGGTCGAGATGAAATAGATATTGCAAGTTGGAAAAGCACGAAGAGAAGACAACATATTTCAGTACAAATGGGTAGCCCTTATGGCGTCTTTACTGGCAGCAAGCACCGCTACCGTTTGAAGCACCAGTTGGCAAGGATGATCCTCCAGTGTGCATAGGTCCAATCTTGATACCATGAGCCTATACATGTCCGTGAAAAGAACAAACCACGTTGTTAGAAAATGATAATGGTCCACACGCAAAAGAGATGTTATTCATCGTTAAGTTATGGACGTTAAGAGGTCCGTACCTCGTTGTGAATGTCGAAAATCCCGCTCTGAATCTTTTCGTAGATGTTCGTTGCAGTCTCCACGAAAGCCTATGAGAATAAACATGATCCATGGTTAAACGGACTTGTGTCAGCCGACAAAAACAACGTAGTAGAAAAACCGGTATGCCAGACCTTGCGCATGCCTATTCAGAAGGAACACAAAACTCTGTTTTTTTTTTACCTCTTCGACGTTGGCCGAAGTCTTGGCTGAGGTTTCCATGAAGAAGAGTCCGTTGGCCTTAGCAAAGGCCTCGCCCTCCTCGTACGAGACAGCTCTCTTGGATTCCAGATCGCTCTTGTTGCCGATGAGCATGATGGTAGTGTTGGCGTTGGCGTGCTGTCTGGCGTCTTCCAACCAAGTCGTCAAATGCTTGAAGGTGTCTCTCCTATTAAGAAAAGTTCATTGGAGCACAAAGATAAAGACGCGGAGGAGGGTCAGACCGAGATTCTCTTCCAGCTGACCAACAAAGTAAAACACTTTTGAACGTGCGTGTGTATGTGTGTCCATGTCCGTGCCTGCTGTCCTGTCCTCTTTTTTTCTTACCTCGTGATATCATAGACTGCAGGTCGTGAATGGGAGTACAAAAAAAGAAATCAAACATGATCGAGTGTGTTAGGCGAAAAGGAACTTTCAAGGGACGGCCAACAAAAAAGACAACGGGCACACAATTGGCATCTTACCCAAAAGAGCACCAGCAGCACCTCTGTAGTAGCTTCGGGTAATGCTCCTGAAGGATTCCTGTCCGGCCTATGATCATTAATTTCGCAACAGTAGTAAGCGAAGGGGGAGGGAAAAAAGCGGTCAATTATTGAGAAACACGTTCACCTGTTGCTGAGGCAACTGAACTGGGCGGAAAATCGTCAACCAGAGGCACAGGAAGCGATATCATTTGTCGACATACAGTGTCCCAGATCTGGAGCTTGATCTGCTTTCCGGCAACAGAGACGAAACGTGCCCCAAACTCGACTCTAAGGATGCGGATAATGATGCGATCAATGAAGAGAGTGTTATCATCGATGTATATGCTTGATATTTCATGTGGGCAAAGTGGAATCAGAACAGCTCATTTTGCCTATCATCCGGCATTGTCGTCTGCGCCTGTAAGTGTATCAGTATTTGTGTCGCACATACCCAATGGTTAGATCATGGGCTGGCTGAAAGCGCTTGTCAGTGAACTGCAAGAGTAAGCAAGACTGTAAACCAATCGGGGAAGGTAAAGAATAAATGAAAAAAGTAGGTTAACAACAAAAAAAAAAAAAAAGTTGGTTGTTGTCAGTCAGTTCACTTGGGCGAATAGGCTGAGGGCATGTTTGTTCGGTGAGCTGAGGTGTGGTGAGGTAAGATGAGGCGAGTGAGTGAGAAGTGAGCGTGAGCCGAATCGAGTCTCTTGCGGCGCGTGGTCTGGTCACCCAACAAATGGCAACTCCCCTCCTTTTGCGCTGACTCTCGTTTTTGCTTTTTCTCTGGTATTTTCTGTGTCCATCGATCGAGTTGAAGGTCTCGTTTACCTTGCCGACACCTACATGGAAGAAAGAGGGAGTAAGGAGGGATGATGAGTACAAAGAAGGGTTCAGTCTGACGATGAGCTTTTTTTTTGGACAGAGGGGTGGCTACTTATGAGGCTGTGCCTTACCGGTATCTCCGATAATGATGTACTGCGAGGGTTACAGGGCGCGAGTGGCGAGAGCGAGCGAGCGAGCGAACGAGGCGATGAGCAGAGCAACGAAAGAGAGAACAAAGAGAGTGTTAATGGTAAGACGAAGCGAGAAATATAGTAGTTTGTGGTGTGTTTTCTTGTACGCAGTGCAAGCAAGAGTGAAGTGTGAAGGTAAGTTACTTTGATGATGTAGTCGTAGTTGAAGCTGCTGCTCATGATGGGCGAAGTTGAGGTGTGAGAGAAAGAGAGGGAGAGAGAGTGTGTGTGTGTGTTGGTGGTGGTGGTGTTGGTGGTAGTGGTGTTGGTGGTGGTGGTGTTGGTGGTGGTGGTGGTGTTAGTGGTGATGGTGGTAGAAGTAAGAGTGGTGTAAAGTGGTTTGAAGGGATAAAAAAGAGAAACGTGGGCTTCTACCTGCTGCAGACGAATAAAAAAAAAAAAAAAAAAAAATGGTCCAACGAGGTGTCGATGTCGTTGACAGGAAAAGCACGTCACTTTCTTCCTTATGTAGGAGCGTCAACTGCTCACTACCACCTGGATGCCCTAATCTCTTTTCCTTTTCTTTTACGCCCATCTAAGGAAAAGAAACGAACATCGACGTCAGCACTCGACTGGACATCGACACTCTCGCTCTCCTTTCTTACTCGGACAGGGAAAAGGCACACACAACAAGCAACTACCCGACATACCTGGTGTACGAGTCATCGAGGTTACTCAACGCGACAGCTCATCCTGGACACAGGTGAAAGGCACTCGATAAATACTATCACGCTTAGCCTCGGACGGCCATATTATCTTCAAGACAGGGATATTCACATATTATAATGGTTGTTGAACAACGAATAGATACATTATGTTCGCCTCTGCTTCCAACGTAGGCGCAGGCGCGCCGCTGGGATCTGGGTTGGCCCGAGGCACATCGCCATTACAACATACCACCTCCGCAGGCGGAACCAACACCCCTTCAACAACATACGACAGCCCCCAGTCATCCTCAGCTGCAACCCCACCTTTGGGCGCGACTAAAATCCTCTATGTTCACACCGATCATTTCTCAAGACGGGACTTTTTGATCGACCCGGCCTTCTTCCCTAATGTCCAGCCAAACGATCTATTCGAGATTTACGATCCAGCTCTCCCAAAGGAAGCCCAAAAGAAACTCATCATCCAGTGGACAGGACCTGACAATAACACTCTGCTCAAAGCCCCTGTTCAGGTGTGTCACCTTACGTTCTGCATGGTTGTAATCATTGTGTGAGTCAATTTGTTTCTATCAATTTTCTTATCCAAACAGAAAAACGTCTTCAAATAATAGGTGTCGCTGACTCACGGCATTGCCAAAGTGTTCGGCCTGTCACCGCGTCAGGATGTTATCGTTCAAAGGGTAGGATTGTTAATCTACGCGCTTCATCTCCTCAGCACGGCGATTTGAACAAATAACAAGAAAAAAAAAGCTCTAAACGAGTTTTGATTGATAACGTTGCATAGGTAGATCCATCTCAAAACGCCGCCAAGTACGTGGAACTGACATTCAGGGACCAGTACGTTGGACGGAGCGATATGTGGCGCTTAAGAACGAGTCTTGTCGGATCTTGCGTGTATGAAAGCAAAAAGATTCTCTACTTGGGATGTATTCGTGCTCAGGTGAAAGAGATCTACGTCGGCAACCAATCGGTAGGACAAAAAGTTTTTTAATGTGTGTGAAGTGAAGGATGACCATAATGTCAAAGCTATTCAAACTTGACACCTGATTTTGTTTCTATGATAATAGGTTCCCAGTGGATACATTTCATCCGACACGAGGATCATCTTTCGCTCGGAGTCTGCAAAATACTTCATCTTTATTCAAATGTCGCGCGAGATGTGGGAGTTTGATGAGGACGGCGACATCTTTTTCGAGAGGGTCATTTTCGGATTTTTGCCGCAACTTTTTGCTCGCTGGCGAGGGAAGAGAGACGGCAAGTCTGAGCTGGAGGCCCCCACAAACCACGTCGTCTCTATTGTCCTCTTTTCAAGGATTTTCTACCAGGAGGAAGAGGAAGCGAGGTTCCGTATTGACGGGTATCCAGGCGATCAGACAGGACTGCAGCGGGATGATGAAGGACGTTACTACCAAGACTTTTACAAGGTCGTTATCGATTGGGAGGCGCGGACAGACTGGACGACCGCCATCATTCCACTCAAGGAAGAGGTCATGCGATACCAGCGCGATATTCTCCTGCGACCAGCCGGGCAGTATTCGATCTTGTCCGGCGAGAACTCGTTTGCGTTCGAAGGAAACGTTCTTGAGTCGATCAATCTTGCGCTCAACTCACTGGACAAGCACTATGTCGATCGTGATTTGCAGCGGACAGGACTCTCGATTGTTATGATCACACCCGGCTCTGGAATGTTTGACGTCGACAAGAGACTACTGCGATTGACGACTGAGAGGATGATTAGCGGTGGAATCGGCCTTGACATGATTTGTCTATCCAAGATCCCGGCGCACATTGTCCCTCTGTTCCGATGGAAAGGCCCAGCAGCGGATTCCAACGGACTCACGGCAATGAACCATGGATCAGGCCATTCACCCTCAAACTTCAGCATGGCCAACAACAACGGCGGCAACTTGATGGTTCGTTCCACCAGTAACTATTCGCGCCCCAACTCTCGCCCACCTTCCATCAAGGACTCTTCTGTGGAGGCACGGCCAACAACATCGTGGACCCGAGCCTTCAAATCGTCAACCCCCAGCCCAATGCCAGAGGTGCAGCTCGACATGTCGGACCCTCTCTACTACGATGCACCGGCGACCTTCCCATCATCTCTCACCAAAACCTACTACATGATGCCACACTGGGTCGACTGCATGTTTTACGTCAGCTCTCAACGACCCAACACCCAAAAGTTTTATACCCGCTGCAAGATGTACGAGCTACAGATGATGGGCATCATGGAGCATGAGATTTCCAGTATCTCTATACCTTATCTCAACGAGAGCTACAACCCACAGTACATCATCCCTTTCGGCAAGCGGCTGAGCTCATCGGACGCTCACAACCTCCGAGCCAATCTCTCCAAGACTGTCGACTTTGACAAGCACGATGACGACCTCCTCTCCGATTCGAACTCACTTTTGGCGGCGGAGCTAAAGCAACTCAAAGCAGGCTCAGGAACTGCTAATCGCGGCATGATCAGGGACGCGCTATCGCTTGACAGCATTGAAGGGTCTGCAACACGGAATGGCAACAACACCCGTCGAAATTATGACAACTACGTCAACGGCGGAACGGCGCACCAATCGATAAGCAACCACCACAGCAAGATGGCCAGCGAGTTGTCTCAGAGTCTGCCCAGAGCCTGGAACACGTCGACCATCGTACCACCAAGTGCTATCCCTGAGAACCCCATACTACGAGATCTTGCTGGAGCTACACCCAGTCGAGTTTCGTTCTCCCTCAAGAGTGCCAACGGATTTCTAGAGGAGAGCCGAGCGTCAAAGCAAGCAGAGTACGAGAGTCAGGGCGAGATGAATGGACACCGCGCACATCAGGACGATCCAACCGGTGAACAAGCAAACTATGGTCGGACATCCCAACATGGCAACATCGACATCAAGTCTAGATCCGGCCATATTCGCGCGAGCACAGACGATGATCCAGGATTTCTGAGTTCGAGCACTGTCAAGCCGATCTATATCTCTCGGAATTACAGGTCGTTACAGGATGAGGCACAATCAGAGCTGTCAGGAGCTGACTCATGCAACACCGGTTCACTCTCAAGTGACAAAGGCCACCGGACGTATATTTCAAATCCTGCGGGACCAGGTGGACGAATTATCCAGACGCGCCAGAAATCCAAGCAAACGTACATCAACCCCTGCAACCCGCCCAAGACTATTATCCGCATGACATCGCACCTGCGGCGCTGGCAGCACGCCTTCCCAAGAGTGCGAGCTCGCTCTGCCTCTCCCAACCTGATCAGGAGTGACGTCTATACCGATGGACTTTCGAACACGGAGGCCTGGAGGGGTTTGATGTCACCTGCATCGTTGCCATTGACAACCGATTACTTTCCCAGCAAGGAGGAGCTACAGGACCTATACTCCGAATATATCCACACGATATCGCTGAGCGAGGACTCTGGTAGCTACGGAGCGAACGATCAACAACGCCGCATCAAGGCTAAGAACCTCATGAAGGAACTCATCTACCATCGTCTGGCCCAAGGATTCCAGCTCATTGTAGGGAGCAGCTCATCATCCAAGATCAAAAAATCGGATTTCACCATCACCAACGGAGACAGGAACGGTGAATCGGATATTACTGCGACTCATGGGAAAGTAACAGAACAGGATTCGGCGGCTTACGAGTTTCCAAGCAAAGACGCCGACGCCATCAATAGAACGATTTCTACGAGTACTCCCAAGGACAAGGCCTGTTATTTGAGTATGGGTCAGCAGGTTCAGCGACTGTCAATCGATGCAGCGGACGGAAATGTGGAAGTTAAGCGATACGAGCGACGTCTTGGTTACAAGCCGGAGAACATCAAGTACCAATGCGTCATATGGGCTAAGCAGCTGTCGGGATACATGCCTCGGGATCTCACATTCGCCTACCCGTCCCTCTCCCAGTACCAGTGGAACTACTTGGACCATCTTGTTTCCGGATACCAGGACGAGCTTACAGAGGAGCTGATGTACTGGCGAGCTCGGTTTATCTTGATCCCAATGGAGCATGTCGTGACCAACAACCTGACGAACGTTGCAGGAGAGGTTCTCGACGATGAAGAGATTCGTCTGGCTGGCTTCCAAAAGTTCTTGGACCTTTTCCAGAGAGCACGTTTTGTCGATCCTGATGGCGAGTCGTCCCCAATGTCCTCCAAGAAGCAGGATATCTCTGTAAAGGTTCAGCTGATTACCTGCAGCTTTGCAGCATGGGCGTTATCCGAGTTGTCAAAGAAGGAGCACGAGAACGGTCAGTCGTCCACTTCCAATATCCCCACGATCTCAGAATCCGAAAAGCTAAACCGCAACTCCAAGATCCAGGTTATTGCGACGGCGATCCAGAACCCACTGACCGGGATCAAGCTTCAGGACCGACGATGGCATCTCCGTGTCTACAACAGCGTATTCTTGGGCAATGAGGTTGTCGACTGGCTGATCCATCACTTTGTCGACATTGAGACCCGCGAAGAGGCTACGGAATTTGGAAAGAAGCTATTTGACAAGGGCCTGTTCATCCACTGCCTTGGCAAGCACCACTTTATGGACGGGCACTACTTTTACCAGTTCTCGGGAGAGTATGCACCATCTGGAAAGCAGACTCGAGGCTGGTTCAGGAACACGACTCAATCACTCACCCGACGGGACGTCGATCTTGACAAGCTGAGGGACAAGGACAAGGACAAGGACGCAGACCCCTCATCCGAGAAGTTGGCGCGACCTCCTTTGAAGCTGCCTGCCGTGTCTACTGGATCCACTACAACCCTAGGATCCGCCTCTGGACTCGTCAACAACACCACTACCACCGGGACCGGCGCCACGACTCAAACCTCAACCAACTCGGTTCCTTCGTTCAGGGAGCGAATGGAAATGATCCAGAAGATGGCACCACTCAAAAAGGTCGACATGTCCAAGACGATTACCATCGATGTTGACCCCAACAAGCGCAGCGAGCGACGAGAAACGGCGATTTTGCACTACGACCTCGCTCACAATATCAAGCATTGCTATCACTTCCAGCTCCATTGGCTCGGGTGCACCGCCCGTCTAATCGAGGACATGCTCCAGTCCTGGGGGCGGACAGCCGAGAGATGTGGTCTTCGTCTCATCGAGGCGCCTATCGAGCAAGACTCCCAAGGACGTGCCTTCAATCCTTTCGAAAGTCCAGTCCCAATCAAGTTGGCTCTGCGTCCACCACCTACCAAGGGCTTTTTCAAGCCAGCTTCGTCATTGGATCCCCTCACAGAGCCCGTTCAAGTTCCCAAGTTGCATTTCCTGACAGAGTTGGTCAAGTCCCATGGATTTATTCTTGACATGGAATCGGACGAATTGTACCCGCCTGCAGCCCAGCTCAACTACTCCTACAAGCGCGCTCCTTACAAAAACATTCAGTACGTTCATCGGTCGGGCGTTGCCTTTATCCAGATCTCGTACAATGGCCCTCACGAGTTCTTCTGGGTGAACAATCGCCTCTTGACTTCTCACTCCATCCCTGCACCTGATCGAGACCGAGGAGACTGGGATCGACCCAAAACTGGTGGAACCAACAATCAGGAAGGAGGCAGTGGCGGTGGTGGCGGTGGCGGTTCATCGTCGAGCAAGAACGCGTCTAACCATATTCCCAACCCCGAGGTGCTGAGGAGAAGGTTCACAGCGATGTGCGAGGACAAGGAGGAGCTGGCCAAGATCTGGGGAGAAATTTCTAGTCATCTCGAGACCATCTCTGGCATTCAGGATATCTTGGAGGATGTCCCTGACGAAAGTGTCGTTGAGCGCGAAGGATTGGCGTGGGTGATGCCTTCGCTTGCGGCGCCAAGACGCAAGTCGGACGCGAACCTTGATGTGGCTATCGATGGCCTGAACATGCCAGGCGAAGGTGGCAGCGCTAGCACTGATGTCGAAGGTGAACCGCCTGCGGCTCCTGTCAGTGTACCGATCATCCGCATTGACATGGATCCTGCCTCTCACGAGGAAGATCAGAAGCGAGCCGAGGTTGAGGGAGAAATTGTACCGGAGCCGTCCTCAGAAGTCGAGACACCGCCAGCGGAACTCGAACAGCCGCCAAAGAATCAAGTTCAATCTACTCCCGTTGACGTTTCTAGCGACACGATGGAGAGTACTATTGCTGAAAGCGTGCCAGAGACAACCAAGACCGAAGCGACCAAGCCACCGCCAGAGGCTACTACAGAGACTTCAGGCCAGACACCCACACATACAGAGACGCAAGAGTAGATTATAACAATTAGCAGTAGGTGTACGATAGGATAGAAAGTGTAAAGGAGAAAGAAACTGAGCTTGTATTATTTGGTTTGGCCAGAAAGGATGGACGCCCAAGCATCGCATGATGCTCTCATTTCTCCTGTCTTCTTCAACTGGGCAATGGGAAAAAAATGGAGGCTCCATTGAAATCGATTGAATGATTTGCGATGTTTAGCATGTTTAGTAAGCGCCACCACTTTTCAGGGGTAAGAGAATCTTTTGTAGATGAAATCAGCCTAGTACGTCTTATTACTTGAAGAGGTTCAATGGTGGTAGTATGGTGTAATCTAAAGGTCTTAGGAAGAGTATGGGCTAAAAGCCGTACCCTTTTTGACCTAATCTGGTTGGGAGGGGAGCCGATAGGGTGTGCCTGCCTTCCTGGATTGAGAGCCTTTGGGCAGCAGGGTTTAGAAGAGAAGGAAGAGCCAAGACACAGAGCACAAACACAAACACAAACGCAAATACAAACGCAAAAAAAAAAAAAAAAAAAAAAAAAAAAAAACACGCTGCAAGTTAAAGTAGTTTGGCATGCCACCATTGGTGGGAAGACGAGGCCAACAAAATGCCAGGCAAAAACACCGAAGGGGCGCTGATTAGAGGGTATAACCAGCAAAATAGAGAAACGAGAAAAAAAGAGCCAGCGAGGGAACGATAAACAGAGCGGGAGTCTGCGCCTTGCTGGCTGTCCACTTTCTATCTTTTTTTTCCCGTTTTTCTTTTCTCTTTTCTTGCTTTGCCATTCACCCTTCCCTTATCCTTTGGTCCCCATCCCTACCTCCCTCATTCCTCATCCCTTATCCACCTTTTTCCATTTCCTTCCTTCCTTCCTTTCTCCATCTGCCCTTTTGCACGTTCACATAACGACGAATATGAGGGTTCAACAGGTCCTCGGCCAAGCCAAAGTCGTTACGCAGGCCATTCTTCTCTTATCCCCTCTCCTTGTTCTCGCCACTCTCCTCTTTCCTTCCTCGGTATTAGCACAAGCAACGGCTGAGCCGATCCCCGTCTACCAGCTCGAACATACCTCGTTCCCCGACAGAACCCTCTACATTCGCGGTGGACTCAACCGGGGTAGGTTTGTCCCCCAGTTCTTTTCTCTCGACATCTCTCCTCTACTCACTTACTCTAACAAACTCACCTGGAAGAAGCTGAACGAGAATGGACCTATCACCGACTTCCGCTCACGCCTTCCCATGGCCGTCAATCGCCAGAATCAAGAGCTTACCTATTTCGCTGAGGGCGCCAGGATGACATACTACAACATCATGACGGATCACTGGATGGAATCGGCAATCGCGCTTTGTTTGAGCCCTGATGAGCCATTGAGCTCGGTCAGGGGTGCTCAAAAGGCCGTAATGGACCCCAAGAGCGGACTCATGTACATCCCCCTTGGCTATAATTATCAAGAAGAGATGCTTGTGTTCGACGCTACCGGAAATGGCTGTTCTGGCGTGCCGATGCCCGTGAATTCAAAGTGGTACAACCATGCCTGGAGCGAGTCCAAGAACACGATTTACCTATATGGAGTTGGAGCCGCTGAGACAGAGGAAGTGCCAGCCTCCTTATGGGAGTTCCAGTTTGCCACAAAGACATGGACGTCAATTGTAAGGTCATGCGCTTTCACGTTCCGTTTGCTTCCATTGTCGTAATGTGATGACATGCTCACAAAAGAGAGTTGTATATACTCACACTCACCTCATTTCCTACCACTCTGTTCTACTCTCCTCTTTTAGCCTGTCCAGGGAGATACACCCATTGTGCATAAAGGCAACTGCATGACTTCTGGTAATACACCCAATCTCTTCGCACCATTGTCTCTCCCATGTGTTCGTTGAACTACAGAGGATTATTTCTGAGGACTGATAATCTACCTTTTTGTTGATCGGAAATACTATAGCATGGGGAGGCCAGAAGTTGGTCGTCTATGGAGGAGCCACTATTGACGATGTGTACGGTGAGATATACATCTTTGACACTGTCACCTACAAATGGACCAAAGGGCCCAGCTCCCCAACTAACCGCACAGAAGTGGCCTGTGCTTCTTCTGGTGATTTCTTTCTCGCCTGGGGAGGTAAGCATTGCATGTCTCTTTTTTTTTTCTCTTTGCAAGGTCATGTTATATTGTTCTTCCGCTGCAAAAAATATGATGCCATTGACATGTCTCTATACGTTTATGGTCATTCATAACCCTGCAGGATACGATGCCGCAACAGGATTTCTTTCCCCTCCCGAAATCCTGTTCTACAACATCAAGTTCAACAAATGGATGACACAGGCTGAAATTGCTCCTCCCTCCTCGGCAAATGTTACAGCTACAGCTCCACTTACTGTAACTGTGACTGTAACGCCTGCCCCTACGACTACCTCTGGCGCCGGCCTTAGCCCTGTTCCTAACCCTGATTCTAACCCTGGCCCTGGCTCGGGAAACACCGGAAACAACAACGATTCTGGAGCGATTAGCACTGGCCTTCCCATCGCCGACACCGATGATGTGCCAGTGGCTTCCAAGAGTAATAATGCAGCTGCTATTGGAGTCGGGCTTGCCAGTGTTGTTTTTATTGCTGCTTTTGTAGGATTTCTCTTTTACCGTCGCGGGAGAAAAGCAGGAGTCGAGGACAGGGACGGCTCTAATGTGGAGGCTTTTCCCGGCGACAACTCGGATGAATACCAGCAGGCACCGTACGCTCCCGATAGCCACAACAGCACCTATCAGGACTTTAACGCGATTAACAGCTCATATGCGGCAGATTTGGCAGCCTTCACGACACCCTACAACCCAGCATATCCTCCCTACACGACAGCATCAGCACCTTCTCCCCCTTACACAGAAGCCGACGAAAGCCCGTACTTAGCCTCCGCCGCCGCTAGCCCTTACTCCGCAGCAGAAGGATCTCACGGAACTTCCAGTCCATCCCATGCCGATATCGAATCAGGAGAAGACACTACTGTCTATCCTCTGCCTACAGCCACACCTCTTGCTGCTTATTCCAAGAACAATGTGAACGAAGACTTCAAGGTGGGGAGTAAGACACTTCTCCCCACGGCTCCATCCGCACCTCAACTACAGAACGACGACACTATTTTGGCACCGCCAACATCGTCGTCTATGCCTCAGAGTCATCCACAGGGGTTCCAACAGGACCAGGACCAGGTATCCTCTCGGAATTCTCAGGATGGTATGGTGGAGAGCAATGAGCCTGCCAATCCGAAGGAGCAGATTGCGTTGATGGAGCGAATGAAGCAAGAGCACAAGCAGCAGGTGGAGTTGGAAAAGATGCAGAAACAGCGGGAGGAGGAGGATCATGACGATGTCCGAAAGGCGGAGGATAGGCGGTAATAAGTAAAACTGAATAAAATAAATACCGATTTTGTATAGCCACAAACAATTCGATCGTAAAGGCAGGCTAAAACAAAGGAACACGCTTTTCAGTGGCAAGGAGGCATCCATAAGGGGCGTGAGTCTGCTCCTGATTTTGCAAAAAGGTGGCAGCCTGGTACTTGACAAGGTTGGATGCCCGGTGATTCAAAAAGGCTGGCGTCTGGTTGAGTACCTTTCACTACGGTAGTACTTGTGTGAGAGTAGTATGTTCAAGGGACAGAAGACGCACATTGCAGTCATTAGGGTTTGAAGAAACAAATAAGGGCGGCAGTTGAACATGAAGCACTGCATCCTGCCACATTAATTATTTATTTGTTTTGTTTGTTTCTCTTTTCTCTTCTTTTTTCTCTCTTCTACCTTTCTCATCATCACCACGGCCTTGATCATCTCCTACTCTCCGTCCTCTTATCTCCCTCTTCTCTGCCTCTTCTCTTCCTCTTCCTCCTCTTCCATTCCTCTCACTCCACATCCTCACCTCTTCTCTCTTGCTTTTGTCATTCAACAGCACGTCAACTCCAATAAATAAAGAAGAACCCTCCCTCCGCTCCCTTTCATATCATGATATGACGGCTCCACAAGCTAACGCCATTATCAATGGCCTTCGGAGCCCCTGACCACCAAGCCAAGGTCCATCCCTTCCCCTTCCCCCTTCCTTGTCCTCCTACTCTTGCTCTTCCTCTCAACCCTCCTGTGGACACCAGCATTCGCACGACCACCAAACTCCCCAATCTGTGTCATGAGAGCAGAGTACACCTCCTCCAACTTCAACAAAACACTTTTCATCCGCGGTGGTCTCAATGGGACCACCGAAGCTCTACAGTTCTACTCTCTCGACCTCACTTCACTCCTTTTTAATTCCAGTAACCTGCCCTGGAAGCATCGGTTCCCACGAGGGGTCTTTCTAAATTTCAGCGCAAAAAATGCCCACGGCTGCGATCCAGAAAGGCGAGACCCTAGTATATTTTGGTGAGAATCGTAATATGACGAACTACGATGTGGTGAGAGAAAATTGGCTCCCTTCACCTCTACGTATGTGTAATGGCGCAGGAGCCTCCAATCTTGTCATGAGCTCCCATTCTGCCTTGGCGGATCCCAAGACAGACCTTATCTACATTCCATACGGATATGGCGGCGGCAAGGGTATGCTGGTGTTCAACGACACCGAAAGAGTCTGCTCTGGTGTTCCGATGCCTCCTTTGTCCACTGGGAACAATTACGCTTGGAGTGATTCCAAGAATGCTATTTACATGCTTGGAGACACAGTGCCACCGACAGGACCAACCATGTGGGAATTCCTGCCCACGACGAAAGTCTGGGTGGATATCGTAAGTCATCCTATTAATTTCGCAACGAGCTCAAGGAGGCAGGATAAGCAACAAATATCAGCATTAAAATCCTCTTCCGTCACTCGCAAATTGTTTTTATGGTAGCTGATGAAAGGAACTTCGTCAACTGCACTGTAGGCCAACAGCTGCATGGTATCTGGTAAAGCATTTGTTCCTATCCAATTAAATCTCTACTCATGAGAAGTCTGATTAAAGTGGTTGTTGAATGTTAACACTTCTCCGGTACTGATCCTTTCTCCATTATATTCTTTTAGCACTGGAAGGCCAAAAGCTGTTCCTTTTTAGTGGCGACGACTCCGGGAAAGCAAATGGCAACATGCAAATCTTTGACACTGTTTATTACACCTGGATTAAGGCAGCCACTTCGCCCAACCCTCACACAGAAATGGCATATTCTTCTGCTGGCGAATATTTTGTCACCTGGGGGTGGGAGGTAAGACTGGTTCTTTCTTTTCACCCCTTCGAGACTCATCATGTTTGTGCTCCATGGTGACAAAGGATATTTCGTTGACAGGGCAATTGACGCGACTACTTTTCTGACATGTCATAGGAACAGTGCTTTCACTGACATCCACTTATCCTATTCCGATGTCATTCTACAGCATCAAAAATGACAAACGGCTCAAACAAGAGGCGAGTTCTACATTCAGTCACACCGTTTCTCCTTCTACCTCGACGACTTCTGCAGGATCCGGCTCCGTAAACACAAGTCTTCCTGGCACTGACATGTCTGATTCCAGGAGCAACAGCGTTGCTATTGGAGGCGGTGTCGCAGTAGCAGCGGGCGTCGTGATTGCAACCTTCATTGGACTCTTTTTCTACCGTCGCCGCAAAAGGCAATCAAGGAAACAGGAAATACCCACAGGACTTGAAATGCAGCTCGTTAGCTCGTCCCGATAATTCGGAGGAACCTGTGTCATCCGAGACACATCTCGGCCGCAAAGTGACACCACACACGCTTATTGATCGTACGACAATAGGCCAAGAGCAGGATAGCAACTTTAATGCGGAGATTCAAGCAGCAGCAGGAAATGGCGGAGGAGAAGCCTTCGTTTTATTGCATGGACTCCAGACTCCTCAATATCATCCACCCTCACCACAGTACTTCAAGATCGGTCAGGATCAGGAGTAATTATGGCGACAGCAACAACAACTACGGGACAGCTTATCGCCATTTTTGGAAAGGGTCCGTCGTGGCCCTCAAAGCCAGCGCAACGATGTTCCTACCGAGCCTCTGGAACAAATTGCACTTATTGAGGCAAAATACGAGCAGGAAAGGGTGCAGCTACGACAAAACCAAATAGTTGCCTTAGAGAGAGTTCGACAATAGTGGCAGGAAGACATGGTTACCAGGGCGCTGCGTGAAGCTAGTAACGGCGAGACGTAACAATAAATAGTTGTCTTGTAGACTTTCTTTGACGTTCAAGGTACTGTTCAGATACTTGTGGATAAAACAGAGAGAGCGGGTTTTTGACGACGGGAGGGATGGAGGTTTCCAAACGGAAAAAGGATCTATCATGACTGAATCAAGGAAATGGACTGTGAAAAAGAAGAGGCTGCAAGTCGTTGGATGTGGTTATGGAAGGTGAACGGATCATGAAATATAAAGGTCTACAGGTGAGTTAATGCGAGGAAGGAGCGAAAGGAAAGAGTAGCGACAGAAGAGGATGGGAATGATAATTAGGAAGGTGTTCGCTCCTCTTCACACTGTGAAGGTGGAACGGAGTCTCAATGCACAGTCCGCTTTAACTCTATTATCATCTGTTTGTTTGTTTCTTTGTTTGTCTGCTTGTAATTGTTAACTCTACTATACTTTCTTTCCTGTTTTGTCCCCCTCCCCTCTGTTGCCCTCTTCTCCATCTTCTCAACCCTCTCATTCTGCATTTTCGACTTTATCTTTTTTTATTTTTTTCATTCAGCATCATCAAACACGTTCGACAGCGAAGAGAGAGTTCTCTGTTCCTGAAATATCAGTTATGACGGTTCCAGAAGGTGATACCAATATCAATGGTGCCTCTAGGTAGGTCCACCATAAATGAGCCAGGCAAAAGGAGAAAGAGGAGGGAGGAGCTGGTGACTTTGTGAGCAATTAGGTGGCTGTTGGAAGGGAGCGGCGGTTGAATTAGCATATGCAGCAGCATGCCAAGCGTACCTTTATTGGAGCGAATCATGAGTGAGGTGAGAAAGAAGAGGGCAGCGAGCAAGGAGGATGGGGAGGGAGGGAGAGAGAGTGCATGTGAGCGAAGGGTATTACCTCTCAGAACCCTAAATTAATATGCTGCAGTACCAAATAGCCATCAGGGGGAAGAAGGGAAGAAGTGAGTGTCGACGTCGACAAACACTCCGCTCTTCTTTTGTGTGATCCCGACTCCTCTCTTACTTTCTTTCTTCTCCTCATCACCACGTCTTGATTCTCCTCGCATTCCTCATCCGCGTCCCTCGCTCTTCTCCCTCTTCCATTCCTCGCATCTCACATCCCCTTCGTTTTTCCTTTTCATTCACCTTCATCTTTAAACACATTCAACAAGCAAGAATTTTTGTTCCTGAAATATTAGTTATGACCGTTTCACAAGGTGACACCATTGCCAGTGGTGTCGTTCAGGGTTCATTGATCGCCATATCAAGGACTATCCTTACCGTCCCCCCCTTCCTCCTTTTCACAACCCTCCTCATAACCTTAACGTCCGCACAACAACCAGTCGCCCCACTCCCCGCCATCCAATTCTCATCCATCGCCTCAGCCAACAACACCCTCTACATCCGAGGTGGCAATATCCAAATCCAACAAGTCGCCCAACAGTTCTACTCCCTCAACCTCACCCCGCTCCTCGCCCACTCTGGCAATATTACTTGGACCAAACGGAATGCAGGACCATTAATTGATTTCCGGACAATCCTCCCTCTTGCTGTCGACAATGATAACCAAGGGTTGATCTCGTTCGGAGACCTGGGCACATTGGCCAGATATAACGTTGCGACAGACACCTGGTCAAAGGAGGTCCCTATCTGCAAAACCCCATTTGGTGCCAATACAGCTCTGTTATCCATCGCAAGCTTCCAACCCGCATTGACGGATCCCCGGACCGGGCTGATCTATATCCCCTATGGGTATGAGGTGGGGAAGTCAATGTTAGTGTTTAACAACGCGTCAAATGCCTGTTCGGGAATCCCTATGCCTGAAGGAGAGTCCAATGGCCAGTTGTATGCATGGAGTGAGTCCCGAAACGCTATTTACATGCTTGGAGATACCGTGCCTTCGATGCGCATTACCCTGTGGCAGTTTGACCTTAACACGCGACACTGGAATACCTTTGTAAGTGTCATACTTTATCATCGTGGGTGTCAGATTCCATCATCTGCTGGTGTTTTTGTCAAAGGAATACTATTTACTTACACACGTTTGCTCGTGCTTCATGTAGAACGTCGATCCTCAAGTCCAGCTCGACGCATGCATGGCCTCAGGTAACCTAATGCACTTCCCATCAATTTGCTATTATCATCTAGTAACGTGCACTGTAATGCTAACAGTATAAATATGTTTTGAATGTGTCCGACCAATATAGCATATGGTGGTCGGAAATTAATTCTCTTTGGTGGAACCACGGCAGAAGGACTTAGGCATGGCAATACATACATTTTTGACACTACCACCAATACGTGGACGACAGGAGCCACTTCACCAAATCCTCGCAGTGAAATGGCCTGCGCTACCGCTGGTGATTACTTTGTCGCTTGGGGAGGTAAGCAACTATATCAATTTACTGCTGGTCGTGATATGTACCATGGAAGGACAACACAACTGACGCTAATCGCATTTCATGACAATCATCATCTTGTAGGATACGAAAACTCTGCCGGAGAGATTTATCCTGCAGAGATCTTGTTCTACGACATAAAGAATGACAAGTGGGTCAACCGAACGGACATCGTTCCTCCGCCTGTTACCCCCACCCTTTCCGTCCCTGTTGCTTCCGGAACTTCTGCAGGATCAGGATCTGCCAACACTGGCCTGCCTAACACTGACACGTCGTCGACCTCCAAGAATACTGCGGCTGTCTTTGGAGGCGGCGTTGCAGCAGGAGTCGTTCTGATTACAGCAATCATCATCGGATTCATTTTTCTCCGTCGTCGTCGCAGGAACGCAAAGGCCAAGAGGGACCCTCAGGATTTGAAGCTCAACTCGCTACCCTTCCCTAACAGTTCACAGGCTTCACTCGCATCCAAGGGTCGCCTCGACACGCAAAACGTAGCCAACGCTCCGCATGCGCCCTTTGACCCGACGATAAACTCTTTCCCACACTACAAGGCGTCGATCCAGGATAGCCCAACTCATGACCAGGATAGTAACATTACAATGCAAAACCAGGCAGGAGATGGTCTTATTTGGACACAAGGATACCATGATCAGTCACCCAGGCCAGGAACAGGAGGAGCAGGAAGAGTTGAAACAACATACCCAATCCCACCTCCCACACCGCTCTCCCCACAACTCTACCACATGCCACCTCCACATCAAGACCAAGACGAAAGCGAATTCAACCAGCCCCAAACATGGAACAGCCCACAGCATCTCGAACCAGTATCTCCATTACGCTCACCAGACTATGGCAAGCTCCAACAAGAGTTCCCATCACCCGCCTCGTCAACTGCTCGTAACCCTCAGGGCCAACAGAGTAATGATATGACGCCTATAAATGATCCGTTGGAGGAGATTGCGGCTGTGCAGGCTAAGTATGAACAGCATGTGGAGCGGGTTCGGCAGGAGCAGCAGGCAGAGATGGAAAGGATTCGGAGGGAGTGGGAGGAACAGATGGCGGGAAGGGCGTAGCGCATTGTAGACAAATATAAAAAAAGAGGAACAATATACGTTCTTTATTCGAAAATGACACAAATGACAAGGATGCTATGAAAGCGATTAACTGACAGTGCCTAAAAAGCGGGCTAAAGCCACCGAACAGCCCACCAGTAGATTGTGATCCCGCCCCATACCCATCAAAACTCTGTCTCTGGACAACATCTGGTCGAAGTCGATGCATCAGCGCAACAAGAGCATCATTCTTGGGGTCGGGCTCCATCCCGACATGATTCTCTGTGACCAGAACGCGCATGTCTCTTAGTCTTGGAAAGCGCTTTGCCATCCATTGAACCTCCACGGTCTCCATTCGGTGATCCATAGACTCCAACCCAAGGCATTCGAGTTTCCTCAGACACGAGAGCTGGCCGAGTCCTGTTTCGAGGCGCAGGTAGAGGGTATCCGGTAATACATCGTCGTACTGGATGTAGACTCGACCATCCCGCTCGGACTTGTAGAATCGCGTGGCACCGAACCTGTACTCAAAGAGCTCGTCCCCGATCCTGAGGTCTGGGCTGAGGGAAAGATGTTTCAGTGAGGTCAACTTTGACAGCTGGGTCATGATATGAGTTCTTGTAGAGACGTACTTCTGACTGAGCTCCATGAGCTCGTCCTCCTCGTCGGTTCTGTGTTGTTGATCAGAGTCTATCGCTCCTGCCTCTCGCTGACAGATCTCCTGAATTTGCCGCTCTTCCTCTTTAGTCAAGAAAGGCACCTCGACAGCTTGACAACAGATCTCCTCGAGATCCAAATAGACCCAAGGGTTCTTCAGGATATTCTCTGCCTTGATCGTCTCACGCGGAAGATCCAGCACGCGAAGCCGTGAGAGGGACGACAACAGCGAGATACTGTCTAGAATAAGAACTCCCAAACGACGCGGTGCAGATCTACTGTAGGAATTCGACTCTTGACGGATGCGAATGACCTCCAGGAGTGGGCAGTGATTGATAAACTGGTCAGCGACAGCAGGGTAGCAGATGTCATCATGGTACTCGACAAGCAGCGGGAAACACTGCAGGAAGCCTTCAAAGCACTTCCTCGCGCCTCCCGACATTTCAGGACAGCGACCTGGGATGCTGATGGCCATGAGAATCCGCCAGAACCCAGAGCAGGGACTGGGTTGCTGAAGCTGGAGACGTTGAAACCATTGATGGATAGGGTTGTGAGGGAAGGTGCCTGATTCAGAATTCCCATAATATGGGTGACGGAATCGATAGAGGCTACCTTCAGGACCTCCAGCTCCTCGTGGACTAGACCGGGAACTCCTACTCTGGATTTGAATTATGTGCCGAAGTGGCGGATCAACGTGAGATTGGTGACACCGGGCGGCATTGCTGGGATCTGATCATCCCCGCTCACGATTAAGAGATTCTTGAGTGACCTGAATGCCCCGCCGCTACCAGTACCACCACCACCGGTACTACCATCCTTATTACCAGGTACTGAATGCCATGTTTCCTTCAATCCGTTAAACACTTCTGCATTGTAGGCGCATTGCAAAGTGTGCAGCCTTGGGTTGCTGAGAATCAGTCTCTAACAGGCTTCGATAAAAGGTTTCTCGGGGTCAGCTGTTCTTGCTATTGGCACTCCAAAGGGGGTAGTAGCAGTGGTGGTGTTGTTGGTGGTGATATTGATGCTGTTGTTGGCTGCACCAACGCCACCCCCGTCGAAGGCACCACTGCCAAAACTGAAGCCTCCTGACTGCTGTCTCGAAAACAGTTCGGGAAAGTACACTTCCAGATAGTGTCGAAAGACCTTGATCGTGAAGGACTAAGTTGGTGATCAACGATCGACCGCCGATGATGGGCACCGCTTTCGCAGCTGCTGCTTCTGAGAGTCCAGTTGGATTGTCATCCGAGGGAGATGATGGTGACAGTGGCTCAAAGGCATCTTCGAGACAGGCATTGAGGATGACGGGTGTGTGGATGGTAAGGTGTCGGATATATCTCGCATGACGATGATACACATCTTTGAACCATTCGAGGCCCTGTGGATGGACTCGGCAGTTCTGGGTGGCGGCAGCCAGACCGTGATGCCAGAGAGTCTTTTGTTTGCCACCATCGCTAAAAGTTCTCCAGGGGTGGGGTATGAAGGTGGCGTGCCAGGATTTGGAGATTTGGACAGACTGGAAAAGGCGAAAAGGCTTCCTTGCGGTAGGTGGTTGGCGATGATGTCTGTGAGCTCGGGCAGGCTGAAGATAATGTCTGCGCTCATCGTGCGCCTTGCTTGATGAGTGTGTGAGTGTGTGGGTGTGTTAGAAGAATGAGGGTATGTGTGTGAGGGAAGAGAGAAAGAAGAGAAAAAATGAGGGAGCAAAAAAGAAGAGACCAAATGCATTTTTTATAGGTGGCGGGTGGCGACGGGGCAAAGTGAAGGCCCTTGTACCTGATTTTTTTTTTCACCTGTGGTATGCGCTGTAATTTCGACTTGATACCAAACACTTGTGCTTGATTGTGAACAGTTGGATTGGAATGCAGGGCAATATTAGTTCAAGCCGTCTTACAGCGTGCACAAAGGATCAAAGCGTTCGTAGAGTGGGTGATGAATGGTAGAATCCTTTCCTGATGGAAGGTAGGAGAAGGATAAAATGAAAAACGAAAAAGACCCCAACCGTTGATCCCCATTCAGTCATTCAGGTACCATCACCCTCTTTGCGCTGATTCTTATTTGATTTGATATCCCATCTCTGCGTCCCTCAAGAGATCAGAACTAATTCCGGAATAAAAAAACGAACGGTGATCGTAAATTGTCGAGCAAACTATGCTCTCTTTAGTCCGCCTGCAGCTCGGATGAATAGCCCTGGTGGAGGCGCTTGTAAAGAGAATGACAAACATACAGGAAAACGGTCTTTCTGGGGTGCAAATAAGGGCAGAAGGGATTATATGGGAGAGAGGCAACTGAATACGAAGGGTAAGATTGGAACAAAAGCCTGTATTCGTCATTGGGCTTTATGTACATCTAATTACCCTCCTTCTCCGAGTCAACAAACCATAAACTCAGCAATAACAACGAAAGTGTCTCTTCTGGACCCTGCCTTCCACTTGTTGTCGCTCTTTTTTTTTTTTTTTGGTCCTTTTTTTCTCTTCTCTCTCATCATCTTTTTTTCACTTCTCTTCCTCATTCTCCATCTCATCCCCATTCGCCCTCCCGTCAAACACTCCCTCATCATACGACAATCCGCAATAATCAAGGACACAGCCGTGTCGAGAATATGGTTCCACAACGCGACAAGTACAAGGACAAGGACACCACTGCAGACAACGTTGTACAGGGCCATTTGCAGACTGCAGCAAACATCACCGCCCTTACTCCTCTCCTCCTTTCAATACTCCTCTTCCTTCTCTTTCTGTCTCCAACCTCCGCACAAAATGTTCCTCCTACACCCGTCTATCAGGCCCAGTATACCACCTACAGTAACAAAACACTGTATATCCGAGGCGGTCTCAACAAAGACAAGGTCCCCGTCGCACAACTCTATTCTTTGGACCTCACCCCTCTCTCCATCAACTCGACCACACTGACCTGGAAGAAACTCAACGCGACAAGCCCTTTTACCGATTTTCGGGAACAACTCCCCCTAGGGGTCCATCATGACAACAACGGGTTGACTTATTTTGGAACCAACGCCACCCAGTCGATATACAACTCTGTTACAAATACCTGGACCCCTACACTACGTACCTGTAATAACAGTGACGCTAGCCTTCAACTTTCTATCCCTTCTTCCCAGGGTGGACGATTCGCGGTGACGGATCCCAATAGTGGAATCGTATACATCCCACATGGATATAAAGACGGCCAGGGTATGGTTATGTATAACGTCCAATACAATGTCTGTGAAGCCTTTGTAATGCCCTCAGATACCGTTGGGAAGTACTTTACTTGGGGTGCGTCGAGAGGCGCCATCTACATGCTGGGAACCCCCGTGACGGCGAGCAACTCTTCCTTGTGGGAATGGAAAGTTGATCTGAGACCCTGGGAGCTCATGGTAAGATCTACTTTTCATTGGTCATTTTGCCTACTCTCTGTTGATAGTTTTGGTGAAGGAAAGGGTTGATTGTATTCATTTTGTTGTTCTGTCTATTGTATAGCCTATTATTGACAACCCATCTCTCTTCAACGGCAGCTGCATGGCGTCAGGTAAGGTAACAAGCTCAGGATAATACTCTGCGGTTGATCGACTGGTTATGGATTAGTGTATTCATTTTGAGTTCTGACCTTTAACATGTTTCTTTCGTTTTTATAAGCGTATGGTGGGGAGAAATTAATTGTGTTTGGCGGTTCTGCAGAGTCGGGCCAGGTGAACGGCAACGTATACATCTTTGATACTGGCCCTCGCAAATGGTCCCTAGGAGCGGTTTCTTTAAAGCCTCGTAGCGGAATGGTCTGTGCATCAGCGGGAGATTACTTTATTTCTTGGGGAGGTAAATGGCCACTCGTATGCATTCATTTTGGTGTTTGTTTCTCTGAGTGTAGGACGCAGTGCAGTGCAAATTGACATGTACGTTGTTGTTTTTTTTCTTCACTGGTACTCATAGGGTACGAAGACGAGACAGCGACCACCATACCTAGCGAGATGTTGTTCTATAACATCAGGACTAATTCATGGATCAACGAAACCATTGTTCCGCCTGGCTCCGGAGCAGACAACTCGGACAATCAGGACAACCCTTCCAAAAACAATACCGCTGCTGTTGGAGGTGGAGCCGCCGCCGCTGTGGCCATCACGACAGCGTTTATTGCAGGACTTTTCATTCTCCGTCGTCGTCGTCGACGGCGCGAGCAGGAACCAGTTAGAAAGAAACACCCACAGGAAACGGGACACGATTCAACATCACCGACTCCGGATAAGTCAGAATCAGACGTTTATCTCCTATCCAAGATGATCCAACCTGACCTTCTACGCCCCAACGGTCCACACAGACCATTAGACCCGGCAGTCTCATTTCTTTATTCCCGAAACCCAACCATCCGTCGTGCCGCGGCACAGGAACTGCATTACAATTCGGGAGAAGCATTTGTGGCGACTTTTGAAGCCCAGGCACCTCAGGGGCTTCCATACGCAGAAACTCCAGGACCAGCATCATACCCACTACCGCCGTCGCCTCCTTTTTCAGCACCGCAACTCTACCGCATGTCCCAACAAGTGGACCAAATATCATGGGAGCAACCCTTGGCTGGACCCCAGTACATTGTGCCGCCATCACCACGGCTGCCAGATCACACCAGGCTGGAACAAGAGTTCCCGCCCCCTCCATCCGTTGCTCGAGATCCTCAAAAGAAGGCCAATGAAGGTCCTGTCAATCCTCTCGAGCAACTTGCGCTTGTTCAGGTAAAGTATGAACAGGATGTGGAGCGGTTACGTCAGGAGCAGTTGGCAGAATTGGAGAGAATCCGAAAACAATGGGAGAAGCAACAGGAGTCTGCACAATTGTAGAAAAACGAACTAAAAAAAAAAAAAAAAAAAGCTTTGTAAAATAAATGTAATACCACTGATGAACAAATGACAAATACCATAGCGCAGGATAAAAAAACAAAAACGAAAGAAAATTATGCGAGATGCAGGGTTCAATGTGGCGAGAAATAGTAATGAGGACTTCAATTAAAGTTGAGCGGAGCAAGAGACTATCTATTACGACTCACTCGCAAAGGTCTGCAAGTGCCCTGGTGTTGGTCATACATCGTGTGCGGTAGTCAGTTTCAAAATGTATTTTAGTAAGGATTAGAGTACGACTGAAGTAGGTCACCACACTGATTCAAAAAAAATCTATTGTAAAAGTAATAGTCGCATATTCCCCCTTTTTTTGCTTTCCACTACTCCAGTGTTTCCCATACACATACCATGCCAAAACATCTTTCTGTAGAGCTCAAGGGTTGTATTATCGGTGCCTTCGAAGTCGGCACAACCACAGCAAGCATTGCCAAAACACACAATGTCCACATTGTCACGATTATCGCTGTCATAAAAAAAATGGGAGAAGGACGGCACCATTGTTTCTAAAAAATCGACTGAAAGACGACCAATCCTCGAAAAGCTGGACGTCAATATTATCCTTAACAACACCCAAAAAAACAACCGCGCCACCCTTACTGAAATAACCGCCAAATTGCCCTAGCCTGTATCCAAGAGCACCATCCGCCTGGTGCTTATAAAAACGGGCTGTTCCGTCGCGTTGCCGCCAAGAGACCTCTTTTACTACCAAGGCATGTCGAACATCGTCTCGCGTTTGCTCGCGGCAAGCAAGATCGGACATGGATTGAGCGGGAAAGAATTGTGTGGACTGACGAGTCTTGCTTTGAAATAGGCAAGGATTTCAGAAGGGTCTACATCTGGCGCAAGAAGGAGGAGAAGTACCTACCTAAGAGCATCAATCCGTCACTCCGTAGTGGCTGATCGAGCGTCAAGGTGTGGGGAGCGATTGCGGGGGAGAAGAAGTCGAGACTGGTCATCATTGAAGGCAAAAACAATAAGGGACAGGGATTCATCAATACGATGTATAAGAAGGAGTTGAGGAGGTTCCTGGGAGGAGAGAGAAATAGTATTCTTACGGAGGACAACGCGCCAATCCACACCAGCAGGCTCTCAACAAGGTGGAAGGTGGAGAACGGCCTTCCGAAAATGCCGTGGCCAGCCAACTCTCCAGATCTTAATCCTATTGAGCACATTTGGTCGAGCCTCAAACGGCTTCTCAACAACCGACCTAGGAAACCAACTAGCAAGGAAGAGATGATAGAAGCCAATTTGGAGGAATAGGAAAAAATAACACCAGAAACCATCAAAAACCTCCTTGCATCCATGGATAAAAGAATAAATGCAGTGTTGGAAGCACATGGCGGCTCCACACACTACTGAATTCCAAATAAATCGCTAAAACCTTACTAAAATACATTTGAAAATTGCTGTAAAACGTACAAATAGCCATCAAAACTCTGTTTCTGTATCACATCTGGTCGAAGTCGGCGCAACAGCGCAACAAGAGCATCGTTCTTGGGGTCGGGCCCCATCCCAACATAGTTGTCTGTCATCAAATCGCGCATCTCTTTCAATCTCGGGAACTCCCTTGCCATTCATTCGATCTCGGCGGTGTCAAGGCGGTGGTCCATAGACTCGAAACTAAAGTACTCTAACTTTTTCAAAGAGGCGAGTTGGTCGAGTCCTGTATCCAGATGAAAGTGAAGAGTGTCGGACAAGACGTTGTCGTATCGGATATAACTTCGTCCATCCCTAGTCAAGTGTTGTACTCATTCGGCTTCCAAAGAGTTTGTTTCCGATCCTGAAGTCTGGACTGAGGGACAGGTACCTCAGTGAGATCAGCTTGGAGAGTTGGGCTATGATCTGTTTCCTCCTAGACACACATTCTTCGCTGAATTCCATGAGCTCTTCATCCTCATCCGTCCTGATATACTCCTGAACAGATCCCATCGCTCTTGTCTCTCGCTGACGAATCTCCTGAACCTGTTGCCCTTCCTCCTCGCTCAAGAATGGCACTTCGACAATCTGGCACCAAAACTCCTCCAATTTAAATACACCCAGGGTGTCTCCAAAATATTCTTCGCCTTGACTGTCTCCTATGGAACCTCCAGAACACGAAGCTTCGAGAGAGACGACAATACCGAGGCGCTGTCGACAATCAGAGCTCCCAAACAACGCGCCCCTGCCTTGACAACAGTGCCAAATAGGGACTGCAAAGGTGGCGAAAACGAGGATCGAAGGTCTTGCCGGACACGAACGACCTCCAGGAGCGGGCAGTGTTCAACCAACTGGGCAGCGAGGGCCGGGGACCATTTGTCGTCATGGTACTCGACCAGCAACAGGAAACTCTAAAACATACCGTCAAACACCGGGACGGGAATGAAGCCGGTTCCTCAACTATACTGACACTTCAGGACCGTCACCCGATAAATTGGCCAGGAAACCAGGGCTGAGGCGGCTATGCCGGCTACGGGCGTAGTATTTTGAAATGCAAGATGGGTGTTGGAGCAATTGACGTTCAGGAGCTTGAGGGCGGGTGCTTGTCTCAAGATTGTCTTGAGATGGAGATCGGATTCGATGCAGCTCATCTCTAAGGCCTCCAGCGTGTCATTTACATTTGGATCAGGCCATGTGCTGAACTCACCGATCAATGAAGGGCTTGTCACGCTAGGCGGTAATGACAGGATCCGGCCATTGCAGGTCAAGATGGTGAGGTTCTTAAGACAACTGAGCACCTTGGCATCAGAACCACCACCATAACCACCATCTGCTTCTCCAATTGCTTGCAGTATCACTTGTAGAGCATAAGCGATCTCAGGGGTGTATCCGCATCGAAGGCTCTTCTACCGCGGGTTGCAGAGAATTTGTCTCCGACAGGCTTCGATAAAGAGGGTAATAGAGCGGCGGGTTCTCGTCGCCTTGGCTGTTGCGAGTTCCGTTAATGATTCAGCGCTGTTGTTGAGGTCAGTATCGAAAAGATTCGCTGACTGTGTTCTTGGGTCATATCCGAAAAATACAACTCTAATTCCTATTCTTGGACTAGATGCGTGAAGGACTCCAAGTTAGTGATCAACGACTGACTGCCGACGACTGGCACCGATCCCGCGGCTCCTGTCCCCGCCCCTACCCTGTTCCTGAGGATCGAGCCGAATTGTCATCCAAAGGAGTTGGTGATGGCACTGGTTCAAAGGCATCTTCAAGCCAAGCCTCAATGATGACGGGCATGAAGAGGATCAGATGTCGGATATATCTCGCGTGACGACGGTAGATGTCCTTGCACCATCCGAGCTCCTGAGGATGATTGCGCCTTGAGTGGATAGCATTCGTCAGACCACGGGCTCAATTGGAGGCCTTTGAGGGATCTTTGGAGAAGGATCTCTAGAGATGGGGGATGAAGGTTGAATGACAGGTTTTTGAGACTCAGACGCATTGGTAGAGGCCTGAGTGTGGAAGGTGGCAAACGATTGTGCCTGTGAGTTCCGGGAGATGTCTGGGCTCATCATGTGTGTGTGTGCGTATAGGTGAGTGGGTTAAGGAGAAAAAGTGGTTGATACGTCGTTGTTTTATGAGTGGCGATGGTGTGTGGCAGAAATCAAAATCGGTGGCAAAAAATGGTGGCGCAGGTGAGTTTAGACTTGTCATTTTTTATTTTCAGCCGAATGCCTGGAGAGGATGAGTGCAGATAACAGTACACTTTTACGTATATCGACAGACACACATGAGGCTGAATGGATGATAGCCATCTCATTTCCGTCCTCAATCTTCTTGTTTGGTCAGGCTGCACCATCATCCTCATTCTTTCTCATCCTTGAAAAAAAGTAAAAGTGTAAAAAGATTTGTCCAATGCCGTGGATGACTACAACTGAGGCTGGAGTGAGTTCAAGGACACGATTTAGATACTTGGAGCTACCACTGAGTTATAGATTTTTTTTTTTTTTTTTTTTTTTTTTTGCAGAAATAGGAGACATACCAAGTCTTCGCCGAGGAAACTCCATAGCCTCAGGTACAAGCCTCATCCCAATCCTTCTTCCCCATCAGAGAGACATGTCCTCATTGTTGCTATTTCGTGGAACTCCCCCCCCCCCCGCCTATACTTTATACTTCATACTTCCAATTCCTATCCTATTCGTCCAAACTTGCTTTCTAGTTGTTTTTCTTTCTTCGAAACTATCGCCTTGCTTAGCGATGGGTGAGCAGAAACTGACTGCGTTTGGCGGATACTCGACTCTCCAGGTGTTCGGCAACATCTACATATTTGACACCGCGACCTACAAATGGGCAACTGGAGTGATTTCTCCGAACCCTAATAACGATCCTACCTATGCTACTTCTGGTGATTTCTTTGTCGCTTGGGGAGGTAACAACAAGCCAATTCAATTGTTGTTGTTTCTAGGTTTGCGGCTGGCACTGTTACCCCTTGTCTTTTGTCGGTTGCACTAAACTGTAAACTGAACGCGCACAAGGCCACATTTATTACCTCGCCTACTCACTTATGTATAGGAATTGACGGCCCGAAGGGAAATGTGTCACCCGCCGAGATTCTATTCTACAACATCAAGCTCAACAAATGGATAAAGCAGGCCGAAATCGTTCCTCTTCCTACAAACACGACTTCTTCTTCTTCACCTCCGTCGGGCATCTCAGCTGGTTCAGGAGCCATCAACACTGACCTACCCACCACTGAACCACCGGCTTCCAATAGCAATGTTGCCACCAATGGGATGGTACCGCTGCAGTTGTTGCCATCACCGCCATTGTTGGGTTCCCCATTTACCGTTGCCGTAGGCAAGCAGGAAGAGGACCCACTAAAAGACACTCACAGACGCTCAACCTCAACTCTTTCCCCAACCCTTCCAGCGATAAATTGGAAGATGTACCACCTCACCCATCCCCAAATCCCAGCAACCCTCCCTCTCATCCAACTACAACTACAACAACACCTATCAGGACCCGTACACCTCGCCACACACGGCCTTAGCCGCTCTTATTCACCTCCCTCAAGCTCCTCCTATTCACACGTAGCTCCAGCCTTTTGTGCATACCCCAATTCCGAGGACGTTTGGTTGGTGATATACTGCGTTGACATGCCTACACGACACTTGGACTCTTTCTTTCAGTCCGTGTGCACCGATAACCGATCGAGATGGTACCTTTTTTTTTTTAGTTGTTGTTGTTATTCTGCCTTGCCCTTTTTTGTTGGTTTTCAAACCCGTGTCTGTCCACTTGGACTTATCACTACTATCAACATCAAGTCAAAATGGGCCCGAGGACATACAGTCAGGGTCCGTCACAGTAACGCAAATACCGTCATTCACATCATCGTGTACAAAAAGCCTTCTCAGGCTGAACATGCCGTAAACAAGCTGCAATTTTTCTCAGAGTAAATGATAAAAGAAATGTACATTGTTGGCTAGGGTTGCCTCTATTTAAAAAGCTAAATAGCCATTGGGTGTCTTTACGACAAGGGGACCAGACCACCAACGGGGGCAATGCCATCCCATCCAGAAGGGCATCCAAACTCATACCGACGCTCCCAGAAGGAAAGCGCAGCCGTGAAATGGAAGTACACGCCTCCAAGGACGCAAAGATGCCACAACTGGTGAGAGGAACCCAGATGATCGAACCGGCCGGGGAACAGCTTCTCGGGGTACTGGTTGGCATAAACAAAGACTCCCAGGAGGTAAGAGCCCATCGACTTGAGAAGAGGGAAGATCCACTCCACCGTGGGAGCAGCGCCCTGGATCAGCATTAAGTGGAAGACTGGCAACAATGCCGATGCTGCCATCGAGATGAAGAAAGTGATACGAAGCCAGCGTGTCTCTGTTGATTTGATTCATTCAAGGAAGGGATAAAAAAGAAAGTTAGAAACAAAAGAACTTGTTGTTTTACTGAGATGATGAGCGAAAGGACAAAAAGAAATACCGATGTTCCGGTACATTATTATTTTTTTCTTCACAATCAAGATAAAAAACACAAACAGACCCTGACAGACCCACTGACCCCACAAAAAAAAAGACAAGAGGAATGTAAGTAATACCTTTCTGATCGAACCAGGACAACCAAGGGATGACAACACCAGCAACACCAAACATGGCGGTGGCAGCAATGTACGAGTTGCGGAAGGTTGACTCGCAGTAGAAACCATAGTACTCAGTCACAACAACACTGGCAGCAATCAAGACCGAGATACCGACATAGTCCAGACAGGCCATGCACTTCATCGTGCCTTCATGTGCAATCTGAGCAAATGTGTGCCAGAGCGAAGACATGAGGAGGCACTTGTATACAGCCAAGAAAAAGACAAGGAAGACCAGCTTGTCATATCCATCTGCGGGCACATAGGGAAGGTTATATGTTGGGGTCATGGTCGTAGTTGAAAAGTATGGGTTGGATCCTGAAAAGAAATAGATGCCGACGGCCAAGAAGTAAAAGAAGCCAAGAAGATGGGTCCAGATGTTGCCAGACTCGTTGTGGACGTAAAAGATGGACTTGAAGCACTGTGTCTTTGAGGAGAGGAAGCGATAGCCTGAAAGGATGTACTTGTTCTCCTGCCACTGCTCAGGCAATTCCTCGAAACGCAACAGCCTCTTGGCGCCTGCGAGTGCAGCCCGTCGAGGGGCGTCGATGGTGTCGATGGTGTAGTCAATAATAGCACGGCTGTCGACCTTATCAAGCATATCCATGGCGTCGTCCATGCGCTCGAAAGAAGTCTGTTCGAGCTCGACATACTTGTCCTCGAGAATGGAAATGGCTGTGCTGAGCTTGTCCTTGAGGGTCGACTTTGCCTGGAGAGCGTGCTGGTAGGTCTGTTCCATGATCTTGAGGGTTGCGTGGATCTTGTCATCGAGGGAGGGCATTTCGAGAGTGGCATAGGTCTCTTCAAGCTGGCGGAGGGTGAGATCAACCTTTTCGAGGGATGGGGCCTCGATGGATCTGAGTTTTGATTCGATCTTGTGGAGAAGGGTGTCGAGCTTGTGGAGAATGGCGGCGTCGATGCCTTCGAGATCGAGGGGCATGTGAGGCATATGAGGCATATGAGGGAGCATGGAGGCGGCCTTGTCTGCAACGGACTGGACACTCTTCCTGACGGAGCTCGAGCGGGTTCTCTTTTTCAGTTCAGCCATATTGTTATCTTCTGGTGGTTGATAGTTGTTGGTTGTTAGTTGGTGGCGATAGGGGAGGGATAGGGGAGAATAGGGAAGGATAAAAGATTATGAAGTATAAAAAATGCAAAGAGTGGAGAGTGAGAGTGAGTGTTAGAGTGTAAGATGCAAAAGAGTGAAAGAGGGAAGGAAGGATGGTATGCTGGATGTAAGGGAGTGAAGGATGCAAGAATAATAAAAAGACGGGGTGTATGTGTGTGTGTAGAGAGAGAGAGAGGAAGGTGATGAGAGCGAATGAAGAGTGAGAGCGAAGAGAAGAGCGAAGAGAAGAGAAGAGGTGGAAGAGATGGAAGGAATGATCGGATAGAAGGAAGAAAGAGAAAAGGAGGAGGAGGAAGGAAGGGAAGGGAAAGGAAAGGAAGAGGGGACTCGAAAGGGATGGATGAGAAGAAGAGAAGAGAAGAAAAGAAGGAAAGAGGAGGAGAAGAAGAGGAAGTAGAGGGGAAAAGTGATCACCCAGAACTCACTGACCCACTAGCACAAGTTGCACTCTCGAAGGAAGGGAACGAAGGAAGGAAGGAAGGAAGAAAAAAACCCGCCTCGGAGAGTGAACGAGAAGCAGTCATGGAAGTGCAAGGAATGAAATGAGCTGACACGGACAGCTCAAGGCAAAAGTTCATCCTGGCCAATCACGTCGGACTCCTTTGGCTGCCTTGGCTGAGCTGGGCTTGTCTCTCTCTCTCTCTGACAACACAACAACAAAAAAAAAAACGGCCAGACAGAGCAGACAGGTTCAAAAGGCGAACAATGCGAAAAAGAGCGCATGCGCAGCGTGGCACTCAAGGTTCAACTCTACTGGTACACTCTTAGTCTCTGTTTCTCTGACCAACATGCCTTCAGCAACACAAGTATAAACATACAAACGAATCAAAATGCTCTCTTTTTTTTTTTTTCTCGTCCTTTCTTCTTTCTCCATCTTGGCTTGGATAGGCTTTACTAATGCATTGGACCTTGGACCATTGAGAACATATCTTTATTTTTATGAAGAGTACCCATAGAGGTACCAATACCCAGCTATGACCTAATTAATACTAATACAGGACTCAGAAAATAGCAAACCAGGATTCCCTTCTACATCATCGTCATTATCATCATCATCATACTTCATTAACACATGTAGGATATGTCCCTCCCCCGTAAGCAGCCGTACAAATACACCCCTTTTTCATCTCATCGCCGTTTTTTTTTTTTTTTTTTTTTTTTTTTTTTTTATTTCCTTTTTTCTCGTCGTCATCAAAACAACCGAGCACAGACAGTCAATCCTTTGTTTGCTTGTCCCTTCTTTTTCTTTCCCTTTTTATGATTTTCACACCCACACATTCTCACTCCTGCCTCACCCTCCATTGTCCGTCCTTCCCTCGCTGTACAATCACGACGCATGATGCAAGACAAAAGGTGTCCAACCACCATGTGGCTCATGCATTGGCCAGCAAAAAAACTTTTTTTGCCAAAGTTTTTTTTTTTTTTTTTCTTTTGTCGATGTTCAGATGCCATTGAAGTGTGACAGGGTAGACAAAGTTCACTCTCACACTCATTCTCACATCCTATCTCTTTATCCTTCATAACCCATATTTTTCTTTTTTTTTTTCACAGTTGTTGAGGGCTGGGGGAAGGGTTGGGTGGTTTGAGCGGACCAGGGGATGAAAAGGCGGAAAAAAAGGAGAAAAAAGAAAAACGCCGAGATAACCTTAGTTAGTGATGTTGGGTGAACATATCAGCGGCCAATTGGATCGCATCCATGTTGACACGACCCCATTCAGCGCACTCATAGGATTTGAGGATCAAGATAACTACCTGTTGACTCCTTGTTTTTGTCTTTGTGTGAGAGATTATTGCCCGCATCTTTCCTGCTTTTCATTACTCATGAAGAGAGACCAAAGGGAGGAGGAGACAGGGGGTGCGTCAGGTTTGACTGAGACGTCCGCTCTGGACTGGCGGTGACATGACAAGACAGACACACGGTCTAGCAAATCGTGGGGATGGCAGGACTAACAGAGACAGCTGGAGTAGTGGGAGAGAAGGGAGAAGGAACAAGAATAGTAAACAAATAAACAACTTTTTATCGATATGATCAATGATAGCAAGTACTCCTTGCTACGCAGTCAGCAAGTAACATTGAAGAGAAGAAAGAATTTGTGGGGAAGCGAGGAGAAGGATGAATGAGAAACCCAAGATGGCAATTGGTCTATCGGGACAAGAGCATAGCGCTAGTGTTTGGAAGGACAACGAGTGGAGTGAATGTTACGGTAAATACGGGTGTAGATGTCTTTGTGAGCAGTATGTCTTGGACCATGGTCCCTGCTGAAGAGGCGTTAAATACTCGTATGGGGCTTCCTCGGTTGTTTTCTATGAGATGTTTTGTTCGCTCAGGGCGCGCAATGAATAATAGCATTGTGGAGTGAACCAATGGCGAGTTGTAATTTGGTGGGATCTAGAAATCCAGTTTTGGAACACCTGTAGCGATTACAAAAATAAAAAATCTTCCTTCTGTCATCATCATTGCTAGGATTGATCGCCCTCTTGTTCTTATTAGTATTTAATTAGAGAGGCAATTGCCACTTCTTCCTTCTTCCTTTTCTTTTTGTTTTCTGTTATTATTTACATCATACCCCACCACCCCTTCACACAGTAACAACACCGCTGCAACCTTTTTACTTTTTTATCGTCGTTGCTACCTCTCCCCTCTCGCTCTCTCCACTCTTCTCCCTACTCCATCTCACACTCACACATATCCACATACACATACACATACATTCCATAAAATAAAAGATGGCCGTCGATCACATCCAACAACATGCAAAGGACAACGTCCTTACCATACAGGAATATCAACAACAGCTGCAGCGGAAAAAGGGTGCCCAATTCAAGGGCACCCTTGACACCTCCCTCGCTCAACGCGCCCTTGCCCAACATCTGAAATCATCATCTACCCCTTCCTCAAAATCAGACTCCCATTCCTCCTCTCACTCACCTGCAACAACCCCCTCATCGGTATCATCACCGAGGAAGCCCCTCGTCTTCAAGAAACCAACAAATCACCAATTCTCCTGGTCAGAGCTCACAAAGATGGTCGCCTCCAAGGATCTCGGTCCCATGGGTCGTTCCGAGGCCGTCCAAGCCGCATACCAAAAGGCTATCAAGCGCAGGACGAAAAAATACGGCTCCCCCGACGAATATATCCGTCAGCGGATACTCCACTGGCCTCCCGCCGAAAAGACAGACAACAACGACGATTCTTCTCCCCCTCACTCTTACTCTGACGGAAACGAGTCCTCCTCTTCCTCATGCTCATCGTCCCTCTCCCCTCCTTCATCCCCCACCGGTCCTGTCGACCCGCTTGAGGTCAACCTGAAAAAGAATGAGTTCCCTTACTCGGTCAAGCCGGGCATTGAGCATTGGTTGATCTGGTCCCGCCAACCCTTGACAGACGAGGTCTGGATCCGTCGGTACCTTGAAGAGAGATTGCCCGGTCGCGATTACTTATTCTTTATCAACCCTCCAGAGCTCCGCAGTGTGCCCACAATTTCGCATGTCCAGGTCTTTACCAAGGGTGAGGGCGAGGTTCTTGATGAGGAGGATATGGAGCTCAAGAAGGAGGAGAGGGAAGCTGCCGCTGCTGCCACTTCTCCTATTTCTGCCGTTGCCGCTGCCGAATAGCCTTTTCTCGTTTCTCCCTTCTTTACTCTCCACTCTCAAACATACCACACTCTCCAACAAACAACAGCATACAAAAACAAATTCGCATTCAGAACACAGCAAATAAACAAAGAGCATCATCCCCTTCGGCATCTTGCATTTGGTAATAGTCGGCCTTCATTCCATTTTCCCATTTGTCTCTTTTCGTGTGCCTGTTATGTGGTCTTTTTAACACTAGGAGTGGCGTGGGAAGGGGAGCAAGGGACGAAGGAGAGTATGAAAAGAAGGAGGGATGGATGAAAAATAAGGAGGATGAGCAATTGTCCTCCATTTTCCTTCGCCTACCATTCTTTCTCCCTGTCTCCTTGTTGATGAAAAAAAGAGGGGTGTGAACAGTGTTGCATTCTTCATTTCCTTCTCGTTCTGAGAAGGCGTGTTTCTTCCTCTGTTCCCTTTTTCTTTTTCTTTCTTGCTTTTCCTTGACTCCACTTGCCTCCCATTCCTCCCATTCCTCCCATTCCCCTTCATTCTCCTTCATTTCCCAACCTTGAATCGACCTGTTTGCAGTGACAAAGCAAACAACAGGACGCATAAAGAGAAAGATTTTTCCATACTCAGCCAGGATCTCCCACTGTTGTATGACATCAGGGTGCCTAATCTGAAAAAGTTATCTGCCACCAATCAGCACCCATTCGCCTTCTGATCAAACCCTCTTTCTTGTCTTTCTCCCATCCTCCCTCCCTCCCTCCCTTCCTTCCTTCTCTTCTCTCTGACTCGTCTCTTTGTCAGCCAGCCACCAACGCGGAAGAAAAAGGCGCTTCTTTTACGGTCCGGACGGAAAACGGAGAAGAAAACCCAAACAACAAGCGGAAGCAACCCTCCATTTTCCCGCGTGGCAGAACACCAACTACCGCCAACTGCTCCGATCCTCTGCCTTTTTTTTTTTTTTTTTTTTTTTTTACTGTGAGCGTCAGTCAGCTTGGCCCCACCCTACTCTACACAAAAGCGCGACGCAGTGCTACTCTTTCGCAAGTCGTCTAGAAGTCGCAGATCGCAGACTAGAAGGAAGACACGCTCGACTATTCAATAACGCAACTCACCACACCCAGCTCCAGGTAATTACACAAGAAAAAGAAATGAAAACGCTTTGACGAGACAATGGATACTCCAGTCGGTCCAACGCATTACTATCCTCAAATGCAAAAACGTGTACAAGAGAAGGAATAACGAAGAAAAAGAGAAGGCGCGCGGGAGGAAGAGCATAAACATACCAACCATTGCCCTTCTTCTCTCCTTTTTGCCCATCCCCCATTGTCCGCTTTAGCGTTTTCCTTACCGCCATCTCCGATACAAAAAAAGGAGGGGATTAAACAAAGATCAACAACAATCAACTATGGCTCAAATTCAGGTTCAGAAGGCCCTGGAGAAGCCTCTTCGAGGTCCGCCACACCAACCACCATCAACCCCCACAAAACCGCCACCAGCAAGCCCATTTGTCTCGGGAAAAGGAGAATACGAGCGAATTGAGATCTCCACTGAGACTGCGACTCCAGCTGTAACTGGGAGAGCGGAGAACGACATCACTAACATCAACACTACCTGGAACAATAGCAGCAACGGCAGTAACATCAGTAACAACCGTCTCTTTGATGAGCCTTGCAGGGTCCATGTGGAGTGCTCAATTATCCCTAGAGCAGTCGATGGAGGACGAAATGGAAGAGTGCCAATGATAAAGGTGGAGGAGGAGGGATCATCCTTGATCAAGATATTGTCGAGTCATACAGGAGCGCGGGAGGCCATTCCTAGGAAAATGCGCCGTTACTTTCACAATACATTCTACATTACTGGATTAATCTACTCGAACAACCAAGGACGGCAACAACAAGAAGATCGCGTTACTGCCGGGTGGAAGAAGCGACATCTCACTCGAATGAAGGGATGGAGAACAGTGTTGGCACTCATTGTCCTGGCCAGTTCTGTCACTGCAGCAGCCGCAGGAGGAGATGGACCAGGAGGAGCAGGGCCGAAAGGATATGCACGACTCGAGAACCCGGCCGGAGTAGCATACGACCCACTCCAACCCCACACCGACCAACTATTCCTCCCCATAGTCGCCGGTGTCCCACCATCACCTTCACCAATTATCGCCAACAACAGCAACCCTGGCGCGCTATTTAAAGAACAACAAGACTACAGAAAGCGCCTAGAGAGGGAGCGATTCGAACGCGAGGGATCCTTCTATGTCGAACTGACGCCTCACGAACGGCGACGCGCCGCTTTTGCGGCCTATGCATCTGATACCGGCGGTGTGACGGGGAGGACGCGGTACTTGAAGGAGCCCTTGCCATGGGAAGGAATAGAGGATGAAGATGAAGAGGTCGATCAAGATGGGTTGGATGGGAACGGGATTGATGATGAGGATGAGAATTTTTTGGGATGGTCGTATTCTCCTTGGGGTGGCGAGTTCCGGTATGAGATCTCGCCTGACGCCGACGCCGATGGTGATAATGGTTATGCTGATGATGACGAGTATTATTACAAGGAGGACGAAAGCGTAGAGAGAAGGAGGGGAGGACCTAGACGTAAGTCGCGTCTTGCCTTGTCACGACCCCAACAGCAGCAACAACGCCAACAACAGAGGGACGAGTCCTTGTCCATGACGGCGGTCGATAATGATGATGGGTCATCTGTAGTCGACGAACAGGACTACTTACGACTCGAACTCACTGCTCACCCATCCCAGAACAACGATAATAAGGACACTATCGCACAGGTCAAGGAGGTGACCCAAACACTCAAGATGGAAAAACCGGGTGAATCTGGAGAATCAGTGACCAACCGAGACCCTAACGTCATCGACAACATCCAAGAGGCGGCTGTGGATTCACAGGTCTGGGATGCTGAGGGTTCTGCCCAACAAGGGAGTTCGACTGGAGTCAACGGCAATACTCAGGAGTATTTTGAGATGCCTGTTTCTGGATCTGTCGATACCGCCGCAGACCGAAAGGAGAAGGAAGATGTGAATGTACCAGGAAGAGCCGATGGTGGTCGTTCGTTCGCGGCAGAGCAGCCCAAGCCAAAGGACATGGGATCAGAGACGACATTGCTGGACGTGGGCAGATCGACAGAGGCAGAGGTGGAAACGGTGCGACCCAAGTTGGACCAGATCGATTTGATGGGCCATGAGGCTGAGGTTGAATGGCTTCAGGAACAGGATGAAATTCAAAGCGTCCGGAAAGCAAAGCATAATCGACGCCCGAGTGGTGGCTACGAGGACGACTATGACGAGGAAGAAGACTACAATGATGAAGTAGATGATGGGCATATGCAAGTGGAGGAGGGAGAGAAACGAGGCGACGAACAGCAAAACCAGGATGCCGATGGAGAAGAAGGAGAAGGGCCAGGTCCTTTGTCGGATGAATTCCCTCTGGATGACCTCAACTGGCACAAGAAGCACGGTAATTAAAATCAAACAGAGAGAGAATGGAGGAACCCACTTAAAGGCATCTTTATCAAGTCTCTCTAACCAAAGCACTCTTTTATGTCGACAACAAGCTACCTTTTTTTTTCTAACGTTTTATTCATCTCTTTTTACATAACTATAATATGTTCTCAGGAGGACTGAACCCAAAGCACTCACGAATCTACAAGTCCCAGCACAACCCAGACAAACACAACATTAACCGCGCAGAACGACCCCAAGACCGCGACGAGGACGGAACCGTTTTCCCACACCTCTACTCCAAAGAGCCCTACAGCGCCATTGTTTATCCAATTATTCTCCAGAATCCTCTTTCTCCTTTGGGGTACATCGCCTATAATCGTCAGGGTGATCGGGTGATGGATTTCAGTATGGTCGGATGGAATGAAGGGGATACCGAGTTACCGGATGCGACCAAAGATGTTCCAGTCATAGAGAGTCTTTTCCCGAGGCCTGGGGCGGATAAAGATACCGATACGGGCGATGATACGGAAAGGATTCAGGAGGCTTTGGATCGGGTTGGGCAGAAGACTAGAGAAAGTATTGTGCAGGGGAAAACGGTGGTGCCGACGGGAGCTTTGGCCCTTGGGAGGGGAGTGTATCGGATTTCGAAGCCGTTGAAGATCCGGGATAGTGGGATACTGTTCCGGGGAGATCCTGTTGGTGGGTCGAGGATGATTTGTCAGTGGGAACCTACAGGGCCGCGATATGCTATCGAGATCGAGTAAGTTTGAGGTTATTTGATTGTTCATGCGCACATTTATTTTCTCCACATTCCAAAAGAGCGTGTGAACCACTAACATGGTCGAAACTTATATCTAATCTTTTATAAGAGGACAGAAGGATACGATGCTGCATGACACAAGAGTCCCCGTAGTCTCAGACTACATCCCCGTGGGCTCCTTCTTTCTCGCCCTAGACCCCACCTACCTCCCAGAATCGACCCTCACCGTCGGCGACCAAATCATGGTCACCCGTATCGGGAACAACCGTTGGATCGAAGATATTGGCATGAACGATTTCGGTTCCTCCAAGAAGGGTGTAAAACCCTGGAAAAAGATGCGCGCTCACATGTTTCGAACCATTCGATCCTTGGATCCGCTTACAGGGATTGTTCAACTCGACGCGCCACTGCCGATTTCAATCCGACGGCATTATGGAGGCGGGTGGGTGACGAAATATGAGGACCACAAGATCCGAGCTGTTGGGGTCCAGTTTCTGGATTTAGTGTTCCCTAAGAATATGGGGAGGACGACGGAGGATATGTTGGATGAGAAGGGGCGAGGGAGTGAGGATTATCGGTTCTCGTATGAGATTTTTGCGAATTATGCGTTCAGGCTTGATATGGCCGCACATGTGTATTTCTCGCATATCACTACCGCGTTCTTCCACAATTTCATCTCCGTCGGGTCGGATGTACACCATGTTACTCTGGACTCTGTGGTACATTCCTACCCAAACGACATGCTCTCTGGTCAATCCGCCTTCCAACTGTCGGGCCAACTCGTCCTGATCAAGAACTCCCTCTCCCAAGGATCATTCCACTTTTTTGTCAACATCAACCACGTCCCCGGCCCAAACGTCGTCCACCGAGCTCAAGCAATCAACATTGGAAAACCTCACCAACCCCTCCCTCTCGATTTCGCACCAGGAGAAATAGGCCCTCACATGAAATTCTGTACAGGCCTCCTATTCGATCAAGTCGTAACCGACGGTTCCATCCAAATCGTCAACCGCGGCGACATGGGTACCGGCCAAGGTTACTCCGGTGCGAATTCGGTCATCTGGAACTCAAGGGCGAGGGAAGGGGTGTTGACGCATCGGGCCAAGGGATTCCAAAATTTTGTGATTGGGAGTGAGGATTTTGAGGCGGAGAATCGACAGCCGGGGGATTCTCAGGGGTGGAAGGAGCATTTGGGGAGTGAGGTGTTGCCGGGGAGCTTGTATTTGAGGCAGTTGGCGGATCGATTGGATCGGAGGGCTAAAGGGTGGGTTTCTTAGAGACTTTTTGTTGTTGAAGGGAGGGAGGGAGGGAGGGAGGGAGGGAGGAGGAGTTGAAGGGAAGAAGGAAGGAGGAAGGAGAAAGGAGGAAGGAGGGTTGGCGTTTGTCGTTTTGTTGGAGGTCGTTGGTTTGCATAACATGCAGAAATATAAATAAGACCGTTGACTAATAAGATCAGGGCATATGTCACACAAACGTGGACAGGGGTTTCAATTCCATTCCAAACATGGAGTAGATCGAAGACAGGAAAAAGAAAAAGGATAACACTAAATGGAATGCGCCGCAGACAAAACAACAAACAAACAACAACAGCAAACAACAGACAACAGGCAACAATCAACAAGCGACAACACTAAAGAGAAAGCAAAAAAAAAAAAAAAAAAAAAAAAAAGGCAAAAAAATGGTATGATTTGTTTATTATGTAGGTATGACTCCTCGAAATCCTCGACATCCTCGAGCTCCTCAACGACAGTGCTGCTCAGTTCAACAATCCAACCTCCTTCAAATACAAAGCCTGGTTATCCTTCTGCTCCTCAATCTCCTTAGCCGTAGCATTGAGCTTCAACTGGCCATACCAAAGCGTAAAGAACTCCGTGAACTTCACCAACCGTTCCCGTTCAAATCCAAATCGGATGTACCCCACCAACGCCTCGCTTTGATGAATTGTCGTTGACAAAATCACCCTCTTAAAGCCCTGCTTCTTTGCAGAATCCTTCAAGGTCTGCATCAAGAGCTTGGCGACTCCCAGGCGGCGGTAGTTGGGGTGAACGGAGAGACGGCGTAACTCGGCATCGAATTCTGAGGGCTGTTCAAAAGTGGAGGCAGGAGAACCTTGCTTGATGTGCTTGGAGAGAAGGGATTCGGCATGTGCAGCAACGTCGTCGAGGGAGATGCAGCCCAGGACCAGTTGTGGGTGGGATTCGAGACATGCGACCCAGAACTGCGATCTGTTCTTCTTTGGTGTTGTTGCTGACCTGTTGCCTGTCTTGTCCTTGTCTTGCTTCTCAACGGGGGAGACATCCTTCTGGTAGTAGGCGACAATATCGCCCAAATCCTCTTCCAAACAACCCTGGAAATAAATCTGAGTATCTTTCTGGTTACTGGAATAGATCGAATAAACCGTTGCCAGCGTCACCAAGACCGTAATTCCAGCTCCCAGCAAAATGAATGACGGCTTCAAGAACTGACCCACCATCCCCTGGATAGTCGTCGGCTCCATCAAAGCCTCCTGCAGCGTCCTAAAATCTTCCAGCACTCCTCCTGCTCCTTTTCCTGTTCTTGTGGTAGAGTTGTTGACGGCGGAGAGGGTGACGAGGAGGAGTTCGAGGACGAGGGTATAGGTCAGGGATTTGGCGAGGATGGAAAGGGCGGTGGTACGGTGGCGGACGGTTTTTTGGAAGATCCGGTCACCGACCGTGGTGAAGCCTAGGAAGAGGGTCTCGAGGACTTGGTCCCTGTCTGCTTCTGTGTATGGGCGGATGCGGATCGCTGACTTGTCAATCATTCTTGCTGTATCAGGGTGGGTTTGTGTTACTTTGTGTGGAAGAATGCGGATAAGAGGATTGGAGTGAGTGGAGTATGGTGTGGAGGGTTGTGGAAGGTGAGAGGAGGATAGGAAGCTGATGGTAAATGGGAAGTGTAGAGGGAAAGCACAAAGAAAAAAGAAGAAAAGAAGAAAGAAAAAGAGAGAAGCCAAGCACTACAACAAATATTATACATGACTCCATCCCAAAGGGCGGCTTCAACTTTCAGGTCCGCCTTATGTTTTCTTCGAGTGGAGCATAACAAAAACGGACGGATCTTGATCTTGGCTTCCTCTATGTGTTGTTTGTGTGGGTGACTGGGAAAACTCGATCCGCAGACGATAATGAAAAGAGGAGAAAAAAAAATTCCAAGTCCCGCCCACTTGTGTTGAATCCATCTTATTGAAAATATACAAGGCTACTACGCCGCCTCTGCGCACCTCAAATCCCTAGCTTCTTTCCTCTCTCCTTCGGCACTCCTTTCCGATCTCTCATTTGTCAAACACACACACATACACAGACATATTCACGCCACATTCATTCATTCCCATGAAGCCTCCTGCAGTCCCCGCATCCCTCTCCCGCGCAGCACGAAAGATCTCTGTCAAGGACGGACCCAATCTCGAATATGTAAACCGCTGTTCACTTTCATGCCATTCCCACATCCATCCTTAAAAACCTGAATGAGCTCGGGGAATCAACAACAACAAATGACGCTTGAACTAATCTCCGGACTCTCACTCCTTTTTTCCACTATTCATCTTCCTAATTATTAATACCACCCCCTCAAAATAAGTTCCTGACTCGAGCAAGAGTACTGTCGTTGTACAGAGAGATTCAGAGGACGCTCAAGGGGGTCAAGGACCCTCGGGACCGTCAAGAGCTCCAGCATTGGGCTCGATCCGACTTTGAGCGGTTCCGCCACGAAACCAACCCTGTACGCTGAACATATTAACCGGTTTCTTCAATTAGCAATTTATACCTTTGTTCCTTCCTTCTCTTGTTGCAATCTTCATTATTTACTGATAACGTTTTTTAACTCCCACAATAATGGCATACGTATTTAGGACAAGATCAAGTCGCTGATCTCTCAGGGAAAACATCAGTTCCATGCTCTGCAGACCAACCTCACCCTCTCTTCCACCATTGCGCCACCAAAAAACAGCAAAAAGTAATCTCCTTTCACAATCACCCATACCCTCCTTCACTCCTCTTTTTACTTCCATTCTCAGCAACCGCCCGTTATCATCCATCATCAACTACGCACGCTCACACATTCGTATTGCCAACTTGTACTATAGCATATTCAACAACAGCGATAATAAATCACACTGTCTTTGTATCGATACACTCTGGACATTACGGTTGTATTTACTTTTGTTGTTGTACATAAGTTGTTGGACGTGTGTGTATTCTAGGCTGACTATTTGATCGCACATTGTTCGCACATATCCTTGTTCAATTGACCCGTCAAGGCGCTTATTCTCCTCGGTAGACAACAATGTTCTTGTCGGTCTCATAGACCTTGAGCTCATGGAGCTCATATGTCTCTGATGGAGGCAGGTGCTCCTTGATGCTCTCCCACAAGAATACTGCCAGGTTCTCAGTTGTACTAGTTGAAGACAAAAAGAAAATAGTCTGGGATAAGTCATTTTGGAACAAATGGATTGTAGAAAAGTTTTTTTTTGTTTGCTCGGGTGAGCAATTGACACAGCAAAATGGCCTCCTGACGTTGCACATGTGTGTGTGAATGTGCCCGGGTGCTCTTATTTTACCTGGGTGTGGAGTGAAAGTAGGGGACGTCGATATCCTAACCGAGTTATTTCGGATGAGTAAAGCACAAAAAAATGTTAACAAAAGGAAAACCAAGCCCAAGCATGTTAAATGAAATGACGACAAAATAGACAATTTCAGCGAAAAGTGAAAGTATATGAACATACAAGGTTGCGGTGGTCGCACGGGTCCATGACGGCGGTCTGTAGAGTCTTCTTCAAGTCTGTGATGTTGATCACCATGCCGGATACTGGGTTGATCTATATTCAGCACAAAGGTCAAGCGAGGAGAAAGTCATGCGGGAAGAATAAGAGAGAATGTCAGTAAAAAATGAGAACAGTAGTAAATGTGTATTGATTGCTGCCTTCCTCCTCGTATTGTTTTGCAATTGCATCCAGCTTAGATTCCATGTGCAGATGTCTTGGGGGGGTTTTTTTTTGGTTCCTTTTTTTTACCTGTCCCTTTATCGTCACTTCAACTATGAAAAGAAGACCAAAAGAAAGGAGAAAAAGGAAGGGTGTGTGAGTTGGTTATATTGATCACTTTTCTTCATTCAGTAACAAACTTGCTTACAAGTGGATGAGCCTGAGAGTGGATGAATTAACACCTTTGTAGTTGTGTCCATGACCAGAAGTGTGGTTGCATTTGCCGTAGAGGGCAATGTTCTCTGCTGCGCTTAGGTGGACCGAGTTGAGTCGGTGTGCGGCCGAGAAGCGCTCGATCCTTGTGACATAGCCGATGCGAATGGGTGTTGAGCTTGTCATCGTTATGTTGTCCTTTGTTCCGTGTTGAAGGAAGAAAAAGGGTAAAAGGATGGCGAAGAAATGGAAGAAAGGAAAGTGGAGAAAAAAGGAAAGAGAGAAGAGAAGAGAAGTTTTGGTTGGGAGCTCTTTTCAGCCGGCGAATAGGCGAATTAGTTGGAGGTATCCGTGGGGGCGTGGGAGAGCTGAGGGATTCAAAGTGAGTGAGTTTTGTGTGCCTGCGTTTTTTTTTTGTGTCCAAGCCACGGATGGCAATTCACCTGCTTGATTGTTCCCACTCCAAGAGTCAAGACAGGCACAAAAACAACGCGTGGTATCCAGCTTTAGCTCGTACTTACATTCGCCACCCATCAATCCCTCCAACAAACTATTCTCACACACTACATTCTCCTAGCCCCTTTTTACTCTTGTACACCCCCAACAATACAGAAAAACAGAAACAATGGACGTGCAGGAACACACAGCAGACGCCCAACAGCAGGATTCTCAGGACTGGGAATGGGTTGAGGAGACAGAGTACATCGTCCTCGACTTTGGTGGCTCAAATCTCGATGCATCCGACATGGAGCAACTCACTACTAAAGGATACAGTCTCATCGTAAGTGAAGCCACATACTTTACTTCATCCCGCTCAGTTTGCATACAGCGATAGTACCGTGTGTAATATACCGCAGCCACAAAAACGCTTGCTAATCCAAGCAAACTATCGCGTGTGTTATAAACGATTGTTAGGGTTTGGAGACAGAATCGCCGTATTTCAGATGCGGAGCTCACACATTCAAGGGCTGCTTCGAGGAGAACGCATTCACCGAGGACTTGATCTTTAACATGAAAGGTATACCACATTTTGACTACACTTCCTCACATTAGTAATTATTTCAAGGCGCATTTCCAAACTAACAAGATCTATCCCTTTTCCTTTGACAAAATAGTTCGCGAGGACGTCGAAGAGGGTATGGAGGACAGCGAGGAAGACAACACGGATGCACTCGACCTTTTGACCATTACCACCAAGCGCGTCATCTTTGACCCTGTAGAGTTGGTCCGGAACGAACGTATGGCGTCCGTCGATATTGACGTTCTTGTCGAGAACAATCAACCTCAACAACTGGACGAAGCTGCCTCCAAGGCACTGGCGAGAGGCTCGTCACAGTCTATCTGGAAGGCTGCTCGACAGGCTGCTGGGATGTCTACTGTTACGAAACGGAATCGGGTGATAGGGACCAACACTGTGGTGAACAAATCAAACGGGTCTGGAGTTACAAAGAATCGGCAAGCTGCAGCGGGTTCACAAGGAGGAGAGGCACCAACAACAGAAGCGACAGGAGGATCAAGATCAGCATCAGCAGCAGGGACTTCTGGAGCAAGTGAAGATGCCCCTATGGAATTAGATTGATCCATTTTTTTTCTTTGGAATTCATATGCACCAACATCTACCATACAGGAAATACGGGTCGCCGGCGACTCCTCTTTTTCTCTTTGCATTACTTCACGCTCTCACTAATCTAAGGCATCAATTTTCCGACAATTCTGCGGCCGCCCTTATGCTTTGCCGACAGTTTCGCTTGCACTCGTATACTCCTGAAGCGAAGACGAGCTGGCGTTTCTCTCGCGACATTAGGAGGCAATGAGGTCAGAGCGAACAGCTTTCTGCCCGCTGGCACCATGACTCGTAATAAAAGTGTGAATTATAAAGCTTTTCCTTCATGCAATGACGATATCATGGAAACGGTATGAATCTCATGGCTGCCGTTTTTTTGTGTCTTGTTTGTGCGAGATTAAAGTGGTTAGGTGAACGAAAGCTATGAGAGATAGAGATGAGCAAAAACAAATGAAAAAGCAAAGAAGCTAGTCAAGGGTCCTGATAAACTTGGCAAGATTGCGCGCTTTCTAGATCTGCTCCTCGATGGATGGTCATGCCATCCGCTCACGGAGTCCAATCGGACCAGGACCAGCATGTCGAACCATGGCCAGGAACCGTCTCACGATCTTCTTCTCCCTGATGAAAGTGGTCTTGCGCCCATCAACAAGTTGATGGTTTTAGCGGCGCGGACTAGTCTCCAGAGCCCACACTGAGGGTCGACTGGCCTCCGACTTCATAAACTTGTCAAAGACCAGACGAAAATGTCCTAGGGAGTTCTGAATACATCTTCGCAGTAGTGACATAGGTGGTGGCGACTTTGGCAGGGTCTGGTTGATCGTATGAGCGTGCGACGAGATCGAACGCCTGGTCAATACCATCATCCTTGAAGAGGACAGAGGATTTACCCGCATCTGCTCCGTCCTCCTCCTCCTCCTCCCGGCCTCAGCATCCACATCCCGAGACTATCCTACATTACCAGGCGGGGCTTGTCTTTGGGGAGCTCGGTGTGGTTGGAGGACTGGGTGAGCTTGGAGATCGGTAGTATGCTGTACTTGAGACTTGACAATGTTCTCTAGATGGCGGATGCACTCGTGCAGGATCTCTTGCGTTTTATTTTAACGGTCTCGGCTAAGTCAACGGGAGCCAGAGTTAAAATATTATTTTTGATGGCGAATCCTTAAATGACCGCCCATTGCATAGTTCCACAATTCATTGTGTTATTGATGAGATCAACAGTGGAATAGGACGGCCGTTTGTTGTGTCTATCCCAGGGGTTGTGCAGAAGTTTTTTCGGGGGAGGGCGCCTGGCTTGTAACCCTGCTTCTTTTTAAAGAGAACACAGGCAAATCAAAAAATAAAAACTTTGTTTAGATTTAAATGTCTTTGAGTGTAGGTTCAAAGGAAGATGGCGTGTTAAAGCCTCTTTGGACTTGTCGAATGGACCCTGTAGATCATTCTGTGTAAAGTACCAAACAATGCGCTGTGTTCCAATTCGTCGATAATGATCATTTAAAGGTTGCTGAGTGAAGGAGACGATACTTGAAGCGCTTAGGGGATGAGTATCGCGATCCGGACACTGCAAATAATGCTTGTCACCTCTAGGATTGCGCGCGCTTTTGTTTGTCTGTCTGTAGTTGTTGGCTACTGCTTTGCTGGTAGTTGTCGTGCTACCTTGATCCTACAGGGAATAAGAGAGAAGGGTGCTTAGATGCAAGTCAGTACAAAAAAAATAAACTCCTCTTTTTTTCATGCTCACCCTCGGATAAAAAAGTCTCCGTAAAAGTGAAATCCGGCAGCATGATTGCTCATCAATCCCTGCCTTCTCATCTCACTCTTTTCTTTCTTATTCCTCAAAGAAATATATTCCCTCTACCTATCTCATGTACCCTGCTTTGTTTACTCGAACAAGTTTACTGTCTACTTATCTCCAGTTGCCCAACTGATGCTCAGATAAAAAAAAAAGTAAATGGGATGAGAGGTTCTTTTGATTCATAAAGAAGGGCGTTGCAGGTCGCGTGTAAAGGAAGAGCAGCTTTGAGAGGTGAGATATCCTATCCCACATCTCACATCTCACATCCCACATAGTCAAGCTAAGCTCAGTGCTGATACTGAGTTCATATCCCGCTTGTCAATGTTCAGGCGCAGTCCACTTCAGGCCCTTCAGGGACAGTTTTTTTTTCTTTGGTCTCAACGAGACATATGTGAACCCCAATGAGGATGGATGTATAGATGTGGTTCTAAACAGTCAAAAAGAAAAAAAAATGGGCACTCATATCTGGACCTCCACATCTCGAGTGGCATAACACAAGGCTGCAAAAAGGCTTGGGATGAGGGGTCAATGCAACGGAAGATCGATTGAGGACAAACAACAACCAACAGACAAGGACAGGAAGGACGATTGTATGTTCATGTGAGGAAGGTATGTGTTGTATGAGCGTTGGAGTGTGAGGTTGAGAGGAAGGTATGTGAAGAGGAGGTTGACAGTAAAGCAATAAGAAAGGAATGGTGTTGGAAAATAAAAAAGCAAACAGAGAAAAGAGATAGGATATAGTACAAACCTAAACGAGAATAGAGGCGGTGCGTTTAAAATGAATGGGCACTTGAAGTTGGAGATCATACAAGAAAGTGGCACCACTCCACTCGTGTTGCGTGGGGAAGGAGACAAGGAGAGGATAGAAGGAAGGACGACCAATGAGCACAAGAAATTGTTCCAATCCAGGAGCCCAGTCCAGGCGGAGACAAGCAAAGTTTCCTGCAAGGACAAAAAAGCAACAGGGCAACAGGGCGGGACTCGTATTTTATTTTTTTATTTTTTTCTCACTCCGTCCGGTTTAAGTGGTCGCCCTCGTCCCTTTCTTTTTTTTTTTTTCTCCCACTGTCCCTGTCACCTCTTTCTCTTCTTTTCTTTCTTCTTTTCCTTTCTTTTTTCTCATCAGCCCCGACACTACAAACACAACACCCCCATCATCACCAACCATGGCCAAGAACACAACAAGGTCGACACAGAAGGACTCCAAGGCCGTCTCAAAGCGGTCATCCAAGAAGGCGACCGCTCCCGTCTTCCCCGGATTCGTCAAGGCCTTCGGCCTCCAGAAACTCTTCCGCGATGACAGAGGTACTTTTCATCATCTTTTTTTTTCATCCCATTACTCTTTACTGTGTCACCATCATCTTTAAGGGTTCATCATCTCCTGGAGTGTGCTACCTCTACTTCCTATCTTTCTCTTTCACATACACCGAATACATGGATTGGACAACACACTTTCCTTACCAGAGTAAAAAGTGAGAAGTGTGGAAAACCAAGGATATCACCCAGGAGTGGTCGGACGAGGCGCGCACACACACAGCATGGACCAATTGAACGCTTCATTGCAGGCTATTTTTACTTCAAAGGACGAATAGCATCAAGCGCAACTAGGAAGACAAGGGAAAACAAAAGGGGGAGTAGGTATATGATCATATTGGATTACTCGGAAAAAACAAAAGGAAGCAGATGTGGGAGTTGATCGTCGCCAGTTTGACCAGCATTCTCCCATACATTGCTTCTTCTCTTATCAATTGAAGCACCTTCTCGTTTGCTTCTTGCGAGGTGTATATGGCACGCCTTACCCTCTCATTTTACCAACCAAGGAGTTCACCCATATTCGCAAAGTACTAATTCCTTTCCTTTCTCTTTGTCCCTCTTCCTCCTTCCCCTTCGTTCCATCCCTATCAATTTTCCATCCGTGTGCGTTTCCGGTCGATTTGACCCGTTAACAACCACCATTGACAACACCTTATCAACAACAACAACACATTCCGATAACAACAACCAACAAAAAACCCTCTCTTTTTCAACCATGCATCCCTTTTGCCAACAATGCGCACGTATGCAAAATTCACATACTAACAATCCTACATAGATATGTCTATTAAGATGGTCGGTTCAATTCTGCTTGGAGCTCTCCTCGGTAACGGCGTCTGCAGGAACATGATCAGTCTGTCTTACCCTGTCCAGGACGAGCTCACAGTCGAGGGCGAGCCTTGGTACACTGCCCGCTTCACCAAGGGTAGGAACGATTTGTACTTTGTCAGCTTCTGGATCATTGCTTTCACATACATCCGTATCGCCATCATGAAGTCCTTCCTCAGCCCGCTCGGAAAGAAGTTGGGCATCCGTGGCTCCAAGTTGGAACGTTTTGAGGAGCAAGGTTACATCATCATTTACTACATCATCTCCTGGTCTTGCGGCATGGTAAGTTAGCATAAAGAGGTTTCCGGATGCCATATGATCTAACTGGGTTATCGCCTTTCTTGTCAACTTGTCCAGACAGTGCATGCTTTTTTGTTCCCACACCAATAAGTTCTTCACTCTCCGCCTCTCAATCCTGCCAGACTAATCAAGAAACGCTTTCTCCTGCATGGACTTGTATTATTGTAGGCTTTGATGTATAACTCCCCTCACTGGCTGAACACTGACCATTACTGGATCGGATACCCCCACAACAAGCTGTCTGGTGCCTTCAAGGCCTACTACTTGATCCAGTTTGGTTTCTGGCTCCAGCAGTTCTATGTCCTCAACACCGATATGAAGCGCAAGGATTACATGGCCATGTTGATCCACCACTTCATTACCAGTGCCTTGATCGGATTCAGTTACATTGCTCACTTGACCCGTATCGGAAACGCCATCTTGATTGTCATGGATGTCTCTGATGTTTTCCTTGCCGTAAGTCGCAAACAACCTCTCTCTCTTTTTTTTTTTTTTTTTTTTTTTTTTTCGGCTTCCATATGAAAATGTTCTCTGGACGACAGACAAAAGGCGCATTGCGACAAAAAAGTCCGAAGGGTCATTTACCATCTTAACTTGCAGCAATGCACCTTTCCCTATTCTAACCTCACCAACGCAATTCTTTGTTATCCAAAATCCATCTCTAAACTATAATAGATTCCCAAGATGCTCAAATACCAGGGCTACACCACGATCTGCGACATCCTCTTCGGTCTCTTTGTGATCTCATGGGCCTACACCCGCCACTACCTCTTCCCCATCATCATCATGTCGCTCTATAACGGCCCCCAAAAGTTCCTCGACATGGAGTGGGCTCCCGAGCAAAACAAGTACATGTCTTTGAACGTCCAGCGTGGATTCTTGGCGCTCCTTTACGGATTGGAGGCTGTGCTCTGCTTCTGGTTCTTGATGATCTTCAAGGTCATCTACAAGATGTTCAAGGGCGGTGCTGCTGATGACAACCGGAGCCACGATGAGGAGTCTGAGGAGGAGGAGGTCTCGGCTGAGGTTGTTGAGAAGTTGGCTGTCAACGGTGCTGCTGCCAAGGCTGCCAAAGCTGCCAAGAAGGCATAAACTTGCCTAATGCAAATCTTCAGGATGAGGCTAGCTTTTTGCAAGCTTTACAACCAAACAATATAGTATCTTTTCGTTTTTCGTTTCTTTAACCTCTTTTTGCTGTCGTTTTTTTTTGTTCCTTACCCCCTTATCTACCTAATACATATCACTTCAACATAAGACCATTGCACAGTTGGATATTTTATTAATTTAATTGTGTTTTGCGCTGTGGTGGATGTCTACTGCCATTTACTCGTCCTCATCGTCTGAAGCAATCAAAAACTCTTGAATCTGGGCACGCAAACTCTCTTGAGGATCCACAGCTGTCCCCGAAGCCAACACGCCAGCGCCAGAACGGTGCTCAAATTCGTTCAAGGAGGCAAACCCCATCCGGTGAACAATCGTCTCGGCTACATAAGGAGGCAGCTCAAACGACGGAGAAGACTCGTTATTGTTGTCCTCCTGGCTCACCATCGACTTCAGGTCCAGATCACGCAGGTTTGTCAAACAGCCGTAGCACAGGAGTGACGAGAACGGTGTCGATGAGGATGTAGCTGTTGTTGTCTGCCGAGTGGCGCAAGAAGGTTGCTGTGATGATGATGAGCAGCAGCCGCCTGCGCCAGTGGAGCAGCATCCATTTGATGTCTCGTTAACCTCGGTCTCTGCGCTATTGCTGCTGCTGGGGGCCGTGGTGGTGTCGAGTTCTCCTGGAGCAGTTGTCACTGTGATCCTACGCTTCCACTCCTGAACTCCAGCTTGCATAGGTCTAAAAAGTACAACGTAGTTAAATTATGAGGCAGAGTCAGCAAACAATCCGACTATCATGCCAGCGCTCGCCACCACAACCGTTTGTGACAAACGCAAAGATAATGCTCCAATGGAGGACAGAACTTACCCAAGGCAAAGCGGGCACTTTTGATCATAAGTAGCCTCAGGAGGCGTAAGCTTCGCAGCAGTCCTACACACAGTCGCCACAGTTGACGGAAACTCCTTATCTAACCCAGTAATGAACTCATCCGTCAACCTCCGGATAGACTTGATCTCAGCCTTCGTCTTCATGGTCCAGTCTAATTGAGCATGATGGTGCTCAATCAATTCCAGCCCATTAAGTCCACAAAAGGTATCCAACTCCTTGACAAGACAGTCCTTGAGAGGTCGAATCACCTTGCAGTCCTGAACCCAGCTCGACAAGAGCGAGGTTTCGTGAGGTAGCGAGTATCCACGTCCGATCGATGTCAGTTCAATGATCTGAATCGCTACACGGGTGGCGGAATCTCCGAGTGCCAGGATCGTGCATTGACCACGTTTGGCTAATTGGATTAGAAGGCTGGATCGGAAATGTTGAAGGACTGTCTCCTTGGCTGTGAGTGTAGTACAAGCGCCTAACAGTGCCTTCAGCTTGTTAATCTTTTCCTGACGGCTCAGCCTGGATCCTTCCTCCTTATGTGCATTTGTTGCGGATGCAGGGATGATCCGAGAGAGCAGTTCTGGTGCCTGTCCTGATGTAGTCAATTGGTCCTTAGGGAGTGAAGTGATCAATGTCGCAACCGCCTCAAAGCACCGAGAATCCGTCCACTCTGGGTCATAGATATCCTCAATAGCTACTCCATGGAAACTGTAGCCGTATCCCTCAGCAATAGATCGCGCCTGCCCCATCGTCGATCCGGAAGAAGTGTCCTCCTGTGAATCCTGATCCTGGGCTGGCTCTAATAGGCAAGACTCATCAATGTGGCACACATGGATGTCATTATAGATCTTGGGCTGTTTCTTGTTGGTAGCGACCTCTGGAGGCAAAGAGTGGAAGACGTCAAAGAGGTGGATCAACGCCCTGTAGATTTATAAAAGGAGAGCGGTACAGGTAAACAATTTGTAGTCATCGTAATTTGATCCGCAGCATTGCATAAATGTAGACCCGAGTATTACCTGGATGAGGGACCTCCTGAAAAGGCGAGCATCATATTCTCGGGCGTGATGACTCTGTACGGTCGGGCGTTACGAAGAGCAGTCCTGAACTTTGAGTCGAGTGCGATAAGGAAGCAAGGACTATAGAGGTTGGGATAGGTGATTCGGAGAAAAAAAGAAAGAAACAATATGTCAGCCTGTTCGTTTCGTCTGACAAACGTGAGGAAACTTCTCAGCCTGAACAACTCGAAGAAGAAAAAAGCAAGAGCATACTCGCAGTATTCGGCGTATCGGACGGTAATAGTCGACTTTGCAGTCTTGCACTTGCAGCAAAACCCGGCATGCACTGCCCTGTCCTTCGCTATTTGTTTGTCGAATGATTGTAAAACAAAATGAATGAATGAATGGCAGAGCCAAATTGTCCGAAGTCCTATAACAATCCATCTCTGAAGAAAAGAATGTGAATGAATATGTATATACCTCGCTTCTCGGCAACTGTCATGGTGGGTTCCTCGACTGAGCAGGACATGGTGGATTTGATTGTTGATGTGTCGATTAAGGTGCAGGTGTGAGAGAACAAAAAGACTGAGCCGCAAATCAGATCTTTTTTCTTTTACAAAAAAAAGCGCCACCACAAGGAAGCACCAAGCTCAACATGTCATGTGACGACTGGCGCCAAAAGGCAAAAAAGAGCGAAAAAACGAACGTTTTATGAATGCTTGCTTACGGCTACTTATGTCTCCCTATGAAAGACGGCTGGTGTCGGCACTGATAAGCCATTCGAGTTGACAGAGCGTGGATAAGTGTCAAAGAGAAAACTCGATGGCGTCAACGTCGCTGCCCCTGAGGACCACCTTATCGTATGTTCCGAGTGGCGTCTGTAACCGGTTGATACGTATACGATGTTCTTGCGTGTCTGTTGCAATAAAAACACCATTCACCGGTTTACTACAAGAAGTTCAAATTGAAAGCGATAGAGAGGCATAGTTAGTGCTGTGTAGGAGGTTAGGGGCACAAAGTATGCAAAGCATGCCCTATGGTATTGGCAGCCAAGGAGAGCTTGTCCCTTCCACTCACCTATCCGGGATGGTGATCTTTGCGGGATAACTTTCTTGTGAAGCTGCTATCCAGAAGTGAAGGGACCGTTGGCGAAGTTCCATTGCAATCTCCGAATCAGTCTTGTCGCTCATGGTCGAAATGGGGCAGGAAGTATGAAGAAGAGATGCATGAACAAGCAAAGAGACGAGGTGAACAAATTATGGTTTTGGTGGCGCATTTTTTATTTATTTCCTAAATTCATAATTCTGGAGCATACTTTCCACGCAGACATTCCATTACTCGTCGGAAAAGTCTACAAGGTCCTTGCCTCCGCTCACAAATCTTGGTGATTTAAGCTGGTGCATCAAGGCTTGCTTTTGAGCTTGAAGCGCTTCCAGCTAATAAGAAGTGCAATCGGAGACTAGTTAGTCATTGCATTCAAACGCGAAATAAATACCAAAGAAAAGACCAAACATAACATAAGGAGCATACCATGGACTGATTGTACTGTTCACGGTCCACAAGCATTTGAAGAGTGGGACCAACCAAGTTGTCGACGAGACTCGACAACGATTGCACATAGACTCCAGAGTTGCGGATTAGAGTCATCCTGTCCGGCAACGACATGGCCTTGTGGTTGATCATCCTATGAGCAGTAAGGAATAATTAGGTCTCGATTACACCGAAATGTTCGGTAACATTTCTCTCATTAAGAGACCCGTCTTTGGCTTCACAATCCTTACTTAGTGTTGAGCTCATCTGCAGGAATATCATCCATTGAGCCTCTGTCGTTCTTGCTCCGCTTAACAGCCTGTTCTTCACTGGAGTATTCATCTACTGGTGACATGACTGTATCGCCTTCCTGGTCTTTAGAGGAAGATGATGAAAAGGAAAACGCCCTCGTAGGTGAAAAAGAAAAGAGCCGGCCGCCCTTGCCACCTTTGTTGGCGTTTCCCTTTGCAGCAGCAGGCGATGTGTTGGTAGCGGCGGATGTGGCGGATGCGGGTATAGACTTGTAGAAGGATTGGCGTTGTTCATCGAAAATGCGCTCTGGAATCTCCAGGAGCTTTGGAAGTGTCAAAGAGTCGAGTGGGTTCTCGTTCAAGACGCTGAATGGAAGCTTGATATGTTGGCATCTAAAGCCAGGGTGATTCTGGTTAAAATATGTGATGGGCATTGAATTCATGGTCGAATCCCTCTGACGGTGGTATTGAGTAGAAGGGTTGCCTTACCCGTTATCATCTGGTCTTGATTGGAAGCATGTCACTTGGATCTTGTTGGACTAGAAGGCGGGAACGTAAGATCTATGTCAGCGTCAATTGCAACTTTAAAGGCTTACTCCCGAGCTTATACAAGTCTAAGACTGCGATCAGACATTCTCCTCACCAATTCGCTGTCCTTATTGAAGCAGGAGACAATCATCCCGATGAATCTCGAGTCCATGAGTTGTTGTGAGAGCTGTGTCCTGAGATCTATCAGAGAAATATACCGTGAACTGTCAGTTGTAAAACCGTGGTTGATTTCCACATTAACTATCCACCTCGCACAACAAACTCCTTGCACAAGTGTACATACCGACGTGAGAGGGAAACACGGTAATGTGTGGATGGCTATGATACTGTTGAGCGGAACAAATTGTTAATGGACATGTCCATGTTCCTTCAGTATCCATGCTCAAAATGCTCAAGGTCATCCATGCTACTCCTGTGTAAGTATCTTACCCATCCGATGACGCGTGTAGTCTTTCCTGTCGCCTTTGTAATCTCCTACAAATCACAAAATAAAATCACTGTTAAAAAAAGGCTTGGCGGTCAGTGAAGTCTTCAAATACACAACAACATCCTCGGTCGACAAGTCTTACGTACCTCTGCTTCGATGGCTGCCATGGTAAGCTGCTCAGGACCAATCTCAACGCGATCTTTCCGCTTTTCGGAGCGTGTCAGCAGTGACACTCCGTCAACCCTGGCAATCTCTGTTGTGCCTTCTGTCTAGCAAAGCCGTCAAAAGAGGTATCGATATTACTATCAGTATTCCTTGCTGAAAACGATACACTCTTTCTCGTAACAAAACGTCTGTGCTCGCCGTTTGTTGTATTGCATTTCGCTCGCCATGTGTCCATGCAAAGGCTTTCGACTTACAATCCAGTCGCCCATGAGCATACCCATGATTTCCTCCTATAAAGAGATAACAGTCGACGTGATTAGGTGTCTGTGTGCGTTGACGCTGAGCGTTTGCAAGGCCGTATGTTGATGCCAAGCGTTTTTTGTTTTTTTATTTTTTTTTTGTTACTGTCAGAGTTAAAAACCTTTTCTGTGGAGAGAGCATGGGCGAGGAGGATGTGGAGAACGTTTGACTGGACAAGGACGCGCGACAGTGTTGCTGAGCGAGGCACATTGTCGAGGTGGAATGGGTTTGTGCTGTAGTTTGACATTGTTCAAGGTAAGAACGAGGCAGCAGCCGACGAAAGGGACAAGGTTAAAAATAAAAGAAAAGAATAGCCCAAATGATTTATTTCGCTTGAGCAGGAGTGCGAGCGTGATTCCACCTCACGCAGTCATCAAATTTGACCGTCTTGCCACCAAACACATCCAGCGCACTTCCGTAAGTCAGATCAACCTTGCCGCTCGACAGTCTGTCAACAAGCTCCAAATCACCAAATGCATTCGCACCTCCAGCGTACGTCGTAGGAATCGAGGTCCACTCGCCCAACGCTATAATTCACATCATGAAGATTGTATTAGTACGTGACATTGGGCACGGCAACATTAGAAAGGGAAGGAGTAAACAAAAGGAAGCAAGGCTTGTTACCTTTGACAAGATCCTCGTCGATGCCTTTGCACAAGCCTTCGACATCGGCAGCATGGACCAAGAATTCTGAACAGTACTTGGCCAAGACGTCCAGAGACTCCTTGTTGACCTTCATATCGGTCATGGTCTGCCACTTGTCCATGGCAACGATCCATTCTGCGCCTCGCTTCCTGCAGCTGACATCAACCACCAAGCGGTCTTTGCCTACCGCCTCGGAAATGGCCTGTAACCGCTCCAACGAGAATGTGGCTCCTGGAAACAGATACGATGTCACAATGACCTATATACAAAGTAACGCCACCCAAGTAGAGACTCTGTCAGCTCAATGAGCGAAATTCCAAAGGACCAAAACGTAGTGGCATGAGCATTCCAAGAAAAGAACAAAGACAGCCTCATCTTTAGTGCATTATATATGTGGCTCTCACCTTGGCAGCTCCGGCATCAATCCAGAACTGGGCATTATCGAGAGTGATACCTCCCCCTACTTGGAGTCCATCTAGGAGGCATCGTTTATTGCATAGTAGGCCAATCGGAGAAGCAAGCACAAGTTAATAAAAGCAATATAAAATAGCTCCTGCATTATCTCTCTCTTTTTTTCCTAATATCTGCAAGGCTGCTGAGGGGTTTTTTTATAGATAGAGAAAAGAAAAACAAGGAAAACAATTACCTGGCCAAGTGCGGAGACACTCCTTTGCAGCATCGTCATTCCCAGGACCGAGTTTAATGACATGGGCTCCTGTGAGATTGTGCTTTCGATAAAGGTCGGCGTAGTAGCTTGGCGGTTCACTGGTTGATGTTGAGAGAAATGAAAGAATAGAACAATTGAGTGAGTGAATGAGAGCGAAATACCAGACGAACGGAGAAACGGGATAGGGAAATAATAGTTGTCGAGAAGTGAGTGAGCAGCAAGCATACGACTATAGGAGTGCATCCAGTGCTATTGAGCCACCCATTTGCCTTGTTGGATACAGTGAGTGATCGAGAATATGAAGGAATGCGCACCTGGAGACAAAGTTGGTCTTGAGTTGGGATTCGTCCTTGTCGTTCAATGAGCCGCCGACGATCTGTTTGACCTGACCTGAATGCAAGTCAATGCAAGGTCTGAATGCAGTGCGTGATTGAGGAGAGGTCATTCCTGATGTCATTGTTGGCGTGGAGGTGGTTAGTGGCAAAATAAAAGAAAGAAAGAACGAGAAGATAGTTGATAACAATGAAAAGGAAAGAAAAGAAAGGACAAAAAAAATCCTCCGGGAGTCCCTGACTCATCCAAAAGGGACCCTTTTCATCCTCTTCATATCCCCAGTCCCAAAATGGGGTTGTCGATCAGATAACTCACATAATGTTGATGCAAGTGATATTTTGTTGACTTGCAACTGCATGCAACTGTTGAAGCGCCACTGATTCTCGTTGTCCCTGGTTTCCAATGGCCTCTTTTTAGCTGGTGTTGTTGTTGATCTGTCTCGTCAACAACAACATGGCGCACTGTCCCCGCCTCTCCTGTCATCGAAAAGACGACAAAGCGAGCAATTGCGTCCTTCTCATACAGAAACACAAAAGGAACGACGCGTCTCCCATCTTCTTCTCTTGTGCTTGTATTTTGTACCTACATGGTCGAGTAGGATGTTGCCATTTATTCACTCACTCCACTCACTCCACTCCACTCCACATTTTTTTTTTTTATTCAATTGATGAATACATATAGGGGTGGAGTGTGTCCTTCCAGGCTGTAGCATACTACATGCTATATGTGTGTCTCTGAATCGTTTATGTGAAATAGTATGCTCTCCTGTGTACTTCCATTGAATTGTGCCTGCTACTGCGTCTACTCTTCGTTCCTCTTGTTAATTATTCTTGCGCACGCTCAGTCTTTTTTTTTTTTCTTCTTACCTTCTTTTTCTTTCCTTCTTGCGAGAGGGTTCTTTTTTCTGTCCACCCGTTTCGCTTTTTCTTTCTTCCTGCCGCATCCCATCCTACTCTTCTCACTTTTTCTTTTTTATTATTCTTATCTTCATTCTTCTCTCCCTTTCTTCTTCTCATCCAATTCATTTGTCATCCCTCAATTCTTCTCTCTTACTCATCACACCTCACTTTCTCTCTCATCTCTTCCTCCCTTATCGACATTCACCACCCCGACAGTCGGCTCCAAACAACCACTCCAAAAGAATAAAATCCCAAAAGAAGCGTCGCCGTGTATTGCTCGCTCGATATCGCAACACAAAAATCCTCATCGACACCACACCAGATGGGAAACGTCTCCTCAAAGCACCTACCAGATAACAATTCTCTCCTTTCAACACCCTCTTCTTCCTTCTCGACTACGCCTGCTGCAGGAGTCCGCTCCACAGCTCCCGCAGATACACCAGCATCATTATCATCCTCAACTGCCGATTCGCCTTCAAAAGACACAGAAAAAACAACAACAACAGTGGCAAACGCACATCGATCCTCTGTTTCTTTCTCTCCTGCTACACTTGCCTCTCCTTCCACCACTTCAATTGCCTCTCCTCCTACTCGACGTATCCCACCCTCAACCCCCCAGTTCACCCTCCATCCCAACAACGACAGTGACACTAAGGGCAACAACAGTAACAGAAGCAACAACAACATCCATATCCACAGCGGAAACGACAATGATCCTGCCTCCGTTGTCAACAGTCCTCATAGCATAGAACCGACAACCTCCTCCCCCTCCTCCTCCTCCTCCTCCAGCCCTTCTTTCAATACCTCCATGCCCTCTCCAACCCCTGTCTCACTGTTGGACAAACCTCTACCGGCCTCGCCTGCCACAGCGTCGGCAAGCCTTCTTTCTCCTTCTGCTTTTCCCAACCAAGAGACAGTCAAACCCCGTCCAGACGACACGAATCTCAATGCTCACCAGCACCCTGGCCTCAGCAGCTCAGGCTCAAGGATTGGCGGAAGAGTGAACTCTCTCTCCCAGCAGAGCATGCACTCTCAGTCATCCTTGTCGGGAAGTATCACCAGCAACAGCAGCGGAAGCAGCAGTGGTCACGGCAGTGGAACAAGCGGCAGTGGGAGTGCCATGAGAAGCCACAACAGCAGCGCCAACACGGTCACGACTAGAACAACGTCGATTAGCGGAGGCCCCACCGAATCAGTGGGTCAGCTCAGCCTACAACGATTCCCAACGGGCGAGAGCGAGTATAAGGTCAGGCCAGTGTCGGCCTCGGGTTCGAGCACGAGTCAAGGCCTCGGCGCCCAGACCAAGGCTTCGCGAACAACCTCGATGGTCTCTACTTCTTCGGCCCGATCTTCTTCCGGTAGCTCTGGATTTAAATTTTCCTTCAAGCCTTTACTCTACAACCATGGCAATGACAGCAAACAGCAACAACACCTCTATCACCACCACAATGGAAGTAGTCCCGCGACCTCGCCCAATGGTCATCATCAAGCCCTTGACTCCTTTGCCAACTCGCCCTTTCCTGCCATCCTTATGTCGATCAAACTGCCTCAGTCGCTACTGGACAAGTATGTGATCGATCAGGAGAGCTTTCGTCAAGGCAAGGGTGTCTGGGGAATCGGGAAGTATAGTTGGACCATTACGGTGCTCTCCAGGGCCAATGGCAAGAAGGTAAGGAGACTAAAGGATTGGACGTTTCATTTTTTTTTCAGGGATCGCTGTCAGGATAGCAACAGGGTTCAGATTGTTGTCTTTCAATGCTGTTTGTCTCTCTTGCATCTGACGCTAACGTGGTGTCTGTTTCCTCTTATTGGTAATCTCATCATTGACCCTCTTCGTTCGAGCAGTATGTGATCAAGAGAGTCTCAAAGTCGCTTTTGCCACCCTCGGCGTATTATCATTATCCGACCACCGCGCATCGACTGTGCACCTGCCCAGCCTGCAAATCTCTCAGAGAGCAATTGCTTCTAACAGGTCAATTGCCCGACAACGAGCTCGAGAACCTTCAAGAAGTGCTCGTCATCCACAACAAAGGTCGCAAGAAAGATTTGCCTCAACTCCCGCCATCATCTCCGCAGCAATCCCGTCAGCATCAGCCACAACGACCGCTATCGGCCTCCTCTATCTCCTCACCCACTACCAGCAACAACAATACAAAGGAGAGCAAGGACAAGCAGCGGAGATCGTTCAACCTCTACAGTTGTCACAATGCCAGCGCCCCCAACCACACGTCCAAATTCTCAGCGTTCAGTCCCATCACAACACCACAAGATACCCCCGTCAACTCTCGACCCTCGACACCTGCCCCTTCCCCTTTACGCATACTGTCGACCCCCCCTCCTCCTCTTTCTTCTTCCACCCTTACGTCTTCTTCTCCACTTCTTGCACTTCCTGCCGGCCATGGGAAAATCCACACCAGCACTAGCAAAAGCCAAACCGCACAGTCCTCTTTGATCCCTTCTCCTTCTCCATTGTTGCCCGCCGAGACGCCGCTTTCTTGGTCACAAAAGACGGGAGATACAATGGTTTCACAAGGACGACCGACCGACCCTTCCCGCCACTATCAGCAACAGGATGCACTTAGGAGTCCTGGAATCCCACCGCGATCAGCGGGGACATCTTCCTCAAGTCAGCGAACAAGACCCACCCTTCAGAGACACGCCTCTACACCCAACATGTCTCGTGCCGTCACCGGTCTGGATGTATTGGAAACAGATCCGGCGCGATTGGATCAATTGAAACAACTCTCACAACTTGGGAATCATGGCGGTGGAAGCGGTGGAGGAGGAGTCATATCATTTGGTAGGGATCGGGATTACCGAAAGGAAACGGACTCGCGACTGGCTCCATTGAGAGGCGATCGACCTCTGTCCGACTCACCGCTCAGCATGACGATGACGATGCAGGCATTGTATGAGGGCACGCTTGGGAACGGAGTAGACGGACACCACCAGGATCTCGCCGACGGCGACAGCAGGGAAGCGAATGTCGAGTACGGAAGGACACCGACGACGACACACTCCGCTCTGCGTCTTCAGACATCGATGGTCACAGCAGAGAGGAAAGTGAGCCCGTTTGATACCAACGATGGAGAGTTCAAGCAGATGGAAGCAGAGTCTCCAGAATCTTCGACAGCTCGAGCTCGCGGTGGAGCAAGATCGGCGCCACTGATGTTCACACCGCCACCACACGCTCTGCCTATGGAACTCGTACTCTTGCAGACGTACAATGATTCAGATCATCTGCCTGAGCACCACGAATGGACACAAGATGAGGACTATTGGTACTATGTGACCAAGGCTCATGGCGTGAGGAGGCGAAAGCTGAAAAAGGTCAGCAGCTGGTGGTTGGATTTGAGTAGCCTTGGAGGCGCCCTCTTGTCAGCCGGATCGTCATCTTCGCGTGAGCCGATTGCGACGGGACCTATTTACAATATGGGACGAGCTCCAGGAACAAGCTCAACCAGCACGACACCCCACGCGTCATCTCCACTTTCGTCCGAGCTGGCTCTGGCGAGTCCTTCTTTGATGGCGACGGATACGACGAGGCGAACTCATGCACCCAAGGAGTCGATCTCGTCGATGGCCAGCCAGGAGACTGTGAATACCAACTCTGCGGCCTTTAAACGTCAGAGTTCGCCTAGGAACAGTACCAGCCTCATGGGCAAGTACTACTATGTCGACTGGGACGAATACTTGTCACTGTGAGGACTGTCCTCAGTTTCAGTCATTGTTTTTATTGTTTTCCTTGTATCTTCCCCTCTCGTTTGTAGACAGTCTTTCATCTCTTTTTTTTTGTTTAGTCATTACGATACCCTGTTGGATTGCATGCTTTTTTCTGTATGTCTGTTTAACAACTTTTTGCGAGCAAAAAACTGTACAAAAAAAAACTATTCTTATTTCATACATCAAGAGTTTGTTCATGGTACTATTTGTTTATTCGTGAAATGCTATTTCTATTTCTTTGATCGATTCTGGACGCGAGTGAGAAAGAAAAAAAAAAAAAAAGATTAGATATCCAATGGTCCTTTTTGATGGCCATCGTAAAAGTTGAGGCCGTCGTCACTACCGTCTTCGTCCATCAACTTGAACACCGTCACTACAACAAAATAAAAAAGACAGAAAACGTTAGCATCCATAACATGTTTTTCACATAGACAACAACACAAGAGAGAGAGAGAGAGAGAGAAAAGGGAACTTACGAGCAACATTGGTGGCAAAGGCGACAAAAAGCGCCATAAACAGAATCGACGGCCCCACGCGATCATAATACAACACATCCAATCTAAACTGCTTCATCCACCGATCCCTCAAGTGAAAAATCGTTGTCGCATACACCAACGTCGACATGGCTACCAGTACTAAAACCAGCCCAACTTGGAGACCCATGGATTTACCAAAGCTGAGGAGCGTGAGGGCCATGGAGCCGAGGAGGAGGCCGAATTTTATCCAATGCATGTAGGTGCGCTCGTTGGAGAAGAAGGCTTTTGCGTCGGGACGCTTGGGACCCTTTTTGCCGTTGCGAAGAGGGGGGCCTCGTGGGATTGTAGTAGTAGTGGTGGAAGTGGGCTGGAATTTGCCGTAGAATCGGGTTCCGCGACTGGAAAGTTCTTGGAATGTTAGGCGGCGTGGGGCGATGGAGGCTGGGTCGTGGTTGTTGGTTCCTTGTAGTCCTGGTTTCTCCGAGTCTCCACCGAGAGCTGAGAATGACGGGGATAAAGGTAAGCGAGAATCGAGACGGGTCCAGCGGATGAATCGACGCATGCTTCGCGCGCGGAGTGGGGTCTTGCTGTTCGATGAAGAACTAGACGCATTTCCACAAATTGTCGACGTCTCTGAGGCGATAGTCGTGCTGCGATAGATGGACATTTCGGACGGATCTGAAGACGACAGGGCATAAACAGAAGAAGATGTCGTCCCCGTGATGGCAGAGAAGCCCGAGGTGGTACTTGAAGCATACGAGGAGGACTCAGACCCGGTGGTCATGACCGAAAGGATCGAGGTTGTGGTTGTACACGAGGCGGAGGACGGGGTCGAGTTACAGAACTTCGAGGGGCTGCTGGCGTCCATTGCATATCCTGCTGGTCGTCTTCCGCTACCTCCACTGGCTTGTTGTTGGACGCGTTGGAGGTGGCGGTTGAAGAAGTGCATAGAGTGTGTGCCCTCTATTTCTTGGATGTTTCGTTTCGTGGTCACCAGACTCGCGGTGCTGACGGCCAGGATTGAGGACATTGAGTCACCAGCCTCAGGGTGGTTGGAGTTGTACAAGTTCTTCTTCTGCTCATGCGGTTGTTGTTGGGCTTGCTGACTTTGCGGCTGCTGTTGTTGTAGTTCCTGTTGTTGCTGCTCAAGTTGAAGCTGCTGCAATAGACTGATACTCTGGATACGTCGACGGTAAGCCGAGTAATGGCTCTTGCCACCAGTATGACTACTGTTGGTCCGACGGGCTGGTCGATGGACATGCAGGCTTCCAGTCTGGTCATCTACCCCACTCTCCATTTCTGTTTCTGTGTCTGTAGACACCGATGAGGACTGGTCATCCTCATCTGACCACGGTCCTCCTCCTGGGGCGGTAGGGGGTACGGAGAGTCCAGAAGAGTACGTCGACACTGGAGTCGAAGGCGGCAAGAGGACTGGTCGCGAAGATGTCTGTTGGGCAGTATTAGATTCTAATGATGGTGCGGTGGGCTCCTCAGTCCTGAAATATTCTTCTGTGGCTACAGTATCGACCTCAACCTCGACGTCCTTCTTGCCCAGTGACACTGGCGCCAGTGTAGGGGAGGACTGGTTGTAGAGGGTATAGATTCCAAACGTCGAATCAAGAGGCGTTTCAATCGACCTAGCCGACATCAACACCTGCTGCTGCTGCTGTTGCCGCCCCTGAGATCCAGACGCCGACCGAACATGGCTTCCGAACGCAGAAGCAATCATACTCGCCGCTGCACCCGCCATCATCCCAGCACTCGATCTCATCGACGAACCCGGCGACAAGGAGGAGGAAGATATAGCACTCGTAGAATGGGATCGTTGGCGGAAGAGCATCCATGGGATACCTTTCTGATCTGGCGAGTTTGGCTCAAATACCAGACTATGATTGCCGTTCGGTCCAGAAGATGAGGCTCCAATGCCAAAGTGTTGGGACGAAGATGAAGAAAAAGAAGAGGGAGACTGGAGGTGGAGGTGCTTGGTGTTTACGGGGGTTTTCAACGACTCGACGACGACTCCCTGGAGTTGATCGGGGCTAACGAGCGCGTGGCTGGATTGAGAACGCCAGAGAGAGGGTTTCTGGAGCGTTTCGACTTGTGGTGGAAGCTGATGACATTTTCTGTGATTGACCATAGATGTTTGTGATGTTGAAGTCTCCTGAGGTGGTGGAGAAGCGACGGGCGGGATTGAAACAGAACAAGGTTCTACTTCTAACGCCTGTTCTCCATCTCCTGATTTTCCTGCTGATGGTTCCGGCACGGGCGCTGTGTCTGAAGTGGTTGCTGCCGAGTTGAAGAGTAGTTGAGATTGCAATTGGCGCAAGAACGTTGTCCTGGTAGCTTTCACAGCTGAATTGATCGTTCTTAGGGGTCTAGGTGAAGGTGCTACAGGTAAAGTTCAAAAAAAAAATATGTTAGGTGGGCACACTGGTATTCACTGTGCAAATGAATAGACAGGTATATAGGTAGAGGTTGATGGGAGGTACGTATACCATTGGCGAGAGTGTTAAGAGAAGTGGCGGACGACGACTGGGTGGAGCGCTTGTTCGATTGGGACCCAGATGGGTCGGCGGCGATACGCATAGGATGGGTGTGCAGGATATGGAGTTCGTCTGAGAAGGTGATGTGGTAGAATTTTAGTAAGAGAGGAAGAATCGAATATATCGGGGCGGTGAGAAGAGGAGATGGTTTGGTGTGAAGGGAAGAAAGAAAAAAGTGGATAAGAAAAGGAAAGGGTGAGAGAGAGAGGGGGGGGAGGGAGGGGGTGAAGGGACGAACAAGGCCGGAGCCAAGCAAGGACAATGGGCAAAAGGAAAATAACAGACGGAGAAAAGGAAACAAAAAAAAAAGAGAGAAAGGCTGAGAGTGAGAGTATGCCTAACAACTGTAAGTGGATGCAATGCAGATCCGCAACGACAAACGACGACAGCAATGACGATGAAGGATGGACACAAACGGTCAATAAGCGTGAATAATGTATGTGTGCGAGTGTGGGTGCGGAAGCGAAGGCTGAAGGAGGATAGTCGATTGTCATTCAGGCTGGTAGGAACACTAACATCGCACGCGTCCATTTTAGAATTTGGAATCACCATTATCGTGCTTTATCTCTTTCTAATTCTCAACTGCATTCTCCCCTTTTTGCATCTATTGTGAATAAAAACAGCGCTTATCCATCTACTTCTTGTTTGCAACAGATGCAGCTTTTTGTTTGTGTTGGCAACAGTGGCATTTGTGTATGAGTGGATCATGGTCGTATCATTGAATAGATAGGCAAAAGGGATTGTGTATTGTTATCGCGACAAAGGATTTATTTACAAATGTCCGTAACTGAAGACTGGTAGCATGATTATTTCTATGGGGTTGTTGTTGTTGTTGTTGTTGTTGTTCACTATTTTTTCTTAAATGGCAAAGGCGACGGCAGCAACGGCTCCGAGGACCGTCCATTGGCTCTTCAAGGGCTGGGCAGCGCTGGTGGCCATTGTGTCCTTTTGAGCAATACCGTTGGTTGACGAGGTTGTCGAGGGGCCATCGTCCTTGGGGACAGCAGTAACAGGGGTAGCGTCCTTGGAGATATCACTTCCAGCAGCAGGTACTGCAGGATGGGAGATGGTGGTGGCCTGCTTGGCAACGACAGCGCCAAAGGGAGAGTTGAGGGTGGTCATCTTGTGAAGAGCAGCCTTGCTGGCAGTGCCGGCCTGGATCTTGAACTTGAGACTCTTCTGAACCTCAGCAGTGCGCTTCTCGATCCAGTTCATCAAGCCCCAGTTGTGCTTGGTGCCCATCTTGAGACCTTTATGCAAGTCCTCGATGGTGAACTTTTCGCTCTTGCCCTTGGAGACACGGGGCTGGTCACGGTCCCAGGCGACATCTTCCTGGATCATCCTCTTGTAAGCCTCGATACGGGGGGTCAGGGCCTCAGGCTTAAAGACAGTGTTGACAGTGTCCTTGAGAATCTGTTCAAAGCGGGCATTGATCTGAGGGGTCTCCATGATCAACTTCTGGGCTAGGGGAGACTCGAAGCCTTTGTCGTTCTTCTTTGGGATCGCGCGATAGGACTCAACCTCGCCCTCGTAGGATGTGCCAAAGGTGTCGTCAAAGTCGATGGGGAGCCAGATCCACTTGTTGGTGAGGGGGTCGTGGTACATCTGGTAGTTCGAGCCAGATTTCCAGTAGGCATCCCAGGCACCGGTAAGGTACTCCATCGCCATACTTTTCAAGAACACATCTAAGTCAATTCTCTCCTCCCAGTAGGCAATGGGGTCCTTGACCTTCTTGGGATCGTAGTCCTTGAGATCCTTCATAAAGGCAATCAGGTCCGCCATCAGGTCTTCCTTGGGGTTGTTTCCGTGCAGGATGTTCTTGTAAATGTCGCCGACGACGTAGCTCTTGGTGGTGGGTCCGAGCCACTCGAGGTTGCCCTCGTGTCCACAGCAAGAGTTCATCTTCCAGAGAGCACCGGCCTTGACATTCTTGACGTTGGGGTGGAGGACCGTCTTGATCCAGTGCTTCTTCATCTCTTCCATAGCGACGTAGAGACCGATGGGCTGGTTGTTGAGGAAGAGGCGAACGTAGGCAGCCTGCTGGGTGGGGACACCGAGGGAGTTGAGGATATCGACGTAGAGCTTCTCGCGCATCATAGTGGCGTCGGTCTCTCCGCTGCGGAGCTTGAGCGTGGCGAGGTCGAGGAGACGGTTCTTCTTAGGGAATTTGAGCTTGTAGGCAAGCTTGGCGTACTCGCGAGCAGACGTACCAGACAGGTTGAAGGTGACATTGCTAAACTTGATATTCTCATTCGCACTGAGGAGAAGCAGAAGGATTAAAAAGGGGTGTCGCGTGTGTGCGTTTCTTACTCGTTGCTCATTTGCCGTATCGCCAAGTAACAATCGCCAAAACTTACCCAATGTACTGGACCTTGACTTTGATGGGGTCGGGGTGAAAGTCTGCACCACCTTTATTGAGGTGCTTGATCTTGGCAGGATCACCCTCGACAAAGATGTTTCCGATAAACCCTTCTCTAAAGAAGGGCGAGTTCTGCTCCAACTTATTCTCATAAACCTGAGGAAGAGGAGGCAGGTTGTAGAGGGTATGCGAGCGATCAAAGAACTCGTTGGGGGTATGGGCGGCACCCCTAGGCAACTCGCGTTCCTCTTTTTCTTGCTTGCCGACTTTACCACTCTCCTCCAGCTGGACATACTTGTAGGTGAGAGGTGCATCGACGCCGGTGACATTGGCGGACCAGAGAGGGTATGTGTCCTTGGTGGTGGTGAGTTTTGTGAGCTTGCCGTTGACTATGACACCGAAGGAGTCTTCGTCATCTTCACGCAGACCGACAACATTGAATGTCACTGTGGGTTTTGATAAAGGTAAAGGAAACGAAAAGTACAGAGTTAGTTGCCAAGCGGATTGATTGTACCTTCCTAAAGGAAAGATTTTTTTTCTTTTTCTTTCTTACCATCGGCCAGAGCCATGGCAGCGCAGGCCGTCAATCCGAGAAGGAGGCGAACCATAGTGTAGTTCCACGTAGTATGGAGTACAGAGACTGGATATCGAGTGGGAGTAATGAGGAGAGAAGGTCGTGAAGTAAAGAAGAGAGGGGCGGTGTAGGTAGTGAAGGTATGATGACAAAGACGAACGCGAGAGGAAAAGTGAAAGGGTAGAAGAAGAAAAAATAGAACGAGAATGAAGATGATATATAAGAAAAGAGAAAGTGGGGAATGTCTGGATGATGAGCTGTGAGTGGATGCAGCAGAAAGCGTTCGAATGAACGATAGGTGATGTGGACTGAACAGAATTCTCTTTTGACCTTGGAGTTGTCATATCCATCCCTTTCATCTGTCTCTCATGCAGTCCATGGACCTAAGCAAACACCCTCCAGTGAATAAAATGAGTCGTGTGCATATTTTATACACACACATATATATATATATACCACATATACCCCACCCCACCCCACTTGTTCATTGATGCGTGCATAGACGTGCATTTTTGTCGAGTGCAACAGAACCTGCTGTCACCCAACGCCTCCTTTTTTTTTACGATCGATTTCGAAAAGGGCTAGAAACAGGACGAGAGAAGGAACGAGGGCATGACAGCAGACTGATTGTCCAAGGAGGGGATCGAACGAACGATGCAAACTATGGAGAACGTCGTTTTCTTTTCTTCGAAGATACAATAACTAATCAAGATCGGATCGATAGGCTGCATGTTACTCTACACCGTGGTTCCCCATTGCAGTAGTTGAGCGTTTTATTCTACTATACTTTCTTTTGTATGCAAGAAGAATAAAATTTGATTAGCGCACAGGCCAACTCCTGTGTCTCTCCATTTTCGATCAGTGATCAGTGACCAATCAAATTCCATTTTGTGAGTCGTCACCGAATCAGATTTTGATGCTTGATTTGGGAAGGAGATGTCTCGATTACATCACATGATGGAACGACAAATCGATCGCACAAGCTACCAGTCCACCCAGCCCATCCATCCATCATCCTCGTCGCTTTTTTTTTTTTTTACTTCTCTAGTGTCAAGCCCGTCTCGCATTCGTCCTTTTCTTCTCTCCCTCCTCTTCCTCCCCTTCTTTGCCTCGCCAACCTTCTCTCTTCCTTATTCCCTTACCTTTCTTTCCTCCTTCTGTCTCCTTCACACGTCTTGTTATTCATTCGCTCAACACACTCACACACGTACTCCCTCACTTACACGCTTACACACACTTACACACACACACACGCACGCAAGCCTCCCCTCCTCCTTACTCCATCACCCATTCCTTCCTTGTTTCTTCTTTCCTTTCTTTTCTCTCTCTCGTTCTCTTCCTCGGCTCTACACAACATCCTTCTCTCTTTCTCACACACACACTCTTCTTCTCTCGTCCTTGCCTTAATCCCCTACTCCCCTCTCTTAACTTTTAACCCTTCAACCCTTCTCCTCCTCCTTCCCCAAATGGGTGACAGTCCATGCTTTGCAATCCCCCACGCCCACTCGCCCTCCGCGTTCCAGCACCCGCACCAGTTCAACGGTTCCCTTGCCCAGCCCCGTCTGCCCCTCCACCACCATCAACGCCACCTCGGTAACCCTCACCACGCCATGGACACTCCTCGCTGTAAGTTGTTGTCCCTCTCTCTCTGTCGGTGGAGTGTACAAGCTCCCCTTTATTGCCTCCAATAAATATCCTATCACTGCTATCGTACAAGCATCCACACTAATCTAACGCTTATTTTTTTTTTTGTTGTCTTTCTTCCTTCCCTTCTTCCTTGCCACTCTCTTTGCCTCTTACCTCGCCCTTGCCTGGTCCTCTCCTATTCTATCCTCTCTTACTCCCCTCCTCCCCCCCTCTCTCGCCCCATTCATTTTTTCTTTTATATGGATTCACCAGCGACGCTTAAACGCAAACCGAGCGAGGACATCGACAGCCCCATGCCCTCGTCTGGCCCCCCTTCGCCCTCAGAGAACAATAGCGACAGCAACAACGATCAGGCCAAGGTCAAGCGTGTCCGTACCACCATTCAACGGGTCTCGAAGCAAAAGACTGTCTCAAAGTTGATTGGTAAGGTCCATGATTTTCTTTTTTAGCTCTTCTTTTGGCCCAGTGACATTTCCTCTGCCCTTCCTCCGTGCGACCCAAAACGTGTCCCTTTTGCACACATGCACATACACTCCAAATGAACAACGGGAGCAACCTACTCACTGGAGTCAAGTGTGATCTGCTCCGCCTTTTTTATTTCTATTATTTTGAATGTTGCGGGTTTACTGGCGAATTGTCCGACTTACGCCATCTCTTTTCGCTTTTTTGCTTAACTTGCCTACTCTGCTATTAGGCACCCTTACCAATGCACAATTGATAAACCTTGTGAACACCCTCGTCGATAGTCACCCGTCCCTCGCAGAGGACATTAGTAACCTTGTCCCCCGTCCCACCGTTGCCTCTGTGCAACCCTACCTTGCCGCCCTTGAATCAAAGATGCAGGAGTCCTTCCCCTACACAAAGTGGGGCCCCGGTCGTGATGACTATTCCTTCAACAGAGTCAAGCCTGCTTTGGACGAGCTTGTCGTAAGTAGACGCAAAGCAATTAATGCCCTTCATGCTTTTCTTTTGGACTGTGCATTTGTGTACATGCATGATGGATATGATGGATATGGGGGGGAGGAAAGGGCAGAGGGCTACGCAATCTTAGCTTACGCAGCCGGACAAACCAAAATGCTAATTGTGAGCTAAACAGAGGGAAAAAAAGAAGTCCGCCCCACCCCCAAGAGCAAATAGAAGTCGTGACAACGAACACTCTTACACAAACATAGCCGTTGTTTCTAACCCTCTGTTCTTCTTGTTCTTGCATTCGTAGGAGAATCTTGTGGACTATACCAACCATTTCACATCACCTCCAGAGTTCCCGACCACATCATTCTCGTTCCTTCATATCGCCACAGAGTTCTGCCATCGTCTGCCAAATTGGGACAATCCCGCTAACAACGAACACAAATCGAACTTGTACAAGTCTCTTGCAGACTTCTGGATCAAAGCCATTCAGGATGCCAGCAGCAGACTGGAGGAAGGCAAGATCTATGGCCAGATGACTGTCCAGGAATGGGCCAAAAAGTAAGCACAATCATCATGCTTGTGGGGTCATGGACAACATGCATATATCTAACTTTGTCAGTGGTGATAGAACACATTTTTTTGCTAATCAAAATCCCTTCTTTTTTGAACGATTTTATTAGCTTGGAGCAACACAACAACACATCACAGGGTATGTTCTCTTCCGCGATTGAAGAGTTCAAGACCAAGCTGGGATGGATCATTGGCATTCACACACCCGCGCCCAGCTTCTCGAGCTCATTATCCTCTGGAAGTCCACGCCCAAGCTACGGCGGCGCAATTTCAAATCACAACCACAGAAACAACGGCACCAACCATACCAACAGCGGCAGTAATGGCAGCAACTCTTCAGACGGGGCAGGATCCCCATATCAGGGTCAACACCATTCACAGCAGCTGCAGCAACAGCATCAACAGTCGCAGCAGCAGCCGCAGGCACTTGGACACAATGCCGGTCTTGGATTTCACACTAGACGATAGACGTGCTGTCCTGCTGTGCTAGGATGTTAATTGGGAGCATCTCGTTTTCGTTTGCCCTCTCCTCCTCTTGCATCATACAAATCACTGGAAACCGCCGCGCTGCCCGCCTCTTTCTTTTTCTTGGGTCACTCTCGACTTGCCTGTTTTTGTACATATCAAACCTTTATATCCCCTCATCCCTCCACTCACTCCCCTACACACTCTCATAGCTCCTCGCTCATTTTTTTTTATTATTTTCTCTTGCTGTTGTTTTACTTCTTTTCTGTCATTTTCATTAGTATTGTTGCCTTGTACGCTCATTGTTCTTTCTTTCTTTCCTATTCTCTCAGATGCGTTATTACCTCTCTTGTGTTTTTACTCTCATTCATTCATTCATTCATGGCCCTCTCTTTACTTCCTTGCTCTTTTGCTAAACATACAAAAAGTCCAATAAAAAAACAAAAACAAAACAAAAAAAAATTGTACAATTTGGTTCCTATGGACCCCTGTGCCTCTCCATTGGTCGCAGAGTAAAAGAATCCGAAGCACAGTTAAAGCTTAAAAAGTGTATTTACAAGTAAAAATAACAAGAAAAAGTACATAAAAGGGGTTTCTAGGGAATATAACGAAGGTTGCGGAACTGCGTCTTGACCTCCTTTCCTCCAGAGGGCAATGAGAAACGGCCAGCCCACTGGTCATCACCCTTGTTTGTCCATGAGTTCAAAGCCAACTTGTACAAGTTCTTGCGAGGGTCCAGTGTAGCGACATCGGACCGTTTGTGGACCAGCTTGTTATCGACATACCAAGCCAAATACTCCTTCCGCCACTCGATCGTATAAGTGTGCCAATCCTTGGACGCATCAAACCCAAGCGGGATCTTGACAGGATGTTGGGCCCCATTCTTCCAGACGTTCATCCACCCGACCGTCGAGTCGAGACCCGTCAATTCGATATCGATTTCTGAGGCACCGTTTGGGGCGATGAGGAAGAAGCCCGAGACGTGGCCCTTTGTGTTGGTGGAGATCATGTCAACCGAGTAGCGGCCATAATCGAGATTTGTCTCGCGGGAGATGAGTTCTCCGCAGGAGAATTGCTTCCTGCGAGATTTCTTGCCAATGGCGATGGAGGTTCCTTGAGAGGTGGAGGTGATGGATTGAGCGATGTAGTTGCAGCTCCAGCTGGAGGGGCCGGTTTCGTTGGGAATTATGAATTTTGTGGTGAGGGGGTTTGATGCGGATGTAGCCTGATTACCACTGGGGGTTTGGGAGGAGCGGGATTGGAGAGATTCGAAGAAGCCGGCGCGGGTTGCGGCGGCGGCGATGGAGATTGTGGTGTTGGTGTTGGAGGAGATTGGGTTGTGGGGCTGAGGAAGAGCGGCGGCGGTTACTGGGTGGATGATACTGAAAGCAAGGGGGCCGATGAGTGCCAGGGAGAGCGTGGAAAAGGACTTCATGTTGCAATGACTAGAGAGGAGGAGGAGAAGTGAGGAGGAAGAAAACGAGCAATTAGCAAACTTGGCGCTTTTATTAATTAAACGATCAAGAAAATGCCGACTGAAGGACCACTCAGGCACCTTGACTCAGAGGTACCTCGCGGCTCTTCATTGGCCACCCGGTGCTAGAAAAGTTAATGAAAAGTTAATAAAACGAAAACTTTGTTTTCTAGGCAATCGATATCGAAGGTGGTGGTGGGTTGCCCTCCGCTCGCTGTCGTTGTTATTGACCTTTCTAGACTGTCTGCCTTTTCATTAAGCCGGCCAGGGTATGTACTCAATGTTTGGGGCCTTGATTCCATCTTTTGGGCGGGGGTGTTTTTTTATTTACTTTCCGATGATCAGGGTACTGTTCGTAAAAACTTCTGTCGTACTTTCTACAAAAAAAAAAAAAAAGACTGAGATCTCTGGGCTCCCAGCACACTCTGACTATAGGTGCAATATTTCTTTTGCGAGCCCGAACAACGTGTGTGTGTACTGCCCGATTACCCGATTTCGATGTGCCTGTGTTGGTGAGCCCTTTAATATCGCGACTTCTATGGGGTCGCCATTTTGTTTCCTCGCCTCTCGCGTTGTTTTTGTATCGCTTTGATAATTTTTATCAGAATGTCCTCTCAACAGAAACGAGAAAGGAAACACGCTTTCATAAACAGTTTGTCTTCTGTTAAAATGTTTTTTTTTGTACAAAAATAAATTCTAAAAGAGAATAGTGAAGGCGAGGGCGACGGCGATGATGGCTGTGCAACCTTGAGCGAAAATCGCCTTTGTATCCTCTGAACCAGAACTCTTCCTGCTCCCTTCATCCTGTCCATCCATATTACTACCATCATGATTGGTGTTCTTGTTGCTATTGCCATCCTGCTGATCCTTGTTATTGTTATTGCCGCCGACGGTGGGGGAAGGTGAGTCTTCCAACGTCTCATCAAAGCTCTCCTGACCATCGGATCCTACAAGCCACGGAGAATACCTCATATTCCTGAACCGCGCCGACGGGATTGATTCACCCTCCGGGTACGTAAACTTACCCGCCCAATCGACGTTCACCTCCTGCTGCACCTGTGTCCATGAATTAATCGCCAGCTTGTAATTCGCTTCGTCCGGAGAAGCAGTCGCAACATCCGACCGGTTCAGAACCATCCGTCCATCGACAAACCACGCAATATGTTTCGGATGCCACTCAAACGCATAGTTATGCCAATCCGCTGAGGAATCAAAGGGTAAGTCGATCGAGACTGGGTTCTGTTTGTGATCATGCCAGACATTCATCCATCCGACCCCGTTGTTGAGGCCCGTTAGTTCGACGTCGATCTCGGAGATTTCGTTGGCGATGAGAAAGAAGGACGTGACTTGGCCGACAATGTTGGAGGCGATCATGTCGATCGAATAGCGGCCGTAGCCGAGGTTGTGTCGGCGATAGATCAGCTCACCGCAGGAGAAGGGCTTTAGCTCAGAGTCCTTGCCAATCGTGATTTTTGTCCCGTCGCTTGACTCGTGCACCTGTGTGCGTGTAAACGCGCAGCCTAGCAAGGGAAAAATATTATAGTCAGATGTGGGAAGTGGCAAAGGACAAGGTTAGGTGTGAGTAATACATTTTTTCTTTGTCAATTGGAAGCTTTTTTTTCATTTTTGAAATAGAAAAAAAAACCTTACCCCATCGTTCGGGTCCCCATCCGTGGGCAACGATAAAGTTGTCGTGGTTGGTGAGCGATTCATAGAATCCAGAGGCCTGGACTGAAGTTGGTGATGTGGCCATCATCAACAGGCCGGCGGAGAGGGCGCCCCAAGACGCGAACGAGGAGGGCGTCTTCATAATATGTTTGTTGGAAAAGCAGATGTATGAGGTTATGAAGAGAGTGTGTAATTTGTGAAAGGAAAGACTGTATGTTTGTCGTTGAAGAAGAATCAAAGTATTAGCACAATGTCATGCGTGATAAAAAATACCATTTATATGCAAACAGCTCTGTAAGTGAAACCGAGTACCGATAATGAGCCCATGATGCCTTCAAAGCTCCAAAAAGACGCGTGCGAAGCGATGTGAGGAAACACAAAAAAAAATGTTTCATAAAAAAAAAATTGTATTGCAAGCAATTAAAAAAAAAAAAAAAAAAAAAAGCGGAACGTGCAATTTTTCCCGTGGCAACTGCTACCCCTCCTCATAGATTGCTCCAATGACCGTTTGATCTCAATCTTGTCCCCATCTCCGCACCCTCCTTTATCACGAACATGACAAAAGAAAAAAAAATCGTAGGAAACGGCTTAGTTCACATCTCTAGAAAATGGAAGAAAAAAAAAAGCAAGTCCTTGTCTCGGGAATATATCATTATTCTTCGTTGGCAGAAAGATCAAGCAACGACCATACACTGCTTTCGTCGAAGGCAAGGTATCGACCCTAGGTTGATCAAAAACTTGATCTCAGCATGTCCTTCTCCCATGTTAAAGCACATCATGTCAAGAAAAAACGATTATTTATTTGTCAAGAACTATTTGACAACACAAAAAAAAAAAAAAAAAAAAAAAGAAATAAAGGCTGAGCACCACAACAAAGGATTCATGGGCCAGGCAGTTTACATGCTTCGACTTATTGGTATATGATTTTTCCAAGGAAAAATAAAGATGGTATCTGGAAGCTAATGTAGCTGTCTGATAAAAACATTTGTGTTTGAGTGTGGTGGATAGGAGAGAAATGACTACGCAAAGGCTAAAAGAAACAAGGGAGCAGCGAAACCAAAGAAAAAACGAAACGAAACAAGGAAAGGAAAGCAAAGAACGGGATTAATAATGCTGGAGATTGGAAGAGGAAGAGAGCGAAAGCGAGCGAAAGAAAAAAAAGAAACTAGATGATTAAAATGCTGGGGGTGAAAGGACGTTGTGGATTTGCTCAAAGTGCTGAGGCTGCTGGAAGGATCGATTAGATGGCAAAGATTGCAAACTGAGACAAGGAAGAGAAGTGAATAGATGACTGATATCCTTTTTATCCCTGGAGCCAAGGATCATTGCAGGCCTCAGCTGCCGATGGACGATGCTCCGCGGTGAGGTTCATCAGACGCTGTGTGAACGCAATGTACTCTCGCGACATGCCCGACGATTCGAGTGCTGCCCAGTTAGGTGGCGACTGGGCTTCGAGCGCATCGTGGGTGTGGTATGGGTATATTCCACTCGCACTGTAATGAAAGGAAGCATATGATGATCCATTAGTTTGTGGACTTGGAATGCAAACGTGAAATATCCCAAACAAAATGAAAAAAAGGATGAAGAGGTGTAGCTTACACGACAAACATGGTGACACCCAAACTCCAGATGTCGCATGCTCGGTAGTTGATCCACTCACGGCGACGGATACGCTTCATCTTGCGGACGACTTCGGGTGCAGCGTAGAGTGGGGTTCCAACCGGTTTCCGACCGCTGTTACAGTCATGCTCGACTGCAAGGCCCCAGTCCGCTAAGAAGGCATCAAACCGGTGGTCAAAGTTGTACAGAGTCGAAGAATCCATGGACGACCGGCCATCAGCATCATCGGTCATGTCCATGCAAGAGCTCTCGTTTGCAAATGTACTACTCAAGATACTCGAGCTGTCGTTGAGGATGCGGAGGGCGGCTGCGCGGCCATTATGATGGTTGTTGTTGACCATGGTGTTATGGCTGGTGTAAGTGTTGAGGGTGTTGAGAGTGTTGGACTTGCTGCTGCCACTCTTGGATTTTAGGTGAGTCGATCCCTCGGCGTGCCCGTTGTTGCGAAGCCAGTCTTTCTTGGTTCGGAGTAAAATATTTTCGGGCTGGCAAAATTCAAATTGGTTGCATGCAGAGTATTAGTTTTGATGGTAAAACAAACCAATGGTATTTTTACAATGCAAGCAATTACGCGAGCTTCCTTCTCACTTGTGCATACCTTGATGTCACGGTGGGTGATATCCTGACTGTGGGCATACTTGAGGCACTCAAAGATGGGCTTGAGGATATGACGGATCTCCTCCTCGCGCATGTTGATGCCGTTGGAGTACGAGTTGAGATCCGACTGAGCCAACTCCATAACAAAGTAGAATTTGGTCGCCGTCTCGACCACACGAGTCATCTTGCAGATACCAGGCTATTGGAAGATAACACAAATGAAATCGCGATTAACTAATGATGCCTCTTAACAAACGCTGTATCATGACATCTGAAAATTAAGTGTAGACTTACACCGTCTTTGAGGTAGTCGATGAACCAGGCCTCGTTTAAGAGACGCCGGTTCTTGACCTCTTGCATAGGATCCTCATTGACAAAGCCGAATCGACGGTTGACAGTCTTGTAGATGACCTTGATGGCCAAGTCTTGACCGGTTGTAAGATCAATCCCCTTGTAGACGTCCGCATGATGACCCTTGCCAAGGATCTGACTCTTGAAGAGCTTGTAGTTATCGGCAAGAATCTTTGTCTTTTCGAACCAGTTGTTTTTGGTCTGTTTGCATTTTTTTTTTTTTTTTTTTTTTTCAATGGGAGAAAAGCGGAGAATGTAGTCGTCAGTCAATGCAGTCTGCATTTCCGCAGAAAGGCATAAAATCAGCTTAGGAGTGAGAAAAGAAAGGTGACTTACCCGACGGCAGTAGACCCAGTTGGCTGGGCGGGGGTAGACATCGCGGCCTTTCCATCGACGAGCAGGGTCGAAGAAGCCGCGAGCCTCGAGTTCGGCCTCTTTCTGTTCAGCAGCAAGCTAAGTCAAAAGAGATGCGGGAAGAAATTAGAGATGAGTGAAATTGATGGATTGTCAGTTGTGTGGACGGCGGCGCGTTATCATTGGTCAATTGCCATGCGCCCTTCCTGTTCCTGTTGTGCCACCAAAATAAATTGCCCTAGCCCATTTGGTCAGGATAGAGAGAGAATTGTTTCAACGTGTAAAGACACCAGGAAAAAAGACTTACTCGTTCTTTGGCGGCTCTGTTCAAGGGTCGTTCTTTGTTGATAACCCGGTCGATACGTTCTACTGTGGCCATATCGAACTCCTTGATCACCTATTTTCTCAACAGGAGATAAATAAAAAGGAGCGACAGTTTGAAAAAAAAAAAAAAAAAAAAAAAAAAAAAAAGACAAGAAAAGAAAAGAGAGAGCAGAAATGGGATATAGTGCGAATGTGGACAAGGATATAAGAGGAAAAGGGAAAAAGGAAAAAAGGCCGGTTAGTATTTAGGGCCATTATGCAAAATGCATGCATCTCTCACACAAGATATCGGGTCTAGACAATAAGAAAAAAATTCAGGGGACAGGGCGAGAGAAAGAGGGCCATGGGACAGCAAAAAGAAAAAGCAAGCGAGAAGCGAGTGGATGAGGGGGTGTACGACGAAAAAACGACAAAGACGACGACGAGCGATGTTGACAGTGTCAAAAGAAGCCGAGCGATAGAGAATGACAGTAGCAGAATCACCCACCCTTTTTCTCTCTTTTTTCTTTTTGTTTCGTGCACCCTCCCCTCAAAAAGAGCTACATGGCAAGGATAGATCCTCATCTCTTTGCATATCTGTCCAACCTTCATCCCTTCCTGACAATTGCCCTGATGTTCCCGCACTTTTCCTTCTTGCTTTACTGCCCCTAGGCGAGGGTGCTCTCTCAACCTTAGACCTTCCAATGCGCCCTTATTCCCTTTGTTACTATTCTGCCTCCCCTGGCGGCCCACTTTTTTTTCTTGCCTTAAATTTTCTTTCTTGTCCTACCTTCCCTTCCACTCTCCTCCCCTTGGAAATAACAACCGTCCTTCTTAAAAATTGTTAAAACTGCGAATAACGAATCGTTAGTGCTGTTTTAGAACCTTACCGGTGGTGCCTTCTTGTTTGCCTTGGACTCATAGTGGTGGTGTAACGTCTCTTGCGAGGCAGGCCATTGACGTGGAATCTTGTTGAAAATCATCAGGTTCTTGGTGGGCTTGTCAAGTTCAGCGGGAGTGGGCGTCAATGGAGTTGTGGGCGCAGTCAACGGTGAAGAACCCTTGGTGCTCTGCTGCTGACTGTGTTGGTGGGAGGTTGTAGGGTGGTGGTGGCCGGACGCAGATCGGATGGGAGTAGAAAGTTCTATTTTTAATCGTGCTCCCGTCGTCCATGACGGACTGTCACCACACGAGTGGGTGCTGGCCGTATCTTGCGTGTGAATTACACCCTTCTTGTCAGACTTGTAGCTCTGATCGTAGTGCTGCTGCTGCTGCTGTTGGTGAGGATGGCTTGACTGGTCAAGAAAGACGATGGCTTGCTTCTTGGGAGGCTGTTGAGCTTGCTCGTAGGGCAATTGCTGTTGTTGTTGAAAGGTTCCATTGGAATGAAAGAGGACCGGACTGGATTTAGGGCTGTCAGAACTGTCGTGCTTGGAGTGGTATGAGCCTTGGCCAGATGGAGGGTGAGCCTCATCAAAGAGAGTAGAAGACGAACAGCGAGCACGAGCTTGTCGAATGTGGTCAGGGGAGTAGGGATTGGAGGAGTAGTGGTCCCAAACATCGCAGTCAGACATCTCAATTTCTAACACTTCCCCCTCTGCGAATGCGTCAGCTGGGACCTCAGAGAGATCGCTGGCATTGGGCGGGAGCATGACTCTGTCATGGCTCATATGTGCACGGACAGTGGGTGGGGAGTCGGACATAGATAGGATGGTGGCGGCGGGGTGAGCAGAGTACTCCTGGTAGTGTTGCTGGTAGTGTTTCGAGGAGGGACGATGACGAGAAGAAGAGGAGGACGTGGAGGAAGGAGGGTGATTTTTGTTGTTATTGTTGTCGTGGTGGAAAGAGGGTGAATGTTGTTGTTGATGCTGCTGCTCTGTAGAAAAGACAGCGGGGAGGGGGGTGAGGGACGCAGTCGAGGGGAATCGGGTGAGGATGGGGGGCGAGGTTTGTTCGTGAGAGTAAGACGCCCCCTTCTGGTGGCCAGAACCTATCCTGGCGTCATAAGTGAGCACAACATTGTTGATACAGTTGGTGCCCTGGCTAGAGTGAGGGAAGCGATTCTCTTCAGCGACTTGCCCTGACGGTCTCCTCCCTTTGTCCGAATCAATATTGTCGCGTTGATGTTGGTGTTGGTGATGGTGCGAATGATGGTTTGACTGATACTGAGACTGAGGGTGAGACTGATAGGATTCGAAACTGCCCCGACCCTGATTCGCAAACAGATTGGCACTCAGCACCGAGTCATGGTCCACGTTGATATCGCTGCTGCTGTCGCCTTGAAACTCTTGGATTAATCCCATTTGACGGTCATTCATGACAACAATGGTCTCCATCCTGGTCTATTGCAATATCAATAATAAGCTGCTGCTGGTTTGCTGTTGAGTTGTCTGTGGAGGGAAGAAATTGGAGGCGCAAAAGCGCAATGAGGAGAAGAAGGAAGAGGACAAGAAATGGATGAGTCTGAGTGGTGTGCTTTTTGTAAGTGTTTGCTTTGTTTGTTTTTGTGTGTCTGTGTGTGTGTATTTTTTCCCGCTGCTGAGGTTTGGAGTGGCAAGTTGGCGGGAGAACAAAAGAAGATATATGAAGAAAAGGAGTTGTTTCCTTTGTACAATTGAAAACAAAGAAAAGGGTTGTTGGTTGCACAGGGACGAGAGCAAGAGGCGGTAGTCCGACTATCTGGTGTGTATATGCATGTGTAAGTGTTTTCTGATTCAAGACAACAGGAATGCAAATGGAATGAGGTAAAGTGAATTAAAGAGAAGAGATCTTTTTCAACGGAAGAAGAATCGAGGGTGGAAAAGGAAGAAAAAAGAAGGCAAACAAAGTAAACGAGACGAGAGAGAATAATAATAGTAAAAAAAAAAAAAAAAGGAGGAAAGACGCACTCACGGAGAAGGCGGATGGGGAGGAGGGGAAAGGGCGAGAAAGAGGAGGTGTTAGTGGTGTTGATGGTGATGGTGGTGAAGAGGGAGGGGAGGGGAGAGGAGAGAAAAGAAGAGAAGCACAGGAGAGATGAAAAGAAAAAGGCACTCGAAGGCAAGGCCAGATTAAGGCAGACAATACTAATAAGAAGAACATACAGTAAGTAATGTAATGTAATGCAGTAGGGGCCATGGAGTGGGGACCATGCGATGTTGTTGGCTATAGCCCGCTTGTTATTATTGCGGTTTAAGAGGGACGAATAAGGTGTTGTTCGATGTTCAGGTCAGGCGAGGTGATCTGCAAGAGAACGTGGAAGTGGACGTAACAATTGAAGTGGAAGTGTAAGTTGGAGTGGAGAGGAATGGATGAATGGCGTTCTGTGAAGGAAGAGAAAGGTGGATGAGTATGGAGCCGAGAGTGGAGAGTGGACCAGTGCAGAGAGAGTGGAGAGAAGTGGAGTGTGGAGAGTGGAGAAGTAAGTAAAGAGAACAAGAGTAAGAACAAGAAGGGAGGAGAGAGTGACAGAAAGTTCGCTACCTCATCCAACCTTCGGGCGGTAAAAAATGGCCGATGCTGGACACAGACTGCAAACCTAAGGGTACTCTTCTTATCATCCCCCAATGGCCTTTGTTATGCCATAGCGTTGACCATTTTCTATTTTTTTTTTTTTGTTTTTCTGACTTTTGTTTTCGGTTTTCATGTTCAGCAAAAAAAAAAAAAAAAAAATGCATTGACCGCGGCGGCTCCGCTTGAGCCAATTTATCCACCCCTTGCTCTCTTCACCCCTTCCTATGCCAGTTAGCTGCTCTTCGTTTCTGATTTGTGACCCCGGACACCCTCTTTATTTTTCGTTGCTCCTCGTCATATCCATTCTATCGGAGCCTAGAGAGGCGGAGTGAATAAAATAGGCAAAAAAGAGTCATACTTGGTCGGCGCCCACTCGACAGCCAGTCGATTAAACCGCGCAAGCTTTAGACACCACATTTCGGACCTGGCGTAAATGGCTCAAAAGGCATAAAAGAAAAGAAGGAACAGTGGCAAAAGGGAAGGACACATACACTAACACACACGAGGTGGTAAAGCGAACTGAAGGCATGTATGGTGGTGTATGTATGTATGTATGTTTGTTTGTTTGCATGCAATATATTGCCTGTAATCCCCAATGAACTTTCATGTACTCTTTTTTTTGGGGGTGGGCGAGCAGGGTTGACGCCAGCCTCTGTCTCTTTTTTTTAGGCGCAACTACTCGAGTTAGGCAGAAAAGATGAAGTGGCAGTGAAAAAACAAGTGCGGGAAGAAAAAAAATGTGTAGGAGGGGAATGGCATGGACCCGTTGGCTGTTGACGGTGTGTGTTGCACAAAAAATAGTTGAAGGGACAAACAGTGCCGCATAAGGGCATTTCTGGGCGCAAGGGAGTCCCATCTTGGGAAGGATAGAAGGGGAATGGAGGGGGCGTCATGAGACGGGTTTGTTTTGCCTACCTTACTGTGTGCGAAGATCTAAGTGAATGTAGGTGCCTGGAGGAGGGAATAAGTGATAGTGGTCGTGAATGGAGGACAGAGGGAAAGTTGTCTGTCGATAGGTTGGTCGGTCAAACGGACGAGGGTAGGGGAATGGTCGGCTGCAGATAGATGTGAGTGATGGATGCACAACAGCCAGTTTTTTTTTGCTGTTGCTTTTTGTGTGGGTGATGGTTCAGGGGTATGGGTGGTCGTACAAAGTTTGTTCAGTCAAATGGAGCATCAATTTTAGGGTTGAGAGTTGGAGGGGGTCAATGAAAGGTGGTTACGACGGATAGGTGAAGGTGAAGGATGAGGGTGGGTGTTGTGGATGAAGGATGAGTGGTAAGGGATAGGGCTGAGTTGAGGCGATTCCTGGAGCGAAGTGCCACGGGAAAGTGCTGGCACAAGGAGTGTCGAGAGAAGGGGCAATCGTCAAGTGAGGGAAGGGAGATGGACCAGACGAGACGATAAAAAGAAAATAAAGAGAAGAAGAGGAAGAAGATAAGAAAAGAGTGGGAGGGAAAGGATGAGGAGTAAGAGAGAAAAAGTAAAGAAAGCAGGAAGGAAATGAAAGAATGAGCGACTGAAGAGAAAGAAGGAAAGGAGGAACACACGGCAAAGTGAATGCGAGAGATGAAAAGAGAAAAGAGAAAAGAATACGAATGCAATTCAATTATTGAAGACGAAAAAGGGATAACAAAAGGGAAGGGAAAATAAAATGGAGAATACTAAAAATGTAGCGAACTAAGCAATACAATGAAATAATAATAAAAAAAAAGGGCAGACAGACAGAAAAGACGCTCGGGACAGGCACGGTCCAGTAAGAACCAGGAAGAAAAGAAGGAAGGCAGAGAGAAAGAGCGAGAGAAAGAGAGGAAGGGAGAAAGTGAAAGAGAGGAAGAGAGGAAGAGAGGAAGAGAGGAAGGAGATCGTAGCGATGAAAGTGTTGCTGCTGCTGTGTTATTCGTCTACAATTGCAGGGCTGTGATGATAAAACTGATGATGATGGCAAAGGCGAAGACGAATGCGAAGAGTTGCAAAGCCATTCATTATCCATCATCGGACCCGTCAAACAAGCGCCTTTTACTACTGCAATTGGCGTCGATATCCATCATCAGCCTCGATACTGACATGGGTTGAACTACATATGCTGCTCGAATCTCTTGTTCAACCTGTCAGTATTCTGGCTGCAGACTGACGTTTATCTCCTCAGACCATGTTGCTTGTCATCGAGACATTGGTGTGTTCAAGAAGCCGCCAACAATAATGACCGGCCAAGTGAAGATCCCAAGTGCCCCATAAACGTGAACCAGGGACAAAAAAAGGCTCAGCATACACAAAAATGGTCTCGCGGAAAGGACTCTTGCCATCTATGAGGCCGAGACAACATCGAAACAAAGGATCACATTCAAAAGGTGAGCCGACGTTTTTTTTTTTTTTTTTTAAACTTGTTCTTCGGTCCATGCGGGTTGAACCGATTTTTAGCCGGCCTTATTGATTTCTTTCACTCTTTTCGCTTTGGATTCCTTTTGCTTTTAAGATCCATCCTATCTCCGTCTTTTTCTCTTATTTTCTAATCGTATCATGCCTAATGAAATAGTAAATGACAAATAGTAGCTAGGCTATTGTATCCTTGGCAACCTCGGGTTAAAAAAAACTTCCTATTTGGCCCATGCTTCTTAGTGAAACTTGGTCATCTCTCTATTTCCACAACTCTCAGCCCTCCAGGTACTCGAACATAACTGAAAAGAGCCATGTCAACCCTCAACGCGAAAACAAAAAACAAAAAAAAAATAAACCATGTGTGAAAATGAACAAATTCATTTGAGCCAAGTGGCTCAACCACTCCATCAAAACGGTGCATTGATTGAACACGACAAGGAAACACACATAGCTAGAAACAAAAAAGCTATTTGCGTTCATATCCAATCTCTCTTAATAACTCCTTTCTCCTTTCAAGTTCTCTCCTGAATAAAAAGAAATATTATGAGCATTGGCCATGAGCGCGTAGAGTTTGGAACTCCTTCGATATTTTTTCTCCCTTTTGTCATTTTTCGTCAGTCTCGCTTATTTTGTGAGATTTGAATATTAAGGATGTCCGTCGTCGTGCTCCTTACTTTTTTTTTTCTCATTTCTTATTTCTTATTCATTGACTCTCGCCTCTCACTTCGGCATGCCTAGCAAAGAAACAAAAAATAAAACATAATGGACTGGGTTCAATAGACAAACTCATCAGCCCAACGCTACGCTAATTCAAAAAAGAAGGCATGTCGAGAACTTGACAGACAAATAAAAGAGACAAGGCAGACCGAAAAAAGGGAGAATAAAATATGTTTTTGTTCTCAGCATGAAGAGAAAGTTGGATGGTCCGTCCATCTACTCCCGGAGCAGAGTTTTACCCGCCTATCTAACGTTGCAAAAGAACACGAGCGAGCAAGTACCAGTGAATCAAGGCGGCTACAGCAGTCAAGGAGCGAGTACGTTGTGATGCCGCAAGGGGGGACCAGGAGAATGATGGTTTAGATGCGGGTTGACGATTTTTCTTCCATTTTTTGCTACTTCCATAGATTGTTAAGAGGAGAGAAAGACAGAGAGTTGATGAAAAGTACCTCAACCACAAAGCATAAGATAGATGGATGTGCTTTTACGCGATCTTGCTTTTTTTTTTTTTTTTTTTCCTTTTATTTTCTTGTCGTCCACTCTTCATTCTCAAGCAGCCTTTCCTTTCAGATCACCGTTCGTTTCTCTTTGTATTCACAATCAAGTCAATTGACGGTATGCACATGTATCCCTTTGAGGAGAGAGAGAAAGGAAAGACTATTAGTAACATGCCGCATCTCATTCTTTTTTCATTTCTTCATTTCTCCACAACAGTCCTCTCGGTCTCTAGATCGAGCGCCATAACAACGAGAATACGCGTTCAGATATTTCCGTAGGTTTGAGGTACTCCTGGAGAATTATGAACGGATGGTCAGAGATGGATATGTCGTGTCTGGAGAGACGTAGGCGATCGTCGTCGCGCCGAGTCTAGGGTTGTATGCTTCTTTGCCGTGTCGATCTTTTGCTCAGGCACAAGCATCGGCCCGTCGAAATCTTAGCGGAGGCAAGCGTCATGTGATAGTTAAGTCTGACCAATCAAATTCAGGTCCATGTGAATCCCTTTTGACCGATCGGTTTGCCTGCCTGCTTGTCTGTCACTCTCTTCCACCTGCTTCCAGAGCAACAACAGACGGGAGGCAAAAAAAAAGACGAGTGTCATTTTTCCCTTTTGGCTTTGCACTTCTTTACTCTTCCCCCACTTTATCCACTCCTTCCACTCCACTCTTCACTCTCCACTCTCTCCATCCATTCGTCTCGACCTTGTCTTTTTCTACTTTTCTTTGCTCTACTCTTCCTCCTCGTCCTTTCTTACATCGACAAACACATATAAAACATGCCCGAAAAGCCATGGGAAAGAGCCAGACAGGCTAATCCTGCCGCAACCTCTGCTGGCCCCGCACCGCCCGCTCTGCCTGCCTCCTCACCCGCAGCTATGTCCTCCAGCACAACCGACCTTGCTGGTGCCCCCGCCCTCCCCGCCCGCTCCAACGCCATGGGTGCCATGGGCGCTACTTCCACTGGATACCGACCAGGTAAATACATACTTGTTTACACGATGTCTTGTAGAAGATGGACTTAAAGCCCAATCAGGAAAACAGGAAATAAGGACAAAAAATAAGAAAGATCAATAGGACTTGACTTGGCTTCTACAATAAGCGGGAATACCACACCACTACCATAACAATAACGACAACACCAACAACATCAACAACAACAACGATAGCAACAGCAACAAGGGAGCGAGTGCAAAAAGAGAAACGGATTTATCAGCCGGTGACATATTTAGTTTGTTGGTGTTGTTGTCATGGTGTATTGTGTGTAAGATTGTACGGTGTAATATTTATTTATTTTTCCTGGCCAGAGTGAGAGACAAGTTTAGTTTGCGGCGAACTCGTCAGCCGAAGCCGAGGGTAAAATGGCAGACCCATTTTTTGATTCGTCTTGGCTTATTTTACACCTCTCCACCCACACCGACACCCACCCGGACGGATTATTTTTTTCTTTCACTTTCCAGAGACATCTTAAAAATCCCCCGTGTCTGGCCTCCCTCCGTCCCTTCTTTCCTTCATTTTTACTCTTTACCCCCACAACTTTTTTTGTATCTTGTCTCTCTCTTTTTTATTTTTCTCCTCTTTTCCTTTCTTTCCTCTTTATTTTCCTCCCTTTTTTTCACTCCCTTCCTTCCCATACCTCCCTTCAGTTGCTTACCTTTCTTCTCTTTCCACTCATTGTCCGAAAAAAAAACAAACAAAAAACTCGCTCCTAACCATCTCCCTCTACTCTCTACCTTATCGTACGTTTTAAAGGCATGAACGGCTACGGCACTGGATACGGAAGCACCGGATACGGAATGTCCGGCTACGGCTCAAGCTACGGATCCTCTTACTCCTCGCCCTACAACAGAATGGGTGGATACGGCTCCAGCTATGGGTCCTCTTACTCCTCGCCTTACTCCCGCATGGGTGGATACGGTGGATACGGCTCCTCTTATGGTGGCTATGGTTCGTCCTATGGTGGATATGGCTCCAGCTATGGTGGTTATGGCATGAACAGGATGGGAATGAACGGAATGAATGGGATGAACGGGATGAACGGAATGAATGGCCCTATGGGTCCCGAGGAAATGTCGTTGATGCAGCGTATGGAGCAAGGCTCGGCCCCCACTTTCCAGCTGATCGAGTCTGTTGTTGGTGCCTTTGGTGGATTTGCCCAGATGCTGGAGTCGACCTTCATGGCCACTCATTCGTCGTTCATGGCTATGGTCGGTGTTGCAGAGCAGTTTGGGCACTTGCGTGGCTATCTGGGCCAGGTTTTGAGCATCTTTGCCCTGCTGAGATGGGCCAAGAGCCTCGCCTACCGTATGGTCGGCATGAAGGCCCCCGTCAACACTCAGGAGCTCACTCCCGGTAACTTCCAGGAGTTCCAGGCCCAGCCGAGATATTCCAAGCGCCCCATCGTCATCTTCTTGCTCGCCGTCTTTGGCTTGCCCTACTTGATGGGACGTTTGATCCGTGCTCTTTCCAACAGAAACCCTGCTCCTCAGCAGGGTCAACTGACCGGCCAGGAGGGCCAGGTCGCTCAGCCCGGAGCACCTGCACCTGTCAACCCCCAGAGTTTGGACTTTGCCCGCGCTCTCTACGACTTTACGCCTTCCAACACTCAACAGGAGCTGGCCTTCCGTCGCGGTGATATCATTGCCATCTTGAGTCGACAGGACCCCATGGGACAAGAGTCACTCTGGTGGAGAGGGCGCCTCCGTAACGGCGAGATGGGTCTGTTCCCCAGCAATTATGTTGAGATTATCAACAAGGGCGGTAGCGGCAACACCAGCGGCAACAGTGGAAACCCTGCCGTCGGATCTGCAAGTCATCCTGGAGCACCCGGCGCACCCAACATGACGTCGTCTTCAGCAACCGGACCAGCCGCAAACGGATTTCCGGCTCAGCCAACATCTCAACAGGCTGCTGACATCCAGGCTGCCCTTGCCGGTTCGGCCTTTGAAGAGTTCAAGTTTTAAAACGACATCCTATGAACCCCTGTAACATCACCTTTTATTTTTCGAACTGTCTGAATCAATTGGTTATCAGGCGCTCGTTTCCCCCTTTTTCAGCCTTCCTCTCACGACATCTCGTACCTTTCCTCTCTTCTCTCCTCTTTCACTTTTTTGTTGCTATGCCCAACATTCTATACCTGTACATTATTTCACCCAAATAAAAAAACGATAATGATCTCAAGCACACGAACAGAACGCTGTCATAATTCTTTATTATGTTAGTGCTATTTCGCAAAGACTTGCTCCGTCATTCCTTCTTCGAAAGGCCGTCTTGCAGGATCCAACGTACAAGTAATTCAATCATAGGTTGAGATACATTTGATGGTAAGAAGTGTGTACTTGGATGGTTGCTGCTGGTGGCAGACATGCAGACTTCATAGCAGTCACATGTCTGCCTATGGTCGGCTGAAGTGACTGACACATTCTGACCTTTTTAGAAAAAGCATTCCCTTTTCAACTCCACACCTCTAACCTTTCAGACCATTCACAGCACCATGGCTTCCACATCCGCACGCCTCTTTGTCTGCCAAAAGTGCAATCAGCAGCTCGGAATCGACGAGTCTTTACAGGACATTCATTCAACCGCCTTTGACCTCCTCTTGGGTATTCATTGCTGCCAAGTCTTTTAGTGTCGCTAGTGACTGTGTGCTTTTTTGAGTCTAGTAGCGACTGACGTAGTCTTACTTCGCTTAACTTGTCCCGCCTTCTCCTTTCCTTTTTCATAGGGCCTCTTTCAGATCATTCTGGGCACAACTCAGGAGTATCTGCAGACAAAAAGACAGCAAAGACTGGAGCCCCACAAGGGACCTCAGGACATGGGTCAAGGAACCAATGCGGCTCTTCTGGAGACCCCTCTCGCACAGAAGCAGTCTACACTCGTTCGATTCCTCCTTCCAGTGTCCAATCTGGATCTCGACTCGGTATCCACGATCATTCAGCCTCTCCTTCTCATCACATGCATGCTCCCATGGATACAGCAGAGTCGTTTGTTATGCTCTCCAAAGGAAGCACTCTGGACTCGACTCATTTGCCACAATTGAACAACAACCAATCTTACTACGCCCGTGGGACCCTTTCCTCAGGCAGTAACAAATCGCCTGGCGGCAATAACATGAACATCAATAATAGCAGTGCTGCAGGAACACTGAACGGTGGTCCATCAAATGGAGGCTCTAGTGCCGCCAGTCGTCTTAAATCTCTCTCAGGAGGGCAAGGAATGGATGGCATGGAGAGTCTGCACACCGAAAGAACGGCGAAGGCAAATCGACTGCGGACAACGGGAAAGCTTTTTGACCTCATGTCGTCCAAATCCGATATTGACCACCCACTCTGCCATGAGTGTGCCGAGATGCTGTCCGACTCCTTGGCGAGACAGCTGAGAGACGTATCCAAGGAACGGGACTGTTACATCAACTTTTTGCGGATAGTCCACTCGAATGTGGCGAGCGATGAAGAGATGGAGGCACTGGAGGCAGAGATTAAGCAGATTCAGCTGGACGAAAGCGCATCCATCAAGGCGCTCCGGGACATCGAGGAGCAACAGCGAGCGGTCCGGGAAGAGATTGCGCTTTTGGAACAGCAGTCTCTAGAACTGGACAAAGAAGAAGAGCAGTAAGGACATTTATTACATCACTTATATTGATGCTATTGCTACATTTTCTCCTGTAGTTAATACTCAGTTCTTATTCGGATATAGATATTGGCAAGAATGCAATGAGTTTCAGCAGACTCTTCAGACATTCCACAACGAGCGGGATAGCGTCAACCTCAAATACGACTATGACTCCCGGCAACTGGAAAAGCTCCACAAAACCAATGTCTACAACGACACCTTTTGTATTTCTCACGACGGGAACTTTGCAACGATCAATGGATTCAGACTGGGAAGGCTTCCTACGCAACCCGTGGACTGGGCCGAGATCAATGCTGCTTGGGGTCAGACGCTACTCCTGCTTCATACCATTGCCAATAAGTTGAATTTTGAGTTCAAGACATATCGTCTGGTGCCCCTGGGATCATTTTCAAGGATTGATAAGATTGAAGGTGACCGAGCGAGTTATGAGCTGTATGGTTCGGGCGAGTACGCGATCGGTCGTGTGTTCTTGAACCGACGGTTTGATAATGCCATGGTGGCGTTTTTGAATTGTCTCCAGCAGCTCGGAGATTACGCCGAGCAGCAGGGTGGCCAAGGGCCTCGACTGGAACTTCCTTACAAGTATGTTGCTGTTTCTGTTTTGTTTCATTCCGCGGTATTTCGGTTGTTCTATACACTCTATTAACCTGATACACGCATTTACACCTGTGAAATAGAATTGTCAAGGATAGGATTGGCGATGCGTCGATCAAGCTTCATTTCAGTCAGGGCGAGACCTGGACCCGTGCTCTGAAGTATATGCTGACCAACACCAAGGTAAAAAGATAGCTACATACCAATGCCATTGACTATTGATTCGGGTTATGTCACTGACCTTACTTCCTAATCTATTTCTATATGCCATAGTGGATACTTGCGTATGCTTCTAGTGCGGCGGCATCGAATATGACGTCGTACACGCCCTCTGTACCGTCACTGCCCATCTCGCGGAGATCTTCGCCTGCGGTCAAGAGCCAACAATCAAAGGACTCCGAGCAGGAGCGAGATCGAGAGCGAGAGCGAGAACGAGTGCGTGCCTGAACGAAGTGTCTTCTAATAAATTTCGCATTGAAGATTGGGGCGTGACCTCTTTTCCCTTTTTTTCTTCCCCTTGACAGGTCTCTTTTGCTGCCAGACTGCCTGACCCATCATCCTTTGCCTTCTCTTTGCTCCAGTTCCTTTTCACATCCTCTCCGCCACCTTCGAACGTCTCGTTCACATCCGACTGCCACATCACTCTCACTCTTACTCTCACTCTCACTCAGTCTACTCAAAGTTACATCAACAAGAACAATTTACCAGACCGACATACATTCATCACTTTCATCTCACTCGCTCACTCACGCCTCATTGAGGTTAAACACATCAAACCAACACATACACACAACAACCAGCGACCTTTTTTTTTCTTTTTTTTTTTGCCATGGATCGCCGAGAAGAACTGGAAAAGAAGAGGCTAAAGTTGGCAGAACTGAGGAGGGCACGTTTTGAGCGACGAGAGGCCCTTATGCAGCCTCAACCTACAAGGGCAAGTGTATGTGCGCTGATTGCACAACTCATTCTTTTTTTTTCCACTTCAGTCGACGCTATCTTTTTATGTCCTTGAGTCAAGCAAGATTATATTTATTGTATCCGGTTGACATGTGGTTTTCCTGTTTGTCTCCTATCCATAACATCCGACTCATGCTATTTCTTCTTTGAACAAAATAGACCTCTACCCCAGGAAGTACGAGTTCTCGTCGTGACCTTGACGATCTTGTCGCCTCGCTTGTTGACCGACCTGCCACACCAACATTGACCATTGATGGGAGCTCGGACGCAGGATCCGACAGAGGAGCCACCTCCAGCTCTGTTGTCATGTCACCACCTCCCTATCCGTATGTAGTAACTATGGTTATATACAGAGCCATCTCATATAGAAATGAGCTGCCACGTATATCTCAAATGCTGACAGTAATTCTCTATTTTTCTGACTGGTTAGTGCTGAATCTCAAGGAGGTCTTCCCCATGGTGCTTTGCCATTTGGAGGACGACTGATTCCAGAGTTCACCTCCGTCGAGGCTGTCATTTTTGATATCCCTCCCAAGGTTAGGCAACTTTCTTATTGCTCTCAGGAACACAACTTGATACCACTGGTGGCGCATGGCGTTTTTGTTTTAACTCTGTTTTTCCATTTGAACTTTTATAGGAGCGAGTCGTTTACAACAAGGAGGTTCAGACTGTGGAGGGTTCATTCGAACCCCAGGGCCCTACCGAGGAGGAACTCAGGGAGCAAATCAAGGAGGAGTTTGCCAAGGAGGAACAACTTCGATTGGAGCTATTGGAGGCAGAACGTTTGGAGAACGAGGCAGTGGTCCCTCAAGAGGCACCTGGTAAGTACCCAGCTTGCTACTCATGGAATGACCTTGGAATGTTCTGAGTACACTCGCTAATGGTAATGATTTTCTTTCTTTTAGAGCTGACTGACGAGGAGCGCAAATCGATTGTGCAATCGGCCGAGTTTGTCGAATTCATTGACCACTCGTCAAAGATTCTGGAGAGAGCCATGACGGAGAAGTACGACTTTATGAAGGATTATACCCTGGGCCTTGATGATGACACGTAAGTATTACCCATCATTATGCTCAGGATAAGTGAGCATCACTAAGCGCTTGGAAACAGGAAAAGGCCTTTAGTTCATCATCGACTAACTGCTCGACCTTTCATCTCGACTTTTACGACCTGGCAGCGAGGACCTCAATGGAAACAGGATGAGGCTCGTGAGCTCGTTCCACGACGACAGATGGTCCAAGAACAGATCTGTCACGGATGTGGGTTGGTCTACCAAGGTAAGGTTATGTTGTCCGCGTCAACTCAACATTATCCTGAATATGACAGTTCAAATGAGAAATGCTCATTCTAATTTATTCATCTTTTCTCACTGACATTTGCCTCTCTCTTCGTGTAGCACCCTGAGTTGCTTGTTTCAGCCTACAACAAGAACCCTTTGGCAGTCAATGAGCCCGATGGCATTGTCTGCGTTTGGAATATCCACTTGGCAGACCGCCCCGAATTTGTTTTCCACTCGCAGTCGGATGTTCTCACTGTGCGCTTCTCAGACTTCCACCCCAACCTTATCATCGGAGGCACCTACTCTGGACAGATTCTTCTTTGGGACACTCGCGCAAAATCTTTGCCCATTCTGAAAACTCATCTCTCTGTGGGTGGTCATACCCATCCAGTGTACGCTCTTGACATGGTCGGCACTCAGAACGCTCACAATTTGATCAGTGTCAGTACGGATGGAACCATGTGCTCATGGCAGTTGGATATGTTGGCACAACCTCAGGAGACCTTGGCATTGGACTATCCTTCCCACCCCACGACTGATGAGGTTGCTGTCACGACCCTTGGATTTCCTGATGGCGAGACCAACGCCTTCTGGGTCGGCACTGAAGAAGGAAGCGTCTACCAGGCAAACCGTTATGCGCGCGCTGGAAGGTAATGTTTTAAGAGACTCTTCACAGTACGATACCATGCACCTGAGTGCACAGTTTGCCTTTTAAGCACGATGCTAAATCGGATAATCGTTGGCATCTTGAAATATAGCCAAGCGGGAATCAACACTGCCTACTCGTACAAGGGACACTTTGGGCCTATCACGGGACTTCACTTCCATCCATTGTTTGGACCTATGGACTTTTCCGACTTGTACCTGACCAGTTCGGTTGACTGGACTGTCAAGTTGTGGAGGAAGCGGACTCATCCCAAGCCAGCCACACCCGACAATGCAGTTGTTCATCCACTGTACTCGTTCGAGACTGCGGATGACTATGTCTATGATGTCAAGTGGTCTCCTACACACCCTGCAATCTTTGGAACTGTGGAGGGCAGTGGCAAGTTTGAGGTTTGGAACTTGAACCTTGATACCGAGGTCCCTGTGATGAGCACAATTGTCGGAGCCGGAAAGGCATTGAACAAGCTGAGCTGGAGCAAGGATGGTCGCCATGCTGCTATCGGTTCAAGCGACGGACACGTCTATGTCTATGACATTGGCGAGGTAAGGACATTTTGCTTTGAAAGAGAGACGATTGGATCAACTTGCTGAAAACTTCCGGCAGAGCGAAATATTGATTTTAGAGGACACGGCTTTATTTTCTTTGTCTTCGTCCTTTTTTATTAGATGGCTACACCGCACGCTGAGGACTGGAATATCCTTCAGAGGACAGTGAACGAGATGATTTCCACACAGACCCATGGCAACATCCTTGGAAACGACTACTAGATGTCCACATCTTTTTTCTTTTTTTTCTTTTTCACATTTCCTCGGGATTCTCATGATGATAACATGAAAAGACGAACGAACTGCAAACAAACTTCATATCCATATCCATATCCATATCCATATCCATATCCATATCCATTACCTTCGCCACATACATAGGCAAGCCCGCAGACAGATAAAATCAAAGAAAAAAAAAGTGCTGCGATTTGTGATTTGTGGCTTGTACGCAATCCGCTGCCTTTTTTGCAGGCTAAAAAAACGGATGTAAACAACTCGATTCGTTCGTCCATTGTTCTTCTTTGCTTCTTACTTTGTCCATTGTCACCTTTCGTCGTCAAAAGAACCGTCAACTCTCCTACAAACAACAACGATGAACTATAACGCCACTCAGTCGACTGCACCCAAGGCCCCAGCACCGGCCATGACCTACATCTGTGCCGAATGTGGTTCAGACAACGAAATCAAGCCCAAGGAGCCCATCCGTTGCAAAGAGTGCGGTTACCGTATCATGTACAAGAAGCGCACCAAGAGAAGTACGTTCTTTTACACTTGTTGGTGTTCCTGATAGTGACTTTTTTTATTGAAAAGCATGTATGCGTATGGCTGTTTTGTTTATGTTTATTCAGGATTTCAGAAAGAACAAAAGGCTGTAGCAGGATCGGATATATTCGACATATATACGAAACCAAGGACATGAGAACAAGGCTATAGAATCGTTGAAGTGCGCCTGTATCTGTGCATTCATTATTTCTTGGCAAAAGGCATACTCAAAGGACTATGGAGCGGATCTGGACCACGACTCCATCAGGGAACTGAACAGGATATCTTCTGTGCGCTTGCTAGTTATTCTGGAGCATGCGCTACCAGTAGCGCATTAAAAAGCGCAGTAGCTAACAACACCACACTTTTTTGGTTTCTTCACGTTTTATAGTGGTTCAGTTCGAGGCTCGTTAAAACAAAAAAGGAGACTTTTCTTGGAATAGCGGGATGTTCTGGATCAGGGAGGGAGTGAGAGTTGTATGAGTTCAGAAGGGGTACTTTCGTCGAACCTGGAATCTTGAAGTGGAGGAACAAGGGCGCATACACATTTCTTTCAGCAAAGCTTTTTCTTATTTTTTTTTTCACTATTCATTACGCCACCAACACAGCAGACAACACTAGTTTTCAATCAAGGAGAAACATCTCGATCTCTTTCCTTTGCAGCATCTCAGTCAGTCCAGTACCCATAATAACAACAAACAACACCGCCAAGCACCACACAAAAGCCATACACTCACACCAAAAAAAGACAACCTATACAAAAAAAATATAAAAAAGCATTCAAAAAACCCCTCAATGGTTCATGCAGCTTACTATAGACTGAAACACACCTACCTGATCGAGATAGAGATAGAGGGGCAGAGCGAAGCGTTACACCTATGGAAGATTTTGTGTGAAAATATTCCCTGGGTGAGTTTGGTATCTCATCTTTTGGTGGCAGGATCTTCTCAGAGCGCACTCTGCTGGCATTTTTTTACCCATAAGCGCTGCCGAAGGGATTACTTTTTCTCCCCACACGATCCATAGTTGCCAAACAAAGGAGCGTACTGGACGGGGGCTGCCTGAGTTCTCCGAGGGAGACGGCTTCTTCACAGTTTCAGATTTTTGTATATCTCCCTCCTCTTATTCTTCTCGTTTTCTTTTCCCGCTCATGCTCAAGCTGGTGGTGCATTGAAAAAAGTGCAATTGAGGTCGCACGTTTTTTCAGAGCTCTCTTTTGTACACCTCCGTAGTGATTGGATATTTTTGTCCAGACGCGTTTTTTTTTTTTTGTTTGCTTTGTGGGTCAACATTTCAGCCATACTCTCTTTTTTTTTCCTTGTTTGTTCTAAAACATTATGAGCGCCAAGGTGCAGGAGTGGGGAAGAAGGTGGGTGGGTAGGGAGGAGGAATGATGAAAGGGAAAAGAAGGAGGACTTCTGAACTAAAAAGAGCATCCCGGGCTGCTGCTGTCCCAACTCTTCTTTGCTACAATCGACTCCAACCATGGCTGCCTGCACCGCGCAGTTTTTTATGCTGTCTGTTGCATAGTAGAATGAGATCACATGATATTCAATTGAATGCGAGAAAAAAAAAAAAAAAAAAAAAAAAAAAAAAAAAAAAAAGTTCCTCGGCAGACAGGGGTCTTCTCGTTCCTGGTTGGTGGTTGGTGTGTCCCTTTATCCTGGCTTCTCCTCCAGTCATCATCCCGCTCTCTTTCTTCTCTTCTCTGCTCTTGTTTGTTGTCCCATTTTCTTCGTCCTTCGTCCTCCTGCTCCTCTACTTTCATCATCTTTTCCTTTCTTTCTTTCTTTTTTTCTTTCTTTCTTTCATTTTTTTTTCCTTCTCACCCTACCAAAAACTATATCGACAAAAAAAAGACAATGAAGGTCTACACTCAGCAGGAGGTCGCCAAGCACACCAAGGCTGACGACTGTTGGCTCATCCACAACAACAAGGTCTACAATGTCTCTGACTTTGTTGCCGACCATCCCGGCGGAGAAGAGTTCATCCTCGACCATGCCGGCAAGGACGTCACCGCCTTGATGAAGGACGAGCTCGAGCACCTGCACTCGGACGGTGCCTACGAGATGCTTGACGAACTCTTGATCGGTGCCCTCTCAACTTCCTCAACTACCACTACTACAACGACTACTACTACCACAACAGCAACCACCACCGCCATTAACCGACAGCAATATGAGGCGGAAATGCACAGACGACTAGGCGCTAATGTGACGGACACCAAGAACGCCGAGACGGGGGAGCATGAGTATCACCTCAACGATACCGACCTAGTGGCAGACAAGAAGAACAAGTTCCTGGACTTGAACAAGCCCCTCTTCCACCAGCTCTGGTACGCCAATTTCTCGAAATCCTTCTATCTCGAGCAAGTCCACATCCCTCGCCATGTCGCAGGTGGATCGGCTCGTCTCTTCAGCTCGGATTTCTTGGAAGTTTTCACCCGTACCCCCTGGTACATGGTCCCCATCCTTTGGTTGCCCGTCATTGCCTTCAATGTCTATCGTGGTCTCCAACAGGGACTGACGACTGAAAATACCTCGGCTTTGTTTGTTGCAGGCATGTTTGTCTGGACGCTGGCAGAGTACATGATCCATCGGTTCTTGTTCCATTTGGACGATCTCTTGCCCGAATCGAACTATAGCAACATTGGCCACTTCTTGCTTCATGGTATCCATCACTATCTCCCCATGGACAGGTAAGAAGTATCCATAGGCGGAATGTTTACAATTCACTTGATGTTTTTTATTTGACACATTAGAAAGGAGGAATCAATGGCTGCTCAACCGCATTCCAGCACCCCTCTTATCGGCTTGCTTGTCCAAGTGACCAACAAACAATAACACTGACAACAAACACCTCTTTTTCTCCACACTTTCTTCCTTCGTTGTTCTACGAACTCCACTATAGACTGCGATTAGTTATGCCTCCAGTATTGGCAATTGCATTGGCGATCCCTATCAACTACTTGATGCATTCGTTGATGCCCCTAGCCCAGGGTTACGTGATGATGGCTGGACTTCTATTTGGTTACGTGCTCTACGATATGACCCACTACTACCTCCACCACGCCAAGGTCTTCAAAATCCACTTCAAGGAGATGAAGACCTACCATCTTGCCCATCATTACAAGAACTTTGAGGGCGGATACGGCATTACCTCCAAGCTCTGGGATCGCGTAAGTCTCGTTTTATGTTCGTTTTTCTTTTTCTTTTTTTTTTTTTTTTTTTTTTTTTTTTTTTCTTGTGAGGTGTTATTTGCTCTTTGTTTTTCACGTTGTCACACCAACACAATCGAATCATGCGAGGTTTCTTCTCTCTTGGCTTTTTTGACACGATATTTTATTTTCTACAAACGCTAACACGATTTTGCTTTTTTTTTTTTTTTTTCTTGTGTTCTCTTTTAGGTCTTTGGCACCACCTTGGAGTTGTAAACAACGCATACATAGCCTTTTTTTTTCTCTTTTTGTCTTTTTCTTCTTTCGTTGCTACACATACTTTATATTACTTTTTAACGTCAAATAATAATCTATTCGTTTCCTTCATTATCATACTCAGATTGTCGTCTTTTTTCTCATGTGTTTTACTCAATGTATAGGAAAAATATGACAATACTACTTTTGTTGTAATAGAAAAAAAAAACTGCGAAGGGAAGGATGGGACGTATTACATGAAGTGCGTGATCCTTTTTACAGGACGTTGAAGGCTTGGACAGCCTTGTCCAAGGACCCAGCACGAGGATCAACAACCGTCAAGATGTTGTTTAAGAAATCCGGATCGTATTTACAAGCACGAGTGCAATCTGGTGAGAAGTTGACCTCGACCACAACAGGCTGGCAATCATCCTTGAGCATGACATCAATTCCATAGATTGAGAAGGCTTCATAGGGTTTGGCCTTGTCGCTTGCAGCACCGAGTCCCTCGGGCCGGGGCTTGACAATGGCGGCAGCGAAGATGGACTTGATGGCCTCGTTGATGTCGGCCTGGATCTCGGACCATTTCTTCTTGTCGGCGTGTTCCTTCTCGAAGTTCTCGATGAATTTGGTGTATAAGAGTTGTGTCAAGTTGTAGTTTCCATAGTTCATCACCTACGTTGTTTCATTGTCCAAAACGAAAGGGAAGAGGAATAGAAAATGACATGTGAGTAAAACTTCTCTGTTCTTGCCAGAACGGTAACACTTGACGATCAGAAACAACAACAAAAACAACCGAAAAAAAATGAAAGAAAAAGTAAGGTTTACGGTGAAGTGTTTCTCGTAATTGTCAAAATCGTCGAGGTCAAAGGCATGGTTAGCCAAGCGGATCCAGAACATCTTGTAGACCATGACCTGGAACTCATACCCTTGGCTAGGGTCACCCTCAACCTTGTGAGTAGCCTTCAAAAGGACAATGTAGCGGAGATCAAACTTGCGACCCTCATAGAGTACAGGGGTCTGGATATACTCCTGAGCAATCTTTGGTCCAGTATCGCGAAGACGGACAAGTGGGGCGAGATCCTCCTGAATAGTGATCTGAAGTCCACGAGCCATGTTCCAGGGCTTACAGATCCAAAGGTTGCGATGGTTATGCTCCTGGTTCCAGAGGTAATGCCCAACAAAGGGAGCCAATTCCGTGGTCAAGTTATAAGTGGTCGAACTCCAGGGAACAGTGCCGTAGGCAGACTTAACGAGGGCAGCCAGGTTCTGCTTGAAGGTCACACAGGACTCGTTCTCGAACTGGTTGATCTTTTGGCCCTTGGTCAGCTTGTCAAACTCCTTGAAATCTTGGCTGAACCAGAGCAGGTCGGCCTGCTCCTCAGAGTCGACCAATTCCACGTTCGCCAGCTTGCAGTTGGTAGCAACCCATTCTGTGGTCGTGTACAGACGCAACTTGCGGTCGCCGGCCTTGTGTGGGACGGGCGTCCTGGTAAGGGTCTTGGTGAAGGGCTGATCGAAAGGCTTCACTTCGTTATCCTCCAACTTGTCCGACTACATACAGGATGTTATAAACAAATTGGATTGTAAGTAACACTGGTTAAAAATTTACGACTAAAACCGACAAACAAGTGTGACTTTTGTACAGAGTGAGAAGTACCTCGTAGACGGCAATAAGCTCGGCGGCATCCTGGGCGTCGTTATAGATCTGGAGGTAGGCCTTGCGGGTCATGGGGTCCTTGATATCAGCAGGGACAAAGTCGCGGGTCAATGCGCCGCCCTTAGGGATATCCTCGATGGGGAAGATGATGCTGTACGAGACGGTGCCACGACCAACATAGATGAAGGGGGCGCAGACACAGTTGGGCGTGTCCGAGTGAGCCATTGACGATCCAACTTCGTCCATGATGTCTATTTAATTTCGTCCGCAGTAAACGCAAAAAGAAGTACACAAAGCGTGAGATGGCGTGTCCACTTGTTTGTGTTTTAAAGAAAGCAGTGCTTCCTTTGCGAAGCTTGCGTAGACACACTTTTTTTTTGTCCATGCAGATTGAACACTTACACCAGGCGCTCTCCTTCTTGGTCTGTCCGGAGGGGTCGACGACGGCGTACTCGTATGTTTGACTATACTTCCACATCTCGGACATAATCTTGTTGACAGTGTCCTGTTTCTTCTTTTCCTCAGCCTTTGCGTCCTTGTCTCCTACAAGAGAAATGGTTCAGGAATGGTCAGTTGCTGTTACGTCAAAACAGTTGGTATTGTTTGACTCACACTGCAAACTGTTAACAATGACTTTACTCTTAACCTGGCTTCCGATGGCGTTCTCGAGGTTCTTGAGACCCTCGGCATCGTGATCAGGGTGAAGCGTCAGCGACTAGTTAAAAAAATGAAATCGAAACAAAAACTTGTTAGTTGGTATTCTCATACAACCATTCTCATCATTCCCCGATCATTGATTAAAGCACTTCATACCATCAAGGCAGCAAGGATATCGCCGTTCTCGTTTTGGAGAGCAACTTTGGCGCGCTGCTCAGTCACGTTTCCTTGGGAAGCAACCAATTCGACCATGGACTGATCAACCTCCAGATCAGGGTTCTTGCTAACAACCTCCTCATCGGCAGATCCTGCAGCAGTCTCCTCAACAACTTCCTCTTCCTCTTCTGCATCAACAGAGATGTCCATCATCGATGTGAGTCGCTCGACCAATTGTGGGTTGTCGAGCAGCTGGGCGCGTGAAGTCTCGGGCTTTGTCGTCCATGCGTGATCCACTAGGAAGATGTCACTATGAATAGATGTTGTAAAAATCGTGTAAGGATGGAGAAAAGAACAATGAAGTGCATAGATCGAACATCGTTGACAGATATCTGAATACGTTACCCATGCTTCTTAAGACCACCCTCCTTCTTGACGTGGAGCGAGTACTTGTCCAAGGGGTCGCCATAATGGAGCTCCAAGAACTCACCTGCGTCAAAGAGATCCTGACCGAGCTTCTGGAAAAGTGGCTACAAAATTTTGAAGCAAAAAGTAGAAAAATCTTTTCAAGCGTGAGAAAGGAAGCTTGTTGCACCAAAAGTCATACACCAAAATTTTCTTAACATATATGTGAACTTGTTTGGTAAAAGAAATGGAGACGCTACCTCCCAAAGGTTCTCGGGGATACTTGCGAGCTGATATTGGTGAATTTGAAGGAATTGCTTGTACTCCATTGTTGGTGAATGAATGAAGGGTGGAAGGAGAGTCAACGATCAGAACAAAAAAAAATCCAGCGCTCCTTTTGTGGTGCGCGAGAAAAAAAAATCGTCGCATTAGCACGTGCACGTGACTACTACCACCTTCTGGCTGATACTGGTAAATAATATTTCTCAAACAGTTTCTCACTTTCTTTACAGTGCTTTTCTTCTTCCACCCATATCCTTGCCTCGCGCCTTATAAATTACCTTTTCCATCCTTAGGTACAGCAGCAAATATGGGCGTCCTTGGTATCGGGATCGACATTCTGCACCTTCCTAGACTCAAGCAGGTCCTCTCGCGTAGGCCCGACCGATTTTTGACCAGGGTCCTGACCAAAGCTGAGCTCGTCGATTTCGAAAAACTCAAGACAGAGTTGAATGGAGACGTCGACCATGATAAAGCTATTCGATTCGTTGGCGTCAGGTATGATTTCATTCTTTGTTCGAAGGTTTTATGGTTTCTCCATCACCTTTTGAAGTCGATGTTAAGAGTTGTGTTGGTGCTGATAATTATGTTGCGGATAATCTCTACTACCTAGGTGGGCACTAAAGGAGGCAACGTACAAGGCAATGACTCCACGGCATAAGCTAACATGGCAGGATGTCACCATTTATAAAGACCAGGGTACAGAAACGTTATATGTTCTGACTATCGCGTTGGTACATATCGCATGTGCATTAGGGAGGCATTACTAACTAGTAGAGATGTAAATGCAATAAACTCGGTCAATAGGCAAGCCATGTTTAGATATCCCGGAAAAGGAAAAGTTCGGGATCGGAACTGCACATTGCAGCGTTTCGCATGACGGAGAATACCTGGTAGCCCAAGTCTTGTTCGAGTCACCAGAGTTACCATCACAGCACCCCCACAATCTCCCTTAATATACCAGCAGTTTCAAATGAGAGAAAGGGATATATATGCATTTTTAATTTTTCTATGATGCGATATTGCTTAGAGGAGTATATGTGGGAGTTTCTACTTGGAGTTTTCGGACAACCACTTGTAGGCAGCGCTGAAATCGAGGTTCTCGTAGTCCTTGTTGGCAGCCATCTGGTTGTAGAGCTGCTGAGCCAAGGCACCGAGCATGACGGTAGTCTTGGTATCGACGGCAGCGTTGACGGCAAGACGAAGATCCTTGGCCATCAAAGGCATACCGAATCCGCCAGTGTAGCCACGGGTAGCAGCAGAGTTCTCCTGGACGCCGGGGCAAGGGTTGTAGACCTCACTGCTCCAGCAGCGACCGCTGGAGGTGTTGAGGATACCGGCGAGGAGCTTGGGATCCATACCCATGCGGACACCAAGGTTCATGGTCTCGGAGGTGGCGATCATCGAGATTCCGAGGAGCATGTTGTTGCAGATCTTGGCGACTTGTCCGTTGCCGTTAGTACCGCAGTAGACAATGTTCTTGCCCATCTTCTCGAGATATGGCTTGGCCAACTCGAAATCGGCGTTGGTGTTTGATCCGACCATAAATGTCAACGTTCCAGTCTGTGCACCTCCAGTTCCTATATATGTGAGATAGCGGAGAAGTGGTAATCATCAATAACCAACGCCATGTTGCCCACACGACAAAAAGTAATAATCAGCAATGATATGTGTAGGTACCTCCAGAGACGGGGGCATCGATGGCTTTGGCTCCCTTCTCGTGCAAAGCCTTAGCGACACGTGTGGCCATAGACTGGTCAATGGTCGAAGCATCCATGACGAGGTGGTTCTCGCCCAATGCGCCAAAGAGACCATCCTTGCCAAAGTAGACACTCTCGACGTGCTGGGAGGCGGGCAACATGGTGACAATGACGGTAGCCTCCTGAGCGACTTCCAATGGGCTCTTGGCGACCTTGACCTTATCCTTGTTGTTGGGATCGGTGTTGTGGTCCTTCAAGAAGTTGGAGGTGGTCTTTTGATTGATGTCGTAGATGATAAAGTCAGCCTTGTCCTTGAATCCGTTGAAGAGGTTGGTGGCCATAGGAAGGCCCATGTTGCCCAAACCAACGAATCCAATTCTCTTGACCTTGGACTAGTAGGAATTAGAGAAGCGGGAGAAATATTCATAAGTTAGGCCAAGAGGGAAGAAAGACCCTGAACAAAACAAGTCATTGTTCCTCATTCTCCCACATCGCGGTGTTGTCTTTTTTTTGAACGGAGTTCCAAGGCTAGACCAGTTTTTTTTTTGTTCTTCCTTTCGAATTCAGTTGTAGTGAATGCCAAGCAAGCTTACATCTACGCAGCAAAGGTGGAGTAAAGTAAAGAAGAGGAGTCAGTGAAGAGTCAATGATTGCTAAGCAGGATGTATCTTTACCAGAGTATTAGGATGACTGCGTTTACAAAAGATATGATGACGATGGGAAAAAGAGCTGCTTCGTACCTGTCGACTTGAAGCGGAGACCTGTAATAGGCGAGGCCAGCTTGGTGGCGACGCGGGTCTTTGACTGGGATGAGCGAGCAAGGAATGAGGCGATCATCTTGATGAGGAGTGTGTGATGAGAAAGGAGGAGGAAATGGTGGGTATGAAAGATGAGAGAGATGAATAAAAGAGGAGGTTGGGTGAACCGAGCCAGAGTTCATTTTTTTTTTCTTTTGGGAGAGTGTGTCCCCCGCACTTTTTTCAAAATTTTCTCACGGGTATGCACACCCTCGTTGCCTCTCTACTTCTCCACACACTGCACACAGATACATTTCCCTTTGCTCCCAACACACAACCTTGTTCACCAAATCAACCCCTTCTGTGCGTGCCTGAAGTTAGGCTGATGAACAAGAGGATGAAGTGCTGCATGTGCGATGATGGGCATCTACCTAGCGTGACTCAATCGAGTCAAAGAATCAAAAGGGAAAATTCACCCTGATTCTTCGGGCTGTCTGTCCAATGGGTCGATCCGTTGTGAAGTAAAAAAGAGGGCGTGCAGGTTGAAGTAAGGTTTGCCGGCAAAAGGGCTGCCCGGCGTACCTTTCTTTGCCTTTGCATTAACACAAACAACTATGGGTCATCAGGGGGATAAGGCAAACGCCTCCTTTCTTCCTCTTTATCAGTTCAATAATCCAAACACTCGATAACTTTTTCTTTTCTTTCCTCTTTCCTCTTCTTTCTCTTCAGTTTCTCCTTTGTCTCCCTCATTCCTCCCTCATTCCTCCCTTCATTCCTTCCCTCATTCCTTCACTCTTACAGACATGACCATCATTCCTCACCATCGCATCCTCACAGGTTCGTTTTTTTTCTGTGTGCGACACCCCTTATTTTATTCTCCAACCGGAGAATTCACTTGGAAGAGGCAATTGGTCCTGCATAGAATGTCTTTCCTCTTTAGTACACTTTGTTCATGCAGTTACCCTGTTAACATGATCCCATCGTCTCTTACACATTAGTTGGCACTGGTGCCATCGGTGCTTATTACACCTGGCGCATGCAGCAGGCGGGCAATTGCACCGTCACAGCCGTCTGCAGGTCCAACTACGAGGCCGTCAAGGCCAATGGCATCGAGATCCAAACTGTCGCCTGGGGCGAAGGTCCGCACGTTTTCAGGCCCGACCATGGTCAGTTCACTTTAATCTGCTCTCCTTGATTCTCGAACAAAGTCATTATGAGAAAGATTAATTGAATCCAACTGAACATCTGTCTGACCAATGCACCCCATTGTTCTTGTAACTCCGCAGTCGTCAAGACGGTTCCCAGTGAGACGTTTGATTTCATTGTTGTTTGCATGAAGGCTTTGCCTGCCGTCTACAGCATCCCCGATATCATTGCCCCCGCGGTCGAGGCATCCCCTCATGCTGGCATTGTTCTTATCCAGAATGGTATTGGTGTCGAAGACCCCATCAAGAAGCGCTTTCCTCGTAACCCTGTCCTTTCGAGCATCGCCTATATTGGAGTCACCCAGAACACTGCCGGAGTTGTGTACCATTCTGGATCTGTTCAAAGAATTGTTGTTGGTCTATTTGAGCCCATCGAGGGAGTTGATGCTGAATCGGTGCTCCAAACCTTTGGTGAGAGATGCAAGCTTGGAGGACTGGAGACCATTGTTACAGATGATATTCAAAACTTCCGGTGGCAGAAACTTGTCTGGTGGGTCCTTTATCTTCCTTGTTCCTTCCGAGGATCTTCGACGTGATTCACGTTATCACAACTGCATGCACTGACCGATCGATCTAATCTTTTGTCCTACCCCTTGAAATGCTGATAGGAATGGAGCAATGAACCCTGTCTGTATCTTGTCAAACCTGTGGACAGTCTCCAATGTCCTTGCAGATGAAAAATATTACCAGATGGCATTGACGACAAAGAAGGAGATTGCTGCCCTGGCAGAGGCCCTCGGACACCCAATGCCACCAACATTGGTCGATGCGAGCATGAAGACCAGTGCGCGCCTAGCGGACGGATACAAGGCCAGTATGGTGATCGATCTGGAGGAAGGACGGCCCATGGAGATGGAGGTCATTCTGTCCAACCCTATCAGGATCGCAGAGGAGCGCAACTTGACACACATCATCCCTACCTGGTACAAGCTTCACGGCGATCTTGTCAAGTACCTTGCGGAACGTAACGCCAACAGCCAGAAGCTATAGAATAGTTGCTCTTTCAGATAGCTCGGTTGGTATAGCAGCCAGGTATAGCAGCCATAATACTCTTATAATATACATGTCTTTATTCATGGACGCCTTGGGTCATTGATTGAACGTGGAGTAAAAGATTTCCGATGGTCGATTGCGCCCACTTGGTGGATCCAATGGTCACGTGTGGTATCCCACATCCCACAAACGATCGCCAGAGAAAAAAAAATGACGAAGTTTTTGTGCGCCACGAAAATTTGCTCATAAAAAAAACTACAGTTGCTCCAAAGGGCCTCCGCAACCTTCTTCTCTCTTCTCTCATCCATCGCACCCTTTTCCCCTCTCCACCCACCATCACCCACCAATAATTTATAATGCCCAAGCTTCGCTTTGGCTCTCTCGACGTGCGTGCGACCGTTGCAACCCTCCAGCAATCGTACGTTTCTCATCCGAATAATGAACCACACCCACACATGAGAGCAAGAAAAAAAAAAAACTGATCAGACGAAGTAACCCTCCACATATGCATCGCTTCCTGTTATTCTGGTACTTTTCATAGTATCGTTGGGCTCCGCCTTCAGAACGTTTACGATGTCAACTCCAGGACATACCTCTTCAAGTTTTCAAAGGTAGACTGAATGAACTGTGTTTATGTGTTTTTCCTTCCTCTGCATGCCGGTTACTAAACATTAAAAGGATGTCGACTGATCAAGTGAGAACAAAAAAAATCTTCGCCTACTTGTCTCAACCCTTACATAGCCTGACAGGAAGGAGATGGTGCTTATCGAGTCTGGTATTCGCATGCACACAACACTTTACATCCGCGATAAATCTATTACTCCTTCTGGATTCTGTATCAAGGTATGCTACTCCAACGTCTTTTGAGTTGTGACCGCCTTCGCCTTGACATGCTTGCAAGGCATAGCACATTGGCTGTGTAAAAATGGTATCATTTTGCGACTAGTTGCGCATCATTCTTGGCTGTCGTTCCTGCCTGTCTAACTTCGCCTTATTTTCTTTTCTAAAACAGATTCGCAAGCACTTGAGGACAAGGCGACTGACAGGTGTCAAACAGTTGGGATCTGACCGTATTGTTGATTTTGAGTTTGGCGCAGACGACTTGAATAACACATACCACATTATCGCCGAATTTTATGCTGCGGTAGGTGAATGAGTCACTTCAGGAACATAGAAGAACACAGAATGGAGCGCCTCCAAGGGTTGGATTTGTCATGAATGGTCTTGTGAAAAAATAGACTTGATCTCCACAGTACTCATGCGCTGCGCTGGGTGTTAATTTTTTTTTTTTGCCACTTCAATTTTTTTAGGGTAACTTGATTTTGACGGATGGCCACTACAAGATTTTGTCGATTCTGCGTGTGGTTCAACCCAATGAGAAGGTCAGGATGGCGGTCGGAGAGATCTATGATGTCGGTGCATTGACTCGCAGCTTTGAGCCCATTCAGAAGGAGCATCTCATTCAAGTACTGCAGGAGGCTGGACCCAAGGACATCTTGAAGAAGATTCTCAACACAAAACTCTGTATGTATTATAGCAGTTGCTGTATCTTCAGGTCAAGGCATTTTTGCCAATGGAGCCTAGTATTAATTTTTTAATGGATCACTGCAATAGTCTATGGTCCTGCGCTCACAGAACATGCGATCATCAAGGCCGATCTGGCGCCAAACATGGTAGTGTCTTCAGGATTCGATACCTCAGAGGGATCACCGCATCTGGAGGCGCTATTCAAATCACTTCAGGAAGCCGACAATATTATTGAAAACGGAGGAGCTGTCGATAAGAAGGGATATATCATTATGCTCAAGCACAAGAAGAAGAATCCAGAGGATCCAGACGAAAAGGAACTCGTCACGTAAGTCAACATCAAATCTATAACATCTGTAATTAATTGAGTACGAGAGGTATTTGATTGGCATTTATGTTTGACTTAAGCTGATATAGTGTTTTTTTTATCGATACTTAATAGGTATGACGAGTTCCATCCGTATTTGTTTGCTCAGCACGAATCGCAGACGTTCAAGGAGTTCGAGTCATTTGACGCCGCTGTCGATGAGTTTTTCTCAGCAGTTGAGAGCCAACGCCTGGAAGTGAAGAAGCGTGCACAGGAGGATCATGCACAAAAGAAGCTAGACAGTGTCAGGATGGAGCATCTCAGTCGTGTCCGAGGACTGGAGGAAGCCCAACAAATGAACGTCATGCGAGCAGAGTTGATTGAGGCCAACCTGGAAATGTGTGACCAAGCCATTATGATTATCCGTAATGCGGTCGCGACTGGAATGGACTGGAAAGATCTCGCTGATCTGGTCGAGGAGGAGAAAAAGCACGGAAACCCTATTGCCTTGATGATCGATACCCTCAAGCTGGAGTCAAACCATGTCTGCGTTATTCTCAGCGATCCTTATGAGGAGGAAGAAGAAGAGGACGAGGAGCAGGATGAGGACGACCAGGACGACCAGGAAGCCGAGGACCGTCATCAGCCCAAAACCAAGGCAACCGTATTGGTCGATCTGGATATCTACCTCACAGCATTTGCGAACGCTCGCAAGTACTATGACGTCAAGAAGCAGTCGGCCATCAAGCAGGAAAAGACCCTGGCTCATGCCTCCAAGGCTTTCAAGAGCGCGGAGAAAAAGATTCGACAGCAGTTGCAGGAAGTCAAGATTACGACGTCGATCCAGCGTGCCCGCAAGCCGTATTGGTTCGAGAAGTTTATGTGGTTCATCACCTCGGAAAACTACCTGGTCATTGCAGGACGCGATGCACAGCAGAACGAGATGATTGTCAAGCGCTACATGAAGAAAGACGACATCTATGTGCATGCGGATATCCATGGTGCGGCGACTGTCCTGATCAAGAATCCATCCGACAAGGAACCTGTCCCTCCTAGCTCGATCTACCAGGCCGGTATCATGTCTGTCTGTCAGAGCAAAGCTTGGGACTCCAAGATTGTCACGTCTGCCTACTGGGTGCGAGCGGATCAAGTCAGCAAATCAGCCCCTACTGGAGAGTACCTGACCACCGGCAGTTTCATGATCCGTGGCAAGAAGAACTTTTTGCCGCCTGTGCAACTGGTCTATGGATTCGGACTTTTGTTCAAGTTGGATGAATCGTCGATTGGCAACCATTTGCACGAGCGACGTGCTCCCAGGATCGAGGATGGCGAGGGCGAGGCTATCACCGGTGCTGTCTCGGACAAGAACACTGCAGATGCTGTGGAGTCGGTCGATCAGGAACAGGAAGACACCAAGGAGGAACAAAACGAGGCTGATGAGAATCTGGAAGATTCAGATGGCTCTGACGATGAGGGTGGTGAGGAGGACAAGCAAGATGCCGCAGACGATAAATCCACCGAGGAGACTGAGGAGAGTGCTGTTCAGGAGAAGTCAGATGCGCCGGGTGACAGCGGTGACAAATTTAGTTCGGATACTGAGGATGAATCCGAGGCCGCCGAGTCGTCTGATGAAGAGTTCCCCGATACTCAGATTCAGTTTGCGGCCAAGGCGAACAAGGAACAACCCAAGCAGCATGCTCAGGGTACTGTTCATGCTGCTGACAAGTATGCACTTCAAGACTACGGTGACGACAGCAACGACGAGGGTGATAAGGGCGACGATACATCTTCCCTTGCATCCTCTGACAGAGCTCCTCAAAAGTCGGCCTACATTACTGCCAAGATGCGCCGTGACATGAAGAAGGGCAAGCTTCCAGGACAAGGTGGCCAGGACGAGAACCGAGACACCAACTCACCACCTCCTGTTCGACCTATTCCTGCCAAGAAGCCTCAGCAGGACAACCAGAAGAAGAGTATTGCAACACCTCCTGTTGCGTCGGTCCGTGGAAAGAAGGGCAAGGCCAAGAAGATCAAGGAGAAGTACGCTGATCAGGATGAAGAGGAACGCCAGCTCCGTCTTGAGCTCCTTGCCGTAAGTGTGCCTTTGGAATTTACGCATTGTGTCTTCACTAATTTTGATGAAGCGTTTACAATTTGATCTGGTACTAATTTGTTTGTTCTGTGTGTGAAATAGCCTGACAAAGGACCTCAGTTGAAGGGTAAACGTGCAAAGAAAGAGGCCGAGAAAAAGGCCGAGAAGGCGGCCCTTGCAGAAAAGAGACGCTTGCAGCAGGAAGAGTTTGAAAAGTCTCGGCCTGCCAAGGGCGGCAACAAGGGTGGCAACAAGAGCGGCAAAAAGCCTGAAGGAGACTTCAAGGGACGGGATACTACTGCTGTTACTACTACTACTACTACTACTACCGACGCTGTGGAGGATCCCGAAGCTGTTGCTCCTCCTATGGATGCGAATGCGAACGAGGATGAAGCGGAGGAAGTCCGCCGTCTGCTGCAGGAGGAGAATATCAAGATGTTGGAGCCTGAAGAGTCTGAAAATCTGACGGTCTTGGATGGATTGACAGGAAAGCCTTTGCCGACGGATATCTTGCAGTTCGCTGTCCCTGTTTGTGCACCTTATGGAGCGCTGCAGAAGTACAAGTACAAAGTCAAGTTGATTCCTGGAACCATGAAGAAGGGTAAAGCTGTCAAGACGGCGATCAACCACTTTTTGGTCAACATCAACGGCAACAACTCTTCGTCGTCTTCGTCGTCTGAGCGCAATGCTGTCGAAGGTGGTGGATTGAGCGGAGCTGAGCTTCGTGAGGCTGAGGCGTCGTTGGAGGCGCGCGAGAAGGAGTTGATCAAAATGGTCAAGGACGAGGAGGCGATTAATGCGATGATTGGCAAGAGCAAGGTGTCTGCACCTGGTGTGGAGGCGTCCAAGAAGAAGAGCGGAGGTGGCGGTGGAAAAGGACGCAAGTAGCGCGTTCCATGTTTTCTCTCATACTTTTATTTTTTTTCACGCATTTACATACACACTCACATAACCAACAACATAAAAATGTTATCTTTTTCACAGTTGAAACGAGATAGTTTGATCCGCATTGCTCGGACTTGGTTTGGCAATCATACCAAATTGTCGTTTTCGTTTATTTTTGTTTATGTGGGTGAAGGTGAAGGGAGTGTAGGTTGTGTGTGTTTTTTTACAAGGGAGACGGGATAGGGATATATGCGGGGAAGAAGGAAGGAAATATGTAAATAAAATAAATTTACAGCTCATCGCGGGCACGCTTCTCGGCGTCACGCTGCTGCTCCTTCTTGATCTGTGCAAGACGGGCCTTCTTGATGGTGGTGTTGACATAAGTGCCAAAAGTGAAGGCGACGAGGTTGAAGAAGGGAACCCAGACGTTGGGAGGAAGGAACTTTTGGGCGACGGCCATGGAGATGGGGGAGATCATCCAAGAGGTCTTCATCATGGGCAGGTATCCCGACTTGAAGGCGCCCTTGATCTGTCCCGACGTTCTAGCACCTGCGAACAATGCCATTGCCAAAATGTAGGCTATCATAGATTGGAAAGGTATAAGGAGGGAGGGAGGGCGTTAATCGTGTGTCTTTGCAGATAATTTATGTCGCAATGATGTCCTGTTATGTGTGATCACCAATTGTTGGGCACGGAGGCGAGCGAGATAAACGAAAAGTAAGAGGCAAAGAGGACTTACTGGCGTTTTGGATAGGGGAGGTGATGAGCTGGGTGCTGAGGATCTGGGCAATCTTCCATTTGGCGCCCTCCTTGCCGATGAAGCGCTTGGTGACGAGCTCGAACAAGGTGTGGGCCAAGGGACCGCTGACCAAGAGACCTAATTGATGATATTCCAGGTTTTATGTTAGAGCAGAGAGAAGGGGGGAAAAAAGAAAGCTAGGAACCATTTCGGGTTTCTTTTCTTCCGGTGGGGAAAAAGAGGGTGTTCAATCGAGCCATATGTGTGTGTGGGGAAAATGGCTTTGTTTCCTTCCGGGTGAGAAAAGAAAACAAAATACACAATAAGGACGGGGAACCGAAAGTAAGAAAAACAAAAAAAAAAAATCAAAGTAGCAGAAAAGGTAGGACGAGAAGGAGGGAGCTTTTGTGGGGTGGCACGGATAGCAGAAAAGAAATGTTCCCATTTCGATCAAATAATAAGCCGGGGTGCGTCGGGGAGCAGAGCAAAATCATTCGTTGCTGCTTGTTGTATATTCTGTCTTCTCCGTTGGATGCCCTGTCCCGTTTATGCTGCGTTCCTCTTCCTTTTCCTACTTTCTATTGATACATATCAGTCCTCTAAACCACTTTGCACTATGCTGAAAAGACAGAGAAGAAAAAGGGGGGGGGAAAGGCGCCGTTCATTGATTCTCCTATCGGTTGCTTCCACTCCACAAAAAGTTGTTTGAGCAAATTAAGAAACGGTCGAGTGAATGAATGAATAAATGAATGAATGGCAAAGTGTGGAAATGAGATGGAATTTACCGTAGAGGGCCATCTGAACGACACGCTTGTTGATGCCGAGAATAAAGTCGTCAGGGTTCTTGGACTTGGGCATGCCAGAGAGCTTGGTGGCAGTGATCTCCTGGAGGCCCGAGAGGGTACCGGAGGTGATGGCCTTGGTGCGGAGAGGGTTGGCGGCGAGCTCGGTCAAGTAGGCAGTCAACAAGGTCGAGGCGACCGAAGCCTGAGGGGCAACAGCAGTGGCAGTCATCTTTGTTGTAGGTTTGGTGCGGTGGAGGAAGGAGGCGAAGGTGAAGGAAGGCGTGAGGGACTGTGGAGTAGGAGAAGAAGAAGAACAAAGAAAGTATGAAGAAAGTATGAAGAAAGTGAAAAAGAAAGTCATAAAGGAAGGATAGAAGGATGCGAATGCTGTGGATGCGTGGGTTTCCACTTTCCTTTTCCCTTTCCCCCAAAGCCCTGCCTGACTCTCTGCCTACGACATGCATATTAAAGTTCAAGCAAAACAATTCAGCGGTGCGGGCAACCACTCGCTCATTCTTTGTCGAAACAGCTCTCTCAATGTTTACAACGTGTAGTCACGGATCTTCGATTGCCACTGACACTCTCAAACCGTCCACTTCACTCAATTCCACACCTCAACTGCCCGGGCTCTAATATTTTCCTCGTATACGACTCTACTTCACCTTCCGTCCCCATTCTCACATCCACACAAACACACTCCGTCATCTTCTATTCCCTCCACCCCACCCGACTGCTCCTCACTCTTCCCAAAATTGTGGAGCAAAACTAACAACAGCAAAAAAAAGTGGGCACACTGGGTCCCCTCGAAAACTCATTCTCCGACTACCGCCCTTCTACGGAGCAGAGAAACAATTGGGCTTGGACCTGGGTGGATAGGACAGGCAAAGTAAGCGCGAACTTGTAATCTTCCACGACACGACATCTAACAGTCTTCACGCTCTAAATGACCTAGCAAGTCTAGATTGCTCTTGTTTTGTACTTGCCGACATACAGAGAGACATACATTCACGTTTTTCCTTTTTGTTCGACATGACTGACCCAGTGTTATTAATTGCATTGTCTCCATACGCTCAGACCAAGCAAAGAAAAACAGCACCCACTTGCACAAGCACACCTATTGAAAGATATATGTTGCTTTTTTAATTGAAAGATATATGTTGCTTTTTTAATTGAAAGATATAAGCAGATGGTCTCGTCGCTGGATTCGTCGACTATGGAAAGGTGAGCTGGGCAGGCAAGGCAGGCGACGGCTAGCTTGGAAAGAATGTCCCTTTGGGTTCAAACTGGACCCAATGGCACTGGTCTTGGGACGATAGCGGCGATGACAGTAAGAGGGCACGATAGGGGGGTGAAGACAGAGAGAATAAAGAGGCAGTTCTTGTCGGTCACGGTAGATCTGTCCAATTGGACACGGATTCAACATCCTCCAACGGCTTGCTTTTGGTTGTTGATTTTCTTTTTTCCTCCAACGACCTTGAAAAAGAAAGAATGGAGGAGCACAAGGAGGTGGAAAAAAAGGGGGGATTAGACGAAAAGATGAAGGGTCTTTGCATCATCGCCCTGCCTTATTCTTCCTCCTCTTCTTCACCTTCGACCCCCTCATCTCCTTTTCTTCTTCACAGACAGGACAAGACAGGCAGACACGCGGGTGGGCATCGACTAGTTGAGGAGAAGAAGAGGAACGACGACGACGACGACAGAGACCACCGACAGACAGATCGTATAAATGGGCGAAAGAAAGTGGTATTGAGAATGGGACAACAAAGACAAAAAAAAAAGAAATATGCTATGCAGAGGTACAGACGAAGGGATGGGCAGGTGAGCGAGTAGCGCACTTTTTTTGTCTTTTAGCGTGCTTTGCTCTTTTTAAGGGTTTCAGAAAGACGTTGGATGAAGGACGGGGAGGAGTGGATGGAGAGAGAGTGTGAGCAGGGAGCGAATAACAAGATAGGATGGATTGAACTTGCAAGAACAAAAAAAAAAAAAAAAAAAAAAAAAAAAGGATCCAAAAAAAGCCGGTGCTGGAGGGAATTTGGGGATGAGTGTGGAAAGAGAAAAATATGCTTGTCGCTATTTTCGTTTCGGTCACATCCGAGAAAAAAAGTTCTCTCTGTGTCTTTTTAGGGCATTGGGTCATGCAACGAAAGAAAAAAGAAAAATGAGAAAGAGAAACAAGGGACTGGGAAGAAGTGAGGACACATACACACATATACACACACACATATATACACACGCATATACACACGCATATACACACGCACATGCAGACATGGCTTATTAAAGTGCTTGTTGTTCGGCGCCGTTGTTGGGCTGGACGGTCATGTTGGCAAGCGAGCCTCGACGAGAGGGGATCGATCCATAGACGGGATTGAGCGGCACCGAGTGGGGGATGTTCTCTGGCTGTGGATGCTCCGAGCCCACGGTTGCGTCCTTGCCAGCCTTCGAGAGGGCATAGTCGCCCGAATCGAAATATTTACGCTATAGTCGTAGGAAGAAGGATGCAATGAATGGAAGGAAAAAAAGGGTAGCCATGGATAGGACACAAAGTGAGTAGAATGAGGTTGGAAAACAGTTGGTTAGTTGGTGTCCCAAGCTCCAATTCTTCATCTTTATCAAACAAAATTCAAGCGACAAAAAAAAAGCGAGTAAGTATTTATCTGAGGCGAAAGACGGATAAAAGCAGTGTTACTTACTTGATGACCGAGGAGGTTCTTGGTGAAGACGGGAAGGTTACCATACTTTTGCTGGAGCTTGGTCGACTGTTCTGTGAGAGACATGTCCATGTTGTTGCTGCCGTCGCCCAAGTGCTGATCGCTCTGGCTTTGCATTGAGAGGTATAGAAAGGGAAGGGAAGGTGTAACTTGTATGGTGAAAGAAATTCAAGGCTCACTATTTTTTTTATCCTTCAATCGATTACGGTGTATGAGTGAAAACAGGGGGTAAAAGACTGAAAATGTGAGTTTCTATGTGGGCTTGTGCTTTTGGGCGCAAGTAGGGGTGTTAACTAAGAAGTGACTTGAAATTGAAAAAGTGTCGAAAAGGGAGTAGAATATGGATAGAGAAAGAAGAAGAGGAGGTCTGAAGAAAGAGGTGGAGGGTTGATAAAAATAGGCTTGGTGAGGATGGAGGTTTGAGTGTTAAACCGATAGGCGGATATAAAAGAAATAAGAACTAAGTGAGGGTGGGATGGAACGAGAGAATGAAAGGCTTATATGCAATTGAGAGGGTACCGATTGGATATACTCGCTTGCAAAGGCAATTGGAAGTGAATGGTAGGTAGAGGAGGAAGATGAACGAGTGATGATGGAGAAGGAAAGAAGGAAAGAAGGAAAGAGAAGAGAAGAAAGGAAAAAAAAAAAAAAAAAAAAGAGGGAAAAAAGAAAAGAAAGAAAAGGAGTACAAGAATGGGTGAAAGAGATGATGCACGCCTTCCATCAAAAAAAGGGCAAAAGGGGGTGTATGTGCACTGCGTACCATATGCGTACAGTAGTGTGTCTCTCTTGGTTGGCCTGCAGTCCTGCAGTCTTTCGCTCACTTCATTCATTTCCATTCATTCATTCCTTTTTTTTGCATATTTGCACGTAGCACCAAAACCAATTTTCATGTAGTCATTCAGTCGTCCATTTCCTATTCGTGCGTCAATGCAACAGCAGCAATAAGCAAACAATCGTCCGACAATCTCAAGCGTCCGATGATGCTACTTGTTGCTCGAACCCAATCCATCATTCATCCATATCCTCATTGACCAGCCAATCTGCGCTTTCTTCCTTGTCTCTTTTACTCTCTGTCGCCTCAATCCACTCTTCGTTTTCACCTCGTTCACTTCTCGCAATTTCATTTTTCCAACTATGATGAAAAAGGACACAGGGCAAGCACTCAACTGGTTGGTTTACACTCAATTTTACATAAAAAAGAAAAAAAAGGTTGCATGACGAGGGGCCCCAGGCACTCGTTGCATTTCATCACGATCGAAAACCAACCAAGCGCCCTGTTAGGAGAGACGGGGTGGTCCTTTTCAATTCTTTTTTTGTTCTTATGGATAGACTCTATTTGGGACGAAAGGGTCACGCCCTGGTTTGCCGATTGATGGTGTTCCAGACCAGACCAGCTAGTTGGGCTGTCTTTTTTTCTTCGTTCACTTATCTAGCACACAAAAAAAGTTCATCAAGCAAGTCTAGTCAAAGCCTTCCTTTAACAACCATGGATCGAACTCATTCTTGTTGAGTGAGTTGTGCGTGTGCCTTTCATTACACTCCTCCACTTTCATTTTTTTGTTTGCTCTCAAGTTTTTTTTTTCTTTCTTATCACTAAGGCTAAAAACTAACCCTTGAATTATTTTTTTTCTATATATGCTTTCCTTTCCCACGTCGACAACGAGCATTTGTTTGGTTGCAAAGAAAGCAACAACCAACCCCCTTGTGGGTCTGTGGAGAAGGAAAAAAAAGGCCGCTAATGATGAAGAAGAGCGACTGGTTTGTGGACCGTTGAAAGATCATGTGCTGTCCTCCTCTCGTACAAGCTCGGGGATATGTTTGGTCGTCGCACCATACACAAACATAAACACCCACCAGAACAATGCAAAAGAGGATTTGAGTTCTGAGCCATTGGAAGGGCATTGAAAGGTATTGTCATCACTTCTCCTCCTCTCTGATGTCACAAAGGGGCCAAACTCCATTCCTTCAATTTGGCTTTTTTGCTTGGGATTCCAAGAATCAAGTTTTTCTTTGTCACACCACCCACTGTAAAAAAAGAAACGAGAATTGCGAGGAATGAAGAAGAAATGCCTTGGTTTTCTTGATTGTTGCCAGCCAGGTTACACTCGACTGCTTTCTTCAGTCGACTTTTTTCCCTCGCCAACGTTCGCCTAGTTGAATGCTTGCTTAATTCAGTCAAACACGCTCTTAAAAAAAGAGTAAATACTGGCAATCTGGTTTATTCTTTCATTTTTGTTAGTTTTGGTTTGGTTTTTCCAACCTCACGAATCATGAATCATGACGAACCATCTGGATTCACCACTCTCAAACTGTTGGCTGAAGAATCGATAGATTCCCTCTCCTGGCGATTGTGATGGATCGAGCGGACTGAGGGGCGGTATGAAAGACTTATCTCGTGCTCCTCGTAATCCTCCTCACTTCTTCCTCCTCCTCCACTGTCGTCGCGGCCGTGTGCTACAGCTCCTGGTGGTAGAGGCGGTGCTCGTTGCAATGATTGAGGACCACGGCTGAAAGAGGATGTCAGTTGTGGTGGAGGTGGTGTCGCCTGAATGGGTTCCTTGTGGTTCAAGTTTTGATCGATGAGCAGATGTAAGTCGTACCGCTCCTGTTGCTGCTGTTGCGACAATCTTCGGACAGGAAGAAGAAAGGGTTGGTATGGGTTTCCTCTCACTGAGTGATAATGTCCACCGCCGCCGCTACCAGAAATGCCCATCATAGGAGGAGGTGGCGGATAACTCGGTTGGGACATATGCAAGGGTCCACTTTGTCGAGGGTGAAGAGGAGGAGGGAAATGCATGTTTGGGGGAGGAATAGGTGTCGGGATAGAATCTCGTTGTTTGTTTGGGTGTTGGTGCTGGTGTTGATGGTAGATGGGAGATGATCGAGTATAATCGTGACCCTCGAGTTCATCGTCATTGGCCGAGGTGTGGACTAGGGATGAAGGGAGGAGCATGTTTTCTGTCCAGGCTGCTTGAGAATGACGCTGTCGACGGCGCTTACTGAAGACAAAGGCGACGGCGAAGAGGGCGGCGAAACCGAAGATGGCGGTGATGCTTGCGGCGATGATGCCGGGACTTGACCCTCCTTCAGACCCTGATGAGTTGTCTGTAACATGAGGGCAGGACCCCAACAATAAGGAAGGAAAAAAAAAAAAAAAAAAAAAAAGAGATGATGATAGAAAGAGCGGAAAGGCGGATGTTAGCCATTGGGATATATGAATGTATCATTCATTGATAGATTGGATAGATGTATGAAAAAATATGTTAAATGAATGAGGGGCGTAGAATGGAGGTATGATGGTGGTGAAACATTGCGAATGATATTCTCGTATAGTATTTCTCTCTTTTTGGTTTTAGCTGTTCTTTTTCTGTTGCTGATTTCATCAACCGCGTGCCTGGCAGAATAAAAAAAAGGTGTTATGGAGTGATGAGGGCATGAAGGGAGTAGATTTCTGTTTATCGGCCCTAGGACGACACTTGGGCATGGCTGGCTACCTTCATCCGAGTCACTCGAAGCATCGAGATGAATAGTTTCCTTCCTCAATCTACCTTCGCGATCACGATCACGATCATGCACACCGTGCTCATGCTCATGTGTCGGAGATGTGGTGGGTCGAGGAGGTGGAAACATACCCGTGTCGGTGTTGACTACCTTACCTCCGCTGTTATCCGTTATCGTTGTAATCGTTGACGTGCTGCCACCACCACCACTATTACTATTGCTGTTGCCGTTTTGCGATTTCTTACTCGATTCAGAGCCGGCGGGTGCTGTGGTGCTTATCCCAGTTCCTCCATTGGTGGTAGATGTCGACCCACCTCCTCCCGAAATGGCGGCTGAACTGCCAATCAACAATACACTCGCAGTCGATCGACTCGAAGAGCTCCCGCACATTTCGAACGGATAGCCCATACAAGGCTTGTCGCATTTTGCGTCGTCTATTTTGTTGGCGTCCATGGGCGCGCTGTTAGAACAATAGCAGGTCGATCCATCCATGGTCAGTGCGTAGGCTGTTCCGCTGCTTCGACAGTAGTTTGTGCATGCTCCTTGGGACATATAGATGTCTTGATACGATTTGATGTCGGATGCCCCAGTGCTGCCTTCTATCTGATTCTGAAAGCAGCCTACAGAGATCTGGCCGTGGGCTGTATGGGCTATCCACACCGTCATCACCGCGGCCACGGCGATGAAGGATACGGAGGTAGGCGGTCTCATGGGTGCGTTTTTAATCACCTCACAAGCGCGAGGAGGAATTGAGTGGCGAGTCAGAAGAATGGAAAAGTGGCGAGAAAGACTGGTGAAGGATGAAGCAATGAAGGTACAAAGGAAGCAGAGTTACTGAGAGCTGTGAATGGCGAGTTGAGAGTGAGAAAGTGTGTAGTGTGTGAAAAAGAGCGAGAGAGAAGGAGGAGATGATGTTCGACTGGGAGGTTGGTAGGCAAAACAGACATCAAAATTCGTTGTTGGCAGGAAAACAACAATGGGTAACAAAAACAAGAAAAGAAGGAGTCGAGTTGGTTAACGAAAATAGCAACAAGAAAAAGGACAAGTGTCGATTAAAAGGAATGGGCGAGTTAGGTAAAAAATAGTAGAAACGCGTTTGTTTATTGCGGAATATGATAAATGAGATGACAAAAAGATGGGATCCGGGATGGGATGGTTTGTCCTGGTTGTATATATCCTTTTTTTTTTGTTACCGATGTTGTTTGTCCAGTTCTATCGGGTTGTTGTTTGGATGAAATGGGAACGAACTCCCAGGATAGGTCCGAGCGTCATTTGGGTGCTGTACCTCGAGGAGATATCTGAGAGGGGATTTGAGCAGATGTGAATCTCTACCTTCCTTTTTTTGCGATTGTCTATGAGCATTTTTCTAACGATGGTTGATGAAAGCGTACAGTGTCTCGTTGCCAAGATGGATAAGACAAGGTAGGGAACGCGAGAAGTTGGATGTCATTTGTGAAAGTGAGTGTAGGCGAAGTAGACACGTACAAGAATAATTTCATCCAGGCACTTGCCAAAATATTCGCCGTGTACGTGCCTGGTCATCACTGGCCAGGGTTACTGCTGCTGTCATGATTTTAAGTGTGGGACGGCCGTGGTACTTTTTTTTTTTTTTATCTCCACTCCTTTCTTTACATCTCTAAAAAAAACATCCCGTTTTACACCAAACGATTCTTTCTTTTCTTCACTCTTCTACTCTCAGTTTTGCACTCTATCGACTCGAGTCAACTTCACGGACCACCAAACGCAGCCATCTTCCGCTTCCAACTTACTAGTTACTGTGCCTTGGACAACGACAGCAGACAGACAGACGAATAAGAAAACAACAACAGGCGACACTTTTACAGATACAGGACACAACAGACACACATACAGGCTCAGGACAAGTCAATATGTCAGGAAACCCTTTTGAGCACGCTGAATACAACAACACCAATCCCTTTGCGGATTCGAATCAGATCCAAGCCGATGTGCCCCTGACAGACCACGCTGGAAAGGCCGAAGTCGGACAGGATTACACCTCTTACACCCAGTACGGCGACAACCAGTCATCTGTCTACCAGACCACCACCGCCGCTCCCAGCAATGCTGCAGATGACGCAAAGAACGCTGCCAAGGCCGCCGAACTTCGCCGTCGAGAGGAAGAGCTCGCAGCAAGAGAGCGCGAGATTCAGGCGGCCCAGGTTGAGGCCGAGCGTGTCCGCACCCAGGGCAAGAACAACTTTCCCAAGTTCTACCCTCTTATCTATATGTATGATCACCGACTGCTTGTCGTTTTTTTCTTTCTTTATTTCTCTTGGGAGCTCTTAATATTTTTTATTTGTTTGTTTTCAATAGTCTATCTGGAAAACACAAAGCGTAAAAGGAAGAGCTAACCTTTCTTGTTTGTTTTCTATTGCTCGACCCTTGTCCGCGCACAATGGTATTAGGTCAATCCCTGCCGAGATCCCAAAAGCACACCAGGCTACCGTCAAATTCATTTACAATATCTGGCTGGCGCTTCTTGGAACACTCGCCCTTAACTTTTTGGCTTGTATGCTGATGCTGTTTGCAGGCATCCCAAACGGAGCGGCTGACATGGGAGTTTCTCTCGGATACTGCTTTACCATCACTGCTGCCTCGTTCTTGCTGTGGTATCGCCCCGTCTATAACGCCTTCATGAAGGAGATGTCGATGTACTACTGTAAGCTATTCATACTCTTTCTTGTCTTGACCTGCCTCTTCCCTCATTTGCCAAGCACAGCCTTCACTTTTTTCACTTTTTTCTCCGCTCTATTATTATCTACCCCATGTGTTCGTCGTCATCATCAGTGAATTCGATTTTTTCTTTGTTTTCGATGACTTTCTTGGCACAGCAAACAAGACATATTATCAACGACGATACCATTTCGATTAGCCAGTGGACAAAAATGGACTACAGGAAGCAAAACAGGAGGCAGCAAGTTTGATACCGTTAAGAAAGACGAAGAATTGGATCTGGAGACGATTACTGACCTTTTCACACGTCTTTATCACCTTTTTACCCTTTTTAGACTTCTACTTCATCTTCAATGGCTTCCACATCTTGTTCGCCTTCTACATGTCTCTTGGATTCCCTTCAACGTATGTATTTGATTAAACCAACGTTTTGCTAGGCAGGATTGTAGTCAGGAAGACATAGGTGTTGGTCGGGGCCAAAGAGTAGGGCGAACATGGACGGATAGGCTGAACACACCTTATCCAGGATCATACTGACTTTTGTGTCTCTCCCAATTCTATTTTTATGACCATGAAAACTGGCCATTAGTGGATCGGCTGGTCTGATCAACATGATCCAGGTCTTTAACGGCAAGCACATCTTTGCCGGTATTCTTTGCGTCTTCTCGACTGCCCTTTGGTTTGTCCAGGGCTTTGGCGGCTTGTTCTTCTACCGGTAAGGCACAAGAAACAGGAGCAGCAGCAGTGTCTTTATTCATTTATCCGTTCAAGGAAAAGCATTGCGCATACAGATGTTTTTCATGGATGACTAATGCCTCTTCTCTTCATTCTTTTTTTTTATCGTTGGGAACATATAGCAAGGTCCACCAGCACTACAACCAACAGGGACACACTTTTGACCAGGCCAAGGCTCAGGTCACTTCGTCTGCCGTGCGTAACGAGGCAGTTCGGAGCGCTGCCTGGAGCGCAGCCACCAGCGGACGAGTCTAGATAGCTCTTCTCTTTCCCTTTTCGCACCAATATTCCCCACTCCCATATGAGCATCTTCATTGATTGAAATGATAATATATATCGCGTTTTTTGTTCCCAAATTGCTCTCCGTTCGCTCTCTCTCTCTTGAGGGTGCAATGATCGTTCACAGGAAGTGTGAGAGCAATGGAGGATTTAACCATCCGCGCCCTTGGTAGTAGCAGTCACACCTACATTTGAGAACTCGCTACATTGAGCTACATCCGCAGTTTTGGGTTTGCGCCCGCAGCTCATGTTAGTGCATAAAAGGGTCAGCTTTCTTGACTTTTTTCTCATAACATAACAATTCACTTTCTTCCTACAACGCAATTTCACATTCAGCAAACCCTCTCTCTTTCACTAACACAAAAAACCAGTAACACAAAACGCGAGAGCAATTCTTCCTTCCATCGATTCATCAGCACAATGGAACGAGCAACAGCATACAGCGGAGCCAAGAAAAAAGTACAGCTCCAAGAACGCCGCGCCAGGCACAGGAAAAGGGACGAAGAACGGCGTCGGATCGAGAAAGAAAATGGTACTTTCTTTCACATCACACACGCGACCCATCATGGCTCTTTTTCCTTACTCATAACTACTTTTCGGCTGTTGTTGCTGTATTGACTGTATTTTTACATGTGTGATGGTAATAGATCCATTCAGAGAGGAGAATATTCACCCACAGGCTCAGCAAAAGCCAGCAACGACAGGCGTTGATGCGTATAATGGACGGTTTGTCAAGAGTTTCGGGAAGGAGTTCAAACCAGATGCAGACAGAAGTGGTGGTAGAGGTGATGGTAGAGGAGTGGTGAGCGAGAGTGCCAACCACGCTCCGTCCGTAAGGTAGGGGCTATGCTGACAGGATCCTGCAAGACATGTATACACGACATAGAGACCAATAACAGATTACTTATACGCTTTTGCGATCCTTGTTTTGTAGGATTCGATCGGTGTTCATGAGGCGGTCTGCTATGGAGATCAAAAAGTCTCGGCTTGAGAGCATGAAGCCTCTCGAGTTCTTACCCGAGGTAAACACGGAAACAAACAAATATACTCATGGAATATATATTTTTTAAAGACTCCTTGCAGCTAACTAATCCCTTTGCTGTGACTGATAGTCCGCGCTTGAAGTCTCGTTTGAAGAAATGTTCCCAAACGTCATTGGGTTCCCCACACGTCCAAAGTGGGATTATTCGATGAGCCGTGAAGAAGTCGACAAGAACGAGAAGAATATGTTTGAGGCTTGGATGGACTCGATTTACGACAAGTACCCTGCCGACGAACTCAGTTACTTTGAACATAACCTGGATGTCTGGCGTCAGTTGTAAGTGGAATGACGACGGATGTGGCCCACGTATTGTATGGTGTCGTGTTCATAATTCGCGGGCAAAAAACTGTATGAATTTATGCTGACTGCATGATGTCACTTTGCATTTGCTTTTAGGTGGCGTGTGCTGGAGATTTCGGATATTATTATGATCATTGTGGACATTCGTCATCCAGTCATTCATTTCCCGCCCTCGCTTTACCAGTATGTCGTCAAGGACATGAAGCGCAAGCTGGTCGTTGTCTTCAACAAGGTTGATCTGGTGGCACCTAACACTGTGTTCGCATGGACACAATATTTTAAGGAGCAGTTCCCAGAGCTGCATATTGCAACATTCAGTTGCTATCCACCAGACCCAAGCCTGATCAACGACTCCAGTACAGGTTAGTTTAGTATGCGGAGCAAATTATTTTGTTAAAGGTTACTCAGCTGGACTTCGGCTAACTGTTCCCTAAAATGATGTTTTATATTAATAGCGGCGTTGAAAAAGGTGGCCAAGAGACCAAGGCGCCGGTACTACAACCCAGTTGGCGTCAAGGATGTATTGGCAGCGTGCAAGGATGTTGAGCTCTCTAAGAACGGTGCTCAGATTGAATGGGACGAATTGATTGCACAGTATGACAAGCCCAAAGAACCAGAGTCTCACGAGAGCGATGAAGAGCTTAATGGCTTTGAACTTGGACGCCAGAAGGACCACAGGTCGTCTGATGGCGAGAAGCTGGGTAAGGTATTGTCTGATCACGGTGTGCTAGTAAAGTTTGAGTGAAGCTTATTCTAACTATACTGTTGACTTTTTCTTCGCCCACAGTCGAGACTTTGAAGACGGTGAAAATCGAGGACGACGAAACGGTTCCTCACAGCGATTACGTGACGATCGGCCTAGTTGGTAAGAATCCTGAAAGGTTTGGTAGCGAAAGCTAGCTGCTTGCACGCGCATATGGCATCAGCTTACTAATTGTTGTGTGCATATGTAGGTCACCCAAATGTCGGAAAGAGTTCGCTCATCAACAGTATTATGGGTCGAACAGTTGTCAGCACGAGCAAGACTCCAGGACACACAAAGCATTTCCAGACTATCCACTTGACCCACAACGTCCGTCTTTGCGACTCTCCAGGGCTGGTTTTCCCGAGCTTGTTGCCCAAACCGCTTCAGGTATAATACTATTTTCTGTAATCAGAATGTAATCAGAATAGCAGTCGAGGATATCAGAGTCCGTTGATGTGAGTGGAAATCTAACCGACAAACACGCTCTTTTCGCGTTGACTAGATCTTGTCCGGAATGTTCCCTATTGCGCAGGTCCAGGAGCCGTACTCTGTCGTCCAGTATTTGGCGGAAAGAGTCAACATCCCTCGACTCCTCAAGCTGGATCCTCCTCCAACCTACACGATTGGACCCTTCCGCTGGTCCGCCTATGGCATTTGTGAATGTAAGTGGACGTATAGCCGACTACTTTTTTTCTTCCTTCAGAAAGTTATGTCGCTCAGTGGAGACGGTGGTACTAAAAAATATATTTTGTTTTCTAAAATCTTCTTCCCACCCTATTTTAGCATTCGGACTTAAACGTGGATTCATGACGGCTAAAACGAGCTATGCCGATACTTATCGTGCAGGTATGAAAACAATATTCTTTAATTTTTTCTGACATGCGTCGTTACCATTTTCTTAGAAAGTGAGCCAACCAACTGACATTTTTTTTTTTTTTTTTTTTTTTTTTTTTTTGATCATATTCCTGAATTGATTAGCCAACGCTTTACTTCAAATGGCTAACGATGGCCGAATCTTGCTCTCGTTCAAACCTCCTGGTTTCTTTACGAGCACCAAGTATGAGCAGCTGAGAGTGAACGAGGCTGATACTGCTGTTGTCAACACCAGCACGGATGAGGATGACGACGAAGACGAGGATGTTCCAAGACGATTAAGAGGCGACAACGTTCATGACGGCGACGAGGACGAGGACGAGGTGGAAGAAGAAGAGGAAGAGGAAGAAGAGGAGCCTAAGAAGGGATCCAAGTTTCAAGTCAACTCTCGTGTTGGAGGCTTCTTTGGGCTCTTGCAGGATGACGACGACGAGGATGACGATGAGTCTGAGGAGGATGATGATGAAGACGATGCTTCGAAGTAGTCGTAGAAGCGTCCTTTGACCGGCGATAGTTTGTAGCTTTTTTCCCATTCATAGATTTTCTGTTCAGAACGCTTCTCATAGTTATGAATTGGTAAAGACAAGTATTCGCAGATATTTTGTCATGTTTTTCTCCATTTGTATTTTTTTGTTCTAGCGGGGGGGGGGGGGGGGGGTGTGATATGTAAAAGACAGGGCAAAAAGTATACAGATGAAATAAAAGGTAAGGAAGGTATAGACGGGGAGCGCCAAAAGAAGAGTGGTTAATAGAAGAGGTAGTTGGTCGTGGTATAGGAAATGGGTAGTGAAAGGTCGATTTTGTTTTGTTGAGGTGTTGATGAGTGCTGGTGGGTGGCAAATTTTATCCCAAGAGACCGCGTCTCTCACCAACAGAGATATCATCCTGAGCGCGCTCGTGCCAGAGAGCCACGTTGTTGATGCCACGACGGGCAAGAGCTCCGACCAACCAACCAAAGCTGACCAAGCTGGTGATTTGGACAATAGGGACTGCGCTTCCCTGCTCAATGCCGATGCTCAGAATCATCCTATGAGACAAGAAAGGGAACACAAAATGAATATGTTAGTTGTAGTTCACAGGTATGGTACGGTAACGATATAGTTGGGAAGGCATGTACGGTTTAGAGCGTGGAAGATCAATTTGGTAAGCAAACAGGCTGGGCTGAATTGGGTTGAGCACATAGGTTGAGAAAAGTTTTTTTTTTTTTTTTTTTTTTTTTGCGTTTTTTCCCTCCAATTGTCAGGCACCGAAGATAAGAGTCAAAATGGTAAAGGGCTGGTCGAGAACGTGTAAGCGACAACAACCAACGCATAATAACGTGAAAAAAGCACACACAGACACTCCAATATGCGGACACACAGACTCTCTAATCCATCCAAATGGGAGAGAGAGAGCGAGAGAGAAAGAGAGAATATTGTTTCATCTCGTCGTTCACTTCTGTATATCAGTCGCCATCATCCATCCACGCTGTTGTCGCCCCTCGTTGTCTGTCCGTGGAGAAATAGAGGAAGAGGCGAATACAACAACAATCGATCACAAATGACGGTGGGATGGAGAGAAGAATAAAAAGGTACCAGCAAAAGATGAGAGCCTTCAGAAGGAAAAAAAAAAAATCTCGATGGCAACGCAAGTACGCCTTTCGTTTGGGTGGTGGACCACATGCGCACACACCAAAACAAAGTAAAGAAAAACATTGCCAGAAAGGGCATAAGCACAGAATTTTAACATCCAAAATAGCAATCGGCGTATGTATCGAAAAAAAAAAAGAAAGTCCTCTTGTCGCAATGCTCGGTTTGTCGATGAATTGTTGTTGTTTGCTGTTGTTGGTGTTGAACGATGGCTCATGTAATGTTGCTACCTTCTTCCTCTTCTTCTTGTTTGCTTGCTTATGCACTTCCTACCCTTCCATTTCTCTTTTGTAGCGGTTCCTTTTGCATTGTCACTGTGTCCTAATGTGGGTGAGGGCAGGTGGGAAGCGCAATTTTTTGTTTTCCCATGCGGGTAGATATTGAGATGAACGAGAAAAAAATGAAAAAGAAAAAAGAAAGGGAATGCAGAAAGGGGTAAAAGAAAAAAAAAAGATGAAAAACTTACAAAGCAATGGCAGCGCCAGACCACGAGTCTGGATCCTTAGAGAACTCTGCGTGATAGTTTCCAATGGCCAACAGGATAAAGATGGCGAAAGCAGCACCAAGGGCTGCCCAAGAATCGGGACCACCATCCTTGTTGGTGAAGGCGGCAAAGAAGTTTTGGAAAACGTCGAGCCAGACGAGACCGGTGTAGAGCGAGAAGGAGACATGGACAAAAGCGTAATCGATCAAGTTGGTTGCGGTGAAGACGCGCATCTTGACGTACAGTCTCCAGATAAGCACCGCGTTAATGACCAACAGGATCTGGCCCACCACCAACCAGTCGTATTTCTAAAGAGTATGGTATGCCATATGAAATAGAAGGTTAGTGTCTTTTTCTGAGTTGGACGACGGGAAGAAAACAAGGGCAGGGAGAGGGTTTACCAGATGTTCACTGGTGTCACCCAAGAAAACAAAGCCAGCCAAACCACCTCCTTTCTATCTTTTTTTTTTTTTTTTTTTTTTTTTTTTTTTTTTTTATCCGCGAAGGACATTTTTTCAGTCAGCCCGGCGTGCGCGAGCGAGAGAATCGTTTTCTCACTTTGTCCCTTGCACTTCTTCCCTCGACAGCTTTGTGTTTTTAAAGTTTTTTTCTTATGTGTTCGAGCGGGGTTAAGAGAAATGGGTGGTTTGTTGCCTTTGCGAGATGGGGTGTGATGAGATGGGAAGTGTGGCAAGGTTACAGGCACACCAAGACGCAAGACAAACACCGACAAACAGACAACAAGAGGCGAAATGAACAAAGGAGCAATAGGAGGAGAAAGATATAGCAGCAAAATCAATCTTGTCTTCTTCCTCCTCTGTCTCCTCTTTTTATCCAACTTATGGACAACTAAGGAAACTTACCCAGGAGAGAACCCAGGCAGTGATGATGAGGTTAGAAGCTGAGAGATTCCAGTCGATAGCCTCGACAACAACATCGTGGGCAAAGTCAAGCCATTGGACGAGGGTGAAGCCTCCGAGGAGGAACCAGTTGATGGCAGGGATGGTATATCCGACGGGGGAGTTGGAGAGGTAGTTGGGACGTTGGCCGAGTTCCTCGGCGATAAACTCGCGGTTGTAGACGATAGTCGAGACTGCACCGATAAAGGTGAACAGGTTGAGTGTCTTGAGGAGGGCTGGATGCAGCGGCATCGTGGATATGTATATGTGTGGGAGGGAAAGGGGATAAGAAGGGAGGAGGAAGGAGGAGGGGTGAAGAGGAGAAGAAAAGAAGAGAGAGGAGGAAAAAAAGAGGAAAGAGGAGCGCAGAAAGGAAAATGGAAAAAAAGATAAAAAAAAAAGAGAAGTGCTCATTTTTCCCGCCTCGACAGGAATGCTTCAAAGGGTTTAGCTGCGTGCACAAAAGGGTATTCTTTGGCGTTTGTTTTTTGTCTCCTCACTTGTTCCTCCCAGCTCAGACGGACGCTGAGTTCGGATGCCGTAAGTTGGTTGAGACTCATGATGCCATCCATATATACCAGTCCATCTTCTATCTTTCTTGCTACTCGACTGACATCGATAGATATATGACAGGAGGGAAGGGGAAGAGTAGGATGCTTTGTGTATGTATACGATGACCAATTGACAGAGCAAGCGAAAGCGTATTTTCCCTCTCCTCCTTCAAGGGGGCGAAGAAAAAGAAGCCAATTGGAACTTCTTATGAAGAGAGTAAGCCAGGGGTCGTTTGTTTGTGTTCTCAAAAGGGAGATTCAGCTTCCTCCAGCTCGCCTACCCCTCGAGGAAGCATCGCATGAACATTACTGTTCAGAACACACGGGACTGCTCTTTCTTGTGCGCTTCTGTCGCACCTCTCTCCTTCCTTCGTGCCTGCTTTGACCCATAGTTCAACTCATTTCAACCACAAACACAGCGCAAGGCTGAAGATAGAAACCAGTTGACAGGAAAAAGACACGGGAATAAGGAAAAGAAAAGCAAAAGACTACATACAATGGCTGTCATCGAAGAGATCATCGAGGACGAACATGTCAACAAACCATCGCAGACAGAGACATCATCATTACAACACACCACCACCAAAAAGAACAATGATCTCGACATCACCGACCCACTAGAGAAACTAGAACTCTCTGAGGACGAAGTAAGGATGACTGACCTCTACATTCCCATGCGACACAAAAGAAGCAGCAAACACCATCTCAAAAAGTTGCCGCCGGGTCTACCAACCATTTTGCTAACCATCAGTATCTGCTCTGTTTACAATTGCGTGTTTGTGTTTGTAGGAACTGTTTAGGGAGGCATCGGGGTACAAAGCGACAGGAAATCAGGCATTTGGCAAGGGCGACTACACCGAGGCACTCAAGTATTATCAGCTGGCTCTGACGACATGTCCCTCAATACCATCAACCTCCGTCACGTCGGCTTCAGATGATGATCAGGACAACAACAACAACAATGGTGATGAATCAAACAAGGAGTCGTCAATCAATAAGAGCGCCACCACAGACACCAAGATCAGTGCTGAAGCAGCCACCAAATATCGGACAGAGCGGGCTGTATACCACGCCAATATGGCAGCATGCCACATCAAGCTGAAGGAGTATCAACTGGCGATCGAGGGATGTTCTGCGGCGCTCGAGCTCGACCCATCTTACACGAGGGCTCTCCAACGGAAAGCACAGGCGGAAGAGCTCTTAGGAACATTTGCAAGCATGAATCAAGCCAAGGAAGATCACCTGAAGGTTATCGAGACTCTGAAGATCGAGCTCGGACTGATCACACCGCCAAAGGAAGAGGAGCAGGAGCAGGAGAAAGAACCTACTTTATCAACTGAGGAAGCGTCATCGACATCTCCTTCCACGGATGCCTCACCGGAATCATCTTCACCGGCGTCCAAGCGGACCCAACGGCCACAGCCTGTACAGAGGCTCCAGGAAGAGCAAAAACCTATGTACAAGCCTAAAAAGCTTGATCTGGATGAGGTAGGCGAGAAGAAGCATCGGGTGCTCCTTCAATCGAGCGAGCAGGCGCTCAAACGCATGGAGCCAATCCTGAAGGAGATGTTGGAAAAGGAGAAAGCTGAGATGATGGGTAAGCCATACTGCCTTACCACGTCATGCCATAAAGATTGTTCATATGTAACGAATGACAAGATCACTTACACTCTCTGTTCCCAACGCCTTGCATTTATTTATTAGCCAAATTAAAGTCGATGGGTAACACACTTCTCGGCAAGTTTGGACTGTCGACGGACAACTTCCAGATGAAGCAGGACCCCGCAACAGGAGGGTACTCGTTCAATTTTGTCAACAACCCCTAAGAAACGCGTTCGCGCCCTTCTTTCCGGATGGAATAAAAGCATCGGCGGCTATGCAACCGGATAGCTCTTTTTCTTTTGTGTATGTACATGATTGACATTTGTTGTACATGGTTGACATTCGTTGTACATGGTTGATGATATTCATTATACATGAATGTTATTTGTATCAGTGATGGGTTATTTCAAAAATAGCATTGATGGGGTTAGAAATAGGCGCCATACCGACCCGCCTCTTCCGAGTCGTCTCTTGTTGTTCGTTCAAGGTAGTTGCATGTTGTATCACTATCACTACAAAAATGTGGTGTAATATCAGTTTTCGCGCACAAAATAAATTCCCGCTATGGTATGGTGTGAATGCATAAAGAAGGTACGAGAAACGAGAAATGCTCTTGAGTGATGTATGAGAGGAACATGTAGTGCTAAGTCACGCCGTGAAAAATAAAAAAAAAATGGATCTGTGCACCACATGGTCCAACGTACGTCTCGAGACATGACAAGTTTTTGCTCGAACCATGACCATATGAGCTTTTAAAGTGTTATGTATCATTAGCTTTTGTTGGTCAATTGTAAATTAGAAGTACTGGTCGGGGCTGATGAATCTATCCATAATGTTAAGTATCATTTGCAAAGTAGCAATTTGAAGCTTCATTATTATGGTAAATTGATCAGGGTGTTTGAGCAAACAATAATATGGACGCAGGATACCCTTTCTTTTATTCTTTATGATTGCCACCAGCAACACGGTAGCCTATCGAACGTTCGAAAGTCAACAAAAGCGAACAGTTTGCGAGAGAGAAGTTATGAAGGTGAGCGAAGTGATGGTTGTTTTTAAAATGATGAATGTGAATGAAACGCAAAGATCTTAATTCCAGGAACAGCGCTTTTCTTACCATTCATTCAGTCTTCCCTCACCTTTCCGAGCAAGAGTCAAAGGGTCATTCGAACAGCAAAAAAAGAGAGAGTTTTTTTCTTTGTTCCGCTCAAATATTGTCCGCCTCTCTGTCAGGTCTTTGGATCATTGTGAGTACTCGAAGCTTTTAGCACCGTCTCTTTTCTCTTTTCTTTTAATTCCCTTCCTTGTACCCGTCCTCTTTTTTTTTTGTCTTCCTGTTCTCGTTCTGATCAACGTTGCTCCTGGACTGCTCCTCGCCTTTTCTGCATTCCCCTTCACTGTCACTTTATTTCTTCACATACAACTCCATTACATTCACTTCACTCGACTCGACAACTACTTTGTACATTCCTAATTCCTTGGAACAACACACATCCTTTCCTAGCCGACGTTCATCACCCAGTAACAACTCCTCTTTAACCTTTTTCTTTCAGGTTAGCCTTCTCTTCGAATTTGTTCCTTCATGCTTTTTCCCACCAACTTGCACATATCTGAACCTGAGGCATAAAACTGATACTTTTTTTTTCTTTGTTTTTTTCAGGCACCATCGTCCAGGGAGAACCGCGTTGACAAAGACTGAAACAAACCGAATCATTGATCGTTCCAGCTAGAAAGGTATGTGCTTGTCGATCACTTCTTCTGATCAGAGGAGAATGGTGTATTTCGTTTTGACGAAACGTATGGCGAGAGCAAGACTCTTTGCCTGATAAGCTTTTTCTTGACGAACGAGAGGCTTTTGTGATTTAGGAGGTGGAATGGAGTCGAGGAGTGGAAGAAAAAGGAGAAAGAAGAAAAAAACGGAAAATATGAAAAAAAAGAAACGCAAGTGAAGGCAAAAGGGGTAACGGGAAATAGAGGGTTGGATCGGGTAGACAATCGTGAACGAAAGACGCCAAGTAAAAGTGATGACTGAAGAAGACATAAAGGGGAAAATGAGACGTGAGGAGCCATGACCACCCCTCCACGCGTAGAACGTTCAAATAAGAAAAAGGAGGACGAAAGAAAAACAAAGACGTAGAAGGGGGCAGGACCCAGAAGTCATACAGAGGTCATAGGCAAGTAATCGCAACACGATAGACAGACGCTAGGGGGAGGAGGACAGACAAGCCAAGGTTGTTACAATGAGAAGTGAAATGAGAACAGGGATGACCCCGTTCCTGTTTCATGTGTTTCATCTTTTGTGTGTATGTCAGTGTGTGAGCATCCAACAAAAATATTTAGCTTGCCGCTGTGCGCGATGAGGGGATCTGGCTTTTGTTCATTCTTATTCGCTTCGGCCCTTCCTTTTGCATCATGCCCTCCTTGCATCCAGAGTTGCCGGCGCTAATGCAAGCCCCGACCTCTCAATCACTCCCAGGGTCGCATCTAGAGAGGCAAGAGTAGAGAGAAGAGAACCCTGACGAAAGGGAGAGTTGGGCGCTGACCTTGGTTATGTTGACGAACAGCGGTCAGGTTCTTCCATGGTCGTTTATTTGCATCCCTTTTGTTCGCCCCTATCTTCTACTTTGCACCCATCAACGGCTTACGACGCCCTCCTCTTCCTCCTACCATGCGCTCCATCCCATCTCCCTTCCCTCCCTTCCCCCTTTTTTTTACTCTTTCAGCTCAGTTCTGCTCTCTATCCTCCTTAATATTATTCGGGATGCATTGTTGATGACCCATTCATGCAAAACAAGGCCCAGCCCAAATGTCTAAGGAACCCTTTTTTATGGATGGACACAGTGTCCTGCCTTTCTGACAGAGGCGCAACGCAAACTTGGGTAAAGGGATGATGGAGTGTGTGTTTGTGTGCGTGCATGCACGTCAACACACACACGCAGACAACACACACATGCAGATAACACACACAAAAACAACACCACACAGAAAAAGGAGAACAATGTTGTGCATGAATTGAGATGGGACTTACTAAAGCAATTCAATCCAACGGGGCGGCGGCAAATAAAACGATGGGACATAAAGAGTAAACAACTGGTTGTCCGCCTTCGTGTGCGTATGACGGACAACCAAAAACAAGTAGCCCCCTACCGGTCAACCTACATTCAACACTTGCGCGATGAGGGATGCACAATTGTGCCTTTTTTCTTTCTCTCCGCAACCCGCGATGGAGGCCTGTTTCTTGTTGTTGATGTTGTTGTTATTCGTTGTTTGAGTCGTGTTAAAGTTCTAGCCATGCATGTGAGGTTCTCTTGTGAGCAATCCTGTTTGCTTTGTTCCTGCCCCCTTACTCCTTTTTTTCTTTGTCTTTTCTATTGACTCTTCCTCATTACCCCCATCCATCCTTCCCTGCACCCAATGTCCCCATCTTCATGTTTACCCCCTTGTTCGAGGAAATGGGGATAAGTTGTATTGCCGACAGGGTTGGCGTACGGTTCCTCTGTATCCACGAAAAGAAATGAGCCCTTTGAACAACAGAACGGCTGCTCTTGTAGTCGTCCGCCTCCCCCTTGTACTTTTTTATTTTATCATGTTCGTTCTTCAGAGTTGTAGTTTGATCAAACCCCCTATGGATCAAAAGAGAGGAGAGTGAGTTGAGAAAAGTTCAGCACGGCATGCATTTATTTATTGAGTGTACTCTGGAGCATTCGTCTTATTATTGCGCCGGGCCATTTATGTTTACTGAGCCATGAAATGATGTCTCTGGTTGTCCACGTATTTATCAATCGAAAAGGCTTTCTCCGAGAATTTAGCTGGAAATTGGGTACGACATTTGGTATGTCTCTCTCTCGCTTTGTCTCCCCTGTTAGCTCTTATTATCCATCATGCCTTTCTTGTTGCTCTTTTTTTTTGTTCGTTCGTTTTTTTTTTTGCATTTTTCTCTCCGGGTACACAGACCTAGCATCAACAAGACTGATGCTCACACCGATCAGTGCGGAATAGCGTCGTCCATACAACCGAGGAGTATTTTTTTGCTGTTGCGTTTGTTGATGGTTTTTTGTCCGTGGCTGCATCCTCTATGTGTTTGTGCATGTGTCCCTTTTTGAGGATTGCGCAAAAAAAAAAAAAAAAAAAAAAGAAAGGCAAAAGGCAAAAAACAAAGAGTACAAAAGTAGTAGTTGTGTTTTACTTTTGTGTTTTTTCCCTTCCGTCTGAAATTGGAAGAGGGGGGGGGGGACTCCTTTCTCTCACACCCCTTGTTTCTCCCTGTTTTGAACCTCATCCCATAATGCGTTTTGTGTCATCTCATAATCAAAGGGAAGAAAAGGGAAAGCAAAAAAAAAAGGGGGGGGGGGGATGGGATGGGATGCGATAGAGAGCAAAAGAGGATGAGGTCGGTCGACAGCAAGGGCGTGAGCGGAAGGTGTTCTACCAACCATCTTTCATCCCCCTTCTTCTTCCCTTCCTTCTCTTCTTTTTTGACTAACGCTAAATGAGGGTTGAATATTGTTGCTCCGCATCGTAATCGAATGCCTTCAAAAGAAGGGGGTAAGAGGAAGAGGGGTGTTTAATTGCATGCGACTGACATGATTCAATGCATCTCTTTGTTTCTGTTTTCACGAATCTCAAACACACATACATACACACACACAACTAAAGAGAAAGACGATGACAAGCAACCCGCTCATTATTTTTTTCTCTTTAATGCAGTCTATGTTCTGTTCAATGCTCTCGGCCTTCTCCTTCTCCCTTCTCGCCCTCTCCCTCTCCCCACTCTGCGAGTGTATTCTTGCATTGCTTTTTGCATCCTCGTTCTGTTACTTCTGCGCAAAAAAACTTTGCATTAATGGCATTTAGATTGCATTCTCGTTTCTTTTTATGGTTCACGTTCTTTGTTTGTTTTCTGATTGTGGTGAAGAAAAACGAGATGTCCCTTTTCTGTTTACACAAGAGGTACAAGATTGTGCACAAGGCAGAAACAGACCGACACCACCAAAAGTGAACATAACTAAAAACAAAAAAGGGATAGCATTGTAAATCTTCTGCGATGGCTGGAATGGAATTGGTAAAAGGACAACCACGACAAACGGTGGCGCTCGTGGAGCGTGGGCCAGGACGGGGTATTATTATTGTTATTGTAGGCCCTTCCGCACAGTCGTAAAGAGCAACAATCAGAGTTATGAGGGTTTATTTTTCGATCTATCCTTTTCTTTGTATTGAGTCGGTTGAATGTTCAATTGGTTTTTTGATCCATGAGATAATGGACCGTGGCCAATGCGCCACATCATGGTTCTTCGTTTTTTTGTGTGCCTGAACACTTTGCGTGTCTTTGTGTGTACCAGACATTAGTACCAGCACTAGTCCAAACCATCCTATCCATCCAATCCACTCGCGCCAAGATGAAGTCGAGTTATTCAGTCATTCAGTCTATCCTGCACCCAGTCGAAGTTCTTTACGTTGACTGACTGACTGACGTGATTCCCCTCCTCCACCCCAGATGGGCGCATCCATATTTTTTATGTACCTTTGAACGTTACCATCTGGATGATACATCAGATCGACGGTGGTTCCAATGTGTGAACAATTAAGCAAGGAGGGAAAATGAGAGTGTACAAAGTGGACACAAGAGTGAATGCCTTGTTGCCTTGTTTGCCTTGTCGAAATGGTGATATGTTTTATCGTGCTCACTTCTCTTTTCTAACCCTCTTTCTCTTTCTCTTTCTCTTTCTCCTCTCGTTCTTCCTTCTTCCTATCTTTTCTCTTCTTTCTTCCTCTCTTTTTTCTTCTTCTTTCCTGTTCTTTTTTTTTTATTTTTTTTTTTTCCCTCGACTTCATCGCTTTCTTCGTACCTTTCTTTCTTTTCTCTCCTTGCACTCTATCTATTATTCCCTCTTAATCTAATTTACTTTCTTCGCACTGTATCTTGTTCTTACTTGTTCGCTATCATTGCATCTCCTTGAAAAGTTGCTTTTTATTTTTTGCCACATCCGTTCTCTACTTCTTCTTTCTTGTTCTCGATCCTCGATCGCCTCTCTGTCTTTTCTGTTCTTTCTTTAATTAGACCTACTTCAACTCTTTTTTGTACAGTTCTTCCATTCATCTATCCAATTTGGACGACATTGCCTCTTCGGCACTTACCACTCTGACGATCCTTCTTGGTCCACACTCCGCTCTGTCTCCTTGCCACAGTCAGCTTCTGGTTGTTATCAACGGCTGCCCTTTTTATCGTCACCCTCCTAGGCCCTGAGCTGCTTAATAGAAAAAGAACCCATCCAGATTCGACCCGTAACTCGTTCTTGTCTAGTCTTTCCTCCCTCCCTCTCACTTGGCCCCCTTCTTCCTTCTCTCTCTCCTGTAAGTCGAAGCACCCGGCTCCTTTTTTTATTTCTCTCTTTTTCTTTTCCTTCTCTCGCAGACAGACAGACACCTCCCCGCCCCCTTCTCCTTGGCCTCCATTTATTCCATCTTGGCTTGTCCCAACCCAATTACATCTACCTACGCTTTCTCTCTCCCTTTTTCTTGTTATATATATGTATCCCCTCGACCAATCTCTTTAGCTTCACCTCCTTTTTCCTGTCATTTTATAATTTGGTTACCTACCCTCCACTCGAGTGAATGACCCTTCGTCGTCATCTAGTCTTCCTTCTCTTTGCCCTCATCCTTCCAATTCACTCCATTCGCGCCTCCTGGGTCCTAATTTGCCATCGCGCCTGTTCAACTCACTGACCCTCTATCTCTCTCTCTCCTCATCCAGGTTATTTTTATTTTTGGTTTTCAGCTTTGTCCAAGCGCCCAGTGCCCAGTGCCCAGTGCCCATTTGAGTCCAAGACGACCAAACTTGCTGCCCAAACACGCTTGCATATCACTCCTCCTCCCCCCCCCCCTTTTTTTTCGTTTTGGTTTTTATATTTTTCAGCCAGCCCCCCTGTCCTCTCGCTATTACCATTGGCACAGCAATCACTCAAGAGCCAAGCAAGTCTAAAGAGGTAAAAATGAGTTGTTTGATGACAATAGTGCTCCATGTTTTGCGCGGATGGCACATACGTGTACCTATTATTTGTTCGCTCTTCACTTTCTGACGGTCTCCTTTGTCATTTTTTTTTCTTTCCTCATTAGTTAAAATAATTGCCCGATTCACATCCTAAGATCAGCTTCGCCCACTCTTTTTTAAACATCTTTTTTTACCTTTCTCTTCCCTTCCTTTCTCGTCTCTTTTTTCTCTTCTCTTCGCTTCTTCGCTTCTTCATTCTTCCTTCTTGTCCCCTTCCATTGGTATCGTCCATTTGAACCTCCTACCCTTTTTCTTCCACATACACTCCTCCGCTTTCGCATTCATTTCTTTCTCGCTTTCCACGCACTTGTATTTCTTTACGACACGGCACGACACTCACCCGTTGCTCACGACTCATTCCCATTTCATTTGCTCATTCCCAGACCTTGTTTTATTTCAATCTCCCTGCCCTGCCTTGCCAACAACAATAACAACAACAACAAAAGGCATTCCTGCAGGCTAACTCACCAACAATAACATCTGACGTAGTACGCAACAGACTGAGTGCAAAGATACAAAAAGGCAGCAACCGCTCTTGGACCCTCTGCCTCTCCCACTCTTCCCTCTTCCCTCCTCCCCTTTCCTTTTTCTTTTCCCTCCTTTTTTTGTTTTTTCTCTTTTTGTTATACCCATTGTTTCCTCACAAACATAAACACACAACTATCACACGCCCCCCTTTCCTCCCCTCGTCTTTGCGCCTCTCCACCCTCCTGCTCTTAATTCATCATGCTGACCGCAACTTCCAGGCGACAGGACTTGTTTACGCCGCAACAACAATATCAACACCATCCTCACTCGCAACAACAACCTCAACACCCACAGCACTCACAACACTCACAGCAGCAGCAGCAGCAGCATCAACACCACCACTATCAACCTACTGTACAGCACCCACAGCATTCTCATCATCACCAACAGCAACAGCATCCCCAACAACAACAGCAGCAACAACAGCAGCAACAACAACAACAGTTACAGCAACAACAACAGCACCAGCAGCAACAACAGCAGCAACATGATCAACAAAGCATTCTCCTGCACGAATCCCTTTCATTAACCACAGCATCGGCATCAAGGATAGAGGAGATTGACCGTCTCAGCGTATTCTTGACGACAGCGCCCACCTACGAGAAGGAGCTGTCCAAGTTTGTGCTGCCAACAGGTGAGACGATAGCCTGCGTCCTCTGGAACGAGCTCTACCACATCACAGGCACCGACATTGTGCGCTCCCTCGTTTCTCGCTTTGAGAGCTTTGGACGTCCTGTTCGCAACATCAAAAAGTTCGAGGAGGGAGTGTTCTCAGACTTGAGGAATCTCAAGCCCGGTGCCGACGCCTGCCTAGAGGAGCCCAAGTCGCCGTTCCTGGAGATGCTCTACCGCAACAACTGCATTCGGACACAGAAGAAGCAAAAAGTGTTTTACTGGTACTCTGTGCCCCACGACCGCCTCTTTCTCGACGCCATGGAGCGAGACCTGAAGCGCGAGCAGGCGGGAACCGAGCCCACCTCTCAGGCAGTCACAGAGCCGGCTCTTTCGTGCACGCTCGAGACTGTGCGCGATCTGGTCGAGCGGCTCTCTCGGCGGACCATTGAGATGAATACCATCACAGAGACTCTCCAAAGCTTCACCCCAGACGGAGTCGCTCCCATGAACCGTCAGCTGCCCACCTCCACAACACCCTCAGCTGTCTCGCCCACACAAGCCCAGCTCGTCCCTGAAGGCAGCAGCGCTCATGGACCAGGCGGACTGGTGACCTCCAAGATGGACTCTGGTCACGGCGGACCCTTTGAACCCCGCCACGGCCTGCAGCCAGGACACCCATATCTCGAGGACCCAGGGTATGTACTCCTTTCATGCTAACAATAAGCACTTTGTTGCTGTAGTCCTGTACTGTTTGGTCAATGGCCTGTCAAACCCTAATATTTGCCTTTTTCCACCAAAACGATTGCCTGTTTTAGATCGGATGACAATTCAGAGTCTAAAGTCCCCTCAGACCCCGAAGGCAGTCAGGGCTTGGGTTCAGATGCAGCACATACCTCCGAGTCCAACACAGGGCTTTTTGGATCATTTACGCTCTTTGAAGGATCACCCACATACAAGAAGAGACGCAGACGGTCGACCGCCAACCCTTCGATGTTGTCAGAGACCGTGGAGCGTAGCTTGGAGATGGTGTCGGCAAGCAGAGGATCAGGATCTTTTTCGCACGGAGACAGTCGACATGGCTCCTTTGACTTTGAGCACGACGGAGGCGAGTCTTACCTGGAAACACACGGTTCTAACGGAGGATCGAAGGGTCATGGTCTCTCAGCCGGATTTAGTCAAGACGGAGGTCGCCCTCTTAACCACCAAGGATCCGCATCCATGTCGTCGCTGCAGGCGCTACATGCAAACTCAGCCAACCCCTCACGGTCCTACGCCTGCCCGGTTCAGCTTTGCGGTCGCCTTTTCAAGCGTCTGGAGCACTTGAAGCGTCACTGGAGGACACACACCTTGGAGAGACCTTACGCGTGCACCATTTGCTCCAAACGCTTCTCTAGAAGCGACAACCTGGCAGCTCATCGCAAGACCCACGAGAAGCCATCATGGGCTACCGATGACGACCCATCTCGAGAGGGAGATCAGGAGGACGAACTGGACGAGGATGAGCACGAGGATGATCTCCAGAGACTCAAAGGTTACGCCTCGGACCATAGCATGACCAGGAAGCGACGCCGCACACACAGGGACCGTGGAATGGAGTCTATGAGTGAGCGAGAGAGCATGAGCGAGCTGAGTAGTGGCGATGAAGACGACGAAGCCAGCATGATCAACATGATGCGACTCTCCTCTGGTGTTCATGACCCCTTTCAGCAACGCGGTGGGTTCTCTAAGATGGGCTTGCCTTTGGACCCGCAGCACCCTCTTCACCCGCACCAACAATCTCAGCAGCAACAACAGCAACAATATTCCATGGGCGCACATCGTCCAGTAGCGTTCCCAGAGATGGCTCTCGGTGCCGCTCAGTCGTTCGTCCCTGGTATCCCTATGATGACAGCACCTACAAACGGACAATATGGAGCGTTCCCAACAGGACCTCTGTCGGCTGGCTTTGGCGGATTCCTTCCTAATCAAGCTGTGCCCCCACCACTGTTCACGTTGGATGAGGAAGAGGAGGATGAGAATGAAGAGATCTCTGGCATGGAGAAGTTGCGCTATAAGTACGAGTACGAGATCAAAGCTGCGATTGATTCGACCCCTGTCCTGTCGGAGGTCTCCAAGATGATGACTACACCGACATATAACACTGGGTCCTTTGCATATCCTGGCCCTATGCCCGAGTACGTCACTTATGGATCCTTTCCTTTGGCGACACCTGTGACTCTTGGACATCGGTACTCTTATGACCCTTCTGTCGCGGCACCGTCGACGCTGTTTTCGACAGCCATGGCGCCTTCGTCGTCATCCACCTCTTCGTCCTCGGCCTCTACGACCATGTCTGGAGGACCTACCAACTACCCCGTTGTGCACACTGCTGCCTTGCCACCTTCCCATCACCACCAAGAGTTCCTCGAGTTCTCTATGCTCCCCAACGTTCCCATTTAATTGCATGTAGTTTATTCGATAGATAGTTACTACTGATTTGCAAATGTACAGTCTTCAAAAAAAAAGAAAAAAAAACGAATTCTGCGACCAGACGCGCTCAACCATTTGTTTATGTGACTCGTTTGATTTTCATTTGAGAACGTGTGCCTGTCTGTTTTTTTGTTTGTTCTTTTTTCCCTTCCAGCTCAACTGCTCGCTTACTTCTTTTGGACCCTATCTTTTTTCTTGTTCTTGCCACCAAAAACACTACCGGCGATCGACTTCCATCGACCATGACTTCAGACAACCGGCCTGCAAAATCACCGGCTCGTCCTAAAGGAACAAGCTCCTCGCAGCCACCCATGATGCAAAAGTCCCTCCTCTCTTTCTTCAAGACAGCTGCTCCTCCTGCTGCTCCTACCACTGCAGCAGCACCAAGCGCCACCAACGAGAGCAATGGAAACTCACACTCGACCAACGACTCGGACCCCATGCGGACACCCATCAAGAAAAAAACCAACGGCACAGCTTCGCAGGACGCATCCTTGTTTCTAGATTCCTCACCTCTGTTCTCGACAGATGAGGCGATTATGAACAGCACACCCAGCACAACAACATCAGTCACGCACAAACGCAAGACTGTCGATTTCGAAGACGGTAATCCCATCGCCTATCAGGACGAATCGCGGTCAGTCAAGAAGTTTGCAGCAGCGGTCGAGAAATTGTCGTTGGGCACTCCTGTCCGCAAGTTGGATCTGTTTGATATCGAGCCTGAAGGAGGAGAAGAGGCTCTTGGGTCTCGCCGTTCGGTGGGTTTTTTTACTTGTTACTACTCGCTTCGAGCTTATTTGCTTCAGGCATGTTAAATATCGTCGCCCTTTTATTGGTTATGCTTATAGAGCCGTGGTGTCAGGAGAATCAAGTACCAGATCTCGGACGATGAGGACGACGACGATGATGATGTGGAGAAGAAGGGCCTCTCGACCCCCAGCAAGCCACAGCGAAAGGCTAGAGTACTATCGGATGATGACGATGATTCAGAATACGAGGCGCCTGCTATAGCACCTGAGGACGACTTTATGGATATCGGTAAGACACTTCCTAAGCTTCCTTCACTCTGTATCACATTTTGCTAAATATTACACTGGTATTGACAGGGTCCTTATGACCGCAATAGATGATGTGGATCTGGATGAGAGTCTAATGGACGACGAAATTGAGGTGCCATCGTCGCCAGTTCGGAGCAAGAGCAATCCTGCGCAGTCTAAGCCTAAGCCTACCACTCCGTCCAGGCCAGCTGTGACCGCCGTCTTCAATGTAAGCTCACTTTGCCGTCATGAACGGACAGCCTAATCTTTTGTTCGGCCAAATGGATGCAACTCCAATTAATAAGCTCTCTTGAAACTTTCATAGACATCAAATAAGCCCGCATCGCGCCCAATGTTGATGTTGAAGGACGACAAGAAGAAGGAGCGGGTGGCCAAGTTTGAGGAGAAGAACAGCGGACGATACAGTTGGCTTTTGGATATCAGGGATGCTGACAAGAACCCAATTGGTAACAACGGCGTCTGCAGCCATCAATACCATACCCTTTTGTGGTTTATCAAGGTACTAACATCCAGCTGTCAACATTGATTATATAGGTTCGCCGGATTACGACCCTAGGACGCTTTACATTCCAAAGTCAGCATGGGCCACGTTCACAGAGTTTGAGAGGCAGTTTTGGGAGATTAAGGGCCAGCACTTTGATTCGGTGGTGTTTTTCAAGAAGGGCAAGTTTTATGAGCTGTACGAGAATGATGCCGACATTGGGCACCAAAAGTTTGACCTCAAGCTTACAGACCGTACCAACATGAGGATGGTGGGAGTGCCCGAGTCGAGTTTTGAGTACTGGGCGGCTCAGTTTATTGCCAAGGGATACAAGGTGGCAAGGGTCGACCAGATGGAAACGGCGCTCGGAAAGGCTATGCGCGAACGTGATGGGGCTGCTGCAAAGTCAGTGCAAAAGGTCATTCGGCGTGAACTGCATTCGATCCTGACGGCCGGAACACTAACGGATTCGGGTTTGCTGACGAACGACATGGCGACCTACTGTATGGCGATCAAGGAGATCAACCGACCTGGCGCTGAGCACTTGCCCACACAGTTCGGAATCGCATTTGTGGATACCTCGACAGCAGAGTTCAATCTGGCGACTTTCTATGACGACATGGACAGGACCAAATTTGAAACTCTTATCACCCAGATCAAGCCCAAGGAAGTTGTCGTGGAGAAGGGTGGTCTGAGCACGAGGAGCACCAGGATTTTAAAGAACAGTCTAGGCGCCAACACGATCTGGAATCATTTGCAGCCTGAGACTCAGTTCTGGAATGCCTTGGACACAGCGGACGAGCTTCGCATTAAGGACTACTTTGGAGCTAATGAAGCAGGGTCTCTTGTTTCAGGTGCGTTTGGTGATCTTGGCCTTCGTATTTATCTTTGTCCGCCACGAAAAGCCAATCTGCCTTTGTATATGCTAAGACATTATTAATCTATTCTTTCGATCAACTTAGATTGTTGGCCGTCTGCGTTGCAGACTGTGAAGGATAATTTGGCAGTGATGAGTGCGCTTGGAGGTCTGGTCTGGTATCTGAGAACTGTAAGTTCAACACCTTGAGGCTACTTGCAACTGGTAATGAATCGATGATGCATACTAACTACGTCGCCGCATTTTTTTCCAATTTTTAGCTCAAACTTGATACAGAACTGCTGTCCTTCAAGAACTTTCACGTTTACGATCCAGTTCGTCAAGCTTCCACGCTTATCTTGGACGGCCAGACTCTTTCCAACTTGGAAGTGTTCCAAAACAACGGCGATGGATCAGAGGCTGGAACCGTCCTTCGACTCCTCAACCGATGTGTCACGCCGTTTGGAAAGCGTTTGTTCCGTAGATGGTTGTGTCACCCTCTGCGATCAAGCTCAGCCATTGGAGCGCGACTGGACGCTGTCGAAGATCTTATGCGTGTCCCAGGATTCATGGAGTTGTTTGAGGAGAAGTGTGCTCGTTTCCCTGATCTGGAGCGTATTGTGAGTCGTATCCATGCTGGATCTTGCAAGATTTCCGAGTTTTTGGTGGTACTATCGACCTTCAGGACATTGGTCGATACTTCCCGTCGGTTGAGCTCATACAACGATCAATTCAAGTCCAAGAAGCTGGCATCTGTCTTGAACGAGTTGCCGGATTTGACAGAGCACTTAAATTATTTTGCAGAGGCTTTCGATCACAAGGTGGCACAGGCCGAGGGTGATATTATCCCACATCCTGGGTTTGCAGAGGACTATGATGCCAACAACAAAGTCTTGAACAACCTCGACTCTCAATTTGCACAACTTTTGGACAAGGTCAAACGCGATCTCAAGTAAGTACTCTATTGGGCATTCGTTTTTTACTGTCGACATGCCATGGTCTCTTGATTTCATTACTAAGTGCACTCCTTACTTGGACGTTTTAGAACAACGAAGATTGTTTACAAGGATCTAGGCAAGGAAATCTATCAGCTGGAGATGTCGAACAAGATCACTGTCCCTAAGAACTGGAAGAAGACCTCGTCTACTAGCGTAAGTTATTAATGAGGATGCTGTAGTATGCGTGTCAGCTGCCTTGTACGAAGCATTGTGCTGACTATATGTACTTTCTGTGATCAAACAGTCTATTAGCCGATACTATACTCCGGAATTGATGGTGCTTGTCACGAAGTTACAGGAGGCAAGGGAGACCAAGAACGCTATCATGAAGGAGCTTCAGGGGCGCCTCTACGCCAAGTTTGACGAGAACTACAAGGACTGGTTGAAGGCAGTGAAGATCATCGCTGAACTGGATTGTCTTTGCTCTCTCTCGAAGAGTAGCTCTGCCCTTGGCTGTAAGTCACCATATGTGTTATTTCAAAGTTACTCATATACATCTTGACACGGAACTAACTTTTTGACTTTTGATGCTATTTCGATTATTCATTAGCGCCTTCTTGCCGCCCAGAGTTTGTGGAGAGCGAGCGGTCAGTTTTGGAGCTGGAGGGATTGAGGCACCCTTGTGTGATCCCCGGTATTGCATCGGACTTTATCCCTAACGACACCATGCTTGGAGGCGACACTTCTAACTTGATTCTTCTGACAGGCCCCAACATGGGTGGTAAATCCACTCTGCTCAGACAGGTACAATATCACTTTTTGCCATTCATGACGAGAGGCATTCATGATTGACATAGTTACTGGTATGATTTCATCGTCTAACATTTTCTTTTGTAATTTTTCTGTAGACATGTGTGGCAATCATTATGGCGCAACTTGGATGCTATGTCCCAGCGGAAAAATGTCGATTGACGCCCTTTGACCGGATTTTCACGCGCATTGGAGCGAACGACAATATTTTGGCTGGTCAGTCGACATTCATGGTGGAGCTGTCGGAGACGTCCAAGATTCTGTCAGAGGCGACAGAACGATCGATGGTGATTTTGGACGAACTGGGACGAGGCACAAGCACGTTTGATGGATATGCGATTGCATACTCTGTTCTGCATGAGCTGTCGACTCGGATCGGATGTCTGGGCCTGTTCTCGACTCACTATGGAACGTTGACGAACGAGTTTGAACGGGATCCAAATGTTGCATTGAAGCACATGGCATGCCAAGTAGATCAGGTTAATCGAGAAGTGACTTTCTTGTACAAATTGGTGGATGGTGTCTGTGAAAAGTCGTATGGTATGAACGTGGCCCATATGGCGGGCGTTCCCCGCGAAATTGTTGACCGTGCGGAGGAAATGGCGCAGGAATTCGAACTCAAACAGGAGACCAAGCGTGAGGAGGAGTTGCGTCTGACTCGAGGTGCCAAGAATGTTGGACTCGGTATGGTGATGGATCTTGCTTACTTGCTTGGCAGAGTCGGTCGTCCGGACAGTGCTGCTGCTGCTGCTGCTGCTGCCGATGTTGCTGATGCTGAGATGAACGGTGAAGCTGAAGACGGTGATTCGACGACGCGAGTGGGTGCACGGTGTCTTTCGAAGGAGCAGGAGACACGTGTCTTCCAACGCATCTTCAAGGCCATGGCTTCGCTGTAATATATTTTCTTTTTCAACCCTATGCACAATTCTTTAAATAAATATATCCACTTGTTCGTTTTTTAAACCACAGGTTGCCACTAAATGCTTTGCATTGGGAAATGATACTCTTTGTTATGATAACAAAAGGGGGTTGGATACTATGATATGCTATCTATCCATGTTAAAGAAAAGAAACTATGAAAGAAATCGCTACAGAACCTGCCTGTCGTTTACTTTTAATCTTTTCTTCTCTGTTCGGAAAGAGGGTATTGTAACTGTCATTACTTGCAGAGGCTCTTGTTCCAAGGGTTGTTCTGGGCGGCGGCAACAGGCTCGGCACGCTTGAGGATGCGGTTGGCGCCAGCAACAACAGCGGCAGCAGGGGTGAGCTCACCATCGACGTCGCTGCGTCTGGAGAGGCCAAGAGAGATCTTTGTGCAAGAGTCGGAGCTCTTGCCGGCGCGGAGGTTGCAAATCATCTCGGCGGGGCAAGGACCACCGGCGGGGCAGGCAGGCTGGAGACCGGAAGACTTGCCACGGAGCTTCCAGTAAGTCTGGAAGGCGGCAGGGTTGGTTTCGAAGGCCTTGGTAACGTTGTGCCACCAGCCTGCGCTCAGAGGCTGGTCAGCAGCGATGGGTACATATTGGGAGTAGGTTTGGCGAGCTGAGTACTCGAGGTGCCAGTTGGGAGATGCGCCGGTCGCGTCCCAGGTGGGGGCGAGGTTCATGTCGGCGACGTAGGTCTGGGAATCGAAGACGTTCCATGACTTGGTGTCGACCTTATAGAGACGGAAACCGGGGTTGAGGTTGGTGTAGGTGGTGGCGGAGGGTCCGATCCAGGAGGTGGAGATGGCATTCTGGGCAGTCTTGGCGCCGGGTCCGTAGGAGAGGGCAAACTCGTCGTAGTGAGTGTGTCCAAAGAACTGTTCGGCAATGACGTGGGGAGAGTAGCGCTGGACGGCCTGATAGTAGAGGGCAGACCAGTTCATGATGCAGTCGGTCATGGATGGGCCGACGTGACCAATGATCCAGACACGGTCACCGGCGTTCTCGGCGGCCTGCAACTGAGCAACGAGCCACTTGAGTTCACCGTTGGGGTCGTAGTCCTTGGTCTGTGTTTTTTAACAACACAAAAAATGATGCAACAAATGGCTATATTAGTGTACTGTACCTGACAAAAGTCAGAACGCAAAAGAAAAAGAATGACATATAATCAAGCTCAGTTCACTCAAATTCTGTCTTACCTCGGCATAGAGATGGAAGTTCAATGTGTAGCAGAAGTTGGTGTTGAGGGAAATGATACGGAGGCCGGGGGCGGGGCTGACATTGTAAGCACCATAGTTGCTCTTGACAGAGTTGATGGCGTCAGCGGGCAACCAACGAGACCAGTCATCAGCCAGGCTGTTGTACAACCACTGGATACTTCCACCCGAAGAAGTGGTAGGGAAGAGGTTGGTAGGGCCGGCCTCGTGGTTTCCGATGGTAGGATAGATCTTGGATCCCAGGGTGGCCATGACGCTATAGGCGTTGGCGGTCTGGGGGACAACGGTCTGTTGGGTCTGGGCCCAGATGTCGTGAGGAGGGACATCACCGGTCAAGATACCGAAGGAGACGTTGGCGACAGTAGGGACATAGCTCATCATGTTCTGTCCCAGCTTGAGGGGGACATCGCACTTGTAGTCGCCCCAGGTGGAGGCTTTGCGCTTGGGGACTGCGGGAGAGTTGCTGTGCTTGCGGCAGCACAGGGGCTGGTCGCACTCGGCCTCGGAACCGGGGATGTATCCAGCATCCACATGCCAGCTAGAGTAGGTTGGATTGATAGGATGAAGTAAGACAGAAGTGTGAGCTGAAAAACAAAATGTGACTGTGGCCCAAGCGTAGAAAGAAATAAAAAAAAAATCAAAAAGGTTGGGACTTACTCGGAAAGATGAAGGACATCAATCAGGTTGCCGCTGGATACAGGAGCGACAGCGTTGGCAGGTTTTGGCTTGGGGAATGTAAGGGTGCCAGAAGCGATCGAAGGTGGTGCGCATATTCCTGCGACTAATCCGCGAAAAAAGATATATGTATGTGTTGTTAGTCCATGCCGGGCAAAAGAAAAACGAATATATAGTGCAAGAAACCAAAGAAAACCAAACAAAAAAAAAAAAGAAAAAAAAAAAAAAGAGTGTAGTTGTACCTTGGTAACAGATAAATTTGGCATCTCCAGACAGTAAATCAGCCTTGAGGAGGGCATCCAACAGAGCAGGACCTTCCAGCTTGATAGCACCCGTGCACTATTATGATTTCATTTTTACCGAGGGAAAAAATAACCGAAAAAATTAAAGGGGAAAGGATCGGAGGGTTTGGGGATGATTAGTGTTCTATTACCAAATAGCAATCGGATATATATAAAAATGAACCAAAAAAAGCAAAAAAAAAAAAAAAAACAATCTGCGATCGATGAATTGGGCAGAAGGAAAGAAACGACTTACGACTTCGGGGGTGAGCTTGGAGACCTTGGGGCAAATTTCGCTTTAAGATCCCGCATCATAGGGGAAAAAAAAGCACAATTTAATTGACAGAATCTGTTTTTTATGCGGTTTTTCATCAATTTTGACATTTATTGGAAAGATACTTACGCCAAGGCATCGAGGACCCAGTTCTTGTTCAACCAAGCGACATCCTTAACACCAACAAGAGCAGCCGTGCAAGCACCGCACTCAAGAGTGTTAAGGGCGTTCTCAACGAGCTCCTTCAGCTTGTCGGCGACCCAGCCTCGCTTGGCCAGATGGGCTGGAGCTGGGGCGGCATAGACCGAACTGGCGACGGCCAATGTAAGAATCACGGGGGCGAAACTGATACGCATTTTTTTTTGATGTTCACGTTAGATGGAGGGTAAGGGTGTTTTTTCTTTGTTTGGGCGGCAAATGAGAATTGACTTGTCGTCGGAAAGGGTTGGTTAGTTTGCACAAAGGCAAGAGGAGGAGGAAGGGGTGGAGGAGAGGGGATGTGGAGATGCGAGGTCGAGGACGAGGAATCAAAAAAAAAGTGGCGCTAACAAGGGGTTTATATATTTCCTTCGTCCGTTGCGTCGATGCAGGGGGGAGGGAGGATATGATGTGAAGTGAGGAAATGCGTTAGGAGTAACGGTCGGTCCAGTCCAATCATTATGAACGAACGCCGTCTTGGGGACAGGGGTGAGGGAAAACAAAGGGCAAAAAAAGCACAAGCGTGCAAATGAAATGCCAGGGGAAAACGTCAGGGGAGAGGACGGTGAAGATATCCAGCCGGTTCGATCACGAATGGAAGGTAAAAGGGAAAACCAAAGGCATGCGCATGAAAGTACATCATAGGAGGCTAGGAACAACAAACAAGGAAAAGGGGACCAGACGATAGATTGTGTGTGAAGACCATCTCGATTGAATAGAAAGGAGAAGGAGAGAAGGATCTATTATCATTCAGATGGGAGAGAGCACTACGTCCATGATCGGAGGCATATTCAATGTAATAATGAAGGTGAATGGACTCCCTTTCTTTGAGTAAATTCAGGAACAGGAACGATAGTAAATACTTTTCCTACTGTTGTTTTGACCAAGTGAGCAATATGTTGCGGCCCTTGGGCACAACCAAACAAAACAAGGGAAAAAGGAACCAGTCTGTAGCGCCTGTCTAGGCTCAAGGGTAAGAGGTTCGACATGGATAGATGGGAAAGGATGAAATTGGGATGGAAGAGGGTATATAGCACGGGTAAGGTTCTATTCTTTCTCTTCGTTTCTCAAATGTGTTGTTTACAAGAAGGGTTGCATGACCTGACTTTTTAGTTTCTGTTCTGTTCTGTTTCTCGCCTTCGAATTGGCGCCTGCCATACCCATGCATGGACAGGGCCTGCCCAGTGCTTGGATGACAAGAGATCGTTACACAGTCCTTCAGCAACAAAGAGAAAGGGCAAAAGTGTGAGTTGTAAATACGAAGGAGACCCTTGATGACAACGATGATGATGTAGAGCTGTATTGAAGTGAGACAATAAAAAAAGAGCAGCAAAACAAACTTACAAAAACGACGCGCGCGGAAATGCGGACTTGGAATTCCGTCGAACACGTTTGTCTGGACCCCTACTTTTCTGGAGCACTATCCTCATTGACATCCATACGCCTTAAAATGCCTACTATATACCGACTAACCCGGCCCGGCTTGGCTACAAACCCTTACCCGAAAACGGGTTCCTATAACGACTAGCGGAAATAAAAAAATTAGGGCTCCTCATTTTTTCAAAACCATTGGCCAGTCTTTTAGGGTGGTAATGCCAGCGTGGTGTCGAGCATTCCTCTGCTTGGCCAGAGAAAGAATAAAAAAATAATTCTTACCATCGGCACATGTGTTTGTGTTGGCATGTTGTTGTTGTTTTTGTTGTTCTAGCAGCGGTAGTGTGAGTGCGTGTGTGCGCGTATTTGTTTTTTTTTCTTTTGTCTCGTCTTCCTCTGGCATGTCTCTTGTTCCTGGCATGTGTCCATGTGGGTGGCGTGTGTGAAAGCGAGTCTTTTCCTTTTGCCTCCTAGCTACTAAAACAACCAACCAACCAAGGAAACAACAAACAAACAAACTATTTGTCCCAAGTAGCTTCCTTCTCTCTCTAATTTGCTCTCATTTGAAAAAGAAAGAAGAGGGTCATAGCAAAAGGGAAAGGAATGCATTTTGAGAGCCCTGCCTTTCGATTTCGATCATGTTGGAGAAGTGAAAAAGCCTTGTCCAGCCAGTCGATGACAGACGTGTTCTCGTTCTTTCGCCAATGGCTCATCCACCACCAGCCAATCGCCTTCTCACCCTCAGGGGTCCGCCCGCACTCTCTCATCCAATCTTTCTCACCTCTCTTACTCTCTTCTTGTTTGTTTTGTTTATTGCTGCTGCCAATGTTTTTGTTTATATGGGAATGCTGCATACCCGAGAATTCTTCTCCACTTCACTCTCACTCTGTCTTTGTGAAAATAAACAGCAAATGCTCGCGCCTTGTTTTCCATTGCAAACCCTTTTGGATGAATGGAAAATTAGACCCATTCCACTTTACCCCCCCTTTTTTTTCCTTTCCAGTCCTTCTCTATTGCTCGGTTCTTTCTTCCGCATTTCCGTTATCGTTTTCGTCCACCCTCCTTGATCGTTCTCGAGGGTGGGATGATGTGAATTATTGAAAAAGATGTACATTTGACCATGGGTCCAAACATTACTAGCCTTGTTTTCTGTTGATTGCCTTTGCGTGTTTGTGTGTTGTGTTTTTGTGGTTTTTGTTTTCTTGCCTTTACCTTCTCATCATGTACTTCCGGCTAATATCACAGTAAGCATACAAATCAGGAAGATAAGACTACTTTACTTTACTTGCTTTATTTTTCTCCCACAAAACATCACAGAGGACCCTGTGCCATGTAGCCCTTTGTTTCTGTATCTGCGGAGAAAAATCACATGGAGGCAAAGGGGAGAGAGCAATGGAGGTGGGAAAGTCAGGGGGAGGAGGGGAAGGAATGTCCATTCCAAACAGTCAATGACGCGGCACTCTTGCTTTCTAGCTCTCTCTCTCTCTCATATACACATACTCGCTAACTCACTCTCGACCCCAGGTAATCGTCGACTAGACGGACGCATTCGAAAAATGCATGCACATGCAAGAAAAGTGGTCGTGTCTTTGGTCAATTGCGTTAACCCACTTTTCCATGGAATACCTATTTCTCCTGCTGAATCCTTGCAGCTGACCAAGAGCCCACAAATTGGGTCGTTGCCTTTTGTATTATGATTATGATTTTAATATGGACAGGAAGGTGAGAGTGGATGACTAGATAAACATGGCTATGTGATAGTAAGAGCGTCTATGTGGTATGTGAAAACTGCTTAGCAGAGCCTCTTGTTCCAAGGCTTGGCGTTGGATCCCCATTCACCGAGAGATCTGATGCCAGTGATGATAGAGGCAGCAGGGTTAAGCGACATATCTGCTCCTGCCGATGAAGCTTTATAACTGTGCTCATCATCATGCTTTTCCAGGAGGGAAAGACAACACTACTGCAAATCTCTGACCGCATGCTGGCACGAAGGTCATAGACATTATCAGGAACACATCCATTCGCCTGCGTACCCTCTGGGAGGCGGTTGGCATTGTGATCACGCAGGGACCAGTACTGCTTGAAGACCTCGGGGCTGGACTCGAGGAAGTTTGTGATGTTGTGCCACCATGCAGCGCTCAGGGGCTGATCGGCAGCAAGTGGAACCCATTGGGAATAAGTCAATCTAGCTGAGTACTCGAGATGCCAGTTAGGAGTCGAACCTATCAAATCCCAAGAGGCAGACTTGTCGAGATCGGCGACGTAGGTCAAAGACTCAAATACGTTCCAGCTCTTGGTGTCGACCTTGTAAACGCGGAAGGCAGGGTTGAGATCAGTGTAAGAGGTGACAGAGGGTCCAATCCAGGCAGTCAAGACGGCATTCTGAGCAGACTTAGCGCCAGGTCCATAGGTAAGGGAGAGCTCATCATAGTGCGAGTGGCCAAAGAATTGTTCAGCGATGACGTGAGGTGAGTAGCGCGCGACGACTTGGCGATAGAGGGCCTACCAGTTGTTGATGCAGCCAACCTGGGAAGGGGGGACGTGTCCAATAATCCAAACGCGTTCTCCAATATACTTGGCAGCTTGGGGCTGCTGAATGAGCCACTGCACCTCTCCGTGGGGATCGTACTCGTCCGTATGACCGTACAGTTAAAGTTTATGGTATAGCAAAAGTTGGTGTTAAGCGAGACGATGCGAAGGCCAGATGCAGGATTGAGGGTGTAGGAACCATAGTTCTCGAACGACTTGACAGTATCATTGGTCAGCCAACGAGTCCAGTCATCCGCCAAGGTACTGTATAACCAAACAATATCTCCTCCAGACTTGGGAGTAGGGAACATGCTACTAAAATGATTACAAAATTAACATGCCATATTGGTCAGCGAGCCGATTGCATAAACACGACACAAAGTTTTAGCATGATCCAAAATGGGCTGACAGACTTACTTGAGAGGAGAGGCCGCATAGTTTCCAACGGCGGGGTAGGTCTTGGCCTTGACAACGATCTTGGCGTCAAAGGCAGCCTTGAGCTGAGGGATAATCTTCTCGGGAGTCCCAAGCCAGGCATCATGAGGAGGGATGTCTCCGGTCATGATTCCGAACGAGATGTTGGCGACCGAAGGAACGTAGTTGAGCATGCTTGTGACCAGTTTGTAAGACGCATTGCAGTTGTAGTCGCCCCAAGAAAGAGCAGCACTGAAAACGTTGCGGGCGAGTTTGTGTAATTGTGGCAGCAGAGGGCCTCATTGCAGAGTGCTTTGGATCCAGTCGTGTATTGGCCATTGACGTGCCAACTGATTGATGGAAATGAGCCATTTGTAAAACAAGATGTTAGATTCTGAACAAATAGCAATTAAAAGCTGAGAAGTACATGCATAGGGAAGTAACGAAGGGACAAGTTACTTACTCGGACAAGTGGAGGACATCAGCAAGAGTACCGCTTGGGGCTGGGATGATAGCGTAGACAGGCCTAGGCTTGAGGAAGGTAAGAGTGCCAGAGGTAATGGCAGGGAGGGCACACAGCCCTCCGACATGGAGACAGATAAAGCGACCATCACCGCCCATTTTGTCCGCCGATAAGAGAGAGTCGACCAGGACCGCGTCTTCGGTGTAGATGAAGTTGGAACACTATCATGGTCATAAATCGCGATTGGGAACGAAATATCAGAAAATGAACAGCTTTGCCAAAAAGAAACTACATAGCGAACAACGAAATTCCCTGAAGAATGGAGGGTTGGCATAGTGAAAATCGACGACCTTGACATGGGCTTTCTTTCATTTTCTTGCAGTTCAGCTACTTACAACATCGACATCCATCTTAATAAGCGGGTACGGCTTCACCACGCCGCCCAATGCCCAGCTTCGCTTCAACCAGGCAATGTTTTTGACGGTTACCAGTCCCGCTACGCAAGCTAAGCAATTAAAAGAATTCTTGACTTCCTGGAACCACTCGGCAATTTTGTAACCAAGCCTGCTTTGCTTCTCCACCTCAGGCGCGTTGGTATCAGGCGCTGGAGCAGTGATGACCAAGCTGGCGATGGCCAGAGAGAGGATCGCTGTAGACAGGTTGAAGCGCATGGCATTGTAGTGTAGTGAATCCTACAAGGTAAAAAATGCTACAAATAGGTATGATTGTGAAGCAATCAAAAACAGTGCTATGTTTGTACCGAAAAAAGAACTAAAGGACGTGAGGGCAATAACAGAGACCTTACGACAAGAGTGGAACATTTTTGATCTGTGTTCTGAATAAAAGAAAGAGTTTTCGTCTTTCAAGGAGGTGGGTTGGTGCGTATACAGATACTTTGACTACAATCCAACAGAGAAAGAAAAAAACTTCAGTGAGGAGCTATTGACCCAATAGGTGTAAACAAACAATAGAAACAATCGGGTTACCAATCTTACGGGTATGGTGCAGAGAGGACTCAAATACCGACAAAGGGTAGACTTCGAAAGGTTGGGTCCGGGGAGAAACAAGTAGCAATTTTCTATTTATTAGAACGAGGAAACAAAATATTATACAACAGTTCTATCTGGGACTAGCACTTGATTTCTGCGTCGACTGAAACCATCTCACTCCGTGGGCTGTTCCTGGCTTGTCGATGCTCCTCAAAGGACGCGAAAGGAAAAGGGCACACCTGGGAGGACTCGCTGGCCCACTTTCCACGCTGGGAGATAGGATAACTATTGGTTGCTCGGAGGGGATGGGGAAACGATGGAAGCCAGGCAGAGTGCTCGTCGTGGAATAGGGAGACGACAGCTGAACAAGGGACGAGGAGGTCACTTTTTGAAGGGTATAAATGAAGTACTTGATGCGACGCGAGTATCAGAGAAAGTAGGAGGGGATACTTGTTAGGGTATTTTAGCTCAAGATGTATACTGAAAGGTACAAGAGGTGTAGGAGAGGAAACAGACCAAGAACAAGGTAGGCCTTGTTCTTGCTATTTTATTAAAGGCACGCGGTAAGGGGTAGTAAATTCATTTAGACGATGACTGTGGCCGTGCGGGTTAAGGGGGGAAGGAGAAGGGAGGATAAAAACTAACAGCACAGCAAAATCCGAGATGATATCTGCTTCATCACACCATATGTTAACTTCAGATGGAGTGAAGGAAGGGAGGGGAACGGAAGGTGAAGAGAGAATAGAGAGTAGAAAAGGCGAAGGGATCGTCAGGAGGCGCTTGAGTGTGGGAAAAATACGTCGACGGCGATGAGGGGCCAGAAAAAGGGGGTGGATGCCTTGGCGTATTTATATCAAGTCGGTGGCGCCCGACCAGCGAAACTGGTTGGAATGGTAAATGGAGAATGTATTTTTTTTGCTATTGATGTTGATGGTAGTGCTGTTTACCACCTGCGTTTACATATGTTTTTCTGTTGTGTAAAAAGGTACAAGGTACAAGGAGGCACGGACAAGTATGAGAAATTATGTAGCCTTAACTTTTGTGCAGCCTAGACTTTTTCAGTTGACCAATGGAAAATAAATCCAACTTCCGTAGAGTTTCTCTTTCGTTTTCGTCCTCTCAGGATCCGAGTGACATGCTTTGTCCCCTTTTCTCTGTCTCACGCTTTTGTTGTTATTGTTATTGTTGTTGTAATTGCTATTTTGCCAATGGACAAGCAGAATCTTGCCTCGTGAACAGACCATTCGAAGGAACAGACAGCGATCGAAATACGTCCATTCGCATGCTTCCTTCTCTTCCAGGCTTTATTCTTACTAACCCGCCAAGGGAGGATCCTTCAATGTCCGCATCTGTTTCGACCGTTAAAGGCTAGAAATCTCGCCAATTGTCAATGGAAACTATTGGGCCAGCTACTCATAACTCATGATTTGGCCTCGAAGGGCAATCGCTAATGACCCATTGGCCCATGTCATTAAGGTTCCGCAAAGGCGTGGTGTTGGGTCATAGTTGTAGAGGTTAGAAAGGTGCAAGTAAATTGAGCTCATCCCTTGCTTGCAGGCACGCATGACCATCTTTTTGAAGGCCCAAGGATAAGGCTATAGCTCAAATCCAATCCAGTCCAATCCAATCCATGAGGGAGACCCAGTCCCCATTCACCCCTGCTCCCTGCCACCCCCTGCTTTCCCTCCCCTTCTCCAGTTTTTCCTGAACTCAAGAATTTTTTCTGGTGCCTGTCGATAATGGTCCATCTACAATAAAAAGATGCATCCATTAAACCACAATTGTCCCCTCTGTTTTATTCATGTCAAACAAAAAAACAAACAAATACGCAAGGCAATGAGAACCCCGGCCATCTCACCCGCCCGCTCGGCTAAAATTCTTGTAATGGACAATTACCCCCCCATCTCTCAGATCACTGATTTTTCTTTCCGCTTTGCCCCCTGCTCCCAGCAGTGCTCCCTCGTGGATATGTGCACACACTGAAATGTTTACAGAAATAAAATTGTAAGCAGTTCATCCTTCATCCAGGCCTCGCAAAAAAAAATTACGATTGCAAAAAAAAAACCCAGGTTTTTGCAGCGCTGCTTCCTTTCCTGCACATGAAGAGCGCGTTGCGTTTTCTCTTTCCTAAGTGAATGATGGGCGTTGCATCTTCTCCTCACTGATTGACGATGGAGTGGCGTACAGTTTAACGCCATGGGGAAAGTATTACTAACCAAGCATCGGATGATGAAATAAGCTACCCTTAGTTTTGGAATGAACAAAACGGCGTCATTGTCTCTCGTGTACATACCTCCTACTCCTCGGCGCCCCATGGGTAAGATGGGGGTTCCATTCTCCAGCGGAAGGCAAGGTATATAGAAATAGGTATGGAGATACTACTTTGAAGGGATGTCGATTTTTTCCGTCAACCGCAAGGAGCGATTTCCTCATTGGGCGAACGGCCTCCAAATCGCGATATGAGTAACCCTGTTGAGTAGATATAAATTTCAACGGACGAAGTGCAGAATCAGCAATTACCACACAAAAGAAAAAACAAACGATATAACAAAGACGAAGGAAGACGAATAAACAAGGGCGGCTCGATCATTAATCGGCAGCGAGTAGTACTCCTTCAAACAGTAACAACAAAAGGTGAACAACTAATTCAGCTAGCTATTTTGTGACATGATGCCGAAGTAAAACTACAGGAACGAGTTTTGGGCGTAAGCACGCTGAAGGGCGAAGAATTGAGGGCTTGTAGAGTAGAAAGAAGAGCTGGGAAGATACTGGAGCAGAGATGCGTTCTTCTAATTCTTCATTTCTCTGTTTTGCACTAGTACTTGTTCGAGACACAGTCACCTACAGACTAAATAACCCTAACAGCATTTCTGTTCGCGTATGAACCGCGAGTCCGTTGTTTGTTGACATAGTAGAGTTAAGTTTGTGTGAAAACTAAACCAAAAATAAAAGACAAAAACAACGACAGTGTGAGGTTGAAAAACTAATGCACAAATCGATGCAATGCTTGTTTCTTTTTTTTTTTTTTTTTAGGCAAGCTAGTTTTCCACCCTTTGACCACCAAGAACCCCAGTGAGCTCGTTTTTTGCCAACTCGCTACCCGCTCGCGTGTACGGGGTCAAAGGAGTTCTGCTGTGTCTCTTTCGAGTAAACAAATAACCAGCTATCGATGGATCAAAATACGAACAATCGTTTTTTTCCGAAGACGTTGTAAGACAATAAGAGTGAAAAATATAGTAGAATACATTGTTGACTATTTTACCAATGGTTAGAGCAGAAGGCTTGGATTTTGCGACCAAGTAGAGGATATTGGGAAAACTTCACTCCCCACTCGGATCGCTCGCGCTATTACTGGATGTGGCAGTGGATGTAGTTGCGGCGGTGATAGAGACGCTGTTGCTGGTGGTGTTGTTACCGTTACTGTTGCTTGTACTGCTGGTACTGGTGCTGGAAGAACTATGCGTGCTGCTGCTGCTGCTGCTGCTATTGGTAGGTTTGCTATAATTACTATAGATGAGCGCCATCTCGGGCGACAGGAACTGTTGGCCCGACGCCCGAGGCAGATTGTTAGGCGCGCTGGAGGGCAGGGCTTGTTGGCTAGGAGTGCGCGATGATAAATGTGAGGACGACGAGGAGGGCGAAGGATGGTGGTACGGATAGGGGTACTTGCCTCCAGTCTTGACAGGTCCTTGAAAGTTCTGTTGCAATGGATGCAGCCCTTGTTGGTTGTTCTGAAGACCTGCCAACTGGAGGCTAATATCCGACGATGACCGACGGACCTGTTCACCACCGCCAATACTGACATCACCACTATGTTCGCCATCGTGGTTCTCAAGCCCGTCGAAGACACTGCCGGGGCGGGACCCGCTAGCGATGCTCATGTTGCATGCGCTCGCGCCGCGACTGTGCCCAAAGGCTCCGGGGTTGTTTGCGTCGGGGACAAAGATCCGAAGCTGAGAGGATGTAGGGGAGGCGTACTGAAATTTGGGGACGGGGGGGTTGGCCCGGTTGGCGGCGACAATTTCTTCAGAGTCTGGGGAAGCAGGGCTGCCCTTGAGGTCTTGGATCACCAGGTTTGGAATACCCTGACGAGTGAGTTGCGAACGGTCGTCGGTAACACCACCCTTGAGTCTGTATATGATCTCAGTGGGACCCTGTCCGTTGTTGTTGAGGCCGGCGAGGTTCAAGAGACTGGTGGTGAAGCTGAAATTCTTGCTGAGGGTTGCCTCGTGGGGACGGAAGGTAGCGCTTCCGTTGTTGATCCCTTGTTGCTGCAAGCTGGACATGAGCATGGCGGGGGTTTGTGTCGAGATCGAGTTGGTGTTCTTGGACGCAGGACCAGTCTTCTTGACACCACGGCTTAGCATGTCGGAAAGGAAACTGTTGGACATGGCGCGAGTGCGCCTCTGAGAGGAGACGTGTTCGGCGGCGTCGAGCATCTGGGTCAAGTAGCGGAGTTGGACATAGTTGATCGTCTGGGAGATGGCAATCGCCGCATTCTATTAGACAGAAAAGTGTCCAGGCAACGAAAAAGAGCGTGAGTTGTAGACCCCATCTTAGTAGAATATGAACTTCTACATTTTCAATGAATCCTAAAGCAAGAACATTTACATTGATCTCAGTCGAGAGATAAGAAATCTTTTGGTTGGTGATCAAAGATTTTTCCTTCATCAACTCATTCTCCTCCAGGAACGTCCGATCCAAATTCTCGCCCACAAGCAGGTGTCGAGAATGGAACCGAACTGCGGGCATGGGATCGGGCTCAATACCAGCATCCTGTAGCTGCTTCCTGAAAACCTCGTTCGCCAACTGAAGTTGCTGGACCGTATCCAATAATGAATTCATTTTGTCGACATTGGCCTCTGTTCTGCTGCTCTCCAAGTCTCTGTACATACGCTCCAGTTCGCCATACTTTTCTATACGGTTTTTTGTGGTATGTCATTGAGGCAAGAGAAAAAGTGGAGGTGGTACAGGAAATCAGGTTAGCGCATGTCTTTGATAAGTACTACATATTGGAATGTATTTGATAGTCAACAAAAAAAAAAAATACGTCGTTTTTTTGATATCCCTGGCGGTGTTTTTCCTTACCCTCCCAACGTTCGCGCTCATAGTGGATCTGGTTCTGGGCAGAAGAGCACTTCTTTTCCCAGACCTTGGCCTCCTTCAAGACCGCCTCGTACAACTTGCGGTAGTCCTGACCGGCATGGTGGTTAGGTGCTGCTGCTGTTGTTCCCCCGTGAGAACTCATCGCTGCCACACTAGGGTTCTGGCTGCCAGGGGGCATGAATGTGGTGGCAGTCAGACTCAACGTACTCGCCCTAGTAGTACCAATAGAAGTATGATTATTTGTGAATAATAAAAGATATGAAAAATGTCAGTATGAATCGGGACGAAAGCAAGTCTGCATTTGTTTGTGGATTGTGGACAAATGGGAATGTGTGGTTGTAGAGTACCTCTTGCGGAGCTTGTTCTGGACTTTTGGGGGCGAGGCGTTAGCCATGACTACCTGAGCAAGCTCGGCCATCTCGACTGCACTTGGGGTTCTGAACTGAGCACTGTTGATCCTCCGTCGTGGCCTCCAGTAGAGATAGAACGGGAGAGGAAAGAAACGAAAAGGGTTAATTTTTGTTTGGTCGCAGATGTGAGGGAAGAACAACTGACCAGCGTTTGGTATAGCGATGATCATGTTGACGGCTCTTATAGGATGCCATGACACTTACTCGCGGGGTTTCTGATTGACCGACGACGAGGAACTGATCAAAATTGAGAAGTGGGAGACCGTAATAGAAAGAAAAATATCAATAAAATGCGTAGCTAAGGAGGAGGTTCGTGGTGATGATTTTCTTGCCCCGCTCCCACATGGCAAACAGGCAAAGTGAAAACGCGCAATTATGATCGTTTTTTTCATTAGTCGCCTTACCTATTGACCGTCCGTGATCCTCCTGCTTCTCCTCCTGGAGTCTTACGAGGCTGGAGTTTCAGAGATGCAGTCGATGTGCTTCCTTGCTTCATAAACAACCCACTCTGGTTGTGACTCTGGCTCTGGTTAAAAGCGATACTCTTGTTGCCAACCGATCCATGAGGTTTGTCGCCAAAAAATGTCGTCTGACCACCATTGCCGTTGCCACCTCTCGTTCCTATCATTGATGACCCACTTGCTATTGGTCTCTGTGTCTCTCCAGGCTTGGTCTTGCTCCTCGCAGCAGCCAAATTCTCCAACTTTGAGAACAACTCGTCCTGTGATTGCTGAAAAGAGACAGGCGTCGGCTTTCCCGATTGATCGTCTGCACTGACGGCCATCATCCCCCTGCCTTTTGATTCAAAGAGCGGAAGTTGGCTTGGGAGGTTTTGTGGGTATTGCTGTTGCTGCTGCTGCTGACGTTGAAAATGAGGGGGTCCGACCATATTGGGCAAGGTTGTTTCCTTAGGAGGAGGGGTGAGGGTTGCCGAGGCTTTGATGGCACTCTGTGCTACCGAGTGGAGAGAAGTGGGTGAACTAGAGGGGTTTGAAGATTTGACGGGTTTACGTTTCAAAAAGGATGCAGGGGTGAGGTTGCCCTTAGCATCGCTGCCCAGGGTAGGGGAAGGGACGGATGATGCCGTAGACATGGCGCTTTTCTTGGCCATGGCCATTGTGGACGGCCGAGTGGTCGGAAGGGTATTCCTGTTAGTGGAGATGTATGAAAGGTGAATGCAAAGTGAAGGGGAGGGATTGTGTAGGGGGGGAGGTATGTTGAGAATGTGTTGAAAAGCGTAACAGAAATAGGAGGAGGGAGAGGAGCGAGTGATTGTTGAGGGAGAGTGAGTAAGAGTGCTATACGTAGTTACGGTGAGGGAGTAAAAAGTTAAAGATACTGTAATGGGGACAAAGCAGAGAGGAAAAGAAAAATGATGAGAGCCAGGAGGGAGTGGTTTGCAGTGGGATAGGGAGTGAAGGGGTCCCAGAGAAAGAAGAGGGAGAAAGTAAAAGAGGGCAAAAGAACCAAGATTGAGGAATAGACATTTGAACGGAGGAACGAACGGTTATCACAGGACACGCTTTCAAACACAACCATGGCAATTGCACATAATCGCCTGACTGTTCAATGCTAATTGCGAAATATATTTCTCGCTGTGCAGATCGCCCTGAGAGACACAAACGGTCTCGGCGCGTTTTGGAACGCTTCATCTGCAGAAACGACACTTTTTCATTTTGTTTCAAATTGCTGAAACGTTTTTTTTTTTTTTTTTTTTTTTTTTTTTGCTTTTCTTTCTTATTGTACACATGTTTGTAATAAAAATACAATAGCTAGCAAGCTATGGAGCGGGGGCGTCAGGATGAGGGTCATTATGGGGACGAGAAAAAAAAATTCATATGGGATGTGGGATGTGGGATGTAGGATGTAGAGGCAATCAGCTTGGAGGGGTCAGTCAAGCAAAAAGCCCTACACAGCGGAGCGGAACCTTGACTCGCATAGGGCACTGCCGGTTTCCAAGTACTCAGCTCTCGTCACCAACCTATTCTTGAACTCACTTGCAAACTCCTCCATCGTGGCCAGGCGTTTTGCCCCCTTCCAAGCGTAGCCGAAAGGACTAGCGTCAAATTACGATGAATGTGCATCGCTAAAGTTAGTTGTCGTCTATAATGGTTTCATTGAAACAAGTTGCGCCGCTAACAAGATCGCAAGGTTACATCGAAACAAGACTTACTCTTTGTCAATGCCGACCCGAACTTCGTACTCTGACGGCGCAATTTCCCGCAGATCATTGGCTACTCTCTTTCTGAATCCTGGAAGTCTAGCATTGCCACCGATGAGAACGACGTTGGCATAAAGCATTCCTTGGATCTCTATTTCAAAGTAAGTCAATGTAGAACAACGTTGGGAGAGCATATTCAGAATCGGCTTGGACATGGTTGATGCATTCAACCTGTTTTGGACGCACTGAGGCGAACATGCTTAAAGTTCGTACCCTCGTCACACGAAGAGATGGCATCAACGATAGCCTCTGGGATTCCTGCCTGATCCATGCCGATATCTGAGGGATTAAAGAGAATCTCTGGCACAGTGAATCGTTCGTTGTTCATGGTCAACACCTGTTCGTCCTCGTTCGGCTCGGACATGTCCTCGTCGCTGTCGCCGTCACTCTGATCCGAATACGCTTTTTCTTCGCAGTCGGCCTCATTGGTCTCATCCTCAGCATCATCCAAGTCCATCTTGCCTGGCCCTTTGCCCTTATTCTTTCTTTGTCTCGATCTCGATCCACCCTTGACGTAACCCCTTTGTTGAGAGGAGTAATCGGGCAGAACATAGTGTTGTAGAATCTTGTTTGCTCGTGGAGATTTCCTAAAAATAGGATAACAAAATCTTGTCAGCCATGACTTTGTTTTGATGTCAACCGTTCAAGACAAAGGAGAGACGGATGGAAGAAGTGAAAGAGCCGCCAAAGGGTGATGACTTACTTGCAAATATCCAATTCATCCCAGAACTTGTTGGAGACATAGCAACAAGCTTCCTTGACCTCATTCACCAGGTACGTCTCGTCCATCATATTCCAGTATCGAAAGGAAATGATTTCCTTCAAATGGTTCGTCAGCAGCTTGCCCCCAACGTTAATCCTTCGAATTCCAACCAAAATTGGCTTGCCCTTCCAAAACGGGATGATATGAGTGAAAGAGTATCCAGAGTCCACCACAACAGCACAGTCAACTCTTTTCTTTCCGCTGGTCATTTTTTGCCCGTAGAGTCGTGGGATTTCGTTGTACATGGCCATCTGGGGAGCAGACATACGGGTATACGAGTGAAAGCCGTACTCCTCAAAGACAAGTTGGTCGTAGGTGGCGGCAATGTTGGGGAGGTTCAGAATTGGTTCTGAGATCAGCAGGGTCGTTGCTGAGGGGTTACACTAGTTGCAGGGAGGAAGTAGCAAACCAGATGGCATGAGTATTTCTCCCCTCGGTAGTCTCCTCTTAAAATTGTCTATGAAATAAGCGGTTGTGGTTGTCCCTCACTGTAAATGAGTGGTACATACAGGTACAATCTTCCCGTTGAACAGTCTGTCCCAGACCTGCTTTTCGACATCCCAACTCGTCAGCAAGCCCTTCTCGAAGGGGAGTCTGTAGTAGAGTCCTGAAAAGTCCTTGCAGGTCTCGAGCTGATCGCCTACAAATGTCTTTCGTTCGGCCTTGGACCGGGTGATGTTGTTGGCGAATGTCCTGTAGGGCGTGTCCTCGTCTGCGAATCCGAACTTTATGGTTGCTGCGCCATTGTCGACGACAAGAGTCCGGGCTGCCATTGGGTTGTGGTCGTTGATGGAGTAAGGAAGTACGTAAAAAACGCGTTCGTGTCTGTGCTTTTGTGCAAGCAAAAGGGCGGAATAAACAAAATGTCGAGTATGACAAGCCACACACAGGGCATTTTAGCCCCTTTAGGCTTCTTCTCCCTCGCAAAAGAGTACAGAGCACACCTTCTCTCCTTTTCCAACTGCTGCCTCGTGCCGGTCACCCTCGGTGCCATCCTCAAGGACAAACAGACTCCATTTCAAACAAAGGGATCGCATGTGGAAAAGAAGCATTAGGCACACTCGTCTGCTGGCAAGGGCTCGGAATACCCGAATTCAGCCATGTTGCCACCAATACCAGGAACTCACCTGGAGCTCACCTCCCGTCGATACGCGGACTGTATCCCTTCGGCATGCCTGGAACTGGGCAAAGATCAAGCCTGACCCCAAGAACCCGTTCTTTGCCAAGCGGAGTACCAGGAATACGCCTCACACTGCTGTCGTACTCTTACGCAACGCCGATGTGCCCATGCTTCAAATACAGCCTCCGGTGTTCATGCCCTCTACAAGTGAAGAAGGTACCAATCAATTAATCAGGACGTTTAGTATATTTTTTGTAGATCGGCTTTGTTAGTCGCGATGCACTAACACACTTAAGTGACGAATTGACCATTTTATTCTTAACTGATAGTGCAACATTCTCTCAACATCCTGCTGTTCATGTCCGACTTCAACAACGAACCTCGGCCTCTCGCTGTGAATGTCCTCGCGTGCTCCTCTACAGGATTGATCCACTACATTCAGATCGCAAACGAACATCTCTCTTTGATCTTGCCGACCTACAACATTACCAATGGAGGGCGCCAGCCTGAGTTGATCCCACCACTCCTAAAGACATTCCTGGAATCTTCGGCATATACAAAGATCGGATTTGGCGGATACGAGGACTCTGCGCGGATTAAGGACCAGTACGGTATCACGATCAAGAACATCTTTGATATCCATTGGATGGCCAAAGTCATGGGCATTGGATCATCTAGCGTGGGGATGCTATATGACGTGTTTGGAGAGGTGCACGACGTCTATATACCCGGTAGAATCCATCCTGACGGCAAGCATTTCAGCCAAGCGGATCAGCAACAGAGACAGCAGGACCGATCACAGCAGCAGCTTCAGCCGAGTCCACAGGAACAAGGAGCAATCATTGATCCGCGTCGATGGGACTGGGAATCACACGGGGACCTCGAACTCTCCAGAGAACTTGTCCGGTGCGTGGCACAGGATGCCTTTGTGACGCTGAAGATATATGACAATATTGTGAATCAAAAGTTCAAGCCGGGCTATCAACCTGGACCTATCGACTCCCGGATAACAATTGATCGGGCGAAAGATTTTCTGCTCAGAAGCGTGCCACGAGGGACAGTAAGTGTCATCGTCTTTGACGCGTTTTTTTTTATTCGTGACTGAACGACCAGGTGTCCGAGTAACATTTATCTAACAAGCTCTAATTGTACTTCCTTATCAATAGCTGTTGCCTGTGAGATCACTACATCACCTATTAAAAGGTCCATTCATGAGCTCAGAGATCAGTGTTGTTCAGAGGGATGCCCTGGCGCTGGCGCTGATAAGGCAGCTGATTGACGGTCGAGAGCTCGTCGGGGACAAGGCCGATCCGGCACCCTTTTCCTTTCAGGATCCATCAATTCTCGGGCGCAAGGTTTTGCTGCCAGGCATCCGATCAAGTGAGGCGATCTTGAGTCAGCAGCATAGCAGGAAAGTCATCGCCGAGGCATTCGGATGTCGTCCGGACGAGTTGAGACTTATGCAGGATTCGGATATGACCAGGAAACCTGACAAAATTCAGGATCTGGAGTGTTTCTTGGGTGTCTACGAGTGGCTCGAGTTTCTGCCAGGTGCAGAGTTGGACGAGCCTTCGTCATCTATTTCCCGGGACCGGGTTCAAAAGCGTGTCAGCACCCACGATGATACCACCGCTGCCCCAACTTCAAGTCGAAAACTGCCAACCTTGCTGGCATTGTTCTTAAACTTTGGTACTGTAGCGAGACGTGCCAAGGATCAGCCAGTAGAGACCAAGCAATGGGTGACTCAGCGGATAGAGAGGCTTGTCCAACAAGGAGCGCTTCTTCGATCAGGCGGACCGGATGGGTGGATTCGTATTAATCCTTCCCTGCTTCGACGACTTAAACGAATTGATAATAAACCTTCCTCGATCAATTGAGTCATTCAGATATTCACTTTTCCATTTTCTCGCGTTCATGATAGCGTTCGTGCACAAAAGGGAAAGTTGCATTCGGATTTCTTTTGTACATTGAGATCAGATCAAAATTTATGATCATTGATCAGCGATCTTTTTTACTTATGTTTTGTGTAAATAATAATGGGATGATTGTAGGGCGAGCTAGGATACAGTGATCCTATTCAACACCAGAGGCAGAACTGTCAATAAGAAACAGAACGTCTACCGATGGGCGTGCTCATAGCTCCTTCAGTCTTAGCGAACGTGTCCAATATCGTGTGGCCATGGAGCAAAATAAGCCAGCGTGTTCTACAACGATGCTGTGGTTTGAGGAGAAAACGAAATCAGCAACCCATCCGCCTTTTATGTTGTGAGAAAAAAAAAATGTTTATTTTTCGCACGTTTTTTTACTTTTCTAAGACGTCATCCAGTCTATATTCGACTTCGCCATGAACTGAAATTTGTTGGGCGCACCTCCAAATTCGGTCTCGCTTCAAGCAAATCCGCCAATTCGTCACTGTGATTCCAGTCAGCAGGTTCAATAGGCACCTCCAGTAACGTCAGGTCGTCCATATTCCTCAAGAGCGAACACACCACCGTGGAGTTTACTGATCGTATCCCTGGCGACAGATACAGGCTCTTCAGATGCTTCATGGGCTCCGTCGCCAAGAGGGCCATCCGGCCCCCGAAAATCCAGCACCCGTCAAAGCGCATCGACTCCAAGTGTCGGCCATGCAGACCTATCAACTTCATGGTATCCAACAACGCGTACCACTGTCCAAATCGAGGGCTCATCACCTCGGTACAGCCTGGATCCGCCTTTTCAGCATCAGTACCCAATGTGAGATGACGTAAAATGGGGCAGTACTCCATTGCGGCAGGGTTGAACTCAAATACCGCCTTGTTCTTGAGGAAAAGACTGTGCAGCTTAGGAAGATCTTTGTTCCAATGGATGTTCTCTGGGATATAAGGTGTCGTCCCGTCTTCTTGCAGCACGATCGCCAAAGACTCTACGTTTGTCGAGCAAGCCTCCAGAAAGAATGTAAGGGACAGCATCAAGGGTTTGCGCGCGCCTCCTATCTCCAGTGTCGACAACATTGGCATGGCAGTGTTGGGAGGTTGTTGCTGGACCCACGAGAATGTGGTATCTCTGACACCGTGAAGGTGAAGCGTTTGAAGTTTGTTGCAGGATCCAAAAAAGATCGCTGGATCGAACCCCTTTGACATCGTTGCTAGGTTGAGTCGTAGATCGGTCAGGTTGGCTATCGGTAAGCTTCTCCAGTCCACCTCGGCTTGCCATGACAACAGGTCCAAGTGACGAAGGCAGTTCCAGTGGATAAGATCAAGCGGTTTCACGTGTTCCTCTGCCCTCAGCTCCCACGTCGGCATCATCAAGGCTAGCTCTGACAGTTCGTGTTGAGAGGTTGACCCAGATGTCATCGTCTGCAGCTCTGTAAAAAAGCTATAAAGCTGCTTGGTTTCTGGGACGGCATGGTCGTCATAGACCTCGAGTCGCTGAAGTCGCGTAAAACAGGGCTGGGGTGTCTGGTGAATCAACTGGTTCAGGTAATACATGGGCATGTATAGATGCGAGATGTATTCAGGCTTGTGAGTTGCAAAGGCGATTCGAATGAGGTCGTATCGGTCAGTCCTGCGATCAGTCGACGGAGTAGCCCATTCTCTGGAGAGGTATTCAATGGCTTGAGTGGTTTGATGAGTGTAGAGCTGGAGGTAGTCAATGATGGGTGTTCCGAATCTGCGTGTCTTGTATTGAACAGTATCGGAGATGAGGTATTGTTGATTGCAGCAGCTCAGGAGGAGGTAAATAAGGCCGTAGAGTCGCTCGCGAAAGTCGTCTCTGTCGATAAAGTTTTTGAGGCAAGTTTGTTTGAGGGTGTCGAAGGGGTTGCGGTAGAGGAGGGTTGCGGTGAAGTGGAACCAGTGTTTGTTGATGAACAAGAGGGGGGTGATGGAAGCAGGTGGTAGGTACTGAGCAATGTGTCTTTGACACAGGTCAGGGAGGGTGTCCATGGGTGTTTGTTATGAGTGCAATGGGCGGTGAAAGTAAGAAGGGGCGTGCGAGGAGGAACGGCTTGAAAGAAGTGAAGTTGTTGGAGTACAAAGAGTGTGCGAAAAATTAGAGTTATCTTGACTCAACAATATGCAGCAAGGGAGCAAGGATGGGAAGGGGAAGGAGAGGAAGCCTCAAGGATCGCACGCGCTGTGTACGGCCCTTACAGATGACGTTGAAAGCAGTCCCATAAACACCTTTGGAGACAAAAAAGGGAACTTCCCTGCTCGCCACTCTGCTTTCTCTTCACCCAACTACTTCCGTTCTTCCACCCCACCACATATAACAACCATGGCCCAAAACTTTGATGAAGCTGCTCAACGTGAGCTCGCCAAGTTCCTCGAGGCCGAGCAGGCCAAGGCTCGTCTCCAGCAGTCCATCCATACCTTCTGTGATCTTGCCTTCGACAAGTGTGTGACCAAGATTGGTACGTTGATCTACTCCGTCGTCCGGCTCTCTCTGTCTCCGTCTGCGGCTTGGCAACATAGTATTGGTGTCGCTTTCTCTCCGTTCTTTATGGCAGCTATCAGCAAATACAACAAACAGGAGGCGAACCTCAACAAGGCGGGTGGACAATACCTGCGGAACACAATAACACTTGCAACTCATCGCTGCCGACGACTCGACAATGTAGTCGGAGAAAAAAAAAGGAGATCAGGCGCCATAAATATTGTATTGCAGACCAGAGGACTCTTTGCAGTAAAAGGCCATTCGCACTGAGGCAGCTACCGATTCGGGTTTAACGGCGACTACGAAACCATCTGAGGAACGCAATAGCTGTGGGTGTAGTATACAAATCAAACAGGCTAACATGGTGCTTCCGTCTACTTTTGTTCTGTTTACTAGGCAACAAGCTCGATCGCTCAGAGGAGGCTTGCCTCGCCAACACTGTTGATCGGTAAGGCAGAATACACGCTTAGCATGGATCTCCCTTTTCCTCTAGAATGCTTCTTTCGCTTCACAGTGGCTCGCTGACGATTTACATTAACCAACCCTTCACATGATACTGACCTTCCAATTTTCTCCAATCGTACTCGTCATTGTCAACTTAATAGTTTCCTCGACACCAGCTTGTTCATCGTCAGACGTTTGGAGGAGACCAAGGGATCTATGTAAAAAATAAACAGGATCTGCTCCCACCACATTAGACAATATTTTCCCCTCTTTTCCACCTTTCGGCCATCTTTCTGCCAACAGTCTGAGGGTCTTGTAATTTTCCTGTCGCGCTGAAAAGCAAAGAATACATTTCATACTTTTTTCAGACATCTCCCTCATCGTGCCTTGTGCAACAACATATCTCCTTTTCCTTCATGAATGATCATGATATTTCTGCCAGGATCTTTTTTCTTCAGTTAGAAAAGAATTCAGAGGAGTCCAAAGTAGTAGAGGGATGGCATATACTGCTGTGCTGAGCTGAACATGAAGTTGAGCGAAGGTGTGGTTGTCAAGAGCCAAGGATAACGAGAGGCAGAAAGATGTACGAGTGGCTGCATGATAACTTTAAGGAGAAGACACAGGGAGGCACAAAGTTCCGCAGAGGAAATGAATGAAGTCAACCTCTCTCTTCGGGTATTTAAGCGAGTAGTGTGAGAGCACTCGTCGTTCTTTTTCTCACTTTTTTCTTGTCTCACCATCGACTTCCCGTACGCCTCGCACATTGCATTAAGCGCATTTACTCGGCCTTACCGCAACCTCTCACTTTCTCATCAACACCACAACAACACAACGACACATGTCACGACCATCAGTCCGCGAGACCATCGCTGCTGCTAGGGCCAAGATGGCTCAGGAGCAGGCAAAGGCAAAGTCGATTCGAGGGGGAGCCGCCGACGAGCGCGAGGCATTCATTGGCTCGGGCATTCCTGGAGTCCGCAGGACTGCCCCTCCTCCCAGACGCCAAACCGACGTAGAGATTCTGGGACACGCACAAAAGTCCATCAAGAGTTTGATCGCCAATGCCAAAGGCACAGGTAAATCACCTCCTTTTCCTTTTTTTTCCAAAGTTTCCATGGTTGTTTTTCTGTCAAGGACCAGCGACCAACGAAAGGAAAAAATACGGAGAATCACGCTTGTTTTCTTACAGACCTTTTTTTTCTTTTCTTTTCTTTTTTTTCATGTTGTATCGCACGGGGTATGACGACGACTTGTAGGTATTATGAACCTTTCGAGCCGAGAGTTGACGGAAATCCCACTGGAGATCTGGAACATGTACCATGTTGACCCTGACAAGGTCGTTGTGGACTTCAACTCCACCGCAACTGCATGGTATGATGCCGTCGATTTGACGCGTCTTATTGCGTCCGACAACAAAATCACCCACATCGACGCCAGGATTCAAGAGTTTGGTGCGTTGGTCGCTGTTGATGTAAGTTGATTGGATTGAGAGTTTCTTTGGAAGGACTGATATCACCGACCGTTTAGGCCTTTCATCAACAAAGAAATCATTCAGTGAACTGATAATCCCATCTTCACTTTGAAAACATGTAGCTTCGTGCCAACCAATTGACAAGCTTGCCTGAGGAATTCAGCAACTTGCAGCGACTTGCTCAGCTCAACATCTCGGCAAACAAATTTACAGAACTTCCACCCGTTTTATTCACACTCACGACGTTGGTGGACTTGCAGTTGGGCGGAAACCAACTCTCGGGAACCCTTGACCCAGCCATCGCCAACTTGACCAGACTCGAGGTCCTCGACCTGTCCAACAATCAATTGACAGAAATCCCTCAGGAACTCACTCGCCTCAAGGCAGTCCGCAAGTTGAACTTGTCCAAGAACAAGCTGGAGAGGTTCCCTGTCAGCATCTTGGCCAACATGCCCAAGCTCATGGAGCTCGAGATTGCCGATAACAAACTTGGATGTCTCTTTAGCGGGATCGGAGAGTTGCCAACGACGGAAGAAGGAGTACAAGACTTGGAACTGCCTGCTCTGGTTCGTCTGGATGCCAGGAACTCGGGACTTCAGAGGATCACGGACATCGATGGAATGAACGACTCTGCCAAACCCAAAATTGCGTTCTTGGCCCTCAAGGAGCTTCTTTTATCGCACAACCTGCTGAGCAACCTGGAGAACTTGCTTTATGTCGCCCCTCAGCTGCACTACCTGGACCTCCGATCGAACCATTTCACGGATCTCCCAGTTGGTGTGCTGGAGTTGTCTTCTCTTCGCCAGTTTGATATGGCCAGTAACAGATTGGAGTGGATGCCTAATGAACTTGGATCTATGCACGACTTGACCAACTTTCTCTGGGAGGGTAACCCTATTAAGAACATCCCCCGTACCTGCACCAACACCGAGGCTCTTATGAAACTGTTGCGACAGCGTTTAACGGACGGCCCCTCTCATGGTATGTCAAAAGAGTAAGAAATATGCACATGTTCCAATAGAAGACGGCGCTGTATTCTAATCGTACCCCCTTTGTCGTCTTGTTAGCTGATGCTGTTCGTATGGAGGCGCTCTCTGTCAACTCTTCTGTGCCCAGTAATCCAGCTGCTTCCTCAAGCCCTTTCCACCGCTCTCCACCATCTTCACAGAGCGGATCTCTCGCATCTCGTGGAGGTTCAGCTTCTACTCGCAACAATGCCGCCAACGATACGCCTGCCCCTGTCGCTACGTCTCCTAGAAAGGTCTCCAAGAACCTGACTCTTTCCAAGAAAGCACTCAAGGAGCTTACCAAGGAAGAAATCGAGGAGGCATGCCAGGACCCTCAAATTGCATTGTTGGACTTTAACGCCCTGACCGCCTTCCCAGCAATCCTTCAGCAGACTGTTGGCTCGACTCTGACCCAGATCACGATTCATCACAACAAGATCTCGGAATTTCCCTTCACGCTTTCCTTCCCTCTGCTGCTGACGCTGGACATCTCCGACAATGCGCTGATGAGCCTGGAAACTGTCGATGCCGGATCGATGGAACAAATTGGTCAGGACAACTTCCCGTGCCTAAACGAGCTCAATCTGTCGAGCAACCAGATCAAGGAGGTTCCCCTTTGGCTGCCCAAAGCCTTCCCTAATCTCAGGACGTTGAGCATGGCTCGAAACAAGATTGTAACTATTGATCCCAAGTCTTTTGAAGGGCTGACGGTCCTGGATCTGTCTGGCAACGAGATTGCGACTTTGCCTCCCTTATTGGGTAACATTCGGTCGATCAAAAGTCTGTCGCTTGATGGAAACGTGTTCCGTGTGCCACGGAGGCAGATCATGGAACAGGGCACCGAGGCTGTGATGGAGTACCTCCGCGGACGCATCCCTGCTTAAAGCATGACGAAGATGAGACTCCCGGATGTCGCATTGGATGAGTGCTAGTCTTTAAAAGTCTTAATAACCCATCGTTGCACACCACACGTAAATGTACACATAGCTGCAAGAGTAGGAAAAAATAGATACTTGGGATAGCATTAATTATTATTGATATTGCTTTTTCTGTAGTGCTGAAACTTTTGTGTTTGTCAAAACGAGAATTAGGCGGTTTAAAGATAGTGAAAGCAAAAAAAAAATAGGAAGTGGATGAGTAGGGAGATTAAAAAAGGTGAATTATCAAAAACAAGAGAGAAAAAAAAAAAAAAAAAAAAAAAACACACACATAATTACAGCGGGGAATGCATGCCGAGTTTGGTGTTGAACTCGAGCTTGGCCAACTTTTGAGCACGAATACACTCTTTCAGATCACGAGCCTTGACAATCTCCTGGATCGGCATGAACAGGATCGGCCAGAGAAACGAGATCACAAACAGCCACCAGGGGACATCCTTCACCTTGTGTGGGCCTCTGAACAGCGACACTGCACAGAACACAAACTGAAGCGCCAGGCTAAGTTAGTGTAGGTACGGAGGTATGGTGAGGTCAATATTAGTGTATGTTGCCTGTGAAAGGTCTCACTTCAGAGCCGAAAATAATGGCACGAACTGCGCTTACCAAACGATGCAGGCACCAATCCAAGTACGGTTCTTCCAGGGCTTGAATGAGCGTAGTGAAAGGGCGCGGCTCATGAACGTACTGGACATCCAGACTATGTACCAGACCCAAATGATCATGGTATAGTTCTGGGCATACAAAAGCGCCCATTGCTCGTTCTCCGACCACTGCAACCAAGGCGACCCGTTCCCGAAACTGTTGAACAAGAAATGGTAACCTTCCTGGCCGTCATAAATATGCAGCGAGCTATCGGAGGAGTTGATGTTAGATACCTTCCTCCTGTAGATAGGGTTCATAGGCAACCTGAAAAAAACCAGCAAAGGTGGCGAAAAATAAAGACGACACACTTACTAGAGGAAAACAAAGACACACATTCCGATAGGAAGAATAAAGCGTGCAAGGAAGTAAAAGATGAAGCGTGGGAGATCGCGAAGTGGCGACATGTTCTTGCCTAGAAAAGACACGATGGTATAAATTGATGGCAAACTTTAGCCTGTTTTTTTCCTGGTTGAAATTAAGCTCACACATTAACCGGCGAGAATACGGCACGCTAACGAAAATACCTACTGGGCATCATGGTCATGGTATCTGGCTCGTGAGGTGAGAAAAAGTAAGAGAGGATCAAGAGTGGGACAATGACCCACATAACCCAAAGAATCTGGTATCCAGTCATGGCAGGTGGTAACAGGAAGCAGTAAGAGATCAGGAGCAGTAAAGACACGGACATGAAAGAAGCAATCATAAACACGACACCCTAGCATACCGAAGACACAAGGAATAAGAACTAGTGTTAGAACTCGATCCTCCTGTTTTTGAATGAACCTGCATCACCATCTCAGAATGAAAGATATTGACAACTTACCTGTCGTTGTGAGTTCAAGAGTCGACGAGCTTCACGGACGACCTGAGTCAATGCATACAGACTCGTTTCGCTGTGCATGGTGAGACCACATGGCAAACTGTTGATTTTGGCGCCAAGCGAGAAGGCCGAACGCGACTCTGGGCTCGAGTTCATCTTGATCGGCTCCATGCCTACACTAATATCCGCCTGAGTAATTTGCGCATGAAAAGAAACACATTGCCGGGTTAGTTTTGACCTTCGGTTATGTATTAAGTGCTGCTTTTGTGTTCACATAATACCTCATCGACTGAAGATATCTTACTTTGGCAAAGGCGGCGGTGTTATTGATGTTGAGTGAGCTTCCGATACAGCAGACAACTTCGCCATAGTCCTGGAAGATCTTGATCATTTCTGTCGCAGCCTCGGGTCCACATTCCGCGAACAGAGAAACGTGCAACGGAATATCATCTACGGCCTCAAGATGGGGCCGGATGTTTTCAATTCCTCGTGGCAGTTGAGCTTTGATGTCATACGACTCCAAGTAGCCTGTGCTGGCGCCAAAGGGATCCGATGCCGATGACAAGAGAATACAACTGTTCCAGTCTGTCTCTAAACCCAGGCGATCTGCAAACGCTTTGCTCTCCCTCTCGCTCGCAGGCGAAAAGTAGACAAACCGAATTCCTGCCAGTCCCAAATCCTCGATGAAATCACACACGTTCTATTGACACAAAATTAGAAGATAGTTAGTATCTATGTTGAATGAAGATAGCAAACGACAGCATGAAGCGCAAACAGCATACCGTTTTGGGCTGGTGAGCAAGTGTGGTCATTCCAAGGAAGATCTGACCTTGGATCGCCTCTTCAATAAACTCTTGAGAATCGACCGGTGGCGCAGGGTCAAGATGTTCCTCTGCTCCCTCATCCTCATTTTCAGCCTGCGCCAAGTCCATCTCCCGCAACTTTCGCCACCTCTGCAATGGTCCTGTGTCGATCTTGACTGCGCTCATGCCTTGATCCTCCACCGACGCTCCATATTGCTGCTCTTCATCCTCGTCGTCGCTATCGCCACCAATATGGATTACAATATTGACTGGATCAGGCAAGCTACTCATATCCATCGTACGACCCTGACCCGACCGCTGCATACTCACAGGGATGGGATCTTCCTTGATCTCATCATGTTCATGACTCGAAAGGTGCCCACTCTCAGACGATTGTGGGTCAACTTTGCTGTCCTCTGTCTCAGGCAATACTCGTATGGGTAATGTAATGAATCCGTTTGCAGAAGAGTTAAAGTCCAATGGTTCAGGACCCTTTTCAATCGCCAGGGGTCGGTAAGCGTAGGCGACACACTGCAAATCATTGACTACCGCCGTCTGATAGAAATCCGAGATCTTTTTCAGCATCTAAAATATACAGAAAGTGGCTAGGGCGCGTTAAAAATTCCATCCGCACATACGAGCTAACCCCAGTGATCAAGAAAGCAAACGAAGAACTTACAGAGTCATTGAGATCCTGAAGCCCGGTGCCATCCCAGTACTCTGTGCAGCACTCCACGACACACTCGACATGGCCATCCGTCAAAACCATGTAGCCGTCGCCGGCACGCTCATGGTAGATTGTGCTAAGCATTGTCGGGATCTCGAATGTTGTCAGCTTGCCAAAGGTCATTGGCGGCATAGGGACGTAGGGGTGATAGCACAAAATCTCTTTTTGAAGGGTGAACGGCCGGAGCGCCTCGCTGGTGAACCCGATCTCCTTTCCCAGCCGACACAGACACGTCTGCTGAGCCGCCCTTGTCTTGCAGTGGTAGTGGAGAGTGTTACATTTTCGGTGAGATTCCCGTCGTCGGACCGCCGAGAGTGTGCCGCAGTTGGTGTTGAGAAGCTGGTTAAGTCCGATGGGTTTGAGCGACTGAATATAACTCTCCCAATCCTTGTCCTCGAACCGAAGTCCATTTGGTGACAGATCATCCTCCAGAACATCCAGAACAACTGTATCCTCGTCCTCGGTTGCCACCAAAAGCTGTTCAACTGCCGGGAAAGCCGTCGCAATGGTTCCCTCCTTGTCGATACTGCAGATAACAGTAATCCCACCCAAACTCTCAACTAGGTTGGTACTCCGTGTCAAGCCATCGCCAAAGTCCTGTCCACTATTGCCCCACCGCGTCAAAAGTCGCCAAAATCGCTTCCAGACCTCCTTTCGTGCAATGTCGACGTTTTTGGTGGGTGGTGGCGCCTCAACATCAAACTCGTCGACATCCTTCTCATCTTCGTACTCAGTCTTGGAGATTTGAAGAGTGTTGAACAGCACTAGGATGGTCGCATTGGTGAATGCCTTGGAGATCTGAAGTAGTGTTGGCAGTGAGAGTGGTAAAAGAGGCAGAACGGCGTAGATGGGTAGTGCGAGTAATTGTTCAGGTCCTTGAGTGGGGTGATGCAGTTGTAGCACTTCCTTGAGTACATAGCGTAAAAGGTTGATTACAAGTGCGAGGAGAGCAATCGCCATGACGACCTTGAAAAAGATTATCCTGGAGATGACAAGTAGCTGCTTCTGAATCAAACTGTTGGGTCGAGGTGTTGGATCTAATGCAGTATGCAGAATCTGCTCCAGCGGTGTCTCCAGGACTTCAAATGTGTATCGTCCTTGAAGTTCGTGATGGCGCCTCTGCCACTCCTCCGAGGGCGGTGTCCCGAATAGTGATGGCTGAAAGATTTCTCTCCGACTGAGAAAAAACTCCCTGGTGGGAGAAGATTTGCGAGAGTGCGAATGGTGACGATGATGATGATGATGATAATGGTATGGGTGTAGTGTCTGACTGGTGCTTTCAACTCCGTGTTTGGACAAAGTGCAGAGGACATTGCAAGGTGCCGCATCGCCAAAGACCATCTCGATCAAGTCGCCTTTGACAATCAAATTACTCGGCAAAGTCCTGACGATGCCGGAACGGATGACCCTGACAGTGCTGACTGACGGGATCGACGGGATTTTAAGCTCCTATTCAATATTTTTGCAGACATGGTCCCAAGTGGTCAATTGTCGATTCGTTTGAATACGGGCAATAAGCAAGTGGCAAACTATCCTGTGGTCATTACCTGTCCTGGCTGCACTCTTATGGTTTCCAGTTCTAATATCACACCTCGAACGCGATCTTTGACCTCCCGACCTCGGAGTTGAAGGTCGCGTCTGTGGATGAATGCGTTCCAGATAAAGATGGCGGCAAGGATGGCGATCTCGACAATGGCCCCTGTGAGTCGAAACTGGCGTAGTGATGCGTTGAGGGTGCCGTAGATGTAAAAGATGAGCAGACCGAGAATGGTGATAATGGAGGTAACTGAAGGGACTGAGGTAATATACTTGACAAAGTCTAGATGGATAATAGAATAAGACAGGGGATATGGGTGCAGATCGGTCAGAAACTTGTGCCTGAAAAATAAGCAACAAGTCGCACAGACCATGGAAGAAAGGAAAGAGGGAAGAAGGGAAAGAGGGACGCTAGATCTTCCCCAGGGTGCAGAAACACCGATTCGTTGTGTTCTTACGTTGCATGTTTGTTGCCGGTGTATGGTACTGGTCAAGAACTTCGATGGCCACATCGATAAGTTTTCTATTGGGTGAATAAACGACCATACGATTGAGAATAATTCTCTTTGGTTGTTAAGAGATCAATTCATTCTGTGGTTCTCTTTCTCTCTAAAAAAAGAGGAAGCAAGAACGAACGATGCACAGAAACAAGATCCATACGTGATAGCCTCGTCCGTGGTCAGTCCAGCTAACGATCCATTTGGCTCGTTCATTGCGATCGTAATCTCCTGCACGCCACGTTCTAGATCATCGTCTTCAGAGTGGCGGGGCAGCTGTTCAGAGTCGCGGATGGGAAGGTCATCAAAAAGAAAAGGCTCGTTCGAGTCCTGGGTTTTGCCCCTACGCTTAATACTGGGGTTGTGGGGAGAGGTCGGAGTGGTGGCGGACTCTGTCAGGGCCACCTCTGGGGTGACACCCGCTGTAGAGGTAGTGGTGGACTCTCTTGAGGATGAGGTTGTAGTTGCATGGAGTCTTGAGAGAGGAATGGAGTCGAGTGAGGAGGAAGAGACATCGCTTGTTAAAAGAGGAGGAGGAGGGGTGAGGGAGGTAGGGTCGTTGAGTTGTTCGATCGAGCGGTGCTCTTGTGGAGGAGGAGTTTGCTGTAGCTGTGAGTTCATCTCAGCATGCACTCTTTTTCCATTTGACGGACGAGTGTGATGTTGTTGTTGTTGAGTATGTGAGGTGACCGAATGGAGAAGGGCAAGGAAGAAGTGGATTGAGGAGAGGGATGAGAAGGGTGGGACAACCAGCGGAGGAGAAAATGATATGAAAAAAAGAAGCTCACATTCAAATCAAAAAAAAGAAATGACGACTGAATTAAGACATGCAGCCTGTCAGAGCAGGGAGTTGTCTGGAGTTAAGGGCCAGGGACATTGTGTCCCATGCACATTAGCACTCCAGGGAAGAGAGCCAGAGAAAGCAGTCAGCCTAGCTTGGCTGTGTCCGTTCTCTCACCCATTCGCTCTCTCTTTTCTCCTTCTTTTCTTTCTTTCACACTGTCTCCCTCCATTCAAACGCCACCATCCCGACAATGTCCATCTACACAAAACCAAAGAACTCAGACCTCCAGCTGAGTCTATACCTCAGTCAGGCACTCAGCCACCTCTCCGACCACGCCTCCATGACCCTTTTCTCCGTCAGAAAACTCAACGTCGGCTCCTCACAAAAGGTCTTCAACCCTGACGGCGCACCTATCGCAGACAACGTTGAGTTGACCATGCGTTCCAGCAGTATTGGAAGCAATTCTGTCGACCGTAAGACATCTTTTTTCAATAACACGTTAGCATTGGATAATGACAGCAAAGTGATACACATTTCTCTTATACAGGCGCGCACGCGGTGCCCACTGTAGGATGTGTCATTTCGCGCCAAGCCTTTTTTTTTTTTTTTTTTTTTTTGCTTTACACACTGCAATCCATTTTAACATCGGTTTCATATTCTTCCTCTCGTTGTATTTCACCAGTGCAGCTGTTCTATGATCCATACGACTGGTCCTTCCCTCCAGATATTATCCTCCATGGTCTCTTTATGAAGCCATCACTCACCGATCTAGGACTGGATGATACTTGGGATCACGAAGACCCTGCCAATTTGAGCAAAGTTCTCAAGAGACTCTCGTACATGATGCAGGTAAAACAACGCCACACTATTTTTTTTCAAACCTTGAAATTCATTCAAAAAATATAGTCAGTGCTTTAACCATTTCACTTTCCTTTCGATCATTTGAACTGTAGCACGATGAGCGACAGAGAGTGGCTCGATGCGATAACGAGCGGATACAAATCGAGTATGGATGCCTTCAAGACCAAGAGGCAAGCTGACGCTGTTTAATTTTGTCCGCACGCGTTCCGGAACTATGGATGTAGGACGCGTATTTTTAGGATTAGGTAGTCTATTAACACAGTTGCTTCTATCTGTCCTTACAGGAGATGGACTGTTGTCTGATACCTGGCGTGGACGGACCTACAAAGGTAACAGGCAAATGTTTCCTACTCTAACGCCAACCGCACCCTCAACTGAACAAGGCAGAGTACTTGTGAACGCCTTTTGATCTGACCAAAGCGCTCTATCCGCTTTTGTTTCTTGTAGGTCATTTTTGCAGTTCCGTTCTACATCAACTTTCAGGATCAGAGAGCAAACCAACAGATCAAATGTAACGTGGACTATGGACAAAACAGGATCATTGCTGCTTTACGATTGTGGTTTTCCAATGACATATCGACCACTGACAAGCGTTTTTGCTCAATGTCCACCATACGTTGTAGTGGTAGCCAAGATTCAGTTTTTGATCAGCTCGTTGGTACCGAACGATGTCGCGGCCGTCAAGAGCCACATCGAGCCACTTTCCACGCTCGACTACCCAGACCTCTTACGCGGCGTAAGTCTCTGAATAATAACCCTTTTGGCAGGGTGATGTTGTACATGTTTGAGAGAGAGAGAGCGCGCGCGACTGACATCGTTGTTGGTGATCATTGTGTGTACTAGGTACCAGATATTGGCAAACATGAGCCTGTCATGGAGTACATTGAGCGAGTGTCCAAGAAGATCACAGAACACTTTGACAAGATTCGGCGGAGACGCGAGATGAAGAAGGAGATGATTGAGACCCTTGTCAACTTTTTCAGACCGTAAGTCATTTGGCAATTTATTATTATGTGAGCACCAGCCGAGCTTATTCTTTCTACCCTCGTTGGATATTAATTCCAGTGGTTTTATGCATGGTTGTTATAGACATTTGCTGGAGTACGACTCTGTGAACCACACAATGGCCTCGTTCATGCTTGCCGTGAGCAGAGATAAAAGTCGCGACGGAATAGCGACCGCCGTCACCACTTGTAAGAACAAAACAGCCGCCAATTTCAACAGATTTTCGTTGTATACTGACCGCGTTTTTTTTTTTTTTTTTAATCATTCATGCTTTTCTAGTCTACCTTCCAGACTCTTTCCCGGACGAGTATCCAAGGGTCACATTGTCAGCACCACTGTTACCCAGTTCGTCGTATCTGCCCACACCCGAACCCGAAGTCATCGCAATCCAGCTGTACAGTCCCAGATGGGGCGCCGAGAGGATTATCACCGAGATATGGGAGCAGCTCTGGGAAGATATCCCGCGCTTTTACTCCAAGGCACTTCACTTAGCTTCTGCTCCTTCTTCACATTCGTAGTTGATATGTTCTCGTTTGCTTCACTTTGTCTGTCGCTCATTGAGTCTCTGCATTTTGCATGTGACTCGTGCAAAATACAGCCATGTTCAACAAACCGCAGTTTTTATTAGTATTGGCACTTTATTGTGTTGTCAAATATTATTGTTGAATGATAATGAAATTGTCTATGAAAAAAAAAATCGCCCAAGTAGAGAAAGAATACAGCAAACGCTGGATGGTGTCAAGAAATTCACTCGTCACATCTGCCATACCTGGATCCAACCAAATCAGGCACCTTCTTGCCATCGGCGGACCAAAGCCAACGCGAGACAGAATCAACCCATCCACGGTCCTTCTCCTGTTCTTTCGAATCCAGGCCTTCGATCCCCGAATCTCGTTCATCGTCGTCTCCTCCTATCAAATGACCGTCCTCGTTCAAGTATCCCCCTCCTAGGCCTTCTTCGCCTTTCTCGTTAGATACTTCTTGGAGCTTGTGGACTCCTGGGGTTGAACCACGTCGACTTCTCAAGACCGCGCGTTCCTCTTCCAAGGATGTTGAAGAATGACAAGAGTCAGTCTTGGACTTGTACTGGATCGGCGAAGAAGAACACGACGAAGTTGTAACACTAAAATGAGGCGGTGATGTCGAACTGGTCTCGTGTTCAAACTTGATCTCACGCGCCAGTGGAGAAGACGCCGAGTGAGGCGGACTCTTGTAAGCAGTGCTAGGCGATATCAATCCTCCTGTCGCTACACCAACGAAACTATTCGTGATCGACGACAGGATAGGTCGAACATGATATCCACCTGTATTCGATGGTGTCTCGACTTGAGAATCTGCGAGGACCAACGTCCTTGTCTCTGGGTCCAAATGAATTGTAGTCTCGGGCTGGACTATACTGGCCGAAACGGTCGTGGCTGCAGTTCCTGCGCTCGGGTGGAGAGAAGGGCGAGGTGGTTTGGTATACCACCACTCCAAGTTTGCATCCGACTCTGAACAGTCGCTGCTGATAGAGGCCGCATCCCAATTATCATCTCGATCATGGTCTTTGTCCCAGACAGGTTTGAAGGGCGCCTTGCTATGCACCAGGACCGGACTCCGGATTACGGGAGCGATGACTTTGGGTGTACTCCATGGCGCAGAAGATCCAGTTGATCCTGTGGACGACGGAGGCGTCCGGTTCTGTATCTGACCTGACCCATTCCCTGATGTAGCAGTAGTAGTAGCAGTTGATGTCGAGGTCGATATGGACGTCAAAGTCGAAGTCGGTGACGCGGTAGCAGTCTCAGAAGCCGGATCCGTAAAATTAAACGCTGGTCGAGAAGATCCATTCCTTACCGGCGAGAGCTTCAACGTCGAGAAGAAGGGCGGCGAGATCTGAACACTATTGGGCCCCTCATGGTTCTTGTACTTGAGCAAGATGGCTCGGTTAGGGAGACTGTCCAAGGTCGGGAGCGGAGACTGTTGGGCCAATGCCGGGGAGAATTGAACCCGAATCCCGAAATCCTTGTCGAATACTGTGTGAAGTTTGTCCTTGCATGCCTTGTCGATCTCGTTCTTTGTGAGTGAGATTGCGTTTTCGTTGCTGTCAATGAACGTCGTGTTGAAAAAGAAGTGGCACAAGTGGCACTAGAAGGAGTTAACACAAAATAAAACGAGAAAAGGTTAGTTCTACTGCACAAAACTTGTTGCTTCATGTGCAAAGAAAATCAGGCAAGAAAAAAGGAGAGGGAATACTTGCTCTTTTGTACGGACTGTCGTACCAAAGCATCATCTTGACATCACCTGCAAGCACAATCTTGTCAGAGATGCTGATCCGGAGCTGCTGCTTTTGACCATCTACTTTGCACTGTAATAAAAAAATTGCTATGAGTACCTATCAAGGTTGAAAGGCCAGAATATATCCTATGGTAGAACACAGCCTACAGTAAACAAGTCACTTACGTGCTGAGGGACGGACTCGTATATTTTGACATCGCTGGACATGATGGTGAGAATAAGATATTTCGATGATGACTCGACGTTTAGTAATGGCTTGGGTATAGTGTCGATGACTAATTCCTGTAGGACCAACAGACGCGGGTCGTAGTTGAGTGTCCTGGATTCTAAAAACTGCTCATAGTAACGGATGTATCGAAGCTGACTCGGAATAGTTACGCCCTGAATCCGTACACAAATTAAAAGCACCGAAATAGACATTTATCGTTGTCCCATAGTCATTGACGATTGACAAAGCAAAAAAGAAAGGAGGAGTTCGTTAGTTCAAGGTAAGTCGCATGCAAAGCATATGCATTACGATTATGAAGACGGGAGCTTTGCTGGTAAACTTACACATCCGTCAAGGGTTCGCTTTTGTCCATAGAGTTGAATGGCCTCTTCTGCGGTCGCCCCACAATGAACGAGGAATGAGCAGATCATAACTCCTGTACGCCCCTTTCCTGCCTTGCAATGAATGGCGACCACATTCCCGGATGTCGTATGGAGCCAGTCTGATACGTCCTCGCAGAAGGGGTGGATGAGTTGAAAAGGGGGCGGTGAATGATCCGGGAAGGGGAATTGAGCCACTAGAACGAAAAGATAACATACTGTCAGTTGACCATTGGCAGAGATATGAATTGAGTTTGCTTCTGTTTAGTAGACGTGTATTCTTTTGTGTATACCTCGTCCATGAAACCGCTGGTCTGAATACGATCTCTCTGAGCAACTATTTGTTTATGGCAAAGATATGGTTAGCCGACAGTGAGAGAAGGTACATGGTATGAACTGAACTGCAGGTGGGACTATCTGGCGAAGCGATATATTATCTATTATGTGCAGATCAGGAGAAACAGTGGCACGTCATGGACACAATGCGTGGAAAAAAAAGAAGGGAAAAGGGTCTATTTTTCTGTGACAAGTCCCTCGGTCTGCAGTGTGTCGGTGTGTAGGTCAGTCCATCACACGCCCCCTCCCCCTTTTCCCTTTGTCGTCGGTGTTTATTTGTTTGTATATGGCATGGGATGATAATTCCCCTCAGTCAGTCAGTTCTCAGCTCAGTCAGAGTCAGGTAAGTACATATCGAGATGACCAACAGCCTCGCCCCTTTTGGGGGTGTCACTCGTTTCTTTTTCTTTCTTCATATTCGTTTCCTTACAGATTGTAGACCTTGTATGCTGCCTCGTGACGAGAGTCGAGGAACCTTGCAGATAAAAAGAAGTGAGGAAGAGGATGTTAGTATTCATAAAAAAAAAGTAGCGAGTGGCCGTGGGTTTAAAGAGTCGTGGGCTGTGGGTGGTGCGTATGTTTCGTTATGTCATCTCCTGTTGGAGGCAAAACAAGAACTAAGCAATTGCGAGCAACGTTCGACAATGACAATGAACAAAAATCACGCTAGGGCTGCAGTGGGCTTTGAGGGGGTCAAAAGTGAAAGAAAATATGGGATGACACCACCCCTCCCCGCTTCCACTCCTTTTCCTTCGTGAACACTTCGACTTTAGACTTACTTTTCAACATCGCTCATTGGGTTGCGATAGAAAGCTTCGAGGGACTTTGACGGATATCCCATGGCAATCAGCGAGTTTGTGATATAGGTCAGATCCAGGTCCAAGCCAGCCTCCTTGTCGATATAGCGGCGCTAATTAGTGTTTTATTATCAGGCAACATGCAGATCAAAAGGTGGGAAGAAAAGGTTGTTTCGAGGTATGAAGGAAGGCGGGAAGAATGCGTGAGTAAAAAACGAGAGCGATTATGTGCGCAAGTGGATGGTCCTTGCTCAAAAAAAAATAAAGGTGAATGTGCTCACCTTTTGCTTGGAAACGGCATGGCGAAGCAGATTCATTCACAAAAGAAAAGTGTAAAGTCCCTTGGACCAAACACTCACAGAGAGAAAAAGGAAGGTGTTGTGTGAAAAGGCGAAGGGAGGGCAAGAGAAAAACGAAAACGATGGTTGAAGTGGAACTAGAAACGAGGGAAGAAAACTGCTGCGATTGGAGGGCAAGAGCGTGTTTGGGTGAAGAGTGAGAGGACGACTGTGGGATTGACGTAAACAGCGGCGATTGATTGGATTATGAGTGTAGGGAGCAAGAGTAAAGAGGGTATGGATGGAGAGAGAGAGAGAGGTAGGCAGGGTATGTGAGGCAAAAGTCGTCTTTGTGAGTTATTGAAGAAATGAAAAAAAGAGTCAGAGAAAGAAAGTGAGAGTGAGAGTGAGAGTGAGAGTGAGAGTGAGAGATGATGTAAAAGTGGAGAAAAGGATGAAAAGCGACGAAAAGGGGAAGTGGTGGTGGTGGCTGACATCAACCCACGTTCTGCCTGCAAAGTAGCCAAGGCAGCAGAGTGAAAATGGACAAGCTGAATAACGACTGTAGAGCAGGTGGGTGAAAAAGGGGTGGAAGAGGCGGTCGATTATGGAAATGAGAGACATGAGCAACTAAGCCCAGTCATCTTCCCCCGAGGAGATGGCAAATATTTGCAAGGGCTAGAAGAGGAGAAGAGGAGAATGAGCTTGGCTACTCGACATGATCACAGGCAAGGAAGAAGGATAAAGAGGTCCATGCGTGGTGTAGCAAGTAGATACTAAGTAGTAAGAGACAAAAGAGAGGCAACTGAAGCGCACTGTTACATCTGGTTCATGCATTGGATGCATGTGTTGATTCTCGATCTCTCTCAGTTGGCGTGTGTCCAGCGTATGGGTGGTGTTTAGCAGATGTGGACTGTGTATGTGAACCATGCTGTGTCCCCAATGGTTGGTGATAGACATACCATTGCCCCCAATTGCTTATTTCTTCCCTTTCCCTTGTGTTTGTATCTCCTTCACTTTCCCGTCTGTACACCATCCATACACCATCCACCCCAGGCTCATCTTTTTTTTTTTATTCATCCCGCCCTTCCCTTCCCTTCCCATCCTTCATAAGCATCGCCGCCTACTTTTTCTTATTTTGACACTTTTTTCGACCTTTTTTTTTATTCTTGTCCTTGTCCTTGTTCTCTCCTTTTCTCTCTGCTCTTTCCTCCCACCCTCCACCCATACAACCATACCCATCGACCATGGCACACAAACCTCGTCTCCTCTATCCTCTCAAGGGAATCACGTACTTCCTCTCAAACCCCGGTCTCTGGCCTCGTGTTATCATCCCCTTCTTGATCCTCGCCGCCATTACAATCACCCTTCTCGTCCTTGCATTCGCCTACCTCCTTCCCCTCCAAGTTGACTTCTTCACAGACCACTCTTGGCCCTCATGGCTCGCCTACACCGTCGCTGTCATCCTCACCTTGATCGAGGCTGCCCTCGGAGCCCTCATTGCCTACCTTGCACTCATGCCCCTCTGGGAAGACGGTAAGGCACAGACTGATTCACGCACATTTCTTGCACAGGAGAACAAGCGAAAAGTTTACCCATGGATGTGGAAGACGGAGATACGAGGAAGCCAAAAATAATTTCCTGACCACTATCTTTCTTTCTTTTTCAACTGATGAATTGTAGCATTGTTTGACGCCGTGTTGAGGAGTAGGAAACTGGGATACATCATTGACGCTGCCCATGGCGACTACCGCTCGTGCCTTCAAGGAGTCCTTGGAGGCATCTACATTATTGCCTTCCAGTCCGTTGTCCTCTTGGTCTTCCAGGTACCAAATGAACCCCTATCCTCTCCAAAACGATACACTCTAGCTTTTGCCCTATTCGTCTTAGTCCCATTTGTCTGAAAAGAACACAATGTATTAACAGCATACCTCTCTTTCACATTGTTAAATACATATAGGTTGTGTCATTGGTTGTACTTCTCCCTTTGCATGCGGTCCCTATTGTAGGAACTGTTGTCTACTGTTACCTCAATGGCTGGGTCCTCTCTTTTTCTAAGCGCATTCATTACGATGTCGAGCTATGCAAGCTAGGGTAAGGACAAAGCAAGGGCTTGGCGCTTTTTTTTCCAATTTCTATTATTGTTCTTTTGTCTAATTTGCTTATCAAACCTGCTGACTGACACAACTCAAAACCATCAATTGAACTGTCCCTTCGTGCTTTACTTTAGAGTGAACCAGTCAAGAAAGTATGCATGGAAACACCGGGCAGAGTTTTGCGAGTTTGGTGCCGTGGCCGTGCTGCTCGAGATGACGCCCGTGCTCAACCTCTTGTTCTTCTGGACCAACGTCGTCGGTAAGTAAAATGAAACAAATCATGCCCAACAACAGCCTAATTTGAATGGACGTCCTAACAAGTCATTTCACCATCCACTTTTGATTTAGGTGCTGCACTTTGGGTGGCTGATGAAATTGAGGAGGCAAGGAGACAGGATCGTTTGGCAAACAGGGCCGCCAATAGTCAGGATTCGCACTATGTCACCTTCCGCCCTTACGACTCGACTCTCCCAGGCTTGCCTACAGAGCCTCTGCTTGGCAGCCACCCATACGACACCTATGGAGGGGCTCCTCAGCAGCAGCAACCTCCTCAATACCAGGCGAAGCAGCCTCAACAGGCAACCCCTGCCCGTTACTAAACAGAAAAATGCTGCTGTTGTTTTATCAAGCGCGGGCAAGGGGTTTGACACGCAGAATAATGAATGACAGCAATATCTTTTCTTCATCTTCATGCGCAGAAATGCTTTGAGTCCAGGCCCTTCGCTTTCATATCATCCTGTCATCTAAAAAATAAATGCATTGATTCTGACTTCTTTTCCGTGTCTTTTTAGTGCGAGATTGCAAGTAGATTGGTGAATTAAAGGTATGACTGAGGATTACTGAGCAAAAGAGAGGATGAAAAAAAAAAAAAAAAAAAGAAAAGCAAAGCAAAGAAGCTAGTTGAGGGTGCTAAGAAACTTTACAAGACTGCCGGCTTGATGAATCTCCTCCTCAATACTGTGTCGTGCCATTCGCACACGCGGGGCAACGGGACCAGTAGAGTGTCGAACCAAGTCCAGGAACCGTCTCATAACCTTCTTCTCTCGAGAGAAGGTAGTCTTGCGCGCTCCAATCAAGCGACGGCGCCAGTGATGATGGCTGGTCTCGAGGGCCCACACTGAAGGTCGACCGCCAGTGTCCGATATGATCCACTTGTCAAAGATAAGTCGAAACGACTTGGGGAAGCCTGGATAGTTCTTGGCAGCGGCAGTGGCGGTGGTGGTGGCGATATCAGCGGGGGTTGGTTGACGGTAGGAGCGTGCAACGATATCGAACGCCGCGTCAATACCCTCCTCCTTGAAGAGAACAGAGAACCTGCCCGCACCTGCTCCCTCGTCTTCTCCTCTCCCCTCCTTCTTCTCCTCGTGCTCCGCGGCCTCAACATCCATATCCCCAGCCTTCTCAAACTCCTCCTGAGCCTCTTCAAAGTCCTCTTGTGCCTCGTGAGCTTGTTCTTGACGTGGTCGGACAAGTGTACGAGCTTGAAGGTCGGCAATATACGCTGCTTGATGGTGGACAGCGTTCTCCAGGTGGATGATGCGATCCTCCAGTTCTTGGTTCCTGGCTTCTGTTCGTCCAACCATTTCTGTCAGGGTGTGGACGCTCTCCATGAGTTTCTCCAGCGTCTGTTTGGCCATGGTGAGTTGAATGAGTGATGAATGAGTGAGAGATCGTTGGTATATGGGAAGTGTCAAATTGGGTCAAATCGTGACAAATTGTGCCAAATTTTTGGTCCATGGGGTATCGACGAGTTTCAATGTTCAAACGAGGAGAAACTGCGTCTCTTCCTTTGAATCTGGTAAGTTGCAAAGGGTCAAAACAAAAACAGTTAGGTATGACAAGGCGCAAAAGAAAAAAAAACAATTGACGAAAGGACTGCACTGCCGCAAGAAATAGAAAGAAAGAACATTAAACTGGATTGCAATGGCAATACCAATAAAAGAAGAGGTTTTATCGCTCAAATAGTCATGACAGTGAAAAGAGAAGAAAGACTATCATGGATCGAATTTACAAGCAACGTAATGAAAAGTACGATGGTTGAGAACGGAAGCAAAGACGTTGATCAGAAATGACGATCGCGGTGTCAAAAAAAAAGGGAAGCAAGTTAAGGTCAAGTCGAAGTGAGTCCAAGTGAAGTTTTTTATTTCTGCTCTTTTGTGTGTTTGTGTTCGTTTGGGTATCGTTCTCATTGGATGCAGAATGGTTTCCTGATGATTTCACAGATTTACAGAGTGAGGGAAGTCCCGGTTTAGTGTCCCCTGACCTACAAGTCTAGCAAAACACTCCTCGCCAGGAAGGGACTCTCTCCAACTTCGGTGATAGTGATGGGCGGGATGGATGCCAAAAGTCGTCGCTTGGCCTCCTGATCAGCAGTATACCGTGTCGCCTCATCCTTACCCTTGTTCATATCGACCGTGAAGAGTAGAGCCCCACCAACAATGAACAGTACGAATGGGAACCAGAACCCTGGTCGAAACTCTCCAGTCAGTGCCTGAATTGCTCCCGTTGCAAATGGTCCGATCCTATATTATGTGTGAGATGGAATTGTAGAAAGAAAAAACGTATACATTAGGACTTTTGAGGGCACGTTGGCTTTTTGAGCAGAAACCATATAGAAAGATAAGCGCGTTCCTTACCAAGAAGATCCTTTGTCGGCAAGTTGGAAGAGACTGAACCACTCATTCTCCTCGCCCTCGGGGCATAACTCTGCCATCATGACCCTGGCAACCCCAAAGAACGTACTAATAATCAGCCCCAAATAAACAACCGATACCCACACTTCCCAGTCCTGGCGCAGCCCATAAACAGTCGAGAAATAAGGCGTAATAACAAAATAGGCTGTCAAGGTAGCATAAAGCCCCAGGGTCAACATCACCATAAACTTTGTCGACAGTTTCCAGAACCGACGGATTATCAGAAAGATATAAGTCCCGAAAAAGCTGACGGACGAGAGGGCGATGGTTATCATGAGGGACTCTGTGTGGGAGAACTTGAGCTCTTGGTAAGTGATCACGTAGAGGAGGGCTGTTACTGTGTTAATCCCGTCTGAGAGGAGAAACCATGCGAGGATGAATTTTGTGATCTGAGAGAGCTGCCGCATTGCCTTGACCGTCTTGAAATCTAGTGGTGTGGGCAAGACTCGCGCGTCAGGTTACGTGTCATCATGAAATGTACGCGTCGCGCCTCGTCCACATAGAAAACCGTAAGCTAAAACATACTTTTGCTCCAAGAGTAAGTAATCCAGTTTTGGCCCTCTGGCAGGGGCGGTCCAGGCCTAGCATTGAGCCAGGGCAAAACAGCCATCGTCCAAACTAACCACCAGACGCCCGTAAACGCAATCGCGATCTGCACACTCAACAATGACTCATTCATTCCCACCGAGATGCCAATACAGAACCCCTGCACAATCACAGTCCCAACAATCCCGGCACCAGCACACCAAGCTGACAGATCATTCGATACCTGCTCCTCAATTTTGCGCTGCTCGCTCACCAAGGCCGAATGGTTAGTTTCTGTAGGGCTGATCAACGCGCTTCCGTAGGGGTAATAATGAGAACTCATTCTGTGGCTGGCGCCAAAGAAATCCTTGTTCTTCTCATCCATTTCCTGCAAGGTCAAGTGTGCCTCGACTCGATCCTGGGCTTCCAGAACCTTTGGGTGGACTCGAACATAGATGGGTAAGAAGGCGTTTGTGAAGACTGATGAAGCATTGTAACATGCCCATCCGAGGGGCGACAGGACTAATGCCATCCAGAAGAGTGAAGGTGATTGGATCATGAAGAACGATATTGAGGTCATACATCCCAGAATCGCAAACACTGCCAGTAGTCGTTTCCTGTATGCTAGATAGTGGATATTGTAGTTATTGTTGTTTTTTTCAAGAAGGACGAATAGTAAGGAGATTAAGAATAAAACACAAAAGAGGTGTCAATCATTTGAGTTTATCCCTGCGGCAGTTTGTGGTTCACCTCTTTTTTTGTGTTATGAATACGTGCATTATTCTGTCATCCACGATAGTCCATCGTCATTAGTGATATACTTATTTCGGGGTGACTCACCTCCATGGTCAGCAATGGCAGCAACAGACAGCGAGACGACAAAGGAGATGACGGCCGAGAAACTGGACACATAGAGCGAGATGGTTCCAGGATCTAGATAGTGATTCCCAAAGATGTGCATGACGCACTTGTAGTCCGGCTCTGTGATGTCGCAGGGTTGTGTCAAGTTGGCTGCCTCAACTCCGTTCATCGCTGCTACATCCTGAACCAATAGTGGGACCAAAAGGACGGCACTAACCCATCCATACCCGCAGTACCTGTGAAGTTAACGATGAAGGAAATAAGATGAAAGATGAGAATCAAGGGTGAATAACTAAAGAAAAAACAATGTACGGGGATGAACAGGCATTATGTTTTTCAGTTCTTTGTGCTGTCACGAGCCCAAACGAATTGGGAGACACGGAGAAAAGTAAAGAGAAAACAAAGTAAGAGAGCTCTTCCTTCTGTCCTTGACCGTTGGAGAAAAAATAGTCCAAAAACCCCCCCCCCCAGGAGTGTTTCGCTGGGCAGTGGTGGTACTCTTCTTCTCATCCATCCTATTGTGGATCTGTCGGCAATTGCTCGTGTCACGGTCGTCGTGTGAAAGATTTTGCAAAACTGGAAGTCGTAGAAATCATGGAAGTTAACAGCATGTGTATTGTTACTTACGTTGCGTTTTGAAGATACTTTCATAATGAGAACAACCATTGAATAGAGGGAGAGAAAGAGATGAGGGGAAGAAGATGAGTCTACTAGGGTTTCAAAATGCGTCTTGCTTGTCGCATGAAAATTGCATCCATGTCTCCATGATCGGGCGATCTATTTCGTTTATCTTCCTTCCTTCCTTTCTTACCCAAGCACGGACTTCTGTCTGTTTTAAGGCAATGACCCTAGGTAGCCCTCCTTCTTCCGAGTGCGCTGTCGAGGGTAGTGGAGAAAGCGATGCAGGTGCTGCTACACTCCTTGTCCTTGACCGCGATCGTGAACTGTTTTGGTTGGACGATCGTGGAGACGAAGACAGCGTCGAATGGGATGATGGTGTTCGCTGTCCCTCTCGAGTACAAGTGTCTGACATGTAAATGCCTTGGGGTATCGTGAGTGGTGCCAGTACAGCTGAAGCGCCGTAGCTGTCTAGTTCGAATTTGAACCTCCTGCTGTCAATGTTACTGTAGGGTGTGGTAGGGCTGGTGGTATTGATATCATCATCGTTGCTGAAGGATGATTCGTTGTTGAGGAGGGTCTGTTGGCTTGGTTGATGGGTAAGTTGACGTCTATAGCGACGACTGCTGTGTGTGTGAGAGGGCGAAGACGATTTCCTTTGTGATTGAAACTGTGATTGGTGTTGTCTTGATGGTGGTGGCGATGATGTTGCTGTGGTTGCTAGCGTACTTGGTGATGGAGACTTATTCTTGCTTTTGGATGGACGACTACTATTGCTGTTGACCTTATTGCTATTAGGAGTGCTGGTGCTGCGAGAGGTGTTGATGGTAGAGCGGGTGTTGGAGGAAGGAAAATTGGAGGTAGAAGTCGACCGAGTCTTTCTGCCTGTCATTATGGAAATAAAAATGTCTCTTGGAAGACTTGTGTGCTGCGTGTTGTGCGTGCTGTGTGTGTATTGTGTCGCCTCTATGCGATTGTCTGTACGAAAACAATTGTTCTAGTGAGCAAAGAAATAAAGACATGAAGCTGCACGCAGGAGAGACGAGAGGGAGACAGAAAGGAGGGAGGGAGAGAACAAAGACAAGTGCGTGTAAGTGTCTGTGTGAGAGAGAAGAGACGAAAAATAAAGATATGAGGGACGAAAAGGAGGAAAGAAGACAAAAAAGAAGAAAAATAATAAAGGGAGAGGAACACCTATTTCTTTATTCACTTGCACCTCCTCGCTCCCTTTTTTTTATTTTTGTTAGTACTAAATGACGGATCGAAATTATTGAAAGTTAAGAGCCGGATAGAGGCAACATGAGCTTCACCCAATCCTTCCTCTCTCCTGCATCCTCACAATACGGGCACCGATTGGAGAGCCAGCAACCAGCCAGTGAATATCAATTTCGACGCTATTCCTGCCTGCACTACCTTTCAGAATAAAGATGCCGGTCACCAAAACCAACAGGAACGAGAGATGCAAACAAATAAAAGTGGTTCTCGTAACATGGCAGCCTTATCTCTCTTCCCTTTACTGTGATTCACTGGGATCAAGTCCTCCACTTCGGTCCTCTTGCTACTTCACGGAAACCCCCTTCCGGCAACCATCCTTGAGTTTTAACCACTGAGTCTAAACATTGAACGACATCATAGCTGAGGACGATGATCCCAGTCTCATGACTTTTTTTACTGCTCCTTTTGAGAGGGAAGGAGCAGAGGGATACTTCTTGGCCCACGTTGTTCACCCAAGGAACAACCTTTGCCCAGAAGGGGATCATTGTTGCTCAGAATCATTAACACGTTCCTTTTACCATTTATTGCTCATTACGTTTCTCGATAATACCCCAGTGTCCCGTCTCTCAAACATACTAGCTAGGATCGTCATCACCTTATGCCTGTGGCTACTCTCTTTCATTTGTGTTCATCTATCATCTGCGCGGTTTCAGCATCGCAACCATTACGTTCACGCATACACTGGCAGTGAATCCTTCCTCTCCCTTCCTCTTGGGCTTTTCTCTCACTCGTTAAGTGAACATCCTCCTTTCGGATGCATGAAATCACAACCTCAAAGTCTTCCTTTCCTATCTGTCTTTCTGCTCATCTGCAAAAATAAAAATAAAAGTTTGGCACCCTGTTTTTATGCATCTGTCCCTTTCTCCTCCCTATCTTCTTCATTCAAAAAAAATGCGAACGCGTAAATGAGGCTAATGCCTTGGTTGAGAAGCATAGTATACATGGAAAATTTATTTTCATTTACATTCATTTCTTGTTGGATACCAAGGCGGATGTCAGGGGTTGTACGACCTGGGCCTGTTGTCGCCACTGTTGCCGGAGAGAGAGAAGTGCCTTTTGTTGCTGAACAATATCTTCAAAGTAGGAGATGCTCATCTTCAGCTGCTCTTCATCACCCCAAGGAAGTGTCTGGCTGCCTACTGACAATGGCACGGACTGACTTGATATCATCAGAGCATGACCATCGTCAATGCTATCGCTGCTTGTCAAATCAACTCCTGCGTTTCTGTCATTAATGTTCATACGGCTGTTGTTGTTATCGTTATCGTTGGCAAGGTTGATGTCGTTACGGCTAGGGTGGTTGAAGCTGGGGCTGCTGATGTTGGAAAAACAAACAGGGTAAGGAACGTGAGGCTCTCCAAGGGTGGTCCAGGCTGAGATGGCAATGTCCGGGTAGATGGACCCTGACGATGATGACATAGACGAGTTGCTGCTTGAGGCGGACAACAAACGTTGCTGGTCAAGGTCTGCAATATTTGGAGACGGCATATGGAGAGGGTGGCTCCATGTGCCGTCGCCAAACATATCGCTGGAGATTTGACAGCTCGATAACTCTTGTTCAGAGCCAGCGGATCCGAAATCATCCTCAAACGATGATACAGTAGCATGGAGCAGATGACCGAGGGTAGAATGGCTATGCACTGGAGACGAGGACAATATGCCCTGCTGGAAGTGCATGGTCATCAAGGGAGCAGAGGAAAACGTCGTTGGTGTGGTAGAAAGAGATTCAGGAGTGTACAAAAGACCTAAGCCAGGAGTGCCATCGAAATTGACGTCTAGCTGCCAAGGGAAGCCAATTGTTCCGGGACTTGTGCTTGTGGGGATGGTAGGATTGTACACGAGGGAGTCAAAGTGCCCGGAGAAATGGCTTGTTGCAGTCACAGCTGGGACTGGGATCTGGATAGGAGTGGACGGTTGGGGGGACTGGACGAGATTTGATGCAAGACGCGGCAAAACTGGTGGCGCAGGCTGAGGCGGAGGCTGCTGTGCCCAATTTTGATCAGCCGTGCTATCAGTGGCTGAGATACCGATATTACCCTGAAACACGGCACTCAGGGGCTTCGTCACGACTGGTAGTGGTGGTGGCTGTGCAACAGACCACTGCTGCTGAGGTGTGGCTCCAGATACTTGGGGCTGGCCAACCATGTTACTCCATCCAGGAGGGGTCTCTGAGACGGGAGTTCGAGCGAGAGCAGGTACCGAAGTAGTAACCTGGGAACCGGACCGTTGATGAGCAAGAACTTGTGTCAATCCAGATACCCCCTTCAGACCAGCCGGGAGTGGGGCATTGGGCATTGCTGAACCCTGGAGAACGAATGTAAAAGGGTTTGTTGGTGTCACACTTGTGATGCTCGATGTACGTTCCGTAGAAATCTTGGATGACAGTGGGTCTGCCAGGCCGGGCAGTCGTTGATTTAGTCGATTAGGTCGAGGTCCTATCCGACTTTTAGAGGTTTGATTCTTCTCACTGAGATCGGCATTTCCTCTAAAGTCGAACAAGGGAGTCTCCGTCACGACAAAGCCACGCTCAGTCAAGACTGAGGGCTTGTTTGTCGCGGTGGAGTGTGCGGCGCTGGGTGTTGACTTGTCACGCTCGATGGCTTGAGGGGACGAAGCGTGCTCGGATGATTCATCTTCCTCAGGATTCACGATGTCATCTTCGGTGCCCTCAGGCTCATGGAGCGATGGCAAAGGTGAAATTGGTTTGGATGAGGAGAGCTTGGCCGCAGGGGGCGAGAGCCGAGTTGGCTTGTTCCACGGACATCGTGCTTTTGGCTTCGCCAAATCAGTATTGCCACCATCTTTGGACGCCGGCTTGGCCGGGGTATACTTGTAGGATGGATATAAGGCTGCATGGCGAATTTTCTCCTCCGCAGCTTGTTGGCGGTAGATTTTCTTGATCGACTCGGGCTCGTTCCTCCAGCATCGACCTGCGAGTCTGGAGATCTCTTTGTTGTTTTGGTGACCATAGCGGGCAACGATGATGGGATGCATATAGTTTCGATACATAATGAAACAGTTCGATGTGCGCTTGACTTTTCCTTCCTCTCGTATTTTCTTACGAGCCTTTTGCTGCATCGCCGAGTGTGTTTGGACGTAGACGCCCATGGGCTGCTGAGGCTTTGGCCGAGGTGCCGGTGGTCCAGATTTGTTGATGAACTGTAGAGGACGAGTTGAGGATGGGCCAGGGATAGTTGGGCACTTTGATGAAAGAGGAGGGGAGGGAGGGACGGAGGAGAAAGAGGATGAGGGGGTTGGGGGTTCGGTTGAGCGAGGAAAGGGTTCGGACTTGGATCGACATTCCTCTGTCGATGCCGTTGGGGTGATAGGGGTCGATTGTGTAGAAAGTATTGACTTCGAAAGAATGTCTATAGGTGACGAGGAGATAAAGCCGCTGAGGCTACTGTCGGCTGCTTCGAAAGATGTGCTGAGGAAGAGGGATGGTTCGTCTGGGATGCCGGTGTGAATGGGCATATTGGCAGAGAGTGGCGTTGGGAGGGTGAGTGGTTCGCTGTTTGAGATGCGAGGGAGGGTGATTCGTTTGTGTGAGTGACGGTGAGAAGAAAGACCGTATTGTTTCTCGGGCTCCATTGCAGATGCCGCTCGCTTGGACTTTGGTCCGAAGCTACCGAACAAAAGAGAAGGCGAGCATGTCCCTCTGTGGCCAACGAAGGACGCTAGCAGGAGGATAGGCAAAATGGAGAAAGGAGATGGAATGTGAGCGGAGAAGGAAATAAGAGCAAGGTCTGTGTGGAGAAGTGCTTTGCAAGGTTTAGTATGACAGCAGGCGAGTAGAAAGGATGGGTCACATCAAGTTACCAGAGACAGTTAATGGTGGAGACACATCGTTCTTAGACGACGATGGGTTGAAAAGGAGGTGAGTGGCCGAGGAGGCGTAGAGGGAAAAGTTGCTTGCCGGTTGATCCACGCGCATATTGAAGATTGACTTTGTTGCTGCTGTAGATTGAAATATGTATGAGTTTGACAACAGTGAGCAGGAGAAGAGTGATAATCTCACTATGGGATGGCAGAAACAAGGGGAAATAACATAAAGGGGTGAGGGTGAAAGAGGGATCTGTGGTCATGAACAAAGTGAATGAGAGTGCGAGGTAATGACGAGTAGGTGTGAATGAATTGAAGGAGGGCGATGAGTTAGAGTGAGGGAAGTGAATGAGTCAGCGATGAGAGGGAGCAGTTGGGAGTTGAAAAAGAAAGTATGAATGAGTGGAGAAAAGAAAAGAGAAAAGTCGGGTAGAAAAGAAGGGAAAGGTAGAGAGAGGGGGAATGCATGAGGATTTAATATGAACAAGGCGAAGAGACAGAGATAGAGAGAGAGAGAGAGAGAGAGAGAGAGAGAGATACTAGGAAGCAATAGACCAATGCATCGATGGACATCATCAAACACAAACAAATGGACATAAACAAAACGACACAGGACGGGCCGGGAATTGGAGAGGGATGGATGGATGGACAAAAGGGGCGAACAAAAAGACAACAGCGACAGAGCAAACAAACCAGAACAATAGCGACATGGACACACAAATCACGCATTGACATGAACATGGACTGGTCTGCATAGCAGATATAGACAGAGAGTGCAAACAGTTATGGAGACAGCAGGATGCCCTCCCCTGCTCATCGTCAATAACTTGGGAGGAAACCAAATTATCCATCCGAAGGACCGTGACTTCAATCCTTTTCCTTCGCCTCCCATTCTCTCTGTCTTCCATTTTCTCTTCCTATCACTTTTTATTTGTCGATGCCACGATGTCTGTCCATTTGTTCTCACCTTTTCTGCTTTATTTGACCGCAGTAGCAAATATGATGGTGATGAGACTTCCCCTGTCTTGCCTCGAGATAAAATCAACAACCACCTAGAAATGATCAGCAAACAGGGCCCAGCCATTTACTTTGTGCGTCGTCGCTTTACACCTCAATCTTTGTAAAAATGGGACAGCTGGGACTCTACTGTGCTGGCCGACCTAAGCCCTCCCTCGATTGAAACGAAAGAAAAGCAGGCGATGTAAAAAATACCAAGTAATCAAGCAAGGCTCATTGCCAAAAAAAAAAAAAAAAAAAAAAAAAAAAAAAAAAAAAAGCACAGGTATTGTTTTACTTAGTCAGATAAACCTTCATCGTCTTTTGTCGATCCGACTGCAAAAAATTCCCCTCCACACAGACCCCTCCCTGCAAATCTCCTTTTTTTCCTCGAAGGCCGGAGGGAGTCATATAGAGTTTTTGGCCTAACTGAAGCTCTCGAGTCCACTGCTCTGTTTGACCAAATCGGGCCTGCAAACAGAAAAAAACAAGGGTACATTGTGCCGTCAAGATACACTCGAAAGGGGAGAAAGAAAGGTCATAACGAGAACACACAAATGTAGAGGGAGAACGGTGGGGAATGGAGAGGTAGATTGGATGGACAGGATGAGTGGATGATAGTAGATCCTAGTGTTGCATTTGTCGCCACTAATCATTAAATCTGTAGGTAGTCATTCCTAAAACATCGCCACCATCGTCAACGTTTTTACCCTCCGTTCCTTTTTTTTTTAGTCGCCGTATGTTTTTGCCTTTGTTGTTGGCAATGGTATTTTGACTCTTTGATTCGCTCTGTTGTCTCTGCTTGGTCTGTCTGTTGCAAGGCAAGGTTTGTTGTATGTGGGCGCAGATTTTTTGGGGGGAGTTTTTTTTCAAGTGCTCTCCTGGACTATCGAAACAATAGGCACACTAGTGCACAATTGGTTTTTTTTGATCACCATGTTGATATTTCTGTTGTCGATGCATTCATGCATTATTTATGTTTATTGTTGTTGTTTGTGCTCTCTCGAGTTTAAAACCAACGACCATCTCTAAAAAGAAGACAACAGAAGCGGGTGGCATTGGTCATGCGTTCATCTTCTTGCTCTCTTTCCTCCCTTTCCTCCCTTCCCTTAATGCCTCAATCGCCCCCATCCACACTCCTCTCTCTCGTTTCCCTCCTTCTACTATCCACCTTAGCCCTCCAACTCATTCACTCTCAACCACGCCTGCTTTCTCAAACATAAAACCTTCACTCAATCTACATAACACTGGCCATCCAAGTCAAGACACCCTTGTCTGCCCTGAATATCACGGAGAGCTGGCGCCTCTCACAGCTTCTACAACCCTCTCAACAACTTTTTTATCGGCCTTTTTTTTTTTTTTTTTTTTTTTTTTTTTTTTTATTTTACATTAAAGATAATATGCTACCCTTTCACACTTAAATACGTCGGCGAAAGGCTTCTTGAACTTTTTCCCTGCAGTGTCTGTACTTAATTGTTAAGCATGATCGCCCGAGTGAAACTATCGTCTTATGCATGGTGCAATCCCCCCCTCCGCTCAATCGAGAATTGTCGTTGACTTAATTCCCTCCGTACCTGTTTGTGCTATCGAATCGAGAAGAGGGAGAGGAAAGAAGGTCCTTTGCATTGTTGTTTCCTTTCCATCTATTTATTTCGCTAATATTTTTTTTGAAATTGAGCAACTCACCTCTTGGTCTTTTTTCGTTATGCCATGCCCATGCTCTTGAACTATTTCAGACCATCCAAAACCATCACACTCACACTCACACAACCCTTCATTTGCACACCCTCTCTCTCCCAGCTTTTATGCAAACCTACTTGTACCATTAATCCGATGTCTGCTTTCCTCGAAACAATAAGGTCCATTCTTATTAGTGTCACCTTGTTGTGAATTATTGATGTGTTTTGCCCCCTCATGGTTTCTCGCCCATAAAAATGGTTCAAATGGTTGAAGAGGGTCTGTTTATTCGTCGTCGCCTGACGCTTCATCATCTTCCACCCCGCCCCCTTCACCACCTACACCAGCAGCAGTAGAAGCAAAGTCACCCGCGGTGACGCTAGTCTCCTCGCTATTGGTTGTCGCGCTCTTTTTCTTTTTCTTCTTGTTCTTCTTCTTCTTTTTGGCGGGGGATGTGCCTTCAGTAGCTGCATCTGTTGTCGTATCATCCATCTCGTCCGCCTCCTCGTGCGTTCTCTTGATACCTCCAATGCTCGGGCCCTTCCAAACAGGTGATAGCCCAGGGAGACTGTTCTTGCCCACACGCTCAAAACAAGCCACAAAGAATCCATTCATCAGGTCTCCCTCTGGTCCACCCGGTACAGCTCGGACAACACAATCCGCAATCTTGGCTCTATCTTCATCCGTTGCGACCAACCCAGGGATATCACACACCTCAGAGGGGTATCCACGACGATGCCATGTCGGCAAGACTTTAGCGCGAGGGGTAAGCTTCCATGTTGGCCAGTGCTTCTTCAACAGCGTTGTCACGACGTGTTCGTTCTCTTCGGCATAGATGGAGCAAGTCGAGTAACTAATCTTGCGCACGTTGGGGAACGTCATTGCCTTGGAGACACATTCGACCTGAAACTCGCCTAGTGACAATAGACGCTCCTTTTTCTTTTCTTCTGCCGCCGCTCTCTCTGCTGCCCCTCCTGTTGTCGTCGTTTCCAGGATAGTCGCTTGTTCTTGCTCTTCTGCGTACGCATCCACCAAATGGTCCAGCCGATTGATGATTCCTGATCCTGAACACGAAGGATCCAGCAGAATATGAGACACCTTGGAGTTATCGGGGGTTGTCGTGTCCAATGTCAAGAACGATGTATTCAGCGCCGTGATATCTACAATTTCAGTTCCAGTATCATTCATGCTGTTAGAATGCTCTTGCTCTACCATTGAAAAAGAATTTCCTCCGCCTAATAACACCGCAATGTAAAAGATACCAACTCCCAACTTACTTGTGCATCCTGCTTTTGTCGTTAACCGCTTGAGAATGTTGAGTCGTCGAAGATCCAGATCACAAGCAATAATCTTTCCACCATTGCCCATACCCATCGCTAACTGACTGGTCTTGTTACCGGGGGCCGCACACCCGTCAATGACATAGGCGTTCTTGGGAGGCGCAAGAATTGCTGCAGGGAAACAAGACGCCTTATCCTGCAAGATCAAAACCCCCGAGACATAGAGTGGATGAAGATGAAGGTCGGATTTGGGTGGGAAGACAAGCATAAAGTCCAGATGTTCGTCACGGTGAAATGTGTTGGCTGGTGGTGGTGCTGGTGGTGAGGGAGGTACTGGCAGGAATGTCCATCCGTCAGCGATGAATGCGTCAATGACCTGTTGAGGTGTCTTCATAAGCAAGTTGACGCGTACATATCTAGGTAGCAGAACTATAGGAATGAAATGGTCAAATGGATACAGTGAGTGTTGGCTGGTGTCGTTGGTAGTGTAGGCTGGAACACTAGCAACAGTCTAGCGTGCTCAAAAGTCTTACGTTCGTCTTCCCCCTCAATGAGACCATCCTTCTTAGCGCCGACTTTTATTTTGGCCTTGACAAACTCTGCCTTCAGACGAGCCTTATGCCGCATCACAGCCTGTTTCATGGGCCATGCATCCGATGCCTGAATTCCTCGACTCTGAAGCAAAAGGTCGTGAAGAAGTAACAGCGCCAACGATCGCGTCAATTTCTTTTCCAGCGCCAGCAGCTTGGACTCCTGAAGGACCAATGATAATGTTGTGTTATCTAAAAAGGCAAGCATGGTTATGTCAGACAAGAGGTCTTATCTGAACAGAGACGGATAAACACTCCTATTGAACACAAGAAGGGAGATGGCTTACGCTTGAGGGTCTCGCAGATAACAGCGTACATGCGTTTCTTGTCTGTGACTTCGGCATTGCCAAGGGTAAGTCCCTTAATGGACCCTTCCTTCTTCCCGAGGCGGTCGAGGATATCTGCGGCCTGCTTATAAAAGTTCATGTTGTCGATGCAGACCGTTTGGGCGAAAGCAAAACGACCTGAATGGAACAGAAAGAAGGTTGGGACTTTTAGAACCAAGAAAAAAGAAAAAAAAAAAGAAAAGGAAGACGCACAAGCCACAAAATAAATAAATGTTAGGCGAGTGATCCTCTCACTCACACTTGCCCATTCCTTCTCTCTCACCACCACCTTTTACAGGAGACTCAGACACCGTGGACATCATGGCAACAATCACTCCAGAGGCACCAGTGTTGACCGAGCTCATCGCAAAGATCAAAAAGGCCGACCCTGGTCTGGGCATCAAGAAGGTCCTGGCCGAGATTCAGGCTCAGGAACCCACCTGGCTTGTGAGCGAGAAGCGAGTCAAGAAGCTTATGGATCAGGCTGGTATTGCCGTTGCCAATGCTGAGCCCGAGGGAGAGCTGGACCCTTCGATCCCCGTTAGTCATATCGATACCGCAGTGGATATCAGTGCCTTGACAAATGGTCTCGTTAAGACCAAGATGATCAACAAGGTCATTGGAAAGGGTACGAACGTCTACTATAACAATTGGATCTAGGAAACGGATTGTCTGGACCACCTTGCTTACGTGGGCGCGCCATTACCAGGTCCACAAACTAACTTCGGTGTTCATTATTTTATTCGATTGGACAGGATTGTTTGCTACACAGGAGCTTCCCAAGGGCAAGGTGTTGTTCACCGAGTTCCCCTTCATCTATTTTCCCCCGATGAAAAGATACAACATGGTCATGAAGGGCGATGCCTGTGGTCTCTGCGCGCGTACCATCAAGGCCGGTGGTCTCCTCAGCTGCGTTTGCCCAAGCTGCAGCAGAATCAAGTACTGTACAAAAGGTAAACCACGCGTTCTTTCTTGACGTCGGCTTCACGGACATATTTGAACGTTTTTGTTTACCTCGAGTATCTGATGCGATCACGCTTGATATATGATGACCAATAGCTTGCAGAGAGACTTCATGGAACAGCTCGCATCGCTTTGAGTGCTTCGGATTGAACCCAGCATTGAAGGAGTACGTCAACTTTTGCGTGGAAGAGAACTGGAACGCCGGCATGGGGGCTCTTCGTTGCTACGAGCGCATCTTGATCGCCAACGAAACCTCGTCCGAGGAGCTTACCGCCGTCTTGAAGCACTTTGACGCCTTTGCCACCGTCAGTCAGGAGGAGCGCCAGAAGAGAGAGACCTCGTGGGACATGATGGGCGACCAATCGAGAGCTGTCTGGGAGAAGGCACTGGAGTTGCTGATCAAGGGATGCAAATACCCTCTCAAGTCGCTCCCCAAGAGTGGCACCTCGGTCCTGACCAAGCCTCTTCCCGATCACTTGAAGGACTCGCTTTTCTCCATGGATACCTACCTGAAGTTTGTCGGACGATACAACATCAACAACCAAGACGGTGGACTCTATCTCCTCCACTCGTCTCTCAACCACGCCTGCACCCCCAACGCTGTCATTGATCACCCAGGAGCAGGAACCAACTATGGAGTCAGTGTCCGTCTGGCCAGGACCATCAAACGCGACGAGCAGCTCCAGATTACATATTGCGACCCTCGCTGGAAGAGGGACACGCGACAGCAGTACCTGCGCACCGAGTATATGTTTACCTGCAAATGCAAGCGCTGTACTGGGTCGGACGATACCCTGAGTGAAGAGATAGCACAGTCCTTGGGCCTTGTCCAAGAATAAATTGAAAAAGAGCTTTCCCACCCTATCTTCAGCGCGTCTCACTCTGTCAATTGATAGGTTACCGTCGTCAAACTTTCAGGGAGACTCACGTCGTCCGCCGAGGACGACAAACAATAAACACAAAACGCAGAAGGGAAAAAAAGGCTTGTTGAGGTAATTGGGCCTGCGCACAAGAAAGGCGAGAAGGACTGTGCTTTACATGCTTCTTGGAGGGAATAACAACGCTCTAGGAAAACAACAACAAATACACAACAGCATGTGCCATTACGGATCTAACGCCGAAACTTTGTGGGTAGTCGTTGTTCTTTCATTTTCTGCCTTTTAAAAGGAGGAAGCGTGTGCTTGTCCATGTTTATGTTTACATTGGTCAGCAAATGAGCACTTGTCCACCAATTACCCGAACGCAAAAAATAAAAACATAAGCAGCAATCCTCTCATACTTGTTTGTTTTGCGTCAGTCGTGTTATTGTGAAATAGGGTAAACAAGAAAGAGAGGACCCATGTCGATGTTTTCTTATTCCACCATGGTCAATGCTCAATTAATATTTACTGATAGTGAGAGTCGAAGAAAAGAAAAAAAAGGCAGTGGAAAGGTTTCAACAACCAGTTAGGGGAAAGAGAGCCTTTCCTACCGTAAATGGACCCCCGCCACCAATCTTGACAAGGAGTGGCACTGCAGAGGAGCAAGGCATAGCAAGGCAGTGAGGCAGTGTGGTTGTTGACGCCATTTTGGATGCATCATGCACAGCAAGCCGGGGCAAAACGTTCTACCCCTACCCATGATTTTAGCGACAAACAATCAGCAGCAAGCGAAAACAGATCAACGGATAACAAAAAAAATAAAGATCGAAAAAAGGATAAGGGAGCAAGACAGGAGCGAGGGACGGACATGGTGGGAAGGAAAGGGAGCCATAGTGTTGCACATGTAATGCCTTTCCTTTTGTTAACCTTTGAGCAGGGACGTTATCTTTTCATCACTTTGGCGGGAGATGGTCTGATAGGGAACTGGGAGTAGAGACTGGGTGAGAGATTGTGGAGAATTCTCTTCAGGAAAGGGGAAGAAGGCGATAGCCAAAAGAGAAAAGGAGGGTTTTTGAAAGAAACTGGTAATAGACAAGCGGACGAGGCAAGAGGTCTTTGATTGCTTTATTTTCTCGTTTCCTTTATGCACACTCGTTTTGCCTCTCCTCCTATTGTTCATACAAATGCAATCGTGTGTGGCAGAGCAAAACATTTTTAAAAAAAAAAAAAAAAGAGCCGATGGTGGTGATGAACTTTCAAGAAGTCATTTCTTTTCGTTCTTTTGGTTATGCTGTAAGCATAAAATCTGTCTATGAGTCCGAGGAACAAAAACAGGGATCATGTTCAAGTATGGATATGCCTTGGAAAAGATGTTAATTTCAGGCAATGACACCACACAAAACTCCAAAAGGGGAGGAGCTCTCTTTTTTCTTCATACTCGAACTCGTCAATTGCTCTTTCTATCCCACCTTCCCTCCATTCTTTACAAAAAAAAACCGTCAATTGTTTTTGTCCGAGATAAATGATGATAAGACAGCGAAGTACTCAGAGCACATGAACGGTCCAATTGCTATTGTGGTGCATGCATTTCAATATTATTTGTTGTTGTCGCTGCTTGGCGCATACTGACCACCTGTCAGTTGGGTGGGCGTCTGTCAGACGTACCAAAACAACACAGACAAGCTCTTTCAGAGGCGGAAGGGTAATTGGAGAGAAACGCCGACAAAAACAACTTACTGCTCATGGTCCAGACCATTAACAAGATCATGGTCAATCCGCCGAGTGGCCCCTTCTCTTCTTTGTGTTCATTTAGGTTGCTTATATTTGTGTTTGTGGTCAAGAGGAAGAAAAAATGAACAGAAGCAGGTGGTAGCATCATTGGACAAATCAGAGCAGTAGGAACGAAAGAGATCGCAAGCCTCCAAAAAAAAAAAAAAAAAAAAAAAAAAGCTTGTAAGTGCCGCACACAGAAACATAAACAAGGACATGCTCCTCCCTTATGATGGATGGGTACGAATTAACGCGAGACGCCTTTTTATTCGAGAAAAAAAATGTTAAGAAGAGTGAGAGAGCATGCAGGAACATTCGTTCGACGAGGTGCAGGAAAGATAACAACTTGACAAGGCATGGGGAAAAGTGATCAAAAAAGCGGATGAAGAGACTTTGAAATCGCGATGCACTTCAGGACAAATTCGCAAACGCTACTCAGGAGGATCAAGATCGTTCTTTTTTTTTCTTTGCTTTTTAACTTCAAACCACACGCACGCGGCATCTTATAGATGCGGTCGACATTCAATCACCCACTTCATCGAAACACAAACGCGCGACCGATACTTATTGAATAATAAACAAAGATTATTGTATTTGATATTTTTTAATTCTACCGGCGGTGCCCGGATACCATGCCTTGTTTTATTCTTGAGGTTCAAGATAACGTTTAAATCGGCACTACGACAACAAACTAAACAAACCCCTCGTTTTTTTTATTCGTCCCCATCCTGCCTTTCGCCTGTCCGATAATTGTTATTTGTTGTTGTTTGATGCTTTACATGAGCAGCGCCAATTGAACACCTGTTCATGTACTCTTTATTTCGATGCAAATCGATCCTCTTGAATGCTCCTCTAATTCACTATTCTGAATGGTTTAATTGTTCATACCAACAATCTGTATGTACTTTTGATTTGTTTGCTGCTCAATTGTGATGGCTTTTTTGTCTGTCCCACACACACTCACACATCCGCACAGTCCCCTCTGCTAAAAAAGAATGAAGAATTGGGATTGAAAGGTTACTAGTAGTCCAAACTCGAAATAGACAGGTTTTTCGTATTGTATGTCTTCCCGACCAGCTCTTCGATTCTTTTTACACTTCTTTCATTACAGCAAACAAACAAAAAAACACAAAAAGAAAGGAAGGCTGTTTGTTTCTCTCTCTCCGAATGTTTGTCCACAGAACAACAGAAAAAATAAAGTGAGCCAGTCGAGTCGAGCGTTAATGTGTACATGCATATGTGTGAGAGTGAGTTGTTTTGTCCGCATTACATTAGTGCTCCCTCCTAAACCTTGACACGCATACACAAGTGACCCTCTTACAACAGAGAGCCATTGCTTCGATTTCATTCTCGACCTTGCTGCAGTTCTCTATAAAACCCTCGCTCTTTTCTTCCTTTCTCTCCTTTTTTTCCATCAACTCTTCAGCTTCTTCACCCTCGTTTTTCTTCTCACTTTGCAGATCAACCCTTTCATCATTTCCACCCCCGCTACGATTATCCACCCTTGCCAATCTTCCCCCGACGCGTCGGACAATCTAAGACACACCGCCACCAAAAAATAACTTCCCCCTAACCCATCACTCAATACAAAAATGGCACCAAACCCCCCACTCACAGAACAAGAAACCCAGCTGATCGAGGCCTACCAACGGATCCTGAACGACCCCTTCGAGGACAAGTACGAAGATAGGTGGCAGGACGAACCATTCGACAGGGCGATCGAGGAATTCAAGGCCAGGGCACTCGACATCGGATTTGCCGAACCCCTGGATGTCCTCAAGCGGTTCCGTGTTGATTCCTACGACGCTGTCCGACAACAGCACAAAAAGGGACCTGCGTTATGTTTCCGTCCAGGATGGAAGAGTGATCTTCTTGGACAACCGATCGACCCCGTCGCCCTTGTTGCCAAATGTCAACATGTCTCGGGACCCAGGTTCACTGGTGAAGGGAGAGTTATCTTGCTGGATTTCTGGGCTTCATGGTAAGGGCTTTTTTTATTTTTTTTTTGGTTAAAGTAAATAAAAGAGAGTGCGTGAAGATGTGTGTGTGAGTATTGAGGTGGAGGGCGTGCTCTTTTTTCTTTCTTTGGTTGGAAAAAAAGAGGGTGGGCCATGCGCGGACTTCAAGGTCCGCGACCCTCGTTATCGACAAGTAGCCAGTATTTCCGAGGAACCATATTTCATCATCCTCCATTATTGTTGTGCACTGAACCAAATACTCACCGTTTTTCATTTCGATTCAATAAACAGGTGTGACCCCTGTGTTCAGGCAGGACCGGAACTGTCAGATCTCGCGGATGAATTCGAAGGCCGTATATCGGTGGTGGGCATCAACAATGAGAGCATCTTTGGAGAAACAAAACCGGGAGATGTCGACCAGTTGAACGAGTTTCTGGACGACAACCGGGAAGAATTTCGATACACCATCTACATCGACAATGACGAGGGCCATGCAAAAAAAAGTAAGTTTAGAACACGCATGCATGGGCACAGTAAGGGATGGGGACCCAAAAGTGAAAAAAGGAGTGAAGAAAGAGAAACGGAGAAAAGCATTGCGCCGAGAAGGAGAAGCCTTTGTTCAGTCGTGTATGGTGCTTGTCATACCGTTGCTCAGCTCCCTTTTTTCCCTTTATCGCTCTCTCCTCTTCTCTCTCTTTCAACACCACTTTCCTAAGTCTTCATACAGAGTGTTGTTTTTGCATGTGGACGCTTGTTGGCAATCGAACCAATCAATTAGGCATTTGGGATAGCAACAGCAAAGCAATAACAACGACAACAACAACATCAACCCCCAGCACCGCCTTTCATCTCTTTCTATCCAGACAATTCCAACTAACCTTTTTATCTTTATCACATAAATTAGCTGTTTACAATCCAGGAGGATATCGTGGTATCCCTTGTGTGATACTGCTGGTGGATGGTATTGTCACTTATGTGGGCTCGCCTCAGGAGAACTTTCGGCAATTCCTCGAGCAGACACTGAACTTTATTGAGGCCGAAGCACGTCGGGAAGAGTAAGCTAGAGTAAGCTAGCTGGAGAGAGAGAGAGTTAGAGAAGGAGACAATAGGAGAGGTGAGAGGGAGAGAGAATCAACAAGAACAACACCAGCAATCGTACATACCCTTCTTTGTCTCGCTCGCTCTCTTTTTTTCGTTTTTTTCTTCCGCGTGATTTATCAGAGTTCTAAACAATAAAAGCTCGTGAAACATAAATGCTATATGCTTGTTCTTGCCACACCCTGCAAACACCTTGAAAGGAGGAAATCTACCTAGGAAAGGGGTGGTTATTTTTCAGCCATTGTAAGGGAGAGTGTGCGTACATGCATGCCCTCAGCCGAGAACGGGTTTTGTGAATCCATCGTCATAGAGCAATTTTTTTTTCATTTTTTATACCACCATGCAAGCCACATCCTCAGTGTGCATTTCACTCATTCCTCGCAACATAAAGTGAAAAAAGGGACATCCTTTCCTATTTTCCAACTTTTTTCCTCTTCTTTTCTCCCTTCTTTGCTTCTTTCTTTACTTTTGCTTTCTCACTCCCTTTCTTCAGCATCTCGCTTCTACCAAGACCAGTTTCGACACTCGCTCCTTCCGGTCTCTTTTGTTACGTGCTCAACCGACACCTACCTCCAAAGACAATCAAAGAATCAAAGGAACAAAGATCGAATAGGACCCTGCCAGACAACCTTCGACAACAACACTGTGATACAAAAACAAGAATGCAAGCTAAGAGGCAAAAACAGACAAGGACTATCACCATCACAGCAATCTCAATAGCAATTTTGTACGCAATCATTTCAACAACCAAGAGCTGGCACCATTCAACAACTGGTCGGAGTCTACTTGACGAGGATCTCTCTGCCGTAGATACACCAGGAGGAAGAGCATCAATACTTCAGGAGAAACAGCAAGGCGTTGTGCACAGGATCCGTCAAACCCAACAACAAACATTCATGAATGCTGCACCACCCAAGGAGAGTAAGAAGAAGGCAGCAACGCCCAAAAGAGACCAGAAAAACACCATCCTTATCCAGAAACCACTCCCGCCCAAGCCCCCCACGCGTCGTGCCAACGCTGCGTTTGTGATGCTAGTTCGAAACTCAGATGGCCAAGGCGCTCGGAGTGCTATCCGACAGATCGAGGACCGCTTCAATCGAAATTTCCAGTACCCCTATGTGATTTTGAATGATATGCCATTCACGGAAGAGTTCAAGGAGCTAATTCGACCCATGTCCAAGGCCGACATTACGTTTGGTTTGGTCCCGCGGGAGCATTGGAGTTACCCCGAGTGGATCTCGCCCACAAAGGCAAAAGAGGCAAGGACGGCCATGGCGGATGTTCTGTATGGGTGGAGTGAAAGCTATCGACATATGTGCAGGTATGCAGCACTCTTTCATTGTTACGGCGAATGTTATCATCAGGGGCGTGTGGGAATGAGCATGAGAAAAGATAGTAATTCATCATACAAATTTGTGGTGCTCATGATAAGAAAACACCATTTTTTCTCCTTAATTCTATCTGTGCTTAGATACCAATCGGGATTTTTTTTTCAACATGAGGCTATGCTGCCATTCGACTATTACTGGCGCATCGAACCCGACGTGGAGTACTCTTGTGACCTGGACTTTGACCCCTTCTTGTATATGCAGGACAACAACAAGAAATATGGTACCCACTGGACACATTGAGAAAAAAGATGTTGTCGTTGTTAGTTATAATTTTTCTCATTTGACATTTCACCAAGCATTGACTCGCCCCCTTATTTTCTATTCCGGTGTGTATTGAACCTAAAATAGCATTCACAGTGTCGCTGCCAGAATACATGGCGACTATCCCGTCGCTCTGGAATGTAACAAAGGACTTTATGGACAAGTACCCGCATCTCCTGGCCGAGAACAATGCACTCGACTTTATCTCGGACGATGGGGGCAAGACCTACAACGTAAGTGGTCGTCTTTAATTCGTACCTGATAGGAGAAACATTTAAAGTGAAGCAATCATTGAAACCAATCAACATTCTTTCTGCGCCACCAAATTGACCATTCATCGCGCCATTTTATTTTTCTAGACGTGTCACTTTTGGTCTAATTTCGAGATCGCAGACGCGCGCTGGATGCGAGGCGAAGCCTATCAACAGTATTTTGAGCACCTAGATCAGGCAGGAGGTTTCTTCTACGAACGGTGGGGCGATGCACCCGTCCACTCCATTGCGGCCGCGTTACTTTTACCCATCGACCAGATCCATTTCTTCAAGGAGATTGGATATTTCCATGCACCGTTCTATAACTGTCCCGCAGAACCAGAACTCCAAGCCAAGTGTCATTGCGACCCCTCCCGGAACGTCAGTAAGTAATAGCATACAATCATATTCTTCTGTTGTTGGTATAACTAGTGTACGTTGGACTGTACGGTTACTAGTCTAACCTACTCGCTTCGTCGCGCCTATATTTTTTTTCTTTCGTAGATCGGGAGAGGATGTCGTGTACGAACAGGTTCTTGGAACTGGCGGGTGAGAAGGGGATGGTCTTCCCAGAAGAGGTATTCGACTAGAGATACAATCATCCGCAGTTTTCACTTAGACCGCCAAGAGAATGAACAAAAATTCATCTTTTCTCCTCGCTTGTTGACGCCTTCCCAACTTAGTATCCCTTGTATTATGCCAACCTGATGCATGTAGCTCGGATGGTCCTTCCGCGTACCTTTTTTACCTACATGCCCACCATTCATTCTCACGACTCGTCACTTTTCCTTTCATTGATTGACACTCATCTGCCTTGCGTTTGTAATCTCACTGGGCTGAACATTCTTGTGCAACGGCACCCTGACCAAAAAATGCAAGGCAAGACGACGAGAAAAAACAAAAAAGAGTAGAATAAATTTTGATATTCTTCCTTGTTTAAAAGAAAAGGAAGTAACAACCAAAACATACACGACATGCGTAGTGTCGACTCTACAACTATCAGGATAGGACAAGCGCCCAGTCGGTCCAGTTGGGTGGTAAATGATCTCAAAAAGTCAAAAAAAAAGAATACAAAAAAAAACGGAGAGATGTGAGCCTTTTGGGCTTTTGTTTTTGTTCTTCAAACGTGGAGGATGGGTTCTGAGTAAGAAGGAAGGAAAAACTCGAGGAAGCAAACATCCAAAACGAATGAGGACCAATGAGAGACCTTCCCTATTCTCATATTTTGGACATGCGAGCATATGGACATGGAGAGGTGTTCAAATGCCCAAAAAAGCCATCGATTCTTGTTTTCCTCACTTCTTTCATTTTTCTCTCTCACAATTTGCTCTTTCCAAATGCTATTGCCCTTCTTTCTTTGTTTTGTCTCGTCAGTTTCTCGCTGTTGATGAAACCAGAGTGACATTTTGTTCATCGTTGATGGTTGTATCTGAGCATGTGTACATGCTTGCAACAAACAATAAAAAATGAGCAATATTTTTTACACCCAAGGACATACTCCACCGGCATGCAACGACTCATACTTTGCCACCAAAGGAGAGTCGATGGGAATGAAGAAACCAACAAAAAAAAAGTTGTCTACCACGTATAGGCAAAAACCTTGATTAGTGAACCAAAAGGTCACCATACCATTGCCAAGAGAGTTCCTTTTTTATTCCTACCCGAAGTGCAGCATGTTCAATTGCAGGCAGGACGATGTTTATCAAAAGATCTGGTTTATTTTACTTTCATTTCCGAACTGTCTTGGACTTTTCTACGGCAGGGCTTTTCATTGTGCATTTTTGTTTATATAAAAGACTGGTGATGCTCATGCAGATTCTCTTTCTCTTCTCTTTAGACACTCAAACGACATCTGCTTTCTAAACACAATCACGTCTCCCCCTTCGCCCCATTCCAACAAAACAATATCCCCGTCATCTGCAAACATTTCACCAACCGTCGAAGAAAAACAACAGCAGCAACCCTCTCAAGACGAAGCCATCCTCCGCAGGCTCTACTTTGACATCATCTACACCCCCTTCCAGGACAAATACGACGAGAGCTGGGACGAAGGCCTCTTTTGGGACGCGATTGACAATTTCAAGACCAAGGCCGCCCAAGCCAAGATCGAGGACCCGCTCGTAATCCTGCGCAAGATCGGATTCAAATCGTATGAGGATATCCGGGATATTATGGAGGGGCCTCCGAAGTGTTTCCGCGAGGGATGGAGGAGTGAGATGCTTTCGCACACGGTTGATATTGGCTCTGTCCTGGACCGATGTAAGCTCGTTGCTGGGACGAAGTATGAGGGTATCGAGAAGATTGTTGCCTTGGACTTTTGGGCACGTTGGTAAGTACTCTTTTCTTTACTTTCCCTCATTCGCGACCTTTCATCATGTTGTATTGCGTAGGGATGGAAGTAAGTTTTAACATTCTTAGCACTAACGTTATCTTTTTATTTCTCCATGACATAGGTGTGCACCATGTATCGAAGCTGCTCCAGAACTATCGAAACTGGCAGAAAAATACGTCGGACAAGTCGCAGTAGTGGGTGTCAATAACGAGGCAATGTTTGAGGACAAAGAGCACGATGTCCAAAAGCTGAAAGAGGTCCTTGAAGAGAAGAAGGATGATTTTAGGTACACCAGTTTCATTGACACTCAGAACCATGCTCGCGATAGTAAGTTCGTTTTCTTTGTTTCTTCGCAATTTAACACCTACTGTTCGTAGCTGCAGTGCAAGAAAGAATGCCACTGAAGACATAAGGAAGTATAATACCACGATAGCAAAAAAAAAAAAAATGAAAAGAATGAGCTAACAAAAAAAATACACGGCTCTCAACCGTCTTTTCTATTTCTGTTATTTAATATAGGCGTGTATAACCCTTGCGGGTATCAGGGTATCCCCTGTTTGATCCTGCTAGTCAATAACGTAGTCTCGTATGTCGGCAGTCCTGGTGAAGGGTTCGAACGAGCCTTGAGTAATTCCTTGGACGCCGTCGCCATGGAGAGGGAGGAGTAAAGTAGTATTCAGCAGCAGTGGTAGCAGCAGTAGCAACAAGGCGGGAAAAAAAGCTGAGTAGCTGTGTGAGAATCAAATGAACACCTCCCCCTTGTCAGTCTGGATAGAGCGTTCTTGACAAAATAAACATTCTGAAATATACAAACAAAACAGAAAAACAGTAAACCGGGCTTAGAAAAAAAAAAAGTGCAACACCTCACGTGCATACACGGACATGATGCATTTCATCTTACATATTCATTCATAGTAGACACTGCGCGTGGTCAACACGATGCCAATTTGAAAATGGAAGACACTTTCTGAGAGAGGAGTTGGTGGAAGATGGAGTAGAACCATGTTGGTGAAAGAACAAGTAACAACTCTCTCATATTTGATGAATGACACCGTTGACTGATTGACGCGCTGTATCCCCCTTTCTTTAACGCTGAACAAGCGAGAGCTCAATTAATAAAGGTGAGGCCGTGAGAACAGCAGGTGGAAGAGATTGGATAACTGATACTTGCCGTCAATAACGAAGCCTAAGGGCAAATGCAAAAAAAAAAAAAAAAAAAAAAAAAAAGCCGAAGTGTGAGCAAAAGAACAAAATGGGCTGGGTGAGGCGAGATAGTCGAGAGTCGGTGACCACTGCAAGGCAAAAAAAAAAATGGAAAAGCAAGAGCGAAAAAGAGAGAAACACGAGAGTACATCCTTCTTATTTGGCGTGCTTTTCCGCCTTGTTGTTGTTATGAGTGAGTGAGAAAAGTGAGAAAAGTAAACCTTCGCCCATGGGTTGGTTGAATTGAATTGACTCAGTTGTCCACCAAAATGAGGCCGTCCCTTCGTCTAACCAATCACAACGAGGCAATATTCCCACAAATGTGCGAGTTTTCTTTTTGCTTGTACTTCCTTTCTTCCTTCCTTCCTCCTCTTATGGCTCACTCATCTCTCATTCAAACTAAAGATACTTAGGAGAAATAAAGCCTCCTTGGAAGAAATATGAAAAAGTGTTCACACGCTTGTATTTGTCCTTTTTGTCGATCCAGAGAGAAAGAAAAATGACAGAGAGAGAGGGTAGAGGGGTATTTTGTATTTTACTTATCTTTGTATCCCGCATTTGCCTTGTCGAAAGCATGGATGACAAAGACGGGAGTACATCAACAAGGGAGGATCGTGGACAAAAAAGAGAAGCATATGGTCAATTGGAAAACCGATGCTAAAATAGAACCACAATGAGGCGTTCGGTTCTTGGATTGGAGCGTTTGTTCAGTCATTTTGTGCGGATGGGCTAAACCGACGGAGAGAGTACAGTCAACAGACAACCATAGATACATACCCACTTATCTTTTGCAATGGCAATGGCGGAGGCAGCCCGAAATGGAAAGGAAACCCAAAAAAAAAGGCACATTGGGCGAACAAGGTGCTTGTTTGGCTTAGGTTTTTGACTTCGTTTGCCACGGAAAAGCGGCTCTTTTTTTTTTAGTTTTGTTTTCTTTTGTCTGTTTTTCTTGGCCATGTTTGCCCCTGTGATATCTCTTTTTAATGTTCGTTGGGCAAAATGGTGCCATCCTCATCCCCCTTCCTTTTCTTTTCTTTCTTCTTTGACTTCAATATTCTTAAATACCGGCTCGATCGACCTCTCTCTCCAATTCCCTCCTTTTCTTTCCTTCTTATCTACTCTCTTTATCTCTCTTTCCTTCTCTCGATCCATCTTCTCTCTATCTCAACCTACCTTCAGTTTTGTATGCATAACATGCCTGTCGCGGACCCAAACAGCCCAGAAGAGCGTCTCAAAACCGCCTACAGCGACATCTTGAGCGATCCCTTTGATGAGAAATACGAGGACACCTGGGAAGAAGATACATACTGGGCCGCCGTCGAGACCTTCAAGCTCAAGGTCAAGGAAATTGGTATCGAGGATCCTTTTGAGATTCTCAAAAAGTTTAACATCACCTCGTATGAGTCCATCCGCAACCGTCTCAAAGCAGGCCCACCTGTTTGCCTCCGTGCTGGATGGAAGAGCCCTTATATTGGAACCAAAGTCGATCCTGTTGCTGTTGTTGCGCCATTGAAACATGTCAATGGACCCAAATTCAGTGGCCAAGAGCGTGTGGTCGTCCTTGATTTTTGGGCCACCTGGTAACGTCTTGTGCATATCTGCTGTAGAAAAGAATCAATATTTTTATCTCATTTCTGAGCATACTGACAACCTACTCGCTGGCGTTACATTTCTTCACCAACAACCTATAGGTGTGGACCATGCGTGCGTGCTGGCCCTGAACTGTCAGAGTTATCCGAGAAATACGCTGGTCGTATTGCGATTGTCGGAGTGAACAACGAGAGCATGTTCAGACCCAGAGATGAGGACATCTCGGTCGTCACCACATTCCTTGAGGAACGCAAGAAGGAGTTCCGGTATACTATCTATGTCGATAACGAAGTAGGACATGCCCGCGAGAGTAAGTTTTGATTGAAATGGAGAGTGTATGTTTGAAAGTTGGGATTGCCAGCCTGAAGGCTGCGGTTGTAAACTGCAAACACTAATTACAAACGATAAAAATCTTTTCCTTTTCCCTCTGCAATTTAGCCGTGTACAAGGTATCAGAGTACAGGGCTATTCCCTGTGTGATCGTCATTGTCGATGGTGTAGTGACCTTTGTGGGAGGACCCTACAGGGAGTTCCTTGGTGCCCTGGAGGCGGCTCTCGAGGAGCCCATCTCTGCTAGGGAGGAATAGTAATAGTTATCAACAAGCGTGTGTATTCTTTTCTATTCCTTCATTCACCCAATATACCTATGTGTTCATTTTCAAACGCTATCTCCTTGCATTGACGCGAACAGTATCTGATAAGACGTGTTACTGACTTTTCACGTGAAGGTACAACTTGTGATCGCATGGGTTAATAGCCTACAGGAATGAGCGTCTGTGCTCAAAGACACGCGGGCAAGTGAACAGCAGATAGTGGAGAAGAATCAACTACTCTCTAATCTCCTGACCTGCCTTGAGCAGATGGCAGGCATAATCGACGCGCAAAGGAGCTAGGCCAGGTAGGCAGAAGGGTGGGGGCATCTTTCCTTCGCTTTCTCCTTCCCTCCTCCCCACACAATCCTCCACACAAAAAAAAAATATTATGGCGGTCATTGCGCATGACAGTGAGGCTAAGAACTGGGGCTGAATTCGAAGAATTGGACACTGTCTTGCACACACGTGAAATAAGTCAAAAAAAGAAATTGTGCCTGGATCAGAAGAATAGAGCTTTTCATGTTCCTGGGTGAAGGAAAGGGAAACATCTGGGTTGAAGTTGGAAGGGAGTACTGGCGGGACATCAAAATAATTACATCGCAATCGACTTATAGAGATTGGGAAGCATATGGGAGAGAGAGAGGTAGACTGGGTGAAAGAAAAAGGAGCAATTGAGCAAGCATAAAAAAAAGAAGCAATTGATCCATCAGGGCATGCCTTGAATGTGATCAACAGCTGGCCTTGTTCTTCGAAGGCTAACTTGTTTGCAAAAGTGATAATGAAAATCACGCTGTTGAACTGTGGATGCTTGAAGTCCAACAACAGGGTTTTCAGATTATTATTTATTGTTCACGAGGATGACGATGACAAAAGGGAGCAGCGGAAAGACCTGCCCTGAGTGAGAGCAGCAAAACAAGATGTCGTACGATAGAGCGTATTGTAAAGCTGCTCTCTATTTCCCCAGTCTGGAACTTCATTTTTAGATTTTTGTATGTTTTTATTTGCCTCTCTTGGACGCTTGCTTCGGAAAAAGAAGCTGCCGTCCCCTCTCTCTCCATTCAACGGGAAACCCTAAAGGACACAGAAAAGAGAGAGAAAAGGATATCGATCGGTGTCTTTCTTGAACAGCACAGGCTTGTGTCAACTGGTAATGCCGCTGGTATTTTCTAATACTGGCATTCCTGTCTGTCAGTCGTTGATATCCTCTGTGTGTGTGTGTGTGTATGTGTGCTGTTCAACTGGTAAAAGGCAGGCCGTCGTTTATGTGCGTTCATGGGTGTTGTGTCGTGTCAAGCACTGAATTGAAATGACATACAGTACATATCTGTTGTTCAGCTGCTGAGCCAACTTTCAACATTTGTGCGGCGACGGCTTTTCTACAGTCCGAACAAAAGCGAGCCTCCCTTTCTCCCTGTCTCGCAATAAAACTTGATCGCTCATCACTTTTTTCTCTTTTCTTTTCTTTCCTTTTCTTCTTCTCCTCATCCCTTCCACTCTCACTCTCACCCTCATCTCTCATTCCTCATCCCGCAAGACATCGCCATGGCCGCCGCATTCTTGGATCAGGTCAACTTCAGCCTTGATCAGCCCTTCGGCATCAAGCTCGACAACTACTTCAGCAAGGGCTATGAGCTCGTCACGGGCAAGCCCATCGACTCGTTCGTCTTCCAGGAGGGTGTCACACCCCTGTCGACCCAGTACGAGGTCGCCATGTGGACCGTCACCTACTTTATCGTCATCTTTGGCGGTCGTCAGATCATGAAGTCCCAGGAGGCCTTCAAGCTCAAGCCCTTCTTCATCCTCCACAATTTCCTCCTGACCATCGCCTCCGGTGCCCTTCTCCTTCTCTTTATTGAGAACCTCGTCCCCATCCTCGCCCGCCATGGCCTCTTCTACGCCATTTGCGACCAGGGTGCCTGGACCCAGCGTCTTGAGCTCCTCTACTACCTCAACTACCTCGTCAAGTACTGGGAGTTGGCCGACACCGTCTTCTTGGTCCTCAAGAAGAAGCCTCTTGGTACGTGTTGTTTTGTCTGCTCTCCTTTTTTATTATCTACCTTGCAGGACCCCACATTGGACAACTACAAGGGAAAAAACAAAGCGAGGCAGGATCAATTGAAAAGAAAAATAGGAAGATCAAGAGAGGATATTTTTGCGACATTCTTAGATTTGTTGCTGTTTTTTCTTTGTGTCGCCATGGTTTTCTTTTTATGCTATGGTCGTCCATTGTCTTGATTTGGATTGTCTGTGCTTTTTTGCTTTTTTTTATCTTTGCGCGCCCAACAAAAAAAAAGGAAAAGGGAGAAAAGGAACGATGCACCCAACAACAACAACAATTCCGTGTTGACAGCACTAAACAACACACAACAAGATACGACACGACAAGGGACATACTCCGGCTCCCCCTTTATTTTCATTATTTCATTAATCGTTTCCACGACACAACGGATCCCGCAAAGAGTGCGACCAAACAACAAATCAATAGCAGTAATGAGGAATGGCCGCCCCCCTCTTCAACCTAACCCCCTGGCTCATTTTTGCGAACCGAGAACGGGATTCTTGGTTGTCCCTCTTCTGTATTGTTGTTTGACACGTCAGAGTAAAAGAGGCAGAAACACAGGATGTGGTCATCGTACTATACGGACTTTTTACAGCAGAGCAAGCAACAGCAGCGCGGGACAAAAAAAAACAGAAGTCGACCCTTTTCCTTCCCCCCTTGTTCTCACTCTTTTTTTATGTTTCGTTATCTTCAATTTTTTTCATATGCCGATTTATAAGAATGGCATGAGCTGGGCTGTGATGAAAACAATAGTCCCGCACCTGCACCTACTTTGCAGTTTGTGCGCCGTCTTCCTCGGAAGAATTGCCATCATGGCCATGATAAGGACAACACGTTTTTATTTCGCTGTGTGGAGGAGTATCACGTAACTAATAATCACCACTCTTAATTGTTATCCTAATAGAGTTCTTGCATTACTTCCACCACTCGATGACCATGATCCTCTGTTTCGTCCAGCTCGGTGGCTACACTTCCGTCTCGTGGGTCCCCATCACCCTCAACTTGACCGTTCACGTCTTGATGTACTACTACTACATGCGCTCTGCTGCTGGTGTCCGCATCTGGTGGAAGCAGTACTTGACCACCCTCCAGATCATCCAGTTCGTCCTCGACCTCGGATTCATCTACTTCTGCTCCTACACCTACTTTGCCTTCACCTACTGGCCCCAGCTTCCCAACGTCGGCAAGTGTGCCGGTACCGAGGGTGCTGCTCTCTTTGGCTGCGGTCTCCTCTCCAGCTACCTCTTGCTTTTCATCAACTTTTACCGCCTCACCTACAACGCCAAGGCCAAGGCTGCCAAGGAGCGTGGCTCCAACGTCACCCCTAAGACCCCCAAGGCTGATAAGAAGAAGAGCAAGCACATCTAAACCATCGTGTCATCTCCTCCTTTAAGGGCTGTGAATGGAATAAGAGGGTCGCCGCCTTATGATCCGTTCATTTTTCTTTCAGGACAAACCAACCTACCCATTGGAGCACATGAACTTCAATCCGTGCTCTTGTCTATGCAACCCTTTCATACTTTTTCTTTCCTTTTTCTCTTGTAATATTCACAATACATCTTCCTACACGGCATCATTATCCATCCGTCAAAACATTCATTCCGCCTCTCCTCTCATTGTTCTTGTTTACCTCTTTGTTTGTTGTATTGTTTTCGATAGCTTGTATGTCCATAGACCACTTTTTTTTCTACAGATACCATGTTCATCTCTGGATAAACACCTGTGCAAACATATTTCTTCCGCGTTCCAATGTTATTCAAAGAGGACAAGTTTGAGTCTTTTTTTCTTTATGTTTGTTAGGACCAGAAGAGGAGGACAAGAAAGAAGACGAAAGGGTCCAGCTGACTCTGATAAGTGTAGAGCACTTACTCTGCGCACGGTGCTCTCCTCACAAAGTGTCAACAGTGTCAATTGGGCCGTTGTTGCTTCCTTGCCTGCTCGTTAGTTTGGCGCCAGCCGAGCCTTAAGCATAAAAAGGACAAGAGCGTAAGATTAAATGAGTTTCTTTCTCTTCTTTTTTCTCTTCCATCTCATTGCCCATCTCAACCCGACAGACTCTGTTCCAACTACATCACTCATCTAGACAGTTGCCCTTTGAAACCTCGTCTACTTTATTCCGTCGGTCCTTATTTTTCGACTCAGCGTACACTTTACTTTTTTTTTGTTCACGCGTACCTTGAACACCATGTCGGCTCAACCAACCAACTCGCTTGAAGACAGCTTTGTCTCTATCCACGAAAAAACCACCTCCCAGACATCCTTCTCTACCTCTACCTCCTCCTCCTTCCACCAAGAACACCACCACGCCCATAGCCACGGTCACGGCCTCCACGGCCAACTCCTTGATGAAAAGTCAACGGCATTCTTGGAAGAGAAAGACAACGATCCAACGGTCCCACGTCGTATGAAGCTCTCGGCTCGTCGAACCGACCTTCTGCCGACCCTCCAGACCCGCCTATCCCAAGCAACCTTCCCGGACCAGATCGAAGCCGCCGGATGGAATTACGGAACCGAGACAGGTCTCCTCAAGTCGTTGACCCAAGAGTGGTTGCACAACTATGACTGGGAGAAGGAGTTGAACCATCTCAATCAGGATTATGACCATTGGACTTGTCGGATCAATGGGTTGGATATTCATTACGTCCGACATGATCCTTGGGCCGAGAAGGTGAAGGATCCCGCTACAGGTGAGGAAGCTGAAGAGGAGGGGCCGTGGGCGGGCAAGGCGATGGTGAATGAGCAGGGACAGATTGTGATGCCGTTGTTGTTGATCCATGGGTGGCCCGGGACTTGGTATGAGTTTGGAAAGGCGATCCAGTTGTTGAAAAAGCGTGGGCGCTTCCAGATTATCGTTCCTTCCCTGCCTGGTTTTGGATGGTCCCAAGGTACAGCCTATTTTTCTCTTGGTTGAATTCAATTGATATTTTATAAGGTAGATCTGCACTGCAATGTCTAACCGCTCTTTCTAATGCTCGACATTCTTCGTGAATATTTAGCCCCTACGAAGAAGAAGTTTGGAACAAGGGCGATGGCCAAGACATTGCACGACTTGATGCAGCACCTCGGCTACAAGTACTACCTGGCCCAGGGCGGAGACTGGGGCGCCATCATTTCGCGAACCATCGCAACCCTCTACCCCGACAACTGTCTCGCCATCCATATCAATATGCTGCCCTGTCTTCCTCCACGCCCTTGGTCGAGCCCCTTCCAATTCGTCAAGGCCATCACGGGTTTCGCCCTCCCCTCAGTAGTTTACAGGAACAACCCTCGTGAACAGGCTTCGATTGCGAGCCTGAAACTCTATGCCGCCGAAGAAGGCGCTTACTTCTTTTTACAATCAACTAAACCCCAGACATTGGGCCATGCCCTGCAGGATTCCCCCGTGGGTCTGCTGTCGTGGTTGACGGAAAAGTATCTCGGTTGGGCGGATTTAGACCCTACTCAACCCGGGACGTGGCCGTTCTCGAAGACTGAGCTGTTGACGCAGATTATGATCTATCATTCGACAGAGACGATTACTTCGTCGACAAGGATTTATTATGAAACTTTTCATAACCGTGACGTGGAGTGGTTGCTTCGTCGTCCTGTCCCTGCGAGTGTTCCTGTTGGTGTTGGTGTCTGGAACAAGGAGCTCTTCATGGTTCCCAAGGCCTGGGCCGAGTAAGTGTCTTTGTCATTCAGGCACCGTCAAAACGTATCCGTGCAATGTGGTTTGCTCGTATGAAATGCCAAGCTAACATGAAGCTAACATTCTCTATCTTGACCCGATCCGTCCATAAAATGTAGTGACTATATGAACATTATCTCGTGGCACGAGTTCCCCAAGGGTGGTCACTTTGCGGCCTTTGAGAGACCTGTCGAGTACGAGAAGGAAGTGACAGACTACTTCACGAGTGAGCAGATTCTGGATGCCTTTACCGCCAAGCGCTACGGCTTCAAGATTTAATAGACGACATCTCCAATGATACCTTGAATGTTACTTATTTTCGCTGAGAAAATAAAAGAAAACACAACCATATCGTACAACTAATTAATTGGTGGTGATGTTGAATGCTGGTTGTTTTTATGTCTATTGTACAATTATGATGAATGTGCTTCAGTGAGCCGAAATGAGAAGAGGGAATGAGAAGGTAGGGGTGACGGGAAAAGGGCCGGATGTTGAAGAAGCCGAAGGGTGTTGCGTTGCTCGATCGCGAGCCGAAAAAGTCGACAAAAAGTTGAAAAGCCGAAAAGACGAGGAAAATGATAGAGTCGAGGCAGCTTTGTCCGCAATTCCTGCTCTTGGTCCAGATCCTGATCCCGATCCTGCATCGCTCGTTGCTCCTGTCTCACCTCCTTGAGGTCCACACAGATTACCCCTCTACTTCTTGCGGTCGGCCTTCCACTTGTATTTAGCAAGCCCATCCTTGTCGACGCCAATCTTCTTCTTGCGACCCTTGAGCATCAGGTTCTTGCGGAGCTTCATCTCGGACTCGAGCTTGGCCATCGTCTCCTCACGTTCCATTCTCGAGGCGAGTTCCGTCAATGCGCGCTCACGCTCCTTAGTTGCCGCCTTGATCTCGGCCTTTTCCAGGTGGGCGACGACCGTGTCCTTCTTAAGCTGTGAGGTTCTAGGCCGGTTGAATTTCCGGTGGACGAGTTCTGGTGCTGTGTCAAAGTGTTTGGCTGCATCGAATGTTTTCACTATGTGAAAGTGGTGGTTAACGAAGAGAGAGGAAAAGGAGAAAAGGTTAGAATATACTCCTTTTGTGTCCAATACAGCAAAATGAACAGGAACTGGTAAAAATATCCTAAGTTGAGTTACCTTCATCCTCAGTATCGACAAAGACGATGTGGTTCTTGGGTTTGATAGCAGCTTTTGAACTACTACCCAACCCACTTCCAAACATGTCCTCATCCTCCTCTTCGGCAAACTCATCATGGACATCATCATCCAAAAGGACCAACCCCTGCTGCATCCGCTCAATCCTCTTCTTTCCAATATCGCGCTGCTGGGTAACGTAGTTAAGATCCTGGGTATTCAACAACTTGAGGAAATCATGCGAGAACTTGTCATTTCTTTCCGCGAGATGAACACCATCCTTGGTCTTGGAGTTGATCATCTTGAAGTAGAATTCGTCAGGGTTGCGGAAGGCGGCCTTTTCACGCATGGCCTTGAGACGGTCCTGTTTGGAGTGGTAGTCGCGTGCACGAGCAACATAGTCCTTTTTCTTTTCGAGGAGACCGTATTTTTGGCGGGCCAGAGGTTGCGAACGCTCCTTGTGGTTGCGCCGGTGGACGGCGTTGCGAAGTGACGACATTGTTGGTTGTTGTTGGTTGTTGGTCGGTTAGTTGTTGGTTGATGAGTGGATGAACCCCGAGTGATGCCAAGCAAGGTACTCTTCAAAAAAAAAAGAAAAAATAAAGACAACAGTGACGGTCTTTTAGAGTGATTAAGGGTATCTTATGGGGCAACGAACTACTTCGCCTGAATGGTAGTGAAGACAGGACAAGGACTGGCCACGGACTGGCCTCCACCACACTCCTACATCAACTCACTGCACACGCACTGACACCACTACGGATAACATGCTGCCAAGTTCAGGGGAGGAGTACTTACGCATGGTCAAGTAAGACCTCATACGAACCCCTTCTCTCTTTCTCATCCTTGAATGCAGGCACATTCACTTCCAACAGTCGAACAAGACGCACATCTAGACCAAAGGATTCACCGTCACCTTTCTCCTACTTTTTTTAAACGTCCTGTTTTAGAGCCCAGGCACGGAAATGCCCCGCGGTGGTCGTGGCCTCAGGTGCAGGGGCACAGAAACACCTGGCCGCCAAGAACACGTCTCGGAAATACAGAACCGACTGGCAGTCCTGCCTCCCTGCGCCCGAAGGGTGTACCCCTACTCCCGAGTGGAAGGATCAGTTCATGAAGGATTTCAATGCGGCCAGAGCGAGACTCAAACAATACAAGCTGTCTCAAGAACGACAAACTAAGCGAGGAGGAGGAGGAGGAGGAGGAGGAGGTAGCGGTGGTGGTGCAAAATCAAGGCAGGACAAGAGTTACGAGCAAGAAGCGAGTGAGAACGATGAGCAACCATATAATATACCCGAGTTAGACAGCCCTCAACCACCGTCCTCGTCCACTCACTCCAAGCCTGCTGCTGCTACTGCTCGCGCAGTGGTCTTACCAAAGATGCACGATGACCAAAAGTGGCGCACGTTGCTGTATGGATCCCCACCATCGTCAACCATCCCAGCCTCGCATGTCGCGTCAACTACCACTATAGTAGCAACGGAGACTGTCGCCCTCTCCACTCCTTCTTCAATTACCTCTGCCACCACTACATCAAAGGCAACAACAACAACGGCATCTACTGTACCAGCGCCAATACCGACGGGAGCAATCCGGCAAGAGGGAATGTCACCTTCACCTCAGTTCCTGATCCGTCTCGATCAGGGCCATTTGATTCAGTTGCTGAAATATCATCTCCGCTGGCTTGCCGAGGATGACCTCCAAGAACAAGAGGTACGGTAACGGTAGTCCACCATTTGACGGAGGATGCTCAAAGGGAACGAAAAGAAAGGAAGGAAGGGAAAAAAGGGAAAGAAAGGAAAGGAAGGAAGAGAAAGATGGAAAACGGCCAAACCAAACCAAAAGGGACTCCGTTAACATGTGTTACATTTCTTATTGCTTGCTATATTATGAATAGGAAAAGTGGCTGTATGCGATGTTTCTGAAGCTGGATGTGCTTGTGGAGTCGGATCAGGTGGCTGTTCTCAGGAATATTGCGAAAAAGTGTGCCCGGATCCGATCGCATTTCCACGTAAGTCGTTTTTGCTCTTTTTTATCGTCTTCTTTCCATCTCTTCTTGCCATGTGCTATACCTTGTATGTAGGTCGTGTGTGTGAAGATATACTTGTGTTTCCTTGCCTTCTGTTTTGTGAGCTTACCCTTATCCAGCCTTGTCTTGCCTTTCTTGGTGGGAAAGCATACGAAAAGGATATCATATACGACACCCACCCTGCCCTTTTATTACTGCCCTCTCGATCATTGAGCTTTTTTTTTCTCTCTCTCTCCTGTCCCTTTGCAATTATGCTTGTGTAATAATGAGATTCTCGGTCATCCCTGCTCCTCCCCTCCTTCCCCTGGCTGCTTCATCCAATACCACCCTTCGTTTGATTCTTATTCATATTTTTTTTTTATTTATTGATTGTTTTATTTCTTCTTGTTTATCAGTCGCGTCATATTTCATTCTCTCGGTTCTATTTTTGTTGCGCGATATGACGGATGTACTCACCTTCATGTTTGTGTTTTTTTCTTTCCTTTCTTTATTAGAGCGACTCTGGAAGCAAGCTTGCAACGGTCAACATGGTCATTACCATTGTAGCCCGACTCTTTGGACAGGAGGACCTCGAATAAAAATAAAGCCCTTTTTTCAACTCTCTCTGAAAAGAAGTGCGAAACCAAACCAATGTTCTCTTTTTGTACTTTCTTAGACCGATGGGAAAGAAGGGCCGAGGGAGACTAGGGCCGATGATGGCGATGATGTTTACATGCATAAAGAGAGCTGTTGATTTTTTTTACCTTTCTTTTTGTGTATACCCCCAAATTGGCAGAAGTAAAGTACCTCTTTTGCTTTTCTCTCTTCTCTTTTGTGCAAGAAGGAGGAACTGATATGAAAAAAGGGGTGGAAATATCCAGGGTGCATAAGATCAACTTAGCAACCAAAAAAAAAAATAAAAAAAACCGGGGTCAACAGTCAGAGCTCGGCCAGCGGAAGGTTTTCTTCGAAAGAGAACGTACGAGAGACGAAAGAAAAAAATATATTAGGGTAAGGCAAGGAGCAAGGCAAAGCTCGTCATCGATTGTTGCTTCTTTCAGTTCATTTTTCGACCCGTATTTTCTTCTCTTTTATTTTCTTCCCAGCCAACCAGACGACGGAGGCTGACAAAAACGAATCACGAAGGAAGGAAAGAGTACCCAGGCCAACCACGTTTAATGTTCACACAAGTATTTGTTGATTTTTGTTTGGGTTGTGGCGGATTCCTCTTTACTGTGTATGCCTTTTTTTCCCAGCGAGAGGGGAGAGGGTGTTGTAGGAATAGAGAAGGCCGATGCGCGATTACTTTTCATTGACTGGGAAAAGGAGCGAGGGAAAAGGAGATAGGTCAGAGGATTGTCAGGGACACGACAACTGATGGAAGGAAGGCCTACCCTTGCTGATCTCTTGAGCGAGTTCGATTGGTGAGGGTCTTGGTGATTGTCGTACATAGGCGATAGACGAGGGGTGACATCAACGACTTAATATTGATCTTCTGTAGAAGGAGATGCCTTGGTTTGTGTTAACTTCTCTTACTTCTTCCGTGCCGAGTCTCCAATGACCCTCCTCGGGAGTCAGAAAGCGGATATCCTATGTAGGACATGGTCCGGGGAATGGAGAGGGAGAGGTTACGTGAGCATTGGATTGGGATTAAGCATAGAAAGAAAGAAAGGAAGAAAGAAAGAAAGGTGTAATGGCAATGGTCCATATGCACCAAGCCTATTGTCTGTCTGCACATGGAGTATTATATGTGGGAGTGTGTAGCGTGGATGTGCATTATTACTGTACAGTACGATCGATGCACAAAAATAATGTCGATGTCCTCTCATTAGTAGTAGTCCATAAGCCATTTCCCATTTCGAATCGTTTTCCCGCCCTCTCGTCTGTCTTTATTTTTTTCCCTCGTTTTTTTATTTTTCTTTTCATTCATTTATTCATTCGTTCATCGATTCAATTCATTTCCTCACTGTTCCCCTTTCCTTCTCTTCTCCAGAGACCAAAGTTCCCTCGAAAAAAACAAAAAACAAAAAACAAAAAAAAAAAAACATACATACAGGCAAACCCATTTTTATCTTTTCCCCTTCCCTTCCCTTCACTTCCCTTCCCTTCCCTCTCTCTCACTTGTGTTCCTGCCTTTCTTCTTGTTTCCCAGCCGTCTTTTCCAGCCAAAGAATCATCGACACAGTCCATTAGTCTTGTCCACCACTTCCTTCTCTTTCTTCCCCTCTTCATTTTATCACTCGCTCTCGCTCTTTTTCCTCACTCTTACTTTTCCTCAACTATCCTTCCCCTTCTTCCCATCACTCCCCATTCGACACCGCACTCTTCTTCCTTCCTTCCTTGTTCTTCTTTCTGCTCATTCCACTCTCACTAGCACTCTTACTCTCGCTTTCATCGCGCACATACTCTCCACGCTCATCTCTCTTCTCCCCGCCTTCTCTTCTTTCATCTCTCATCAACCATTACCCATTCAACAACTTCGTATATATATATAACTCACAGCCACCTCGTTCACCTCCTCACCTAAGTGTCAGATACAATACATAACAAACAACAACCATCCAACAACCCTGTCCGTCCATTGTCTCCTTTTTACCTTTATTAACATCTTGCTGCAACTCCCCCTCCCCTTCCCCCCCCCCGGGTCCGTCCGTGTCTCTGTGCGCCCCTGTCCCTCTCTCTCTCCCCTTCTCCTTCTCTTTGTTCTTATTCTCTGTCTCCCTTATCGCCATCAACAACAACATTAATAACAACGACAACTATCAAACAACTCAATTATCCATCGATACGTCTGCCTCCCTCCTTCAATTGCCTTCCAGGAACACGGACAAGCGCGGGGTAGTCGACGGCGACAGTGTAATTGCCTTATCCTAATTACAACAATCCAGTAGCCCCTCCTTCTCAGCTCCTTCACTTTCGCTTGCCAGGTCGTCGACTGCAAACAGTGTGTACTAGTGGACATACCCTCAGTCCTCTAGCAGACACTCAGACTTTCAATTGACAGCCTCCCCACAAGCGATCGAAAAAAAAATCAGGGCAATTGACAGACAACCATGGCTGCGATCGCCCGCCGGACCTCAAAGACCAAAAGTAGGCATGGCAACAAGCCTATACCTCCGGAATTGGTTCTCCAAGAGACCACTCCTCAACAATCCCAGACACTCTCCAGCAACTCGTCCTCAAGTATAAATAGTCAACCTCCACAACAAGTATCACATCAACATCAACAACAGCAACATGGAGCATTTCAGGGACAGGGACAACAAAGACAGCCATTGACCCTCAGCGATCCCCACAGCGGGGTAGGAGGATTAGGAGTAGGAGTAGGAGGAGGAGGAGGTGTAACCCAGTTTCAGACCTATACCGCCCAATATCCATCCTATCGCCCCTACACACCAACGACTCCCACAACACCTACCGCCCTTCACCCCATCGCTATCCCTATGACCCCGACAGCAGGCACAGGATTGTCTATCTCGCCCCGATCAGAACACTCTGCATCATTTCCAAGTCTGCCTAAACCGGCCAGCACGGCAGGAGGACTCTTTCCATACGGCAAGGGTGGCCACCGCGGCAGCATTACCCGCCGCATGCCGAGTAACGAGCTCTCGTTGTACGATCCATACCGCTCGCGTCAGCCGGGCATGTCCGCCAACAGGGTGAAGAATGGTAAGCAAGAAAAAAAAGAAACACGACACAATAGCCCAGATGATTGAAGGACCCTGGGTGGTGGTACAGTACAACCAGGAAACCCCATCTCCCATGTCCCATGAGGTCCAGTAACATTTGGCGGGATAGGAGTTTTCCACGCGTTCTTTTTTTTTTGTTTTGTCATGGGAAGTATACACATTCCGATGAGTCCACAGTTGTTCTTCTTTCTGCTCAATCAGCCGGCTCCTTCTTCCTCCCCCGATATCTTTGTCTTGATCCTTTTGCAACAAGAAAGCTATGATCATAGTCATTATTATCATCAACGATGACGATGTCCGATTTTCCACACCCTACTGCCACTTGACGATCTCTCTCACTCTCCTATTACGTTCTATATCCACTCAACATTACTTTTGTGCGCGCTCTTGTTTACAAGAGAGAAAAGAGAGTGGCCAATATTGTTATTTATTCTTGGATGACCTGCGATAACAGGATAGGGTTGGACGATACAGATCGGATTGGATAGTGGGACAACAATAGTTGCAAAATTGAAGATTCATACAAACAAAACAAAACAAAAAAATGTTTTTTTCTAGAGACGGTATTGTGTGTGTGAGAGAGACGCAGAATGAGAGAATGGTGCGGGTAACCACAAAATCCTGAGTGAATAGAAAAAATAACGAGGAGGTGGAGGGAGAACCCAGATGCTTATTATGACATTTTCAAGGAGAAAGGGCTTTTTGGAGACTTTTTTTTTTTTTTTTTTTTTTGGTCTATGTACGATCGGTTGACACATTCCGACTTTTGTGCTTCGCTTCAAGACATGATGTGAACTCCAGACTACCCTCTGTCGTACATACATATGCATACATATACATATACGTGCAGCACTTGCCACACCCTCAATAGTTCCAAACGACTATTGTCTCCCTTTATCTCAAAGCCTTGTTTTGTTTTTCTTTCTGTTTTTTTTCTCTTTGGCATTTATGTCCTTTCTCAATCACCAAGGGGCGGGAGTGGCATGTTTGCGAGCCCTTTTTAAAAGGAGGTTGTGACCAAAATAAAATAGGCAAAAAGGAGTGTGGAGTGTGTTTAGTCAGTTCGCATGCTGAGCTGATGTTCTAGCATGATGAGAGCACAAGAGGGACCAAAGGGATGGGCGAGGCGAAAAATACAAACGGGACGACCAGACCGAGCGAGGTTGCGGATAATCATTTGAGAACAATTGTGAAGGAACAAAGGCAAGCAAAAAAAAAAAAAAAAAAAAAAAAAAAAGAGCTTCACCCATCTCTTCGCGACCACCATGCGCGCCTAGACCCCTATTGCGCTTGACAAAGATCAAAACTGATATGGCTGCTACTCCTTTCATTGAATGCCCCTATGAATAGAATATCAAGCCCAGTCCCCAAAGCGTGATAGTCCAGCAACCTTTCCCCAGCCGTACTACAGCGGACATGGATCAAACGAGGAACTACACAACCTGCACCTCCAACTGCTGGACGGAAGTGGCTTGACGGATGAACAGGCTTTTGCGATGATGCACCCTCCACCATCCATCGGCCAGCGGGAAGATCAATACCGTCCCTCGCCAACACTCGTCGCCAGCCAAACATTGGCTGCATCTTACACCGGACGGCCCGAGTCGCCTTTCCAGCTATATCTACCTTACCAGCCCTACAGCAATCAGCAACAGCTGCCTTCGCCTACTATTGCAGACACGTACAGATCAAGCGGATCAATGTCATCACCGGGTCTGGGGCCGTATTTCAGCCATTACGGCGTTCACGAGGAGCGGTCGGAATACAAGGTGGATCCGTATAGGTCGGCCTATTCTCAGTCAACCAGCAATAACCACACCAACAACAATAACAACAGCGCGGCAGCAGCGGCCAGTCTCCATTCGCCCTATTTAGGCTCAGGTGGCGGCTCACCCAACATGCACGAGGACTTTTCATCCTCGTTCGAGTCACGCCTTTCTGGCCTCAGCAGTCAACCCAACAGCAGTAACAGTCTACGATACCCGATGCGCGACCTGGCGGGCCAGGACTCGCATCAAGCCCTCTCAGCCTCTTACTATGAACATGGACGCAACCAGCTACAACAACAATCCAAGAAGGTGACCGCAACTGCAGCATATAGCCAAAACGGCGCCATGCAATCGGACCCGGATCTCCCAACGGCGGGCGCCAGTCCCTCAGGCAAACACACTCGCCAGTCGACGAACCAACATCCATCCCAGCCTTCAAAGACGGATTCTTCAGGAACCAAGAAGGCAAAGACGGTGGAGGAGGATGAGGATGACGAAATCCTTCAGAAGCTCGGCGTCCTGTCTACTGGAAGCAGTGCTTCGAGGAGCGGCGGCACCAAGAGCGGTCTGACCCAATCCAGCGGCCGGTCTCGCAGGAAGGGTCAATGGACCTCAGACTCTGAGGAGGAAGGGCGGGCAAAGGCAGGAGGTGCACGGAAACGCAAAAGAGGGTCAGGTAGACAGAGGAGAGATGTCCAAGGGCGATGCTGCTGCTGTACGACACGGGTTTGTATCATCATCACATTGTCGTTCTTGCTCTGCCTTGGCCTCACTCTGTTCTTCGTCGTTCCACGGACGCCAATTTTCACGTATGAGTCGGTCATGTCGGGCGGACCCGTGCTTACCTCCAAGGATGGAATCGAGGAACCCTTTCACATCCAACTCTTAGTCGACAGCACGGCCAACTATCTACCCATCCGTCTAAATAGCCTTGACCTGAAAGTATGTTGCAGATCGGATATTTCACCAACATGTTGTGCGAATGGATGATATATATAGTAGGTTATAACTAACAGCTGCTGGTATAAATTGCCACCAATGTCATTAGATTTGGCTCGAGACAGAGGACATCAAAATCGCAGACAACGTAAACCTGCCGTCTGCATTCGTGATCCAGCCTCGCGTCGAGGAGGTGGTCTCGATCCCGATGAAGCTCCAATACCGAGCCACGACGAAGGGCAACGCTGTCGATGAAATCCTCGACGACTTAATCGAGGCCTGTACGCCAACTTTACCAACGTCAAGGTCCAGGTCGCCTAGATTGCCCAACAACCAGCCTCTTGGCTTCGATGTTGTTGTGGGCGGGAAGCTCAACGTCTGGGGACTTTCTTGGGTCTGGAAGCCCGAGTTTTCCTTCAGCGTCGAGAATATACCTTGCCCGGTCAATGCGGCTAATCAGCCCCTGGGCAACCCTTCATCGTCGTCTGGGGTGTTCACAATCCCCCCTGCGACCATCTTTGTTGCGGGCGTTACTGCGGTAGTGCCATCAATGACTTTAGATCCATCGCAATCTACTACTACTACTCATGCATCTGTGGTTGCTGGAAAGACGACTAGTGCAGCATCTTTCCCTTCACCCACCACCACCATCTAGATCTTGCATGTCACTTTTTTTTTTTTTTTTTTTTTTTTTTTTTTGACTTTTGCCTTTCAGTTTAAGCTGTTCCTTTCTCCTTCTGCTCTTTTTACTCACTGTTTCTGTATTCGCATCTTTTTATATAGCCTGTCATTTTTTACTTCTGTTCTTTGCCTTTTTTTTTTTTTTTTTTTACTTTGCACTTGGGTCTTTCTCTACCTCCGTTTTTTATTTCTACTTTGTTTTTTTCTCTTTTCTTGCAGCAACCATACTCCCATTGTACATATTAATCTCATCTCATTAAAAACCTCAAGGAGCGGCCCCAGTTTTTCTTTTGTTCTTCTGCTACTTGGTACATGTTTTCGCATTGTCACAAAAAGCGTTTGTTCATCTGCGGTTGTTTTGTTTACTTGGGCGTATGAAGTATTTAAAGTGATTAGGGTATCAAAAAGACATGCAAATGCATGCATGTATGCATGTTGTTTTTGGTAGGAGATAGAGTGAGGGTGATGGAGCAGGGATGAAATGCTAAAGAGTAAAGATGAAAGATGCTAGTGTGACTACATGCTGTTGTGAGGGGAGGGGTATGGATTCATCGTATTGCGGGCCCGTTCCTGTGACGGAATATCGTTGCCTCCTTCCATCCCACCCTCATCCAGTTCTTGCTTCTCCCTACCATTGTCCATATCATCGTCGTCGCAATGGTGTTGAGTGCGGATCTCGTCGTCTGGCATCTCGTCGATATAAATCGTCACCATATCCGATTTTCCATCCCCAATCGGTGACAACCCACCACTTCCCCCACTACCGTCCTTCTCGTCGCATCCATTGAGTCCTCCGGCTCCTATACGTGTATTGGCGGTGGTTGCGGTCATACTTCGCGTTATGATGATTCTGTGCGCTGGGTTCTCCCTCCCACCTGCTGCTACTGCTGCTACAGTCCCAGTGCCGGCAGAGATGTTGGGATGTGACGAACCCGGTGGTGAAGAGATACTATTCCGTCCAGCCTTTGATTCTTCCGCTCCCCCAGCGGCCGCCTCCTCCTCTCTCTGTTTCTTCTTCTCCTCGGCACGCTTGTTCTTATGCGAAATATAATACATGGCCACGACTCCCAACAAAAAAAGTGCGCCGACACAAAAGCCCAAGACTACCAAAATAGTTTGGATGGTCGAGTTGACTTCTATCTGACCGATGTGGTCTCCTCCCCCGCCTTCTCCTCCTCCACCGTTTTTGTTGGCTGTGTGGGTTGAGGGCGAAGACGGGGAGGGAGAGTCGTAGGGGAGGTCGCCGCTGTCGATGAAGCTGGAGAGAGGGGAGTCGTCGGGGAAGATTGTGCCGGGGATAATGGAGTTGATTTCTGAGGCTGAAGGTGTGTTGTTGGGGGTTGAGGAGGAGGAACTGGTGAAGGCTTGTGCAGTTGCCATTTTGTTGTAGGTGTATTTAGGGTGAAGGAGGTAACAGTAGGGGAGAGGGTGGAATGAATAAGCTTATATCGTGGTTGGGGGTGGGGAGAGAGGAGTTGGGAGATACGTTTTGTTTGAATAGACAGGGATTGTAAGCAGCATAGGCTATGGATGAAATGACATAGGGGAAAGAATGAGGACTAGAGGACAAAGAGTAAACGAGGCCAAAATTGATATAAAAAGAATAATAAAAACCAAGACGATGAAAAGTGTAAAGAACAACTGCCAATGCAAAACAGAATGATAACAAAAAAAAGGGGGGGTGTCCAGCTTGTTCAGAAAAAGGAAAACAAGAGAGCAAAGAACAAAAGATAAAAGAAAAAAAGGGGAACGAACCATGCCATAGGAAGGGAGAGGACTATTGGCTAAGTCTTTATCAAAAACGTGAATGAATCGAACGATTGCCGTCGTTGATGAGCGAATAAGGGCAAAGAAGGAAGAAAAAAAAAAAAACTAGGAAAAAAAATTAAAGGTGGAGAGAGGGGTTTGAAGGGGTCACTCAATTGTTGGTGCACATGGATGTGTATGTGGTGTGCATGCGTTGTTTGTTCTCGTATAATGTATATGTGCATGTGTGGCAATATAACACAGAAGCACCCAGATACAATTATCGCCAAGCAGCCGAAATGGGGACCCAGTTTGTGATGCAAAAACCCATCCACCCGTACTCCAAGATGGATAGGCGAGCAAAACGAGAACCACAAAGAAAGCACCCATCGCAAGATAATCAGCCCCATGCTATTGTTTGTTTATTGCAAGGCATGGCTATCGATTTTGTCGTGGAGATGAGTGTGGCTACAGGTCTAATGTAGTCATTTATTTTGTAGGATGTCGTAGAAAAGGGGGTGAAAAAATGATGAAAGGATATGGTGTTTTTCTTAACTGCAGTTGAGAGGGGGTGTTCAAGGGGACGGGAATGGAAGAAAATATTAACGGTCAGTCTGTCCGTCATGGGCCTCCAAGGGGAGATGAGAGTGGAAGAGGGAGAGAGAGATGAAAGGAGTAAGAGAAAGAGAGGAGAGAGACAATGCATGAGGTGGAAGGCTAAGAAATAAAAACAAGCAAGTCAGCTGGATCTTCGTCTCATCTCTTCTTTTAGTCCAGTTGTCGCAACTGAACAGTGGAGCCTGCCCCATCTCGTTAGCTCCATATCCTCCTCCTCTGCCCTTGTATCTGGCATAGTGAGGGAGACCGTCCATAGTCTTGGACATGGGACAGAAAGGGATGGAGATTAGCCGGGAGTGAATGCATTTCCAGCAATAAAAATACATCTGTGATAATAGTACCTACACGCACTCACCGATTGATGAATGTTTGAAACTGAAGACGCGTATATTGAAAAGTCATGCCCAATCAGAATTGACCCAGCTGGTGGGTAAAGTGAGGCGTCAGCCAACAACCCCTCGTTTTTGTGCACAGAGTCGAACATTTCTCATGCAATTAGGAGGCACACATACACACACGATGGACAGGCAAAAGCACGGACGGACAGGGCAGGCGGATGGACGGAGTGCACAACCATCAAACAGTACACGAGCATGACAGAAGGGGAGAATGGGGAGAAAGGGGAGAGAGACAGACAGAGACAAAGAGAGGGAGAGAGAGAGAAATAGCGTGTGTGCGTATGTGGCGTGTGGCAGACAGAAAAAACGGAGGCTCGTTACTCTTTTGTAAGTTCTTCTCCGATACCCTAGTATTGCTCCCTGTCTGCCCTCTGTAGTTGCTCATGCAGGGTCCAAGAGAACAGGGCACAAACAATACACACCACTCTTTTCATTCTCTCTGTCTGTCTGTCCTTCCCTATTTCGCATACGCAAATAACTGAAAAACGAAAACATCAAGGCCACGTTTTTTCTTGTGGGTATGAGAGCAATAAGAATCAAACTGAGATGAACAAGCTTACAATGGTGATAGCGGGCGAGAAAAATAAAAAAAAGAATGACAGGTGATTGGTCGAGTGTCAATTACATGTATTTATCTGCCAATTCGTGTTCGGTCAATTAGAGCAATAATACATTCTGCTTGCTCATTCTTACGTCGCTTGTTGGGTTTTTCATGTCTCTTCACAACGTGGAGATGAGTGCTCGATCTTCTTATTCGTTCGTCGCTTTCTTATCAGCGTGCATGCTGTTGCCATCATTGATTGACGGGACTGTGTTCAAGGAAAGACTTTCGCCTGCGTAATTCGTTCATTCGCAACAACAGCCTCTATTTACCCATCGATAAGGTGGAATCAAGCGACAGCAACGTATATCAATCACTACTGGATGGTACTGACAATTGCTATAGCTATTCGCTTTCTACTTGACGCAACCCAAGCTCTTGGTACACATTCAGTTGGGGAGACTCATTAGCACAGGTGTTTTGCCGTCGTCGTTAGTTTCTCTTCTTTGAAAGGTGTGTCATGTCGATTTGACGCTTTTTTCCTTGGACATGACGGGAGGTGGGAGCAAAACAGTGTGTGTACACATGTGCGTGGAAGTAGCCCATAGGGAGAACAAGTGTGTCTGCCACCCCTGAGTCGAATCTCAATTTGGGAAACTGTTGTTTAACAAAGAGAAGGGAGTTGGGAAGAGAAAAGAAAAGAAGATGCAGGCTTTCATCCTCTCACTCCTCATCCCTTTCAATTCAATGTGTCCCCCCCTCCCCCCCTTTTTTTTCTTTCCTTTATCATTTTCTTTGTCCCCTTTACTTCTTCCCGTTCACCTTTGTCCCGCCTCTTTCTTGTTTTTACCTTTTCATAGCCTCTCCCTTTTCCATAGCTCACCCCTTGTTTTTTTTTTTTTTTTTTTTTTTTACTTTGCCTGTCACTTGCAACACTTTCCGTCGTTTGTTTGCATTGGGGTATATTTTTCAGTCAGTCGCGGGTGCCTTAGAAAACAAGGAACTAACCAGGTTGAGATGCGATATGAAGCATGGGGATTAACCTCTTTTTTTTTACCCATTTCTCTTGGTGGACATTTGGGCTAATTGGACCAAAGGATGGCGCAGGTCCCGGAGTAAAATAAGAAACAAACAAGAGAAGGCGCGTATCATCCTTGCGAGATTGAGAGTGGGGCACCATGAGTTACCGGAAGCTGTTTTGTTTCCACTCTTCTTTTTTTTTTTTTTTTTTTTAAGGTTCTCGTCCTCCTTTCTTTTTGCTTGACTTTTTTACTCCTCAGTATTTATGAGCAATATAAAGAGTAAGTATTGAAAAAGAATTCATTGAGAATTGGCAAGGGGGTGCAAGTGAACAAAAGGAAGAAAAAAAGAAACAACTTGGGCAACGAAGAAGAAAAGGCGACGTTCAACATTCGTACATTCATATCCTGCCAAAAGACTTAATCTGCCTTTTTTCGCTTCCTCTCTTCTCTTTCACTTGCGCGTTTGATTTCCTCGTCTTCTCCACCCCCCTTCATCCTTTTTCTCCTCCTCATTCTGCTCTCCTTCCGCTCCACCCTTTCCTTGCCCCTTCTCCTCGCTATACACACATATCGTTTTATTTCTTTGCGTTTCTAGTTGCTTACCTGCCTTTTTTCTTCTTGTCCCTTTTCCCTTCCCTTCCCTTCCCGTTCCATTCCATTCCCTTACTTGTGTCCCTCTTTTTCGTTCATTGCTCTTTTACTCGCTCTCGCTATCTCTCTGCCTTCTCTCTCTTTCCCTTATTTCTTCTCTCTCTCTCTGTCTGTCTGTTCTCTCTCTCTCTTCCTTCCCTTCCTCTTCTCCGACATACCCTCTCTCTCTCCGTCTGTTTCGCCTTCCCTGTCTGTTGGACCTTGTCTGTTATTGGGACCGATTGACTAGCGCGCTGTATGTCCAAAAGCGTTTTTTTTGTACCTGTGCTCTCTTCCCCCTCCTCCTCCTTCCCTCCTTCCTTCGCCCTCAATACATCCACACATCCACACACGCACACATACACAGACAGCATACACACACACGCGCGCACCCTCGTTGATGCGTGGCGTTAAATTATATTCACAATCCCTGGCTTTGCCAGCCAACATCATCGCAATACAACAAACAACCCAAAAAAAACTCTCCGAACCAACAAACAAATTTACAAGTTGTACCTTCTCTACACAGCACAACGACACAAGCAGACAACAGCAATGGCCATGCACTATTACATCTTTTTACACACATTCGTCTTCTCCGCTCATCTATCCTGATTGTGTCGTACGTTTCTGTCAATTCATTCAGCCTCTCAGTCTTTATCTTGGGTCCTTCTCTCCCTTTCATTTTCTTGTTGCTTCCTCATTCATCAATCGCCTCCTCATGTTGTTCTTGTTGTTCTCTGGAATCCATTGTGGTTGCACGACGAACTGTACAGCATCTAACGCGTGAGCAATTCGGTTCACGTCATCATGAATGAAAGGCCTTGTACTTTTGCGTGGTGACATGGAACGATCGACAGGATCTTCAGAATGCAACTTTGAAACAACAGAGCGGGTGCGGGTGTGAAGAGAGGCCATGTCATCAGGCGGTAAGGCGCGGAAAAATTCTGCACATAAGGGTATGGACGATGTTTGTGCTTACATGACACGCCAAATACTCGGTTACAGTCATACTCTCCAACCAAAAGGATGGAGAAGCAGAGCATTCGAAGAGGAGAGAGGGTACTAATTATAGGCATCTTAACACAAACAAGAAAAAAAGTCTTCTATCCCTCTTTCTTCCTCCCTTTTGCTATCCTCACAACTTCATGGTCGTCCAAACCATCATTGTTCTTTTTCTCGTGGCATAATTGGAGCGAGCAATAGTTTTTACGATTTGATTTTGTGGATGGAAAGTCACACGGCTGTTACACATGTTCTAATTGTTACATGATTTTTGCAACTGTGTCTGGCGCAGCCGTCGTAATGCGAGTTGGATTTGTCTCGCTTATTCCAATTCATCATACTATTTCCGCTACTTCAGGAGGTACTCTAACACGCATCTCTTCGTTCTCTCTTTTTCTGCTATCCAGGTACCAACTTGATACAAATACACAGACCCTATCTCGCTTTAACCTTTTATCCGCGCTAGGAAAAGGTAAGAACTCCATTAAAAAATCATGGTGCCTTCTTAAATCTCCTCAAAAAAAGGAAAAAAAAACGCGTCTGAACGCGTTTTCCCCTTCTCGAGCTTAAATTTTTCCACATCTATCACACTTTGTCAATTGAACACAACCCAAAAAGAATAACAAACATGCACCAAAGGAAAAAAAGCACCATGTACTGTACCCCCCTACCATGACCCCCACCCCCCTGTTTGTCATTGTGCACAAGTTTTGGTACGACAAACATCTTATTAGCGTGACATCTAGAAAGGGGTGCGAGCAAAAAAAAAAAAAAAAAAAAAAAAAAAAAAAAGATGGAACAGAGGCATTGGAGCGCATGTAAAGAAGTAAAAAAAGAAAATAGCGGCCAATTGGAAAAGAACAATCATCAGACAATACTCTATCAGCCGCGCATTGATCTTTTTTCTTCTTTCTTCTTTCTTCTTCGCTGCACATGTACATTTTTTTTGCGTTCTGGATTCAATTGAAGGGTTGATGGAGTGAGGGAGAAGAGGGAGAAAAAGTGCGGTGGCAAGTCGAATATCGGAAGATCTCTTGTATTCCCGCACCATTTCATTTATTTTTTCACTCCTTGAAACACCACATGAGAGTTGAGAAAGTACAAGGGAAAAAAAGTTGGGCTTTCATTGTCCAGAACTGGGGTAAGATTGAGTTTGTGTGTTGATGGTTGGCGGTAGGCGAGATAAAAGAGTGAGGAGAGAGAGAGGGATATGTGTGGAGGGATTGGGTTGGGGGTTGGGGTTGGCAGTGGATCCCTTTGTACGCCTTGTACCTTTGCATTCAACTTGACTGAAGAGATGGAAGTTATATGAAGAAGAGATTAAGCCAATATTGGCGATAGACGAATGCGGCTGAGCGATCCGTTTTGTTGGAGCGAGTCCATGTGCGCATTGGAACGTCGTCGGTCGAGGGCTTTAGGTAAAAGAGAGAAAGAAACATGAAGAAGGAGTAAGAGGGAGTAATAATTTGATGATGGGGATTACGAAATGAGAAGCCATCTGCGCGCGCGTGTGTGTGTGTGCGTTTATGCCAAGCGTTGGAAAAATAAAGAAACAAGGAAAAAGAAAAGAGAAGAATGACCGGGTGGTACTCTTTGGCGGTAGTAACAGGATCAAAGAAAGAAAAGCGCACTGTAGTTGTGTACCATTTTCATTGATCCCTCGACTGTGCTTGTGTGTCCCTCTTACCCCCCTATGCTGCTGTTTGTGTCTCCTCCCACTCCCGACGCACCTCTACAGACTCTTCTGTTCATTTTCTTTCTTGTTTTTCTTCCCTTGTCTCGTTTTCCTCGTTCCTTGTCTTTTTGTTCCTCGTTCATGAACAATGCCAGCCAATTCAATTTTCCATTGATAAGTACTTTTGCGCCTCGCGTCTCTCTCTAATACCTTTTCATTATTCCTTTTTCACTCTCTACTTCATTTTTTTCACCGCTCCCGAATGCTTTTATTACCTCTACTCCTATTCCTTATTATCCATACTATCCATCCCTTCCTCTCCGTCTCACTTCCCGTATCCCCTTTTCACATACCCCTGTCATCATCACTTCGTCTGCCTGCTTCTCGACTCTCCTCCATAAGACAGTAGATTATCCTTCTTTCTCCTTTAGCCACTGTTCCAGCCTGAGAAAGCTCTTCAGGCAAACCCTCTTCAAACAAGCATATGGCAAATCCCTCTTCCCATTTTGAGTCGGATCCATCGTCCTTCATGGCAGGCCAGAACACTACCGCTACTTCAACCACTCCAGGAGGACACTCTTCTTACGGCAACTACGGATCGCTTTACGGCGCCATGAACTCGAGCATGAACTTTGGAGGCCCTTATCAACAAGCTGCAGGCCCCTCCACACACCCAGTCCTCCCACCACTTCATTCTAACTCTTATGTTAACGCTCCAGGCAACAGCGGCGGTGGCAACGGTGGAGGTGGTCCCTTATCGTCATCATCTTCGGGAGGGGGAGATCTCGGATCACCGATGGCTCCCTCCAACTCTGCGGGGGCCTCCCACGGCGGCGGACCACATGGACATGGAGGGCACCATGGTGGACATGGAAATGGCGGACACAACTCTAGTAATAACGGCGGCGGTAACAGTGCGGGTGCCGTGGGTACACCAACGGGAGCACAGACGTCGAACCCTTTGGATGACCCTTCGCGACGCAGTCTGGATGACCCGGATAGTCGGCGGTCAGGGCAATTACCACACCCGCAACAAATCTTGGATGATGCCCTTCAAAAAGGCGGTGGAGGAGGAGGTGGTGGAGGGAATCAACCGTATCAAAATCATCCACACTCGCCTCATCTCCAAGGACACCAGTCTGCGCCATTACAGCATCCTCAGACTCCTCAGCAGCAGCAACTCCAGAAACAACAGCAGCAGCAACAGTTGCAACGACAGGTCCATACTTCACACTTGCCATCAACAGCTCCTTCACCTTATCAGAACGTTCTATCTCACCACACTACGCCACAGCAGCAGCAACAACAACAGTCACTACCCCAACTGATGCACTCTCAGTCGAACGGGAACTTGTACGCTCAGCAACAGCAGCAGCAACAATTGCAACAGCAGCAGCAGCGATACATGGATCCCATTATGGGTCGATCTCGCTCTGGAGAATACCCCTGGCCAACACAGCAGAATGCCATGATGCCTAACAACAATAACAACAACAACCCTGGGTCTGCAGGAGGCGGTGGTATCCCCAATGGCGGTGGACCTATTCGACACACAGTTGGCGCCCAGCAAAGCCGAGCTGTTGGAAATAAGCGGAGTCGAGACTTTGGCGCCATGGACCCTTCTGGTGGCAATGGTGGAAATATTGGCGGTCTGGCTGGTATGGGTGGCATGGGTATGAACGCCTCGATGGGAGGAATGGCCGGACTGCCCGGGATGAACCCCATGGGAGGTAATGGTGGCGGCGGTGGAAACGATAATCGTATTGGATGGGGAGGCATGGTTGGCGCCGGAGCCAACCCCTATGATAATCATCACTATGCACAACAACAGCAACAGGTTCATTCGCACGGACTGCAGCAACAACAATTTAATCATCTCCAGCAACAACAGCAACAACAACGCATGGGAGGCCCTCATGGAGGAAGGATGGTCGGCGGACCCATGGGTGGTGGGCCCATGGCTGGAATGGCGGGTATGGCAGGTATGGCCGGGATGGCAGGCATGGGCATGGGCGGCATGGGCGGCATGGGTGGCTTTGGAGGGATGGGCGGTATTGGAGGTATGCCTGGGGGTGGACCTGGATTGCATGGTAATTTAGGACCCATGTCCAAGAAGAAGATCAAGAAGGCGGCTGCCCCTATCATCAAGGACAAGAATTGCCCCAAGCGTCCACGGAACTCGTACATCTTTTTCACGCTCATGAAGAGGTAAAGCCATTTTTTTTCTTTTGTTCTCGACCTTGTTATATTACTTCCTCTCTATTCACAGACGTACCCTAACGCGTCATTTTCATCTTTTTTGTCTTCGGCATTCTCTTCACTCTCAGGGATGATATCAAGAAAAAGCATCCGGGATTCAAGCCGACAGAGATCACAAAGATGCTTGGTGAGGAATGGCAAAAGCTGTCCGAGACCGAGAAGGAGTCATACGGATCCATGGCCGAGGACGACAAGAAGCGCTACCAGACAGAAATGGAAGAGTACGATTCCTCCAACACGGGCGGCCCTATGCCTGGAAGTGGCGGTAACAGTGGTGGTGGGCATGGAATGATGGAGAATATGGGTTGGTAGTTGTTGTAGTGCAGTTTAATAGAGAGCGAAACAGAGATGCAAGTATGAAAAAATGAAACAAATGCAAAACAAATATTAAAATGGGAAATGTCACTCGTAACTCGGTTATCGTTGTAGTTAGAAGTAGCTGTTCGGTGCACATGGCCTGAAGATCGCGAGCAAGATGCCCGCCAAAAAAAAAAAAAAAAAAAAAAAAAGCTCGTTTCCAGGACGTCGCCCAGAGATTGAGTAGCTAAACGACCGTCCATTCTCCATTCCTACGGTACCTATTCGAGCAGAAACTAACAGAAGAGCAAATGACTACTTACTTCATTACCTAAACATATACTTTGACTGACGTCGACTTGCCTTTTTTTTTTTTTTTTTTTTTTTTTTTTTTTATTTCTGATCGCGAATACATTGCTGAAACGATAATGGATTTTGCCACCAAAAAAATAAATTCGGATGTTGATTATTATTGTCTTCTATTCAAAAAATTGCCAGAAAATTTAAACGTTTGACATCACATCTCTTTTCTGTTTCCATCAACTAACGATCGCGCTCATTCTCTACACAAACACCCATTCAAAACTCGCCATGGAATCATCAACACGGAAGACACTCCTGGCTGTCAGCACACTGACGGAGACTGTCCAGACACTGACGTCGACAGTCAAACGAACAAAAGCCAAAAACCAAGAACTGAAGGACACAATCGCACTAATAGAAGCTGAGAACCAACAACTGAAGGAGACAGTCGCACGAACAGAGGCCCAAAACCAACAACTAGAGGAGACAATCGCCCGAACAGAGACTAAAAACCATCAACTGACGGAGGCAATCGCACGAACAGAGGCCAAAAACCATCGAATGACGGAGACAATCGCACGTAAAGAGGCCAAAAACCACCAGCTGAAGGAAACAGTCGCGCGAACAGAGGCCAAAAACCATCAAATGACGGAGACAATCGCACGAACAGAAGCCAAAAACCAACAACTGAAGGAAACAGTCGCACGGACAGAGGCTAAAAATCAACAACTCATGGAGAGAGTCCGCCACTTGGATAACATTGTCGAAGAGCAGGCACAGCGTATTGCCAATCTTAAAGCTCATCCAGTCCTCCAACCACATTCAACTGCTCCCCAAGTCTCGCCTGATAATAATGAAGGAGAGGATGACAGGGTGAAGAAGAAGGAGGAGGAGTTTGATGGGTCACTGGGATGGGTAGAGGGAGAGGCTCAGGATGAGGATGTTGTGATGGAGGAAGACGGAGCAAATGCTGGCAGGCACTCTGTTCTATTTAAGGACGAGATTATGGACACGATCTTCGATCTCGTGGCCCACTCATGCAATCAGCCAGCCTCTGCCGATATCTCCGTCGCCACTGCCGCTGACGTTGCCGATACATACCCATCGTTCCCCAGATCGTTTCGTCCCATCTTCCGCAAGTGGATCAAATCGGAGGCTGATCGACCTTCAGTGTGGGCACTCGAGACTAGCCATCCCCTCTGGCGCCGTCGCTTTACTGCAGCCCGCCAGACTACTTTCTCTCGGGAGAAGAAAGCTATGAGACGGTTCCTGGATCTTGTTCGAGACGCTGATCCTGCTAGTCCGATTCGTACCCGAGTGAGGATGGCAGTACGTCGCATTGAGAGAGAGATTCATGAAGCTGGAACTCTTGCCCAGTTTCTTAGTACCTTCGACTAGTTTCTTTAATTCCTACCTTTTTTTTTTTTTTTCTTTTTTTTTTCTCAACAGCCCCTCCATGACCTTTAGTTTCCCTTTGCTGCTTGCAATCTTGCGTAAAAAAGACGCAGTAATTATTGCGGCAGCAACGTGCTTGTAAGAAGTGATTTCCACATGTGCAGAAACAAAGTATTGAAACAATAAAGAGGAATAGAAAACTAAAGAGGAGAACCTTGATATGGGACATTCTTCAATGTTCAACTTGCCGCCGCACGGTCAAGGCGAACTTTCTGTTTATGTATCAATGTCGCAGACAAAGAGGAAAAAAAAAAAAAAAAAAAAGGAAAACTGGCTAATCTAGGATGGCACGGATTGGAACCCATGTTGCAAACGAAAGACCAGGCAACATGCTACCAAGAATTAGTAGGCCATGCCAGAGAGACGGACAGGGCGCTCAGAGTGGTAGTGAGGCACAGTTGGATCCGCGGTCGAGCGACCCTGTTGAGCCATCACTTGCTTGCTCAGGTCCATAATCTTGTAGGCAAACTTGTTGGCGTTGATCAGGTACGATTCCATCGTTCCCAGTGCTAATAGAAAAAAAAGTTCGCACAAGTAGCAAGGGGAGAGAGAAAGGATTAAGAAGAGAGATCTAGGTTAGCACATGCAGAAACTAGCAATATAAAAAAGGCAGAAAAAAAAAAAGAGATGATAAGTCCCTCAAGAGAGTTATGTCGAGAGATAATGGTAAAAACTTACAATGCTGAGGGACGAGTACTACATTCTCGACACCAAGTCGTCGCAGCTGATCACGCCAGGCAAGTCGTCGCTTCTGGATAGCAGTCGAAGGACGACCATAGCGACCAGTCTTGAAGCAAGCATAGTCTTCAGTCGAGTAACCCTCATCTCGAATCTCCTCCTCCAAAATCGCCTCCTGTGTCTGACCATCCACCTTATTACACTCGTCAAAGTCGCTCGAGGGCACAACGATAGCCACACCACCTAACTGGATAGGCTTCTCTGTCTCCGAGGCCGGAGTAACAGCCTTCTCGAGCCAGTTCAAGAATTTTTTAGTTCGCTGGCCATCATCGTCTCCAACGCTGGTATGAATCAAGATCTGTCCCTCGAGAGACTTGCGGACCTGGACCGAGGCAGGGTTGCTGAGGAGGTCCTGGTCGTCGAGGATGACCATAAAATCTGCCTGCTGGGCGACGGTAGTGAGGTCCTTGACATTGGTCGTGCGACCGTAGGTCATCATGTGGAGTTGCGGGGTATGGGCGACGACGCGCATGCCAAGAGCCTGGGCAAGAATGCCGGTTTGGTGGCCACAGACCTGATTGGATTCAACTCCGAGCAGTCCGAGGGTCTTGTTGCGGACCTCGTGGCAGTTGGTGTGGTCCTTGTTCCAGACACCGTTATGAGCCTGGCGAGAGCGGCTGAGGAGTTGACGGGAAAGGATGATGGTCAGCGAGAGGCAGAGCTCACTAACAGCATAGGGCGAAGGAGTCGAGTCCAATGCCAAGATAGGGATCTATAAGTTGAAGATATTGGGATGGATAGGGAATGGAACCCAAGTATATTGAGGTTAGTGTCCAATGTGGGGCTATTTTTGGGGGTGGTGGTCGTGTCCGTTGAATATGAATGTTGTTCCAATTGAGAAATAGGTTCACTTGCATGGCTGATAGTGAGGGCCGAGGCAACACCGGCCTCGAAACAAGCAATAGCGTGGAGGCGAGAGGTGGGCCAGTAGGAGAGCAAGTAGGAGATGATCTCGGCGGTCTTGCGGGTGCGGATGGCGATGAGGTTGCAGTAACTCATGCGGAGCTGGATCTCGGCGTAGGAGGCTTTGTGGGCGTCGAGGAACTCGAGTTGGATTCCGCCCGAGGCAAGGATGTCCTTGCAGGACTGAGGGAGGTCATCGAGGATGAGCATCATCGGGCGGAGGGTGGTGTCGAAGGAGGAAGGCATTGTCGTTGAGAGTGGCGGGGTATGTTATGTGTTATGTGTATGTATGTATGTATATGTTAATGGGTATGTGTAAGTGAGTGAAGAGTGAATGCAAAGAGGTGGGATGATGATGAGGTAGGTACAGTAAGTGGAGAGAGTGAAGAAGTGAAAAAGTGAGAATCAACCCCATCACTTTTTTACTTTATTGTTTTTTTTTGTCGCCTGCATAATATTTAGCTCAGTCTCGTGCCTGTCTGTGCCTGGATTGCGCACAGAGAGAGCTTTCTCTCTCGCTGTGAACGTTGCCTGCTTGACTACTTGTATGCTGGTTTGTCTGTTTGTTTGTTGTCTGTGCCTGGGGTGGGTTCAATTGCAGCGAGAGGGAGTCGTGTGCTCTATTCCTTCTTCTTTGTGTTCAGTAGATGTCTAACCCATTCATGGTTTTATCAATATGAGAGCGAGATGATGGAGAGAGTACAAAGAGAGAGGTCTGAGTGGCTCGAAACACTAAAAGGGTTGCTTTTGAGTAACATCCAAGGGACAGGAAAAGGGAAAAAAAAAAAAAAAAAAAAAAGGGCAACGCCGCTCTTCTTCTCCACAGTTGATGTTTAAGGGAAAAAAAACAACAACAGCTGAGAACATTCCTTTGTGCCTACATACAATGTAAAGAGTGAGAAAAACAGATAGCATCGACGAAGAGATATGCCATCAGATGTGAATCGCAGGCACGGATACACCCTCCTACGATTTGATAAGATAGTCAGGCACCTCCTGCTCCTGCTCCGCTCTGTCAATGGCTGCAACTCGACACAAGCCAGCGAGACACCACTGGTGAAAGAAGAGGGCTCTTTTGAGCAACAAATTCGTCATTTGGCGGAACTTCTTGCAATGGCTGCAGTTGGCAATGAGTAAAAGAAGGAAGCGAGTCACAATAATTGGACAATACTCTCTGGTGACACCTACTGTTTACACACCCTGCAACAGGCTAAACAGGCTGCAGGTGATGGCTGCTCCGCTTCTTCCTCACTTTCTTCTTTTCTTCACTATTCTTTACCCCTTCTCTTTTCTTTCTCTTCTCTTCTTCTTTACTTCCTCTTCCTTTCCAAGACTTTCCTTCGAACAATCATCCTTCCTACTTTCACTCACTCACCCACAGATATACCTTACAATAACCTTCTTTCTCGTCCGCCACACCGTATTAGCTTTCCACAACCCTATACTCACCTCTTCACCCTCCCCCCTCCCTCCAAACTGGATTCCTTCAACATTCGTCGCTTCAACACTCCGCCAATGTGCCGCATGCTACTCTACAAGGGCAACCAGCCCATCCAGTTGGCCCATGTACGTTCTTCTCCTTCACATTGCTGTTGATTCACTTCAAGTACTCTTTTGCATTCAGTCAGCTTATTCCTTTGACATTCTTTCTCTCACCCTGCATACAATCGTAGCTCTTGACAAAACCCGCCCACTCAATCATCAATCAGTCCTTCGACTCGAGGCTGCGTCTCGACACACGGAGACCTATCAATGGTATGCATCGAAACAACAACGTGGAGTAACAGTTCCACCATCCATGCAGAGTATGGCGTATGCATGGCTCATAAGCACAAGATATTAATATTTGTTTATGTTTTCATTGTTGATCTATTCTAGGCGATGGCTTTGGAGTTGGTAAGGATTGATTTGCAGGGCTGGCACACACACATTCATCATGGTGTCACCTATTCTATCGATGGGAGTCAAGAAGCACAAGGAATTCTTGTCGGAGAGTGTGAGACTTTAGGAAAACTGATGGTGTCCCCTATGAAGTGGAGAGAAAAAGATAGAGGGATTGGGGGAATCGTGTGGTTTTAAGGGAGGTCTTTCCCTTACTCCTATTCTATCACTTTCACCTCATCTCTTCTCTTCTGCCTATATTGCCCTTGTGGTCACGACAGGGTCTTTTTCTCTCCTCCACAGTTTTTGTTTACTTCCAGGATAGAAAAGAAGCTAATGGACGAAAACAAACAGTTGATCTTGGGGATCAGCAACGGGATGGAATACATGCAAGCTAAAGGAAAACCAAGATAAACACGGGAACACAAGAGACACCATTAGGAGACCACCACGAACTGGGCAAGCAAACTGACTCATTCGTCAATTTATTTGGTACTTCTTTCGCTGACCTCTTTAGGATGGTATGAATCCGAGCCTGACCCGGAACTCGGAGCTGCTCCTTGTATTTTCACCTCGGTGACGCCTGCATGGAACAACATGAACCTGATTCGCCTTGCCGACAAGATCAAGAGTCCCCTCGTCTTTGCTCACGTCAGGGCATCGACTGCTGGGTCCGTCTCAGAGAGCAACTGTATGACGCTACAATTTCTTTTTTCCCGAATGCACCGAGTATTTTGAAGAAACAGTCGGATTATGCAATCAAGGGAAAACGACTCACCCTTCAATGCTTCTTTGTTGCTAATAGGTCACCCATGGCAGTACGGACGACTCATGTTTATGCACAACGGCAATGTGGCTGACTTCCACCTGGTAAGACGAAGGACTTCTTGAAAACATAAAGAATCAATTGAATATTTGTACTCCCATCAAAAAAAGGTCTCTCGTCCCCGTCTAACCATGTGTATGCACAACGTGCCTGCCCTTCTTCCGCACCATAGATCAAACGCAAAGTGCAAGAGTCATTGACGGATGAAATCTTTTTGACGGTTAACGGAAACACAGATTCAGAATGGGCGTTTGCCGTTTTTCTCAACCAACTGAAGACCCCTCGTCAGGCAGAGCCCTTCTGCCATAGTGTCCTCAAGGAAGCCATGCTCAAGACCATCGCCAAGCTGAACGCATGGGGTAAAGAGGCTGGAATCACCGAGGCGTCGATGATGAACTTTGCAGTCACGGATGGCGTCAGTGTCGTCTGCTCTCGGTATATCAGCTCAAGGACACTGGAGGCGGCCAGTCTGTATTTCTCATCTGGGACAAGGTTTGAGAGCTACAAGCCAGGACACTACAGGATGATCAAGGCTGACAAGCGGGAGGATATTGTCGTCATTGCGTCGGAGCCCCTGACTTTCGAGAAGGCCGACTGGCTGACGATACCCACCAACACCCTGGTTGTCATCACGTCCAAACTTAATGTTCTCATGTACCCGATCGTCGATGAGTACCATAACCCTACGCCGTTGGGTCGCGCATCGGAGCAGGCGAGTGTTGCTGTCGTTCAGGGAGAGGGTCGTGGCGATGGAGCACGGGATCAAAGTCATCGGGAAGTGGTCTTTGTGGAAGATAGTCGAGTCATCCCCACAGTGCCAGCAGTGGATTCTCCTCGGCCTGGTAAGGACCAGAGCACGTTGGGTTTTTCTGAGTCAGCGGCGAGGGATGCTCCAGCTCAAGCATTAGCAAGCACAGCGCCCGTCATGGTCGCTTAGATTTTTTTTTAATTGAAGAGTTTTTAATACATCCCATTGTACTTTTACAACCATTTTACTCATACTGTGGTGTCTATGATTGTGTTTATTTTATAAAATCTATGTTGAGAGATGCTCCTTGCGTACATATTCGCGCCAATGGTACAAGAATGTCGTCTCTCCATCCTCACGGCCCCACTCCTTTGCCTGACGACAGTCGATCAGACCCATTTTGTCCATCCAGAAATCGAAATCGGCAATCACATCGGCATGTGTCTTTCTGAGAGGAAACATGATATGGAAAGCGGGGCGGCGTCGTTCAAGTGAGATCTCTGTGTTGGCAGAGATGAGCTCCTTCTTGAGGTACTCGTCCACCACATGGGCAACCAACTCTGCATGCCCGTGATCATAGACCACCTCGGCGCCGATGATCAAATCCATGCGGTCTGACTCTGCCAGTTCTTGACAGTCAGGCTCGCTGTCGGGCGCCGCACCTGAAGCTGAGGATGGTGCGACGTTATCGTACTCTGTTGATCGATATGGAGTTGTTTTTGTATCCTGCTCTTGTTCTTTCTCATCGCCCTTGTTCTGCCATGCATTCCAGCGAAGCTTTCGTTTCCGAAGGATGTCACGCCAGTCCAGCAATCGAATATCGCACTTGCTGTCGAGATTATTGAGTTTGCTGTTGTGGTGGAGGGTCGAGATGACGTTTGGATGGTAGTCTGAGAGGATGACTTTGGGACCCTTTGGGTTTGAGTAGAGTGCTGCTGTGAAGCCGACCAATCCTGTACCGCTGCCGAGCTCCAAGATCTTTGGGAGGGGTAGTGTTGATGCAGGTGTGTTTGATGATGAGTCGCCTGTCCATGGTTCCAGCTGGGGTATATCTCCTTGTGCAATATGTCTATTTGAACAAAGGCGAAGATTGTCAGGGTATGCTTTGATATTGGCATTCTGCTGAGAAAACGCCACATGCTGGCCTATTTGTAAACTTACTTGGACAGGAGGTAGGCAGATCCAAAGGTCTTGAACCCTACATCGCCACCCGTAAAACTCGGATCGTGAATCTTTAATGACTGCGGGGGAATCGATCGAAAAGTCCAAGTCCTAGTCATAGCACCCGACGCAGCCCGTCCACAGAAATGGGCCACACAAGCCGAGACTCGTTCCGTCAACCGCTCGTGATCCTGTCGATACTCCTTCTCCTCCACTGTCTCCTCCGTCAAATCCACTCCGTCTTCGTTTTCTTCTTCGGGTGGTGCAGTTTCTTCGAGCTTGACGAGAATCTTGAAGAGCCAGTTCATGAGTACCTGGTCTTCATCATCGTCGTTTTGGTGAGAATGGCGATAGGACTCGATATCGTTTCCGTCCTGATCGAGCCCTTGGTCGATCCTGTCTTGGGAGTACTTGTATGCGATCCTGTCCTCGATTGCCTTGAGTTTAGCCAGTGATGCTGGTGGGAGGAGTTTCGACGTTGCAGTCATGGTTCCTGTGGCAGGCGAGGGCATGTTGGTGAGGTGGTTGTTGAAGGAAGGGGAGGACAGAAGTGATCGACCCTGGAAGGAAAAGCAAGTTTTTTTTTTTTTTCTCTGTGGCTTTTGATCTGCCTTCTTTTTTCCAACGAATCCCAGGGGATTCCCAGCCCGATTTAGTGTGACTGGTCTCTCATCCCCCCTTGGCTGCAAAAAGTTCATCATGCGGTAAAATTGATGCGTAGTGCAAAGCTTGGACCAACTACTGGAGCAACAACTCCAGAGAGGTTTCCTTCACACGGCTGGTTGAAAGTGTGGGAGAAAACCACCGCCTTCTTCCTTCTTAATCGCCTCTTTACGTCCTGTTCCTTCTTTGCTCCTTTCTATTTCTTCATTTTCAAACTGCCCCCTCCCCCCCCTTGGCTTCTCTCCAGAGTGTCTTCTTCGATTTATCGACCATTTGCGCCACTTACAAAGAACAATAGGACAGAGCAACCTTTGAAGTAACCTTCTTCCCCCTTCGACAGTACCTCCCTTTGGGGTTCCAGGCGCCGTAACATATCATTTTTAATTCTCACGACAGCCCACCTTGTACCCTTACCCTTGTCCTTCTCCTTCCTTCTCTTTATCAGGACCGTCCTTAACCCCCTTCCTCTCTCCCTTCTCTCTCACTTTCCTCCTTCCCTCCCTCCTTTTTCTCTCACTCTCCTTCCTCCTCACTCTCTCACACTCCTACCACTCCTTCTTGGGGGAAACAAGGACAAACATAAGCTTACAAACTTCCGGCTGACCCACCACCTCCTGAACTTGAACCATTGACGTCCCAATCGGATTCAGGAATTAACACACGCCATGTCGAAAAAGAATGACGTCCGTCCTCTTTCAAAAGGCTCTTACTCTCCTCTGAGTCTACACGACCCCGATACCATCCTGGACGATTCTTCTGCTGTAAGACAACAGGTAAGAGCGTCGTTTAACGCGACCGTTTCTTTTCTTCACTTCTTTCGTTCTTCTTGTTGTTGCCCCGTGCTATCAGTATCGCAGATTTGTGTACCCGTTGACTGACCTGTTGGATCCTTCTCCCTTCTCATTTCCCCTCTGTTTCCTACCTCCCTTGCTTGCTGCTCTCATTATATCATAACTAAACATTACACAAAAAATAGTACATCTCAGCACACGACAACGAAAACAGCAGCGACGACGACGATATGGATCATAATGCACAAAGACGCACAAGCATTGAAATCGAGCCCACTCCAATCACCGCGGGTTCTTCGTCCTCCTCCACCATCCACGGAACATCAACTCGTCGACCTACTTCTCAGCAGCGACTCCAGTCGCCCGATGAGGATATTCACAACCCCGATGGTGATGGTCGTGGAGGAAACGGTGCTGGTGGCAAGAAGAGCACGCATTGGGGCCGGAATTGGATTCGCTATGTTGCTTTCGCCTGTATTACTGGGGCCTTGGTTCTGTTGATCACTTTACTTGTTCTTAGACCATGGCAGCAAAAACAGAGTAGGTTACCGAAGGAAACTGTGTTACACACGCATATATTTGTTACTTGACAACATGTTTCTTCAACTGTGTTGACCAAATGTCTCTCCAATTCATTTAGAACTGCTGCCGATCACGAATGATGCGGTCAAGGCGCTTCCAGAGAACCAACCCATCTGGCCAGTCCCGAAATCATTCTCCCACGGTGAAGGCGCAGAAAAGGTCATCCTGTCGCCCAATTTCCAGATCAAAGTCCAGTCCTCTGTCAACAGTCCATCTATCGCATTAGCACCAGATTCCATTCTGGCAAAGGCTATCGCCCGCTGCATGGACCGACTTCAAGTCAAGCGCAACACCACCATTTGGAGCACAGACGTTATTCCCCCCTCTACAGCAGCAACTGCTGCTGCACCACTTGCAGAACTTACTCTTGTTGTCGCCAATACGCAGGCCAAACTGGAGTACGGGATGGTCGAGTCGTATGCTATCAACATTGCGAACAAACATGCTGAAAACGCAGAGGGTGCTCCACAGTCACTTGTGAACCTGGAGAAGCGCGCACTTCATCATCTCGCTTCTCTCAGAGCGAGGGCAGAACCGGAATCTCCACCTGCGACTACTGCTGTCGTTACGGCGAGCACACAATGGGGCGCTATTCATGCACTGGAAACCTTCACTCAGATCGTTGTCGCAACCAAAGCAACGACCGCCAATGCACCGTCAGCCTCGCCTCCAAAGACAACCAACAACCAATTGGAGATCCCAAACATCCCTTGGTCAATCTACGACGAGCCTCGCTTCTCACACCGTGGCATCTTGTTGGATACATCACGAAACTATGTCGGCGTGCCCGACATCATCCGAACCCTGGACGCTATGGCAGTGGTCAAACTCAATGTCTTTCACTGGCATGTACTGGATCAGCAGACATACCCTCTCGTCTCTAAAGCCTTCCCAGACCTCACCGCCAAGGGCGCTCAGGACCCTGAAAAGATTTACACGCCTCAAGATGTTGCGGCCATTATCCAACATGGATTAGAGCGTGGTATCCGTGTCCTCCCAGAATTTGATTCACCTGGACATGCGGCAAGTTGGGGTCGCGCGTACCCAAACCTGACGGTTTGTTTGGATGCACTCCCTCATGGAACCTATGCTGCAGAGCCGCCAGCTGGACAGTTGGATCCTCTGGAACCTTTTACTTATACCGTCTTGGACACGCTTGTCAAGGAATGGTCTGGACTCTTCCCGGATGCCCAAGCGCACATTGGTGGTGATGAAGTCAACATGAACTGCTGGAAGACTTCCAAGCGGCTCTCGGATTATATTTCTAACGAGAACCACCGAGCCGAGTATGAGAAGGCCATCATGCCCGTTGTGGATACCCAGTCGGATAACACCAATCCAATGACGAGGACTATTGCGGGCCGTCAGAGTGGCGAGGACAAGTTGTTGGAGTTGTATTTGGATAGGATCTTTGCTATGTTTATTGCTCAGGGAAAGAGACCGATCGTTTGGGAGGAGATGGCTCTTGAGCATAATGTTCGGCTTCCTGCCTCGGCTATTATCCAGGTCTGGAAGGACGCTACCAATGCTAAAAAAGGTACCCTACTCGACAGATGTTGGTCTATTACTACATGCGATGTGTACATTCGGTAGCTAATCGCTCTTTGGCTACCTTTTTCTTCCAAATCGCGAATATATAGTCATCGCGCAGGGACGACCAGTCATCTTGTCGAGCTCTGAGTTTTGGTACCTGGATTGCGGAGCAGGTGCATGGCTTATTGGTTCCCAGGGTCAAAGCTGGTGCAAGTTTGCCAGCTGGCAACGAAGTAAGTTTTCTTTTTTTTTTTTTTTGCTTCTCTGAATGCTGCAATAGTAGCCTGGCGTCGTTAATGCTAATTCACGTACGACAATTGTTATCGTTTTTTCTTTCTTTCTAGTTTACTCGTACGCCCTCACGGATGGAATGACAGAGGAAGAACAAAAGATGGTCTACGGAGGCGAGATTTGCATGTGGGGGGAGCAGACGGATTCCTCAAACTTGGACTCGAATGTCTGGCCACGCTCTGCTGCCGCCGCCGAGGTAAAAAAAAATAATATCGTGCTCATGAAAGCATGCATTGATGTGTGACGAAAACAATGGATGTGAACTGGGCCTAACCATTTACCACGCTTCGTTTGGTTTCTCACTAGGTATTGTGGAGTGGCACAAAGGACGCACAGGGACATGCAAGATCGCTACTCGACGCTTCCAGACGCCTGAGCGCCGTCCGTGAGAGGCTAGTCCAGATGGGTATCAGGGCCGCGCCCATATTCCCATCCTGGTGCGCCAAGCATCCTGAAGCCTGTCTCGTAGAAGATTAAACCCGTACATAGCCTTTCATACACAACTCAATCCCCCCCAAAAAAAAAGTGCTAAGTATTCTATTTTATTATCACAAAGAAATTATCGGCGTCGTTGCCGAACAATGCTTTGAATATCCCTCAAGAACTGCTTCTCAGAGACAAAGACAACGCCCATGACGACCGCAAACGCTGCAACACCAATCCCAAGATGAACAGCCTTGTTGTACAGTCCCTGCCATCCGATCCACTGCTCCGTCGCTGCGGTCAAGACAAATGCTGCTCCAAAGGCAACCAGGACAGTGGGTCGAGGGACAATGTTCTGCCAAGGCACATACGCGAACCTGGCAACGACTCCACCATCACTACTTTTGATGCCTGACGATGTTCCTGCAATCGGAATATAACGTCCATAGTACCCCGACAGGAACCACATACTCCAAACGATCCGCATGATCAGGTTGACACAATTGGCCAAAACAATGCCCTCAGCCTTAAGACCCAGGGTTCCCATCAAAAATGCACCCGTGGAACAAAAGACAGCCGAGAACCCAACCATCCAGTAAGAAAGAACGCCCAACTCCTTCTCCGACGCGACAGCCTGGACTACCGCCTCCGTGATACCATTCAACCCCATGATGGGGACGTAGTAACAGTACAGGCTCAACACCTGAGGAGCCTTTGTTGTTGTAGACCAGTACTGCCCTACGACCAGATCAATCAGTGTTGCGGTGTAGTGGGTTCCAAAGGCGATAAAGACCAGTCCGAGGAGAACATGGAACTTCATGATGGTGAGCAGAAGGTTGCGAGAGAGGACCAGGTTGTCCAGCTGCGTTTCCGTGAGCGTCCTGGAGGTAGTAGTGGTGGTGTTTGTCTTTTCTGCGGTAGTATCGTTGTTGCTGGAGGTCGATCCAGGCGCAATATCGCTCAAAAGTCGGCTGAATAAGGTCCTGCTCGTCTCTTCCAATGGCTGAAACAGAATCCTGGCAATCAGCGATCCTATTTTTGCATTGATAAAACAGGCAGCAGGAGCATTAGAGGGAGGAGAGTATAGAGCATTTCGAATGCAGAGGAGTGTGAGTTTTACGAGTCAAACCCACCATAGTTGACCACAAAGGCATAGACACCCTGAGCTGTTTCATCAGCGAACTTGGCCATCATCATCTTGTCTCCTTCTGTGAGAATGTGCTTGAGTAAGGATTGAGAGGTCAGCGTCTTGGATAGCTTGAGCAGTTCCTTGTCAAAGTAAAACGATTCGACCCTATTGCGGATCAAATTAATATATATAGGGCGTAGAATTAGACCTCAGTCTTTCATCAAACTTTAACAACAAGGTACAATTTGATAGCGAAATACATCACAACTTACTTTCCGTCCTTGCCAACTTTGGTGAGTCGGCGAGGAAGAAGCGCGCTCATAGAGATAGTATCGTCGTTCGAGCTCGGCTGACCCTTAACAGCAATGCCATCTCGCTTCTTTATCGCAGCAGCCATCCTCTTCCTGTCCAGATCCCGTCTCTCAGTGCTCTTACTCCAGAACGCCAACAAGAATCCTCCAAGCGTCAGCAGTCCATATACAAATTGAGCAATCGCAAATGCCAACACACCCATTGTGTTCTTATCAGATCCCTCCTCTGATGAACCTGTCACCTCCGCGCGGGCTCCATAGATGGTCAGGGCACAGGTGAGGATACACCTCACAATGACGGCGGTTCCTTCGACAGAGACTCGGGTCTTGAACCACAGCTTGTACTGAGCGACCATGAACATGGGCTCGGCCAGCAATTCGATGAGCGCAGAGATGCCATACAAGTAGATCGACAATCTGTATCCCGGAAAGTTATCCTCACTCTTGTCGGTCACCTGTATGAGAGAGTATCCGACGGCGAGGCAGGTCATCAAAGCACCGACAGGGATTGGTGCATAAACCATATTGACTAACTTTTGAAGGCGATACGCCTCTGAACCGGGTGCGATCCGCATTTCCTTATCCTTCTCCTTTTTGTCCAATGACGTCGTTTCGTCTTCCTTCTCTGCAGAATCGTCACTGACACGGATGGCTGCACAGCGGACACCTTCTCTGGAGAGGAATAGGATAGTGTTGAGAAGAAGTTCAAGCTGAACTGAAGCAATACCCAAAGTCTCGGCAGAGGTGAAACGGAGCAAGACTTGGTTTAGGGTAAAGGTCAGCATGCGAGAGACAAACTGGAGGAGGACCAGGTAAGAAGCGCCCTGGACGGAGGAGGAGAGGATAGATGAGGCCTGGTCGGTGGACTTGAGGTCAACATTGTTGGCTGGGTCGGTTGATGATGCGGGGGCGGATGTGGGTGATGTTGGAAGGTGGTCGGAAGTAGGGACGGACCGCTGCCGGAGCGTGGGTCCTGAGGTGTCCATGGTCGGTTTTTGTGAGAGGTAATGAAGAGGGTGGAGAGGATGGAAGTGTGAAAAGGATGTGAGCATGCAAGATAAAAGTGAACAGGAGAGCTATAGCCAAAGGTTACTGTGACTGCATCATGACATCACAGACGCGTTTGGATTGAATGTCATTTTCATCACTTTTGATTAGTTAGAGAAACGCAACGCGTCTCGCGTTATAAATTGATAGTTGATATTGCTGATCAGGACACCCACCCTAGAGACCCAAAGACGCGATGTTCACTTGTAGCGCAGAGTCACTCCTATAGAATGATCTTATGAAACAGCTTATTACTCGCCTACCATGCTACCACTTTCTTCCAAAAAAAACAGCAATAACCCTTGGTAGACCGTACAGAAGGAAAGTTGTTACTACGTACAGTTGGGGTAGGCTGGACTTTAGCGTTTTCCGATAGTGCGCCTACAACACCAACTAACGAACTGACTTTCTTCCCCTTCTCTGGTAGTGAAAGAAAACGAGCAGCTGAAGCAGAAATACAGGATAGGATCATTTTGAAAGGAAGGGATAGAACCTGTCCAACTCATGACCCAAGCTTCCCCTTTTAGCAATCGATAGAATCTAACTGCAAAGAAGTGACAAGATGAAAACAACAACAGACAACCTGAACAGAGTGTCCCTCTCTCCCTTCCCCCTTTGCGAGTCTCTCACATACATTTTGCGACAAAAAAAAGGGAAACAGAATAGTCCATGGGACCCGATATCTGCGATAACAACAACCCAGACAAACAAAACGTAGCTGGCAAATGCTTTTCTTCGACATGTATTACTACTTTCCTTTGTTGCACCGCTTTTTCTTATTATTTCTCCCTTTCGCTTGTTCTTGTTCTTAGTCCATTCGATTTCTTTGTCCATCCTCAATCTTCCTGACCATTATCAATTTGACCTCTCTTTCCCCCTATCCTGCTCACTTTTTACATACCTCACTCACTTTAGCCCGTCTCTATTCGGTTTATAATCCGCATCAAATATAGCTCTCGATTGCCTTGCTTTCATTCCATCACTCTCATTTTTTTACTCTCACGCTCTCGTTCTTCTTATCTTCCCAGTACTCTGTCTTGATACACTATAATATATACAAGCAAGAGTTTGCGCGATGGGCTACAATGCAAAGGTAGTGCCAAACAACTTTTCAGTGTCAGCGATGGAGCTTGCACGGTTGGAGGAGAAACAGCAACTCGAGAAAGTCCACCCTCTCAAGAAATCCGAACTTTGGGCATGGGTAAGTAGCAGTCTATTTGCTGTTGATGTTGTTGAATTGCAACGATATCTGAATTTTGTGTTGAGATGGGCTGAGTTAAATTGAAGACATGATGGCTGTCTGATATATATTCTTCACAATTAACTCTCGGACTTCCGCCCATCATAGTACATTCAAAGCGCAACGTAAGTGCCGTATCCTTCTCTCTTTTGCATATTCTATTACTCTGAAGAGGAATAAGTACTTACTCGATGTCTCATCATTAATCCCTTCTCTCTCACTCCCAACCTTGGCTACGGAAACAAAAAACACGCAGATATGTATCATACGGATGGGTAGGGGCATGGCTGCTGGTCCCGCTGCTGATCCAAGACATGGCATCTAAATACGGAGTTGAGGCCTCGAACCATGCGATTCCATGCAACACGACAGCCCCTGTGATTCGCTGCGTTACTCCCTTTGTCGGAACCTACATTGATCCTGGAGCCATCTCCCTCTATGTCTCCTCGCTCTCCTCCATCCTCTCCTTCTTTACATCCCTCTCCATCTCTGCTGTCGCTGACCATGGGTGTAAGTTTATTAGGGAAGAGTTGGAGAAAAGGAATTGCACATGTTACATTTTTTATTCCTCCTCATCAGGGACACAAACCACACATCGTGATATCCTTGCGTCTCACTAACATTTCTCATTTGTTCTGAATTCTGGTTCCAACAGCTTACAAGAAGAGCCTGTTGATCGTATTTTCGGTACTTGGGTGCCTTTTCACCATGGGTTTCTTCATCATACAAACACCCAGACTGTTCTGGGTCGGCGCAGTCCTCTCCCCACTCACCTGGACCTGTTACAACGTTTGTAGTGTTTTCTCACATTCATTCCTACCCATCTATGGTCACGCGCACTCGGATGTCCTAGCGGCACAGGCTAATGGAGAGCCCTTGGGTGTGGTCCGCAAAGTTGAGGAACAGGTCGTCAATGATATGTCGGCGTACTCGGGAGCCATTGCTAACATTGGTTCAATCATCGTCCATGGTGTCTGTATTGGAGTGTCGTTGGGAATGCATGAGACCTCACTCAGTCTCCAGATTGCGATTGCGTACACAGGTGTCTGGTGGTTGATGTGGATTCTGATTGTTGCGCCCTGGTTGGATGCTAGACCGGGACCACCTATACCCAAGGGGCAGAATTGGGTCGTATACAGTTGGAAGAAGAGTAAGTAAATAGTAATACTGATATAGCACAGTATCCAAACGTTGGAATGGACGAGATCGAGGAAGCTAACCGATCACCCATTTACAACGTTTTTTTTTAGCTTACAAAACTCTCTTATCGTTCAAGCAGTTGCCCGAGATTTTCAAATTCATGGTCGCATGGTTTATCCTCTCAGACGGGATCAATACAATGCCCGCAATCATGTTCGTTATCCTCTACCGCGAGCTATCGTTTACACACGTCGAGTCCCTGATAATGTCGGTCCTTCTCAACGTGATGGCATGTCTGGGCGCGTACGGGTTCATGTACCTCCGCAAGATTTGGTCCCTGACAACCAAGTTTATGGTCATTATGTGTCTTGGTCTTTATGGGATTCAGATGGCTTATTTGGTTGTGGTGCCGTATTTCACGGACAAAGCTGGTCTGAGGACTATTCAAGAGGGGTGGTTTAGTGTACTCTACTTTGGAATCATTGTCAGCACCTTTTTTGGATCCTGCCGAGTGATGCTGTCAGAATTATGTCCACCTGGAGATGAGAATGAGTGGTTCTCACTTTACCTGCTTGCCGACAAGGGATCATCATGGTATGTTCGTGTTTATTTTAATATTGGATCGGATCGTTACTCGTAACCTTTACTGAGGCTACCTAAAAACTCTTACTTACATTGACAACTCTTTTTTTTTTACAATTTTGTAGGATGGGTCCATTTATTACAGGAGCCATCTTTTCGTTGACAGGAGACTACCGTAGAGCATGTTGGTTTCCCTTGGTCATGATCATCGTTGGGGTACTGATGCTCTCCCGGGTGGACATGAACAAGGGCAAAGACCAGGCGCGTAACTTTGCTAAGGCGAAGGAACAACATCAATCTGCCACTGCCTCCGCCACATTACATACAACATAGAATCATAATATAAATTCCTTTCCCAAGCAGAGAGGATCTAGATATTCGATCGATCACTGTTGTGTAACGGTGTTGTTTTCGAGCTCATTGTACAGACCCATGTCCTTTTTCATCTCACAACGATACTTTTTTCTCTGACTGTCTCCTCCACAGTTATTGCTCCAGAGATAAAAAAACAAGAACAGCGGACGCTGTAGTCATAGAGTTGTCATTCCTTTGCCTTTTCGCCCCATCTGTCGTACCTCTATGACCGACCATCAGTCCCTTTTTTCTTCGTAAGGAGATCAAAAAACGGCTATTGCTGCTTTTTCTTTTCTATTTTTTTTTCTTCTGTCGCCGTTCATGAATAGTCCATAAGCAGAATATCTTGATCCTGCAAAATCAGCAGCTAACAACTACAGCGCTAAAGAAGAGAAAAAAAGAAGGGAAAAATGGGAGCCGCGCGTCCCAATGACAAGATGAATGATAATAAACGGCTGTTTGCTATCAGTCTTTACAAAAACATCCATCCCTCGTATGTCGACAAAACTGTCTCCTTTTTTTACCTTTTTTTTTTTTTTTTTTTTTTTTTGTTAGCAACTGCCACCGCGCCTCTTTTCCTCTTCCGTCTCCCTTTCATCGTACACCCTCGACCCCGCTGTCTCTGTCTCCTGTCGATTGCTTTTGAGCATCCTCGACCTTCTTCTTTTATGTTTTTTTTTTTGTTTTTTTTTTTTTTTTTTTTTTTTTTTTGGCGTTTACCCTCCTTCTTGTTTTCTCCGTTTCCTTCTTTCCTTTTTTTTTCCTTCTTATCTTCTCAGACTAGAGTTCGTCCATCTTTTTCTTCTCACAAACAATTTAACATAAAAATTCAGGGACATAGCTAAAAAAAAATGTCCACCGACCAATTTACCCTCGCGAACACCTCCGACGCAGACGTTGTCAGTCATGAAGAGAAGCAAACTCCCCAACAGTCCGTGCAGCCTCTCAAAAGGACAGAAGTCTGGGCTTGGGTAAAAATGTTTTGTTGCCTGCGAACTTTGTTTCATTCGGCGAAAGTGGCAATGGTATCATTTCTTTAATCAAGTTCCTTCCTCTTACCTTTTCAATCAACAATAGTACATTCAAGGTTCAACGTAAGTTAAATTGTCATGTCAACGAAATAACAAACAGGCAAAAGTACACGGATGTTAACTACACAGTATGCTCCACATCCCTTCAAAATAGGTACTGTGGGTATGGATGGATTTCAGCGTTCATGCTGGTCCCAGTCCTAATCCAAGACATGGCCTCAAAGTACGGTGTAGAAGCATCTGACCACTCTATTCCATGCGACACCACAGTCGCGGGCTTCAAGTGCGTGACCAATATCTTTGGACACTTTGTCGACCCAGGTGCCTTCTCCCTCTACATCTCATCCCTGGGCTCTATCCTTTCCTTCTTTGTCTCCCTCTCTATCTCTGCAGTGGCAGATCATGGATGTAAGTTTGATTTTCAGAAATACTCTGTTATGCAAAACTTTTACTCCTTGGACTTTTTGTTCCCTCCTCGCTCCTTACTTTCTCTCCTTGTGTCCTCTTGCCCTTGCTTTCTTCATAACCACCCCCTCTCTCCCCTCTTATTCTTTTGGATTTGCGACCATAACAACGAACACGAAAAGAAGTTAAGATAGACGGACACATGCACATATCCCTTGCGTCAACGCTGTATACCAAAACATGCGCGTATGCATTGACACTAACGCGCACTCTCCTACTATTTCTCTCTCTCTTATCTTTTTCACTGCATAGCATACAGAAAGTCACTACTAATTACATTCTCGGCCGTCGGATGCCTCGCCTGTCTCCTCTTCTTCACCGTTCAGTCCCCAAAACACTACTGGATTGCAGCAGTACTATCACCCATTGGATGGATCTGCTACAACATTTGTAGTGTCTTTGCACACTCCTTCCTACCCGTCTACGGACGAGTTCACCCCGATGTCCTTGCAGCAGTGGCTCGCGGAGAGAGCAAGAGCGTTGTTAGGAAACTGGAAGAGCAGGCCATCAATGATATCTCGGCCTTTGGATTCACATTTGCCAATATTGGGACTATTTTGCTCTATGGAATCTGTATTGGATTGACGATTTGGATGCACGGTAACTATATGAGTTTGGAGATTGCGATTGCTTTTACGGGTGTGTGGTGGTTGATGTGGATCGTAATTGTTGCGCCTTGGCTGGATGCTCGACCGGGACCTCCTATGCCCAAGGGACAGAACTGGATTGTCTACAGCTGGAAAAAGAGTACGTTCAAAAGCTTGTGACCTATTTCATGAAAGAATATTCATTCAAGCAAAGCGCGTCATTAACCCCTAGTTTGTGCGTCATTTTTTTCTTGCCCTACTCACAGCTTTCAAAACGGTAACAGCAGTTCGCAAACTGCCCGAAATCTTCAAATTCATTGTCGCCTGGTTCATCCTCTCCGACGGCATCAACACCATCACCGCAATTCTGTTTGTCATCCTCTACCGAGACCTAGCCTTCTCCCATCTGACCTCACTCTATGTATCCGCCCTCCTTGCCTTCACTGCTGGTCTGGGTTCCCATGTATTCATGACGATCCGTAGGATGTGGAAACTGAGCACCATGACCATGAACATGATCTGCCTTGCGCTTTATATTGTCGAGCTGGTCTATTTGGTGGGAGCGCCTTACTTTACGACGAGCTTTGGATTGAGGAATGTTTGGGAGGGGTGGTTTTTTATGGCGTACAATGGATTCATTATCAGTACCTTCTTTGGATCTTGCAGAGTGATGCTTTCAGAGTTGTGTCCTCCTGGTGATGAGAGTGAGTGGTTCTCTCTCTACCTTTTGGCCGACAAAGGATCATCCTGGTAAGTTTGACCTTCTCATTTTATCGCGAATTGGAAAAAGGTGCTTTGTCGCTATGTACTTATCTCTTCCCATATCAAATACTAACATTTTTTTCCTGTATTCTCTGGCAACTCGTGCAGGGTGGGCCCATTTATTTCGGGAGCGATCTTCACGGCGACAGGTGACTATCGAAGAGCATTTTGGTTCCCCTTGGCGCTGACGGTGGTAGGAACGGGGCTTCTAGGAATGATCAACATGGATCGTGGGAAGGACCAAGCACAGCAATTTGCAAGCGAGAGAGATGCTGTCTCTCCGCATGAGCATTAGTCATTGTATACTCTCCTTCCCCTTCTTTGCCGTTGCCTCACACAATAATAGACAAAGAACAGCTCTGAACTGTCACCTTCTTTAAACTTTTGTCGCGAAATGAAACAAATGAACTCTCGGCTAAATTTCTAAATTTTAGACAGCCTTCAAAAAACGCGACCATCAACTACACGTGATCACTCACGACTGCTTTTTTCCTTAGCCTTTGTCAGTAAACACAAAAAAAGCGAAGCATCAAGCTCTACATTGCATTTTTTTCTTCTTCTTTGTTCATTCATCAACCCTTTCCTCGCCCTCTTTATATTTTCATACATCATGTCCAGCAAAGACAACGTTCTCTTCTCCGATATCTTTGACATCAAGGACGTCGATGGCGCAGGAAAGAAGTTCGACAAGGGTAAATAGCCAAAGCTTCTTGGGTTGGAACAAACATCGTTTCGACGACGACGTCAATAACTACTACGCAAACCAAGTACAAGGGCAAGCTGCCAGGGGAAGGAGAAGGACAAAGCCACTCAACTCCATAAGGGCGTTTTCAGTCTTTTTGTCAGTTGAACGGAGGTTTGAACTTCTGGATCCACAACAAAGAAAGACACCATCAAATACAAATAACCAAAAAAAAAAAACAACAGGACGGAGCAACTACGCCACAACATCAAACATCATCCTTCACCTACGATTCCACACCTGCACCAAACACAGGCGCTAACACCACGCTTGACCTCTTCCTCGCTCAATCTTTTTACAATCTACAACTTAGTCTCGCGTATCAACGCCCGCAGTGAGAACTACGAGATGGAATTGACCTTGGATATCAACAACGAGCTGTACCCTCTCGAGATTGGTGAGAAGTTCTCTCTCGTCCTTGCCACCTCGCTTTCCCTCACCACCGCCGTCGGAAACGATACTTCGGGGACTCAGGAGTCCTGGCGCGAGAAGGTTGGAGGCGAGCGTACCCTTGCTGACGACTATGAGTATGTCATGTACGGGAAGGTTTACAAGTACGATGAGGGCCAGGGCAGCAAGGTGTAAGTATTTTTTGTTTCGCTTTTGTGTTCGTGTTGCTACTTTTGTTCTGAGAATGGAAAGGAGCGACAATCACAAAGCCTACAGCATGGACAGCCAGAGGACGAGGAGAAAAAGCAAGGGCATAGGAGACGTTAGCGAGTCAAATTGGGCGACCTCGGGAAAATGGTGCGGCCAGCACTCGTCAGCCATATTGCCTGATTCATCGATGCTCTGGAGTTTGTTCGCTACAGCACTCCAATAGAAGGAAGGCGCCAGAGGATACTGGTTACTCAGGACTTTTGTTAATGGAACAAGAGAAAACAGCAAAACCACGATCGAAGATCATGAATCTCACATTTCTCGTCCACTCTTTTACAACAAAATAGCTCGGTCTACATTTCATACGGAGGACTCTTGATGTGCTTGGAGGGAGACTTTAGACATTTGCAGAGCATTAGCTTGGGCGAGAACTTGTACTTGTTGATGCGCAAGTAAAGATCGGAGACGCCATGGAAACAACAATCATCGCCCTTTTTTTCTTTTTTCAGTATCAGCATATCAAAAAAAGCTTAATGCAGGAGTATTAAACATCACAAACAACAAAGGAAAACACACTCCAGGAGAAGGAACAGCTGTGTGCTAAGGTCACACATGTGAGGATGTATTATGTTAGAGAAAAAGCGTGAGAGGAAGGGTATATGGAGATGGTGCGTCGAAGACGGGGACCACCATAAAGGACCGAAAAAATGAAAACGAGGCGAACATGCGGGACCCTAAAAGTTCATGAAGGTGCTCTTGCGCCAGAAAGGATACCAGACTAATGCAGAGCAAAACACGCCCAGCTACGAGATCGGGGAAGAAAAGGGGAAAATATTAATATCAGGTTGACATTTAGTGGCAAAACGCATTCGAGAAAGCATTAATCGATAAAAGACGTACTGTGATGGAAACGGCAATGTTGACCATACTGAGCGCAAACTGGAACCCCTGACTGGGATCACCCTGAGTAGGGTCAGTCCCAATGAAAGCTAAGACACCTCGAACACCGACACTTCCGGGGACCAAAAGAAGAACACCACTCAACAGAGGCACATAGCTAAGGTTGCCCGTGATGCGTCCATAGGCCTGGCCGGCGATACCAACCGCAAACGCCGCGACGGCGGGGGTGACTTGAGGGCCTGCGGTCATGAAATACGAGACGGTGTATCCAACGGCGGTGACAAGGGTCATACCCAGCCATTGACAAGGATGAGCGTTGAAGACAATGTTGATGGATGTTGATACTGCGGGAAAGATGAGGAAGAACCACCAATGGTTAACGCCGTGTTTGCAGACGTCTGGTGAAGGCTCCGTATGATCACGCGACACCTAATGAAGGAATCATTGAACCATAGATATAAGGTTATGAGTATGCGGGGTACTCATACATTAGCTATATAACTTTTCAGTCATGAGATAAAAGCAAAACAAGACTTACGAATATCCAAAGCTCGGCACCGAGGGAGAGTCCGAATCCGAGGAAAAAGGCATACATGAGTGCATAGAACATCCTGACAGATCCCGAGACAATATTCCTCGACGCCAGTTCCATGATCGCCTGAGTCAGCAGCAATCCCGGCAAGAGGACAACCACACCAGCAAGCGAGACCGCCGCAAAGCAAACACGATCGCCAAAGGACCGAGCAATAAACCCGACAATAATACTGGATGTGACCTCAAAGACGTTTCCATAGACTGGGAACTTTGCAGCAACAAGACCCAGAAGACCGACGAGGAGACCACATAGACCCGCTAGAGCAGTGTCCAGCCAACTACCGTTAAACGCCAAGGGAGCCACAAACGCGGCCGTGGTCATCCAGGACATCACGGTCACCCAGACAGGGTAGTATCCTGGCTCGACCGTAACTCGCTCCAGAGCTCTGTTGGCCTCTTCGATCCCCTTGCCATGTAGGACGCCCCAGGCAATCTTGTAGACCTTAGAAAGCTTGTACATATCCATTCCTTGGGTGCATCGCAAGTGGCGAGTATCACTAGTGTGGGTCTCGGGATCGCTGAAGGAGATGGTCATTAGACCGGGTAAGAGTGCAAACGAGGCGTCGACATCCATCTTTCTCGCCAACAGCGCACAAGTCTCTTCGATCCTGTGTGAGGGTGCACCGTAGAGAATCAAAGCCTTGGCGATCATGATCAAAAAGGACTGACGCGTCAGAATCTCGGCAATGTCGCGTTGGATACCCAGGTTGGCGCTTAGAGTAGCCGCTGTCGCCGCGGCACTAATTGCCTCCATCTCCTCAATGTTTTCATGGTGGTGTTGCGGGGTTGGTTTAGCAAAGGGTGAAGCATTGTTGTTGATTGATGTTGATGGTTGGGTCGGCAGTCGAGTGATCGTCGCCATGGGTGCCAATGGATCCAAGTCAAAGACTCTTGAGCTCCTGGGTGAGACCTTGGGTGTGGTGGTCACCGAAGGAGAAGCCAAGTCCGCCAGCGAGTTATTTTTGGACGACGATCGGTAATAAAAGCCCTTCTTTGTCTTCTTGACAGCTGCATGCTGAGCCGATCCTTGCTGTTGTGTTGAACGTCTTGATCCGGAAGAACTTCCTGTGGATGATGTTGATGCTGCTGCCGCTGCAGCGGCCTCGTTCCTCTGAAGCTTGAGCAGTTGACTGAGAATGCCTCCCTTGGGTTTCCTGCGACGCATTCCTGACGTAGTGGTGGCGTTGTTGTCGTCTTCGGTCACAATAGTTGGACCAGCTTTAGTGCCAGCAGCTGCCGCTGCAGCGACGGCTGCAAGCTTGCTGTTACTCTGCTCCAATCGTCGTCGTATCTCGTCCCCTCCGTCTCCGTTGGATCGGCTCTCGTTAGGGGCTTCATGTAGAGTTGTTGGGCTGGGCATGGTGGGCAAGAGCATGGGTTGAGGCGAGTATGAGAGACTCTCCATAAGCGCCACCTGGGCATCCATGTTGGAGTTCGAAGTCGAAGTCGAAGTGATGAAGGGGTTGGATAGATCCTGAAGTAGACTGCCCCTGTGATGGTTTAGGTTGTTGTTGTTGGTATGGCTGGTATTGGCGTCGTGTTGACTGCTGCTGGCGTTGTTGGACTCGAGATCGATCATGGTCATGTCCTGCGAGCGCTTCTTGCCCGAGATGGCCCTCTTGATCGAGTTGAGGTTCAATCCTGTGCTCCTGCCCGTAGCAACATCAGCGGCTGTCCCGTCAAGGGGCGACAACATGGATGGGTCATTAGTAGGGACGGGCGAGAGCTTGTCGAGGTGAATATGGGAAGGTCTTCTCTTGGAAGCAATGGGGTGAGTCTGAGAAAGTGAAGGGAGAGGGACGATGCCGGAAAAGGAACCCATGGGTCCATTATCCTCGATGGCTCGAGCATATCTCTCGACTCCGAGATTCAGTTTGCGAAACTCTGAGGTGGGTGATCCGAGAGGGGTTGCCATGGGTGTTTGGGCAGGGCTGAAGGGGTTCAAGGGATCACTGTGGTCCGTGAAGGGGTTGGAGGCAGGGAGGGAGAATCCTGAAGAGGCGTTGGTGTTGCCAATTGTTGTTTCGGCGGTGCGAGCAGCCAAGGGAGCGGTGGTGGTGATATGTGGAGTGTTGTTGGTGTTGTTGGTGTTCACGGTGAAGCTGAGGGTGCTGCTAGATGCACTGTTAGTGGTGGTGGAGCCTGAAGGAAGAGCATCGTTGTTGGTGAGTGTTGATGCGATGGAGGACGTGGTGGCACTGTGCGCCAGTGGTAGGTGGGATGCAAGTGGTGGCGGTGGTGCACCTGAGAGAGGGTTGCTATTGTTGCTATTGTTGTGATCCGCCATGGACACTGTGGCAGGAGTATAAGGGTATTGAGGGTGTTATGAAGTATGAGGAGAGGAGAAGAAGAAGGCGAGGATGAAGAAGACGAAGGAAGAGGAAATCAAAGAGAGGAAGGAGAAGAGAAGAGGAGAAGGCAAAGAGAAGAATGAATGAACGGACTGGCAACCTTGTTTGATGCATCACATTCACAAAAAAAAATAAAAACAGAAAAAATTCTTTTGTCACTCCTCTTTTGGCCGTTTTGTTTTCACAAAAAAAAATGAACCCGACCGTTGGACAGTCAGTCTGTCATCTCTGTCATCGGATCACTGACCATGAGAACGTTGTCCATTTGCTATCCTTACCCCACCCCTCGTGCAGCAGCTCGATGCACCACTTCCCTTTTTTATTATTCACTACAGTTTTCTACGGTCCGACTCTTTCTCTTTCTTCTCTCCCTCATGCACGCCAGTCTCCACTTCATATATATACACCACTTTCTCTGTTCCTCTGCACCACTAAAAACCCTCTCTGCTCCCTTCCTCCACCATCCTCCTATTCACTTTTTATGTGCTCCGCTTTCTCCGCTAAGGCGCATCCAGAAAGTAAGCCCCTTCTTCATCCACCATCATCACCACAGCCAACAATAACTTGCATGCTAGGAACAGAGCACTGAGGCTCATCCATCCATTCATTCTCCTCTCCTCCTTCCTCTTCCTCTTCCTCTTCCTCTTCCTCTTCCTCTTCCTCCCACCCATTCACCCACTCGATCAGCCAACCAACCATCCTCAACTCTGAGTTTCCTTCCACTTGTTCTGGGCCGTTGTTCGAAAACTGCCTATCCGCGTGAGCACTGAGACCCATAGGAAGGACATCCGAATGAATCACTGATTCTCAGCTCGATGGCCACAACTCAGCTCAAGGGTTCTCTTCTTCTCGTTTTATCTGTTCAGAACCGTGTGTAGGGGATGTGGCGGAAAGAGAGAGAGAAAAGGAGAGATGCAAGAATGGACAAATTCGATAACAAAACACCGCCACCTTGGAACATACTACGGCCCCTTTCCCGGTTGGATCCAGATCGGAATCTTGACTTTTTTTTTTTTTTTTTTTTTTTTGTTTTGCGCGGGAACTGTGTAGATCGATCTTTCATGCATTCGCACTACTGTTACCTTTCCTTCATCGACCGTTGTTGGGCGCAGCTGTAACAATTTTTTCGTTCACACGCATCAACAATCAGAGACCAGTCGTCGTACAGTATGCTCCGTGGGTTACAAAGTGGAATGAGCCAACAAAAAAGAAAATAAGAATAAGTTTAGCAAGAAAAGAGGGGGGGGGGGGAGAAAAAGCTCTACTTGCCTCTTTAAATTCAAGAGTCGCGTTGTTGTTTTTTAATTAAGCCTTGGCCATGACAGGCAGCTCTTCAGGAATGACTTCGTTGAAGAAGGACAGTAGGTCCCCCAATTCCTGAGGACAGGCACTGTGGCCCATACGGGGGTATGTATGGAATCGGACAGTGTACTTGTGCTCCTTCAAGAACTCGACCGACTGCTCGCCGTACTTGTACTTGACCACCTATTTTACAATGAATGCGAGAGCGAAGCATATTGATGACGTGGGTTGAATAATCCCGTTAATGAAGGCTGCTTCTTTAACTTGATCCATTCTGGTAATTCTTTTTCCATTTTGTTTCGTTCAAGACAAAGACATTTATAAACAATCAGTAGATATGCACAGCACGGTTTACCTGATCTGCATCGCCATGGCCCCAAAAGATAGGCGCCTTGCGGTTGGCATCAGAGACCATAGTCATGATCTTGAAATGCAGGGGAAGATAGCCACTCAATGCTGTCACGCCTGCAAACCTGTACTCTGAGGTCAGTGCGGTCAGGAGACTGAGAACACATCCTTGCGAGAAACCCCCCAAAACAATCCGGTTGGCAGGAATCTTGTTCTTGTCCACTTCCTCGCGTACCAACTCCATGACTATGCAAAGTTGCGATTGGTAGATTGTCAAAAGGCAGGGGGTCAATTAAAGCAAAGCATCGATGGCGTTGACAAGCAAAAACGTGAATGATAAAGGGAGAGCTGTAGATGGACATTCTACTATGCATACCTTGCTGTCGAGACCGGAGCAAACCTTGCTCATCCTGCTCGTGTTGGATGGTCGAAAGAGACTTGATGTCGTACCAAGCAGGAGAACGCATTCCTCCATTGGCAGTAATGGGCAATGCAGGCGCATTCGGAAAGATAAACTTGACATGAGGCACATATTCGCTAAGCTATTGGCGGAAAGGAGGAGCAATTGAACATCGCGCAAGTTGACACATTAAGAACAGGTTGTTCGTTTAGTAACCCATTGAAAAAAAGTATTTCTCGGTCGCGAGCGTATCGATCAACTGATGATGGCGCCAAGCAAAAGTACCTGCTCACCCACTGGGGCCCTATTGGTGCATAGCCATAAATTGCCAACGGGAAAAAGGAGGTGAATGTTAAAAAAAAAGATGGGGTGGAGTTGATTAGCACAGCATCTCTGTCGCCTGAAGTGAATGTAAATGGGTCTACAAAAGAGGAAGGACATGGCTCTTTACCAGCCGGCTCCTGAATCGCCAAAGCCATGCAAAAAGATCACGGTGGCGGTGTGTTTGGTGGTAGCATCGTGTACGACGGTTGTCAGTTTGGCGAGTGTTGAAGCCATTGTCTCTACTAAGAAATGAGAGCGTTGTCAACAAGAAGAGCGATGATGCCGGTTCAAGAAGGTCAAAGAAAAGAAAAAAGAATGAATGCAACAGCGAAGTGAATTGTCGTTTCAAGCAAAGGTAAAGCACGTGCAAGTCTTGTGTTGGTAATCTTCTCCCGTCCTTTGGCTCAACGTTCATCCTCATTCCGTCCGTCGCCATAGAAGGTACGCATCAGTCCACACATACCGGTTGACGGGCCATTCTTGGAGGCAGGGGTATCAATTGAGTGTTGAGGCTGTGCCAGTGTCGGTGTTGGTGACGTGAGAGTAGTTGTTGGTAGCGAGAAACGCGTCATCTCGATCAGGGACAAGAAGTGGATTGCCAGGCCGATAGAACAGAAGAAGACCGGCCAAAATGACCAATGCCATCGAACCTTGCAACTACTCCACATCTTTCTCATTGTTTGTTTTCCCTCGGAGGATATGTGAGATTGAATGTCTTGTGTGTAAGAAAGGAAACAAGGGAGAAGGGGGTAAGGAGGACAAGCAGAAGTAAACGTGTGAGTACTGAGAGAATCTAGATGTCAATAGAAGAGATAGAGTGAAGCAATATCCATGCAATTGACCAATGTGTCGGGAAAGCGGGACAAAGGCAAGTAAGGATAGGTGCAACTGGAGTATTGGGATAATGGTAGGCAGGGTCCCCTTTGGTGGTACTGAAGTGTGTACGGTAAAGGAGAGTAAGAATAGAAGCAAAAAGAAAAAATTGTGCTTACTTGAATGGTGTCGTGTTGTATCTGGCAGTACATGTGTAGCAAGTGAGATTTGGCTTTTGGACTCGTTCATGGACCAATGGGTTATCATTTTATTATCATGAAAGGAAGCCAATCAATTGCGGCCGGGGTCACCGATGGCCCATTCCCACGATGATAGAAAACCCTCCTTCTCTTCCACTTTATTAGCTTGCTCTCTCCACTTCTTTTTTCTTTCTCTTTTTTCTTTCTTCTCTCTCTCAACTCCACTCCTCTTCCTCTTTCCCTCCTATACACACCCTCCGTTCCCTTCTCTCGCATACACAAGAGCATACCAAGAACAAGCATGGACGCTTTGACTCCCATCCTTCTCAACTTCCTCGAGGAGCACGCCCGCCCCCACGTCCAGGAAAAGGTCACCGAGGAGCTTGACGAGACCAAGGTCGACCTCAAGAAGGACCTGCCCGACACCATAATGGATTACATCAAGGGTGACCAAGGAATCCCCATGATCGCCAATATTATCTCCAACCTCGGCGACGACTTTATGGAAAAAATCCGCTCAGTGACCGACGCAACCATCGAGACTGCCTCTGAGGGCATGGACCTGTTGTTGACCAACGGAGTGATGAACATTTCCAAGGATGTTTTGACAAACGAGACCGATGGCAAGGGCTCGTCTGGATTCAACTTTGATTTCTTGAAGAGCGGTAAGGAGGGTATGGTCATGACCACCATGGCTGCCTCTGCACCCGTTATTAAGCAGGTCAGTGACAACATGGGCCGTAAAATCAGGTAAGCAAGTTCTTTTCCTTTTTTACTCCTTCCTTCTCCAACCGTTGTCTTTTCTTACTTCGTTTGCACCCCCCACAGAAACAGATGAGAGCAAAAAAAAGGCGGAAGCGGGTCTAGGCTCGAACAGTCACACCTCGGACATGTTCCATGGAAGCTCACCATGCTGTGCGTGCATTCTATGCATGATACCATTTCATTTTTTTTTCTTTCTTTCTTTGCTTATTCAAACAACAACATTACCCGCTCAACTCTAGAGGACATGTTAAAGAAGAAGAAAAAGAAAAAGAAAAAAGATGATGAGAATTAAGAAAAAATAGAAGAAAAGTACAGGACTGAGAAGGAAAGAGAGAACAAGAACAAGAACAAGAACAACACGACAATCGTACTCACTCTTACTCTCCCTTTCTCTCTCTCTCTCCCCCCCTCTTTTTTTTTTTTTTTTTTTTTTTAAATAAAATCAACAACATAATAGTGCCCACTTCCCTGCCCAGATTGGCGGTACAATCCAGGAAATGATTGACGATCACGGAGGAGCCGACGGACTGTTCGGGAAGGCTGCAGGATTCCTGGCCAACTTTTTGATTTCGGACGAAGATGGTCCCGGTGAGCACACCGTTGCCGGAGGTGGAACCGACCGTGATGTCGAGGCCGTCGGCGGTCACACGGGCAAGATCCAGCATATGCTTCAAAAGTTTTTGGCTCCCAAGATCCTCCTCATGATCCAGCCCTACCTCCAGAGATTTGAGGCCAAGATGGTAAGTAATTTTTGCTCATTTGAGATGGAGTGTTAAAAAAAGAAGGAAGCGCGATAGTGTAATTGAAATAGCGCAGTTTTCTTTTTATTTCTTCTTTTGCCTGTTGTATCAAAGTGGTGATGAAAGAAGGCGAAAAAAAGGGATTAAGAAGAAGAAAGAAATGACAAAGCATTGGGAAAACACAGTCCCCTAGCTAATCAAATCCACATTGACATCGCAGCTATATCATTACACTAACACTTTGCGCGTTCTTTTTTCCATCATCGATCTCTCGTGTCGTAGACTAGCACATTGGAGGGAGAGCTTCGCAATAAGGTCTTCAACTTTGAGTACATCAAGGCCACCGCCCTCGCTGCCATCACCGGCATGGGTGCCCTCGGTGGCGCCGCAGGTGGCTTTGGCGGTATCCTTGGCTCCCTCTTGGGAGGAGGCGATCGTAAGGACGATGACGATGATGATGACAATGGCGGCGGAAAGGGTCGACGGAATGACGATGACGACGACAATGGCGGTGGCGGAGATGCTATGAGTGCCCTAACCAACCTGGCAGGGCAGTTCCTTAAGAATCGAGAGGGTTAGGATTGACAACGACACGAGGAGAGACAATTACATCAATACCTTCGCGCCAACATCTACATCAAGGCAGCCACCCCATTGCCATTTATCCTATTCAACAAGTAACATAAAACAAAAGGGATGGGGCAACAGCCACTGTACAAAGTTCAAACAACAAAAAAATAAAGATGTATTTTTGGTGACAGAGCTTTTCTAACTGACGAATGAGATACATATCACGGTGAGGATTTACGGGAGTGACGACGCATACAACACCAAACAATGAACGCAGGAACGATCATAAGACAGAGGATGAAGGCCAAGGCATTCAATGGTCCTCTGATGGATAAGATAGGGGCCTCGGTTGTATCTGAAGAGATGTTAGCTCCAGGGTCACTTGGTCCCGGATTTTGAGTGGGAGTTGGGCGAGTACTGGGTCCAATGGATGGCCAAGTCCATCGAGGAGTACGGGTTGTTGATGTTATTGTAATTGATGGCATTGTTATTAGTTTGGAGATTGCTGTAGGTGTTGGTTGTGTTGTGGGTGGTGCGGGCGAGTCCAAGGTGAGCCCTGGTTGTGGAATCGGTGGCAGGAGTAGGAAGAGCATTTCAAGGACGAGAAGGAGTTGAGAGTGAGAGAGGTGATATCGCTGAAAATCAATTGAAGGGACAGAAGAAACGAGAGGTGTTATCTCACTTTCTTTCTCTTTGTTTTCTTATCCCTCATTTTATACAAACTCACCAGCTCTAATAACAGAGACTCTCAATGCTTTGAAGACGCGGCAATAAAAGGGACGCAGAAAAGGATGTTGTTGTTCTTTGTGGAATAGTAATCGCGTTTCGATGGGAGGCACAAAAAAAAAATGAAGCCCGACTTTCGAAAGTTCAATCTTGCTCCTTTTTGAGTGGATTAATGTTTTCAGTCAGGTGACATGCCGTTGCGCTGGCACACTTTCGCATCATCACTTTTTCCTCTTGCTTCCTTTTCTCTTTTGAAACTACCATCACTTTCCAGGACATCCTTTCAGCACAACATAAAACAACAATGGGCGCATGGACTGTTCTTCAGGAGAGGTACTTTTCTACTTCTTTGTCGCAGTATCTTCACCATCTATCGTCATTGACTGACACTAGTCGACACAAAGAAAAAAGCGATGATGCAGACGCGTGGACAAAAACGACGGCTTGAACTAACCCCGACACTCCCCTTCTCTGCTCTTTGTTCGTTCTTGTTGTTGCGGATGACCACCGCCATGCTAGGCAAGCAATGCTTCTCGATCCAGGTATGAAGCACCTCATCATCATCCACTACTCTCAGCATTTATGTTTCAGGAACCCACAGGAAGTAACAAAAAAGGCTGCTTTTACAGGACTGTCCTCTAACCACCAGGACGCTTACCTTTGACTGGATATACAGCTATTAGGGACTGGGTGTTGATCCCTATTATGATTGTCATGGTTCTCGTCGGTGTGGTCCGTCATCAGGTCACCGTCCTCTTGAACGGGACCCCCAAGAAGGCCGATCTCAAGTCTGCCCGTGAAACGTAACGACCTTCTTTCCTCATTTTCCCACACGTCCTCGACAGATCCAGGCTGCCACTATCCATGGTACACAATGACCCTTCAACCACTCCCCAATTCACACCTCCTTTCACCTCTCTTTCTTTCAACATATCCACCCTCCTTAAATAGTAAGGCACTGCAGCGCTGCGGCCTTCTCCGCGCGCATGGAGTCCACATTCCCGAACACGCCTTCCACGGCCGCAAGGCTTTTCTTTCCGAAGCCTTTGAGAAGGGCACCTACTTGAAGGAGCCCAATGCAGGAAACAAGCCCCGAGGAAATGTCATGCAGGATCCCGCCTATGTCGAGACCATGATGGACGGCATGAAGAAGAACATGATGAATATCGTCCCCCAGACCGTCATCATGGGTTGGATCAACTTTTTCTTCTCTGGCTTCGTCCTCGGTACGCCTTTTTGTTTATGTTTGTTTGTTTGTTGTTGAAGTGTCTTATAACTTGAGAATGGTGTCCAAGTGGTATCGCTTGAGGATCTTTAGATGCTCTAAACAGATCCCGCTTCCACAGTTGTGATCCTCGTTTACTAACGCATTCATGCGGTTTCTATATATTCGTTATCGTTATCAGTCAAGTTGCCTTTCCCTTTGACGGTCAGGTTCAAGGGCATGTTGCAGCGTGGCGTTGAGACTCACGATATGGACGTCTCTTGGGTTTCGTCTTTGTCGTGGTACTTCCTCAACTTGTTTGGTCTCCAGAGTGTCTTCACCCTTATCTTGGGCAGCGGACATGGTAAGCACAATTAATTGTTCCCTGCAATTTTGTCATCTTTTGATTTGTCTGCATATTCTGTGCCTCTATTTTATATCAGTCATCGATACCACTTTAACCAAACCAGCACCTACGATATTTTTTCCTTCCCCAACCATATAGCTGCGGATGCGATGCGTGATATGCAAGCCATGTCGACCATGGGAATGGGCAATGCCGCAGGCCCCAACTTGAGCCCCACCGGTCAACCTCAGGACATGCACAAGATCTTTTTAGCCGAGAAGGAGAATTTGGATTTGACCGAGCATGAGTGGGGATTGGAGAATGTCGAGACCCGTCTGTTGGTCAAGTATGGCAAAAAGCCCGCCTCTGTTCTTTTGGATCAGAAGAAGGCCAAGATTGCCAAGCTTGCTGGCCGTCAGTTCCCCTCGAGTGCTTCGTCGCATGCTGCGGCTGCTACCCCATCGGCTGCTGCCGCTTCTAAGAAGAAGGGCAGGAGACAGGTTTAAAAAAAAATGGTCGGGGTCTTAAGACGCGAGCGGGTAGCTAAGGAAGGATATATAACGAATCGAACTCGAACAGGAGAACTAGTGCTCCTTGCTGTTTTACATAGATACACAAATGAATATTTGAAAAAGAAACCATTTGCATTGGATGTTGTAATGTGTATGGTTTATTTAGTGCTGAGGAAAAAAATGACAAAACGGTGTAGAATTGAATTTACTGGCCACGGGCCTTGTTGAAGTTCAAAGTAATAGCATCCATGAACTCGCTAGTGTTGGCATAATGCTCACGCTTCAAGTTAGCGCCATGGATAGCAAGGGCCAAATCCTTGGTCATGATTCCCGAGACATCAACAGTGTCCACACAAGCCTTCTCCAAATCCAACGAGAACTTGAGCAACTCCTGGTTGTTGTCCAGACGAGCACGGTGGGCCAATCCACGGGTCCATGCAAAGATCGAAGCGATAGGGTTGGTTGAGGTCTCACGGCCCTTCTGGTGCTCGCGGAAGTGGCGGGTGACGGTGCCGTGGGCGGCCTCGGACTCGAGCGTTTTGCCGTCGGGGGTGACCAGAACCGAAGTCATCAGACCAAGGGAGCCGTAGCCCTGGGCGACAATGTCTGACTGGACATCGCCGTCATAGTTCTTGCAGGCCCAGACGAATCCTCCCGAGGACTTGAGTCCCTGGGCAACCATGTCGTCAATCAAGCGGTGCTCGTACCAAATCTTCTTGTCCTCAAACTCCTTCTTGTAGCTCCTATTCATGATGAATGCACCCGGCAAATAATTACGCACAGATCGGTCAGTTCACTCGGTATTCCTGAGAAACAGGTTGTTTGTTGTTTCTTTTCCAACCAAGCGGGGAAACTTACTTCTGGTAGATATCCTCAAAGATGTCCTTGAAGCGTCCATCGTATCTCTTCAAGATGGTGTTCTTTGTGCTAAGGTACAAGGGCATATCCTTGGAAAGGGCCATCTTGAAGCACGAGTGAGCGAATCCGATAATGGACTGTTGAAAAAAAAAATGGCACACACGAGAGATGGGAGATTTTGCGGGGTTAGCGAATCAAATTATTCCAATATGTGACCTTATCATGATCTCAACCTCTTTTTTTTTTCAAAAATCCATTATCGTCGTCGTAGTCGTCGCTTTTACCTCATCAGTGTTGTACATGCCCATGCCGACACCGGCACCATCGAAGTCATAGACAACCCACTTCTTGGCTTCACCGCCGTTCTTGGGCGTGAAGGTCATCTCGAAGCGACCTGGTCCCTCTGCAACAAAGTCAGTAGCCTTATACTATTTAAGATGTCATCCACGCACCCGAAGATCCGATCGAAAAAGCAAGTCATGGAAAGACAAAAAATGACCGTGTTAGTGGGTTTCTTTTTCCTTGCTGAGGCTCAATTGCTTGAGTCAAGGTTTATCGACTGGCGTCGTGTTGGTTGGTTCCTCCACATCGAAGAACCAACAAAGAAAAAAAAAGATGGAACAAAATTACAGAAACCAAAAATGAAGGATAAAGAATTCATCAACAGTGGGACAAAACGACATGCAAAAGGGAGAAAAGAGATAAACGGTACCTGATCACCAAAGGCGTGACGTCCGATGACGATGGGCTTGTTCCATCCAGGGACAATCTTGGGAATGCTCTTAAGAAGAATGGGCTCCCGGAAGACGGTTCCGTTGAGGATGTTACGGATGGTACCATTAGGGGATTTGTACATCTCTGAAAGGTTGAACTCCTTGACGCGCTGCTCGTCGGGCGTAATGGTCGCACACTTGATTCCCA